>JAEUYN010000309.1:0-1226711 GCA_018257835.1 Euura lappo | reverse complement strand
CTTATGCTCGTCCGTATGTATTTCTTGCGATGATGGGCATATGCCTGGGTCGCACAGTGGATCATCCCGCACCACATACCTACTACGTAGTAGGTACATAATCCGAGTCTTACGCATCCTTTACTTACGTCAGTTGACAAAGGCGTCCCCACACACCGAAGGTATAAAAAAAACTGCAATCCGTTAGTAACGAGCGTAAGAAACTGCAAAACGGTATGTTAAGAATTGATCATCGATCATCACGTTACGAAGTCAACTATATACGTATTCGCGTAGAGTGCAGCGAACCTGAGCTTAATTGCCCCCATGTCGCACCGTGGTCCAACGATTCATCTGTCATTTGTAATCGCGTGTGTACGAATGTATATTACAGAGAGAGACGCGGTACGCGGTACGACCACATTTGAAAAAAAAAAACGTTGCGAATCGAACGCACGATTTCGTATGTAACGTGACTGGTAAACAGGTATGATATTGATATTTGAGGGAGGAACATAGTAAATAAGGTGGATCGTCGCCTGGAGCGGTGAACGAAATTTTAATTGAATTTCATAATCCGAAAAGTGGTAGGATGATACACGTTACACATGTATATTTGGATGCGAGACGTCGATGCCGTTTTATAAGTTCCCGCGGACAATAATGCAGGCGTACGTTCGTACAAACGAGAGACGAGAGACGGGGGGTATGCGTTTAAGCAGAAGCTGTCCCGACCGAGTTGAATGTAAATTTAAATGTAAATGTATAAACGTGCGAAACGTAAATCGATTCGCAGTTTGTAAGGAAAACGTTGCACGTGATAAACTTGACGACGACGACTACGTACCACCACAACTTTGCAGTGCGGGTTTAATCAACTCCCGCCTCGGCTAGACGCGGTTCCACTTATACCTTTCGACAATATTTACGTTAAACCTGTACGAGTACTCGTTCAGTGGCAGGGTAATTTCAAGCACTCTAGTTGATAGCAGCGGCTTCATTTATCGCCGTGACTGCCGAGCATTCTTCATTTCATCGTATCTATACCTACCAAAAGTCGGTGAAATTTCAAATAGCTTCCTCCCCGGCGAAGCTGCCTATATGAGTAGATTGAACTCTGTCTGTCAATTTTCGCACTCGAATTCGAAAAGTGAATAGTAAAAGATTTTTCGCGTGATATCGTGCTGCGAATGACTGGAGTGGACTCCCCAAAAGCTGCATATGATTCTTCTTACACCGCGAACAATTAGAAACTATCCGGA
Source organism: Euura lappo (assembly GCA_018257835.1). Taxonomy (NCBI): domain Eukaryota; kingdom Metazoa; phylum Arthropoda; class Insecta; order Hymenoptera; family Tenthredinidae; genus Euura; species Euura lappo. The sequence goes on along the minus strand of JAEUYN010000309.1, from coordinate 1,225,470 downwards.
AGATTTAGGTCGAGATTTCATAGGTCATGGGCGCGAAGAACTGTTGCGTGGAGATTCCCGACCGTTGCAGCGCTCGGCTCGCATAACTATATGTAGGTATTTGGAAATGGGTACGTGGTTCTATAGGTGGCGGACGTTTCCTCCAGTGTTGGAGCATCATCGTACGAAATTCTAAACCGACTGCAAGGCCGCTTCTCCTCCCCCGGCTGCTCGTCCTTTTCCTTTTCCTTTTCCTTTTCCTCTTCCTCTTCCTCTTCCTGTTCCGCTCCCCTCCGTCCCCGCGGTTACCGTCCCCAACGCCCACGCACCTTCCGTATTGATTACTTTCTACTGCTATGTATATGTATGTTCATATTATGTGGAGGGACGTAAGGGCAGAGCGGAGGGAAAACAAGCGGGAAATAGTTTATTATGCAACAAGACGAATGTATGTAGTAACGACCGCTTCCAACTACTAGGAATTAAAAGTGCTCGATACTGTACAAACCCGCATGCGAATTCGTGAACTCACTTCCACCGTCGCAGAAACGGCTACTCTGTGTACCGTGAATCATACTCGCGTTACATGAAGACTTTTTCTTCGGGGCTCCAAAGTGACACAATATATCGTGCACGTATGCAGCGCACACAATTTAGTCCTACGCTGTACTATACGCCGGGTGTGTGACGCACAGCTGAATACGTGTCCTATACGCGTACACTGGCACATGTAAATGCGGTATAACGACGCACGGCTAGCCTTAAATTTTCAAGGATTTAAACCGGGAGCTTGGATACACTGCGGAATAGAATACGCCGACTACGGATGAATTATAAACAGTGTGTCGCAAGGTGCAGTTTCGGAAAGATTTTTACCCCGATTGAGGGAAATTCAGGAGAACGCGAAAAACTGAATATTAATGTTGTTTCCACCTCGGTGAATCGGAACAAAGCTTATCCTATGTACCACAGGCGCCTTCGACCATATCGGCACCTACGTATATCATCATACGTTCCACATACGAACCTCCTGAGGCGAAAGACGCCGGTGTTGATCGCAAGCCATGCAAACTCGCGTCGTTACCCAGTTGTCTACTGATGAACGGTAATAACGATAACTAAGCTGACCCCTCTGGATCCGATTGCTTGTTCGTACGTGGAGACTCGCTCGTTCATCTCTTCGAACGAACGAATCGCTTACGGTAAAAGACGATCCCAGACCTATGAGAGAATTTCGTTTCGTCGGGATATCGGTGGTCATGACTTAATTGACCGTTCTCATCTTCCGAAAATCATTCCCTGGAACGATGAGAATGAATCGTGCCGGAGGAACTGGAGCCTGTGTATCGTTGACCGAAGATGGTCACTTCAACTTGGACGTTAAGATTGGCAAGATGTTGTTCTTCGTTCACAAACGTGGGGGAAAGTGGCGCGCGATAACGAGAGATGCCCCGTTATCAGGGGATGCTGCATTCCAGTGTGACCGTCAGTCAGATATCTCCGAATATCCAAGTCCACGAAAGTAAATCGCGACAAGAAGATGTACAGCGGAATTCTATACGTGATTTCGAACAGATACGTGCAAAAATGTTCATGAGTCAATCCAAAATATTTTCGCATGTATTTGTTCGGAATCACGTGTTGAATTCCGCTGTGCGTCTCGTTGTCGCGATTTACTTTCGTGGACTTGGATATTCGGATATATCTATGACTGTCGGTAATAATCGAGTGGAGGATCTCCTTAATAGGTTTCTCGCGGAAGGAGTCAAGATCTGTGAACCAAACGGAGGGGAACTCTTGTGGAAAAGAGTCGAGGTCTCAGTTTCGCTTCTCACCCGCTATGTACCCGGTATACGGTGAACATGAGTTGTTTACCTCGGAAAGGCCGTCGACTCAACAATAACTGTCAACACTTTCGAGCCAGCTAATACTGTAATCGCCTCGGATCAGCCGCGTTCTAGCGTTAGAATTGTAGAACAATAACAATTCCGCCGTATCGAACGCGAAGATAACTTTGGCTATTATTTCCAATCTATCGATATCCGTGTCTCGATAATCGACGCGACGCGGTTTTGGCGGTGAAAGAGGCCGTCAGAGGGTAGAGACTGTTGATCATCATAGTGAGAGCGAGAGTGAGAGTGCAACAGAGCCAACGAAGCGCGAATCAAGCTGAGGGAAAATGTGGGTACTGTGCGCCGTGCGCGGTGGGTATCGGCCTCGCGTAGGGTGCGCGCGTATCGCGGAGGGGCGAAGAGGCGAAGAGGAAGCCACGCGCTCCGAGAGGGTCGTTCATCCCCGGGTCAAGGTTGCCCCCTCCGAGAGCCCTTGCCTCTATTTACCCCTCACCCTGACTGCAGCCGGGATCGATCCCGAGGTTGAATATCTTCACTACACTGTGCCTTCACCAAGGATACACACGGATGTACGTACCGCGCACGTACGAAGACTCGCTACAAATTTCATGGTAAAAATCAAGGACGGAGGGATGAAAAAGAGCCGAACGATGCGACAGTCTGCGAAATAAAATTTCATCCGAGGGGTTTTTCCAGGACTGTCCCACATAATTTAGGCAGGACACTTGATGGTCACCACTCCTGATTAAATATTGAAAATCACACGAGGGCAATACGTAGCCGTAGGGTGCTTGTTTCATTATATATTGTTAGCTAAGAAAACGATTCTCAATCACAGTGTAGTATAGTGCAAAGTGTAGCAAAGGTTTGAGTTATGAAAAAAGCGATAGAAGAAATGGTACAAATATACCGGGGGATGCTGCGGCTGGGTACGGTACATCGAGCTCCGGTTTCGTTTCCGTCCAACAGACGTCAGGTGGTCATCGGTGCAGTTATTCTAACCGCGGCAATGATTTCTATTCGCGGTGGGAGTAATTTTTCTCGTAAACAAATCCTTCCAGGTATAGCCACGTGCGGGAGAAATTTATTCCGGTTTTCCTGTTTCCGGAGTTTATTCGGCGCACTTTTCCATTCGAAGGTGGATTTCTGAGTCGTTTGCTTCCTTTGTTCGAGGTGACGGCTCGTTGTCGCTGCAGGTACTCCCGGACCTTGACTGCTACGAGGCAAGAGGTATCAACGGGCGTTCCTCCACGGTAGAATCAGCTATGCTGGCAGTATTTCTATGTATGTTGCCTGCGTCCGGCAGCGCTTCGCGTCCTCGCATACCCGGAACCGGAAACGTTAAGCGGTAATGCGGTAGTGATACGTAGGTATGTGAGGGGGAGCGAGGCCGTTTTATTACTTGCCATATATACATTCGGATACACGGGGAGGCAGAAGCACGCGCTGAAGAATTGCCCACGGACTGATGCGTGAATCGACGATGAATAATTCGAAACGAAATGTACCAACCATGTGTGAATTACTCACCTTTATGCGTGTACGGAAAGAGCCTGAATCGAGAACAAGTGAGCTCGAACAAGCTTTTCCAGACGCACAATCAGCGAGAATTATTTTCCAGACTCACTCTCGGTGGAACTTGTGGGTCATAGCTTGTCATGTATTCTCCCCGGTAAACGTAATCTCTTGTTCGGTGGTTCAACGTGTCACCAATGCGTCTTTCCCATGCGAACACGATCTCGCGGGGTGTCCGGGTTCAAAAAGTTGGCCACTCGAGACATCGATGCCAGCCATAACACGGTGATGCGGTAACACCGCTATGAATATAGACAATAATATACTTCAATTCGCGGCGTCGTACGTATAGGCCAGTCACTTGAATACACTTGCGCGGACTGCACACCGAGCAACGGCAACGTTATAGCTGCAACGAGGACCTCCCAGAAGTGCACTGGCGCCCCTCGTCTTTAGTCGCACAACTCCATCGTATACGTATGCATCGTGCACAATTCTTCTCCTCGAACATTCGTCGCCGCATGCCTACATCTGCATCATATAGGGTTCAATCGACGATTCAAATTCTACGCGTGCAACTTCTGCATTCGATACGTGCGAAAGAGCGAGTTTTCGGTCGAGTCCCATCCGGCAAGTTGCGTAGTTTTACTGTCCTCGAACATATTTTTTTGTCTTCTTTACTTTTTTAATTCCCGAGTGCCAAAGACCATTTGTGGCGTCAGAAGCCTCGCCGTGCCTCTCCGAGCACGTTTATTGCTTTAAATTGCTAATTAGGATTCCGCAAGCTCTACGCCCGCACCCTTCACTTTTCGTACGATTGTCTTGCCCTCGCTTTCACATTCCGCTTTCGCCCGTATAAAGACCATTGTGCCAACCCTCCCTGTCATAGCTCCGGCCGCCAACGGAGTACAAGATTAACGTACTCCCGGGGGTGGGTAAACTGAATTTTGCCATTGTTTATACTTCACTGATTGCGAGTTGTACAATTTTGTCAAATCGATGCTAAACCTACACAAGCTCGGTCGGAGTTTTCAGCCCTTGAAAATCATCCGAGCGACCGACGACGTTGCGGTGTCCGGAATATTCGTGGCTCGCTCTTTGATTATTTCATAGCATAATATACGAAAGTACGGAACGGAAGCCTGTATCTTCGCAAATATATCGCGTGTCTAATGGCATGAGGTTGTAAGCGCCAAAAACGCGATTTTGGTGGCAAAAGGTCGTGTAATTTTTTTTCACGCCATTCGCTCCGAAAACGGTCAAAACGTACAGATCGATTGAAATTACGAAATCAAAAAATGTAAGTGCAAAAAAAGGTCGTAAGTTTGGCGGATACGTCGTTGTTTCATTACAATTTTTAAGGAAAATTAAAAACCAACAGAAATGCAAAACGTCGTAAACGTCATTTTTTTGTCATCATTTTTCATGATTTTTTTAAATAGTTGTAAAAACTCGTGGAATACTAAGATAAATTGAAAAAACGACCGTTTCGAAAAGTTCGATAAAAAATATTGGTACTTAAAAGCAGAAAGTCGTAAGTGCCCTTTTTTGTTGTTTATTTTTCATGATTTTTCCACGTAGATATAAAAACTCGTGAAACGCAAAAAAAAAAAAAAATCGAAACCGACAACGTTTCGAAAATTGATAGAAATGAAATACCAAGCTAAAAGCAGAAGGACGTAAGCGCCAATTTTTTTTTTAATCTTGGTGGTTGTACGACCTTCTGCTTTCAATTGACCCAATATTGAAATTCAACGTTTATGAACGAATCTTCGGGTTTTTATCCCAAACTCAAAAAAAAAAAATATATATATATATATGATCTTTTGCCGTTACGAACAGCAAAAAGTCGTATAATGGCGCTTACGTCCTTATGCCATTAGACACGCGATATCTCTGAAGTCAAATTTCGGCGCCAAACCTTCATGTACACGGGGTTAATTTTCACGAGAGTGACATCGCGATGTTTTTGTCACCAAAACTCTGGTTTTGGCGAATAAAGTCTGCGAGAACTGACGAACCGGTGATGAATGATTCTGTATCCATGAAGTTGAAAGAGGGTAACTCTGTAAAAGAGTATTTCCAGAATCATATTCACTGGACGTTAAAGCATACCTACTGGATTGTATATTGGCAAGTGCGGAAAAAGTGGATTTCAGCTGACCGCGAAGTTGGCCATACAAGCTACCGAACGTCTAGGCGTTCTCAAAACTCCTAGAAGAATTGACGGAACACCTGATAACGGAGGATAGAAATTCCTGAAGATCGGTCGGTCGAATATTGTTCCATTATAATCATGTAGTCAAAACTTATTCGGTGGGGGTGAAAGAAGACATTTCAAGCTTCAATTTACACTCCTTGTGTTTTCTACACGTCCTCTGGATCAAGAAACTTTATCATTTTTCATTCCGTTATCAGGTGTTACTTTAATTCCCCTGAGGAATATACTCACGTGTATCAAATGGAAAAAAAACCTGGATGTTACGCGTGCGACTGTGTTGGAAACTCGTAAAATACTCTTGACAAGTGTCCCGGTGCATCATACAAGACGACAAGACTCGAAGCGACAGTATCATTCATATCCAGCCTCGAATGGAATCGCCCCCCGTGCCATCGTGCCCTACATGACCATAAAAATTTCCATAATCGTAGGCAACGGAGAGACTACGTGGATTGTTGACGGTATACCCGTATACGCAGCAGACGTTGTCCATGGGGATGAACAAGAAGGTATGCCCAGAGAGAGAGGAGCCCCCGATCAGCCGCACGCGCTCGTCGATCTCGGTGCATGAAATAGGAGAAAGATTATGAGGATGAAGGCATAATCATCCACTTTACCTTTTGTGAAACGTTTTGTCGGACGGCCGCGGCGGGGGTTAGGGCAGGGGATCGGGGAGATAATTTCGTGACGAGGGCGGTGCACAGCGGCTGCATTTACGGACTCTGGGTGGACAAGATAAAGTCGGAACTGTATACATACATAGAACGACTGCGAGTGCAGCTGCAGCTCCGACAGATGTTGCAGGGCCACGACCGTAATCGTGACAATTTTACCGTCCCAAAGATTTTTCTAGATCGATGTCATAAGGTTTTCTAGAGTTCAGATCGATGATATACATCGAGCTAATCGAATTCTCCTCAAAATTGGGTTATGGGCTCCAACTACTTCTTATCATTTTCTTAAACGATTGAAAAATGCAATTCATATATTTGATAAATGTCATTCATATATTCGAATCATATTTATTAGTTACATTATTTATACGCTATGGCCGTTGCACTCTGTTTTCTCTTCATTTTTCGCTCTCCCCTCTGTGGAACTCGATCTCTCTTTTTCACTTGCGCTGAAAGGCTAGCCCGAATTTTTTCGGGCACCCCCGGAGCATCCGCCACCAGCCCCTCCTTTCTTTACAATTTTGTTCTTCCTAATTAATCAATACCCGTCCAGTCAAACCGTGGCTAGAGGCTACCATGAAAATACATGTGTCTAACGCCAGACACGTGAACCACCACACACACCACGCATGATATAAAATACACCCCTGAATGATATGCACGAAAATACCTACACAAAAGTACACAAAAATATCAATCGGACTCTCGTACCTGCATGATGGATCTTTTTGTTTCGAGCACCGGCTACTGCAATTAGAATTATGTACGTAGTCGATCATGCAGCCAATATTTCTGTGCATTTGAATCATCGATATCCTCCACCTGTTATCTTTGACAAAGTTACCCACCCAACGTCTGATCTAAAAGTATGAAGATCGCTCTCATTTATCAAAATCTGCCTCTTATGTTAGTATCAAAATCATCTTACATAAAAGCGTTTGCCCACGTTATGCTTCTATGATAAAGAGAAGAAGGAAATTAACCCGATGAACTTTGAATGTGAAGTTTGTACCTACATATACCTGTACCCTGGATTTACATATCTCTGTGTTCAATCCACAAAGTCCCTAATACGGGCGATAATGCTATCGTAACAACAAACGGCGTTGATCATCCATCGGCGCGACACTTCGCGCAGCTTGACTCTCCCTCCCCCGGTGTGTGTACACACACGCACACACATCGCTGTACGGCTCGGTGTGAAGGAACTTGTGTCGTATTTTGGCGGGTTTATTTTATCCTCTACCCCCTGGTCTCCGTGGTTTCAACCGAATCAACGCGAATCGAATATTATGTGACATTTATAATATGTCAAGCGGTGATAATTGAAAAAAAATATTTTAAGCGAAGAAATTGAAAAAAAAAGAACAACTGCGTTACTCGCGCGCATACCTTCCTGTTAACGCGGCAGTTTTTGCCGGTGCTGCCACGGCGCGTAAAAGCCCGAACTAAGGAGTCGTTGCCGTCCGCCTTCGCCTTCGCGTGGGCCGTGGCTCGCAGTAGTCGCAGTCATTCGCGAAACGCCGTCATTTCGCGTGCTCGTCAACTCTGCGGGAAAAAAAGGTCGGGTGTTCGCGTAGCGTAGCTGTAGCTGTAGGTATAGGCACAGGCACAGGCGTAATTACGCGCATAAAATCGTTCGTCTAGCTGCTCTCGGGCGTCGCGGTGTTGCAGTGGTTGAACGCGGTGCGTGGTCCGCATCGGGGGCGTTATCTCGCCAAATTGAATATCGGCACCCGAACGTTCATCGTCGCCGTATTAATTGAATCACATTCGGACATGTAAGACGCGTCGATGTGGTTGCGTACGTCGTACGTCGACCTACGTAGGCACCGGACAGCCCCCACACTACGGGCGACTATGTGTGTAGCATATCCACGTGCCTCATACCTATACACAACCGGCATTTCCGACGCCTTTAATATAATTATTATCGTTTGATAGTCTCGGAGTCTAGACGCTAGCCTGGCGCTCTAGAGTATCGAGCACGTGGTGTTGCGCTCCAAGTGCATCCGTGCACACGCACACGCACACGCAGACGCAGACGCAGATTCGGCGCGGCAGTTCTCCCACGAAAATCAAAGGACACGGTAAGAATCATGAATTGCAATTCCGCATCACGTTCCCAGGTCGTGCGGAGCGCACGAATCTGGAATCGGTTATTCCCTCGGCCGAAGAGTCTTCGGGATCGGGCGTTCAGACGCGTTTCTACTCTTCCCGCCAAGGTAATTCGAATCCGGGGTCCGCGGGACTCTGGTACTCGGGGAGAAAGGTCATTCGCTCATTGTCAGCTTGATCTCTGTCCCGCACCGGCGGTGGAGGAGCGCGGGGACGGGGAGCACAGACTGCACCGAGGATATGTGCGTACCGCGACGTGTGTGGTAACGATAATAACGAACGGGATGCCCGACTGTTTGTCGGAAACAGCTCTGGTGGCGAGCATCACGACACATCACGACACGAACGTGAGCGCTATACTCCCGATACTCCGGCACTCTTCGAATAAGATGGCATTTATTTGTAATAGATGACATTTACTTGCTAATTAATTGAAAAACTTGCTGCTTAATTGCTAATCTGCGTTTTGTGATCGCGAAAGATCATCTTGAACCGTATTTTATTATGAAGAACGTATGCAAAACATCTACTCGAAGCCCTTTAGCTTGCCACGGTTCGAATGTTTGCGCGCCACGATGAACTAACAATTATATCACCTGATTATTATTATTACATTGGCATACGCAATGGGAAATTTCTTCACGTTATGTATAGGCACAATATCACACAATGGCGGAATTTTAGTCTACTCAACTTAGAGGAAATGGACGAATCTACGATAAGAAAGCTTAGCCTCATATGAATTCATTCTAGAGTCAAGCGTTGTTCGACTTCGGGCCGTCAAGAGTAAAGAGAATTAATCTGAGAGCATCATAGTTTGGGTCTTCTGTAAACATTCGATAGCGGTCGACAGCTCGTAACAGCCAATAACGGTTGATAGCGAGGTTGATAGCCTGCAAGTAGTGGAAACATTTTGAAATTTATCCGCAACAGGGATGGAAATCGGAATTGGTCAAATTTTGTACATTCGGCAAACCACAACTAAGTTGATATGTCTCTATTTGTGAAACAATTTCTTTGCTGCTGTTATCTTTTCGTCGCGTGACCAGATGGTATTATCATCCTCGTATACCTCATGACGTCTCATACCGTCCACCATACCAGTATGTTACTCTTGGTTCGCAATTAATTGAATACCGCCATTATCTGCTTCGAGATCCGAATAACTTTTATTACTTTCATCCGCGCCCTTCGCAATCAGTTTGATGAAACAAAGAGAAGCTGCAAAGGAAATGTACGCTGTACTAAACTATTTAGTCCTGGTATAACGCGTTTCATGTTTATCTGTTCCCACAACAAGTAAAGGAGAGATTCGATCAGATTCGATCAGTACGATCGTTATCCTTGTATGTTTACTTTGGCATACATGTACACATTGCATGGATACACACGTGTCATACCTGCCTCGAGCGGAACAATATGAAATATATGATCCCTGTCACCCATTCGCTGTTCGTTTCATTCATCCGTACCAACAGAAATACCATGAACCATAACTATGTTGCTGATCGGGATCTTTGCTGCTACTAAATTTTCATTTCCACGGTGAAAAAAAACAACAAATTAGATCCTTTGATATCGACGTAAAAAAGTCGGGGTACCTATACTTACGAATACGGATAGAAAAAGGTGGGGGTCATAAAAGTACACAGAATTTATCTCGCGATGCTGACGATCCAACGGTTGTCTATGACACTCGGATGTCACATCACGTTACTCTACGTTGACGTCGGACGATTTCGGTGTCTGGTAATGAGCGGGCAGTTTTTCTTTCCTCCCCACAGTGTGAATCGAAAAAAGAGAATTTACTTTTCAATTTTCATTAATTTCCGATATTCAGTCCGACTGCTGTCGTCGTAGTAAATCGTTGTGATGAGATCCGACTTTGGTGGATATTTTATTCGTTGATTTAAAGGTATATTACAGACGTGTCTGAAAATGGCTTGTTGGTTTCTGACGCTCCGACAAATAGGCAGGGTGGTATTTGTCTACTGGCGTGCCCTCTTGTGGCACTTTGCTCTTTCTCAGTTCTTGTTTTTGTTGCAACACCACTCCCTACAAGTGTTGATGCCACGTGGGCTTAACCTATACATCGAATCAATTACTTTTTCATCTACTTTCCATAAAAATATTCTGCGGAACATCGCGCCAATCCTGTATAATTACATCGAATAGCTATAGTTGAATCGAGCGAGAAGGAAATAAGGAGAAAATGGTAAACGTCAACGGGATACCAACAGTTCGCGTGATTAGACCAACGATAAGCAATGAATGGCCAAGACACGCAAGAAGTTTTCAAGTGTAAGAAACAGATCGCGAGTCATAGAATTCTCGGTATTTCATAAAATCCGAGGTTGTACAATTCCTCCACGTCGGCTATAACCGATAGTTCAAATTCCTACCTTCAATAATAAATTGATGATGAATCCATCGTCACAGATCGAATCGTAGGTCGCGATGAAATCAGATTTGCCCAGTCGACTGGTCGTCATATAATAGCTGATAATTGGAGAATCGAGGAAACATGGTTTTCATAAAAAACTGTGCAGCATCTTGCTATTCGATTTCACTGTCTTTGTTGAAGAAAGTTGAAGGTGGTAGGATATTCTACGAATTCCACTCCGGACGTATTTCATGCAGCTTCCGAAATATATGTATACCTACGCATTGTTAGTCTACGGTTAACCGAAATTCTCGTGATGTTTCTCCGCAATTGAATCGAATTTTGTGAGTCGCACAAGGGTAAATATACATGAAATATTCATATAGTTTCCGATCATCGGCGTGACCGCACGCGGCGACGCCGGCGGAATTCCCGTGTGCGGAACACGTGCGCCATTCACGTCAGTATAATACACGAAGGCATGAATGCGGCGTGCCTCGGCGTTTATCGCGACCGGAAGTTCTCTGGTTGTAAGAAATGAAGGAACGAGAGAAAGAAGAAGGAAGGAAAAAATAAACAGTTTGCGGTAGATAGTCGCTCTTGAGAACTTGGACTGTACGCTGATGGCCGAGACACGGATTAGGTCTGCGGCCTGCATCGGGTCGAGATTCAAACGCAACGGATGGGGGTTAGCGCGATGACTAATATTAGCAGTTTCGAAACACCCGCGAGCGTAATTGGGCTGCCGTTTCTCATTTGTATTTCCGTCTGTTTTCTCCATTTCCCTGACTTCCAGCTTCTATATATCGGAAAGTCCGAGAACGTGCCGACTGCACCCTCCACTCGGCGGGACCAAATGCATCTTGCTAGTTTCTGACCGTTGACCGATAGCATCTGAATCTCGATTGGTCACCCCCGAGCAGCCAAGCTTCCTCATTTTATTATTATTATTATTATTATTATTATTTTCTTGAAATCCCGCGCGTTTTCCGTCTTGAATTTCTACAGAACGACGAGAAAACTTGGATCGAAAGCATAAGCGCACCTATGTGAATGTAATACGATTGCTGACGAAGAATTTTGCTTCGTTCACGCGGACAAGCGAGATTACTCGGATCGCGCGTTTAGCGCGGTTCACCTCGGGCTGCGGCAGCACGTTGCGGCGTTGGCGGTGTCAATGTTCTTCGTTCTCTTGGTATGCCGCGGGTGACTTGACGCGTATTTCAATGACTTTGTCCGAGCATCGCGACGGTGTGCGGTATAACCGAGCCGAATCTAACCTAACCTAACCTAATACGTCTCTCGACGCCTATGCAAACGGCAGCGAGAAAGAAAGAGAATAAGGGCTGCCTCGCCTTAACAGGCCGGTGCAGGCAGCTGTCGCCCGGATATTTAGAAGAGCGCATCAGTATTGGTAATCGTAGGTCCTCGTTTCCTTTTACTTCGCGAAAGATGCCCGATGATGGGTGATGTTATTATTCACGTTATTGTTATTATAGGTATAATATAGGAGTGTTGAGGTCGTGCGGGAATCGAAACCAGCTCGTGGAATGAATTTAATCGGTTATGATTTTCTTCATGAGTCTGACCCGCCACGTGACCTCGTTAGATTGAGGCGATTGGGTGCTGGGGGACCTCTTCTACGAACTCGGACCGCGACCGCGGACTCACGTTAATAAAGAAATTAAAATTAAAAAAGCTAATAAAAACATACAATCAAGAGTTAGGTATAGGTATACATACACGAGAAGCGTGGAAAGACCGCACAGACGGGAGAGTCTGTCTGCACCGGCGTACGTGTGTGTATTGGAGAGAGGTAATCGTACCTATCTACCTCTATTCCCCTGACTCTCCCTCCACCTACGTCACGCCTGCTGTACAAGGACAACAAAATCCTACCGTGAACTTTATACAGTGACTAAAAATCTTCTGCTGCACGTTCCATTATTCATCGCAAAAACTGAGTCCGAAGGGAGCTGGCAGGGAGGAGGCCCGCCAATTCTCCGCGCAATGTTATATGTAATGATGAAGAATAGTCCTTCGGGTGATCGGCTCGCCCTATTGTCTATGTACGGTGGTTGCCCAGAAATCATCCTCTTGTCAAGGCTGGGAAGATGCCGAAAAAGCATGTGCGGTGACAAAGGAATTGAATTTAAAAAACCATCATTTTTACGTGATCTGGAATTAAGGGAAACTAATAAGGATGATTCAGCTAATCAGTGATGGGCTCATTCTGATATTCGTCGAGCACGAATAAAATATGGTATTTCAATTTGATTTCAATTTCGAATCGATCGATTTCGTATCGAATCTCAACGTAATCTGAGATAACATTGATGTGGAAAATACATTACATGTTCGAGGTGCGAATTTTACACTCTGTACATGACAATCTCTCTACGTCTTATCGGGATCGATTGGGCAAATTACACGCTTCCACGGTTCCGTTCTTTTCAACGGTCTTTGTTATCAGTTCGATCTGCTCGGCAGCTACCCTACCTGCCGCACAGACAATCACGTGTGACCTATACACACACACATATATATATATATATTTTTTTTTTCGCGTTCGTTGCAGCGAATTCAATATATATATTGAATTCGCTGCAACGAACGCGAAAAATTGATAAGCCGATACGCACGATTGAGGTGAAACATATACGTGGCAAAGAAAATCTGGGCTATGAATGATATAGGAAATTTATAGGAAATTCATCATTCTTTTCATGTAACGAAATTCAATCCACTATCATATTAGGTCCAGTTCCTAGCTGAAAATATTCGTTTTCTCGTGTATCTTTTCCATCCGTGAATCAATCTCATTCAGTCTGCCCTTCGCGCGGCTATCAAATTATGTCCAGTTACGAATGTTCAGTTTCTATTCACGGACCTCTTGACTTCCAAATAACGAAAATAAAATCAGCTCTCAGCGATATCGCGGCGCTTAATTAATTGCTCAATTCGAGCATCCAACTCCTACCTACGGAGTGAACCTTATACAACGCAACAATATAGCTGAAACGATCGCAGTTTCGACTCTTCAATATATTACATTTGAAACGGAAAAAGTCCTACAGTTCATAACGCTGATTACAGCTCATAACGAAGATCAAGGAATCGTACGGTATCGTCAGTTCGAATGCAACGCGGTGCAATACTCGGCGTAACGCAGAGACGGACTTGAAGAGGACCTACGCACTATATGTATACCTCCTATAATATTTTGCCGCGTGAAAGTCGGTGATGGAGTAAAAATGAGAGAAATTCGAATTAACGGAGTGGGTGGAGATGAGTAAGTGCAAGTGTACGGTTACTCGAGCGAAGTACGTTCGGCGGTACTTTTATTCACCGCGTATGCCCTCGCCACGTTTCACGTATCTCATTGTGTGGTTACTATATACATTTCGAGAGTACGTCTGTCCACATACCGTGCGTAACAGCTATGTAGACGCCTCACTTTCCCTTTTGAAAATCGATTTTAACTCAGCAACGGGCGACGATGCCGCGGCCCGTGACTTTACCCGCCCTCGCCCTCGCCCGAGGCCGGAGGCTCGGCCTTAAAGACGAACCTTCGAGACTTGTTATTTCCTTGTTAATGTCCTAATAACGAAATACGAATACGCGGCGTCGGGTTTTAACAAGGCGTCCTCTTGAACCATTTCGTCCAATTTATTACCACGAGGCACCTACCTCTTATATACCCTAACAAATGTGCCGGGACCGCTTTTATTGACTTTTCGCGAATACTTGCAGATGGCACATTGTACGTCAATGTCGATGCCTTAGAGTTTCTTGGGACAAATTCTGTTACTGGGTATTCGCATTAGGACAATCGCTTCCCACAGGGTATGGCTCAAATTTCTGATACTCGGGCGAATTTTACCCACCCCGATATCCGATACGCCTATATCTCCCTGGGCGCTGCTCACCCATCGGACGTGAAAACAAATATACATAGGTATATACCGATATACATGTACATACGTAGGTGCCGTATACTCTAATCGTGGTGCAAGCATGAAACGCCCCGAGCTCAACGGTGTTTACAGTTAAAGGTGAGCGCACCTATATAATCCCCAGGTACGCGAAACTTGTGCAAAACGTCTCGCATACGTAGCCAGCGAGGGGTGACCGGGGTGGCGGCGAATTCGCGGAAAGACGGCTAGGCGGCTGTACCGCGGAGGGGCTGAACGAGATAGTGCGCTAGACGTACGGTGCGGTGAGGGGAGATACCAGTCGAGGATAGTATTTTGCCGAATTATTTACACGAAGCAGGTAATAATGAATGTAGAATAACGTCTAGTCGCCGCGAGAAAAGTGGGGATGTGCAGTTTTTTGTTCGTTCGGAGTGCACATATGAGTAAAACGGTGAGACAGGGTCTAACTGACAATGAGATCTGACAGCGGGTCTGCTTACCGACTTTGCATCGATGCGACCCGATAAGGCTTCATCGCGTGCAAAATCTCTTCGCTCCCTCGACTTGGACGAGAGAAGCGGGCGAACGAACTCAGGCTACCGAATAAAATGCAATGAATGAAAAGGGGTTCGCGTATGGATAGGTAGCTTCCATGCAGGGATGTGTGCTCGTTGAGACCACCCGCGAGGCACCGCGCCCTTACCTTACTTACTTTCAGCTTCGCAAAGTTGGGAAAATATAGATAGTTATGCCGCCTACTCGCGAGTCCCACTCTCGCCCTCCGTTTTATCAGACTTTTGTCACTTTCGCGTGCCAGTCGAATCATGAATTTAGTTACATTGCACCTCGAGGAAGATCATGCTGGAGTGGAAAGCACAATAATATACCGTTTCCCTTGTCCGTACTTCAAGGCTCGACTACGCCCAAAAAACTAAACGTTTTATTTTTTTATTTTTATTCTAGTGCCAGCTCCGGGGGTAAGATCGTTGTGAGCAATCTACCGGTCCACTCTAGGTTCGAGGACATCGAACCGCTTCTAACACCATACGGACAGGTTCAAAACGTTGAGAAACTTTCCTCGCGAGATCCAAATACCCAGACGGTACTGGTCAGCTATGAGACGCAGGAACAAGCACAACAGTATGTAACCTTTTTCATTTTCATTTATATATTTCAAATCCATATATAGGCAACTTCACGCGAAAACCAAGGAATCTTCCCTATGACACGGGCTACGATGTGTTGTTATCTCATCTTCCCCGGTATTCGCTTCAGGAGCTGTGAACCGTCACACCGTAGCCTGACATGAGTCACAAGTCTCAATAGTAATATCTCGCCATCATTTTACAAACACCCAAAACGATGATTCCGTATCAGCAACAGATAATCGCTGAAAACTGCGATCTGAATGTCGCTGCAGTCGACCGAATTACGCGTATAAAACATGTCATCGAATGTCGTGGATCGATCAGTGATCGCATTATTTTCGTGGCTCAACGTTACTCCCTGATATGAGTAGGGAAATTCGTCATTTTATAATACACTGCCGATAAATATCCTTACTCTGACCGATGATATTTGAAAGGTAAATAGCGGATAACGTCGTTTCAGGGCTGTGAATCAGTTGAATGGCTACGAGTACGAGGGTAATCCGTTGAAAGTAGAGATGTCGAGTGCGGAAAATCGGCGAAGAGGACGAAGCCAGCGTGGCGGAGTCGCGTTCTCTGGGCTGCCAGGTTCAGGGAGGCAGACGGACTTCCCCCTCCGCATCCTAGTCCAGTCGGACATGGTAGGTGCGATTATCGGTCGTCAGGGTTCCACCATCCGCCAGATAACTCAAATGACCCGGGCCCGCGTGGATGTACACAGAAAGGACAACGTCGGCTCCCTCGAGAAGGCCATCACCATATACGGTAACCCCGAGAATTGCACGAACGCCTGCAAGAAAATACTCGAGGTCATGCAGCAGGAGGCCAACAACACGAACAAGGGGTAAGTCGATGAAATCTTATTCTCGCGAATCCGTTCCTGCCAGAGTCTTGAAAAACCTGTTAGAGTCTCGGCCTCCGCGTATCGGTAAATGATTCATATTTCTGACCGTGATCGACGATCGGTCCATAAAGGAATCTGCTTTCCATTATCAGCGAAATCACCCTGAAGATCCTCGCGCACAACAATCTGATCGGTCGGATTATCGGAAAGGGTGGAAATACCATAAAGCGAATAATGCAGGACACCGACTCAAAGATCACCGTAAGCAGCATCAACGACATCAACAGCTTCAACCTGGAGCGGATCATCACAGTCAAGGGTACAATTGACAACATGAGCAAAGCCGAGTCCATGATCTCCAGCAAACTCCGTCAGAGTTACGAGAACGATCTTCAGGCCATGGCTGTAAGTCTTATTACCCAAGTACATCGTTAATTGACGCGCGATATATCCTCAGTCCCCGCAATTCTGTCGGCAAGCCGCACTCCCCATCCGCATCTCCATCGGCCTGTAGAATAATTCAACACGACCCGGATGCCCCGGAGGTTACGTGCGGACGGACAGGATTATCTCTGTACCCAACGAAACCAAGATCGGACCGTTGTTATCTCATTTCTTTCCCGCAGCCCGGATCAAGTTCCAAGTCCCCGAAAACTAGCAACTCCTCATCCTCCTCGGGGATTAGCGTGATTCTAGGAAAATATTCGCGTCTGCAGGTCGCTGCCTAGGGGGTAGAGCAAGAGCACTGCGTTTTATTTGCACTACATTACATATATTACTTATAAATACGTGTATCGAAGATGGTCCCGCCTTCCCGATTCCATCGGCGGTCTCAATATAAACGCGCATTTTTCCATCTTTTTTTCACTCGTTTCGTCTCGTCTTCCGTTCCTTCTCGCTGCACCCTAACGACAAGCTAGAGTCCTGTAAGTCCGTCTGTTCTGCATGCAGTTGTACACAATTAGAACGCAACTTACCACTCGTACGTAACTCATATGTATTTTTCAATTGCGAGTCAATAAAATTGTCTGTGTTTGATCAACGCTCGGCTCTCTGGTCTTTTCAATTTTTCAATTCTTTAATTATTCAGATATCGGTGAATACCGATTGTCGAACAGCTAGGTCTTGGGCCGTTGTTCGCGGCGAATAATTGATTCACGGAAGAAATCGTTTCGCCCCGCGGATTTCTACAGTCACGCACCCCTCGCTATTGACCAATGATCATCTCGCTTGCCGAGACGTTATGTTTTATCCGGATCGGAATCCCCCAGGAAGACTATGAAGACGAAAGTCGAGTAAAAAGTTTCAAAGTAGGAAATTAATAATTGACGCGGGTCGCATTGAGATAAACGAGCGGCACCTCGTGCTTGTCATTCCATGCGGAAATGGGTGTGTATCGATATCATCCACCACTGTACGATTGGCTACCCTGGCGACTATCCAAGCGGTGTCTCTCGGGCCCTCGATCTTCGTTTTTCCCCGCGAGAAAGTAGAAAGAGAATGAAAAACCAGACAGCCAGAGAGAATGAAAAAAAGTGCATATGAGTAACATTCGAGCCGTGTTTTCAACAAACAACAACAATCCTCCCAGCTCCCTAATCTACCCCCTCGTAAGTGAATTGAACGTATAATTACATTATGCCTGATATTATTCCCGTAGTCAAGTGCAAAGACGAGTGGAAACGCCATTTAACGCCAAGGAAGATGGTGTTTCGTCAAATCAGGATCGAATAATCTCCGAATGATGATTAATTGGCCGATTTTCGGGTACGAAGTTGACTGGGATTTCCACTCCTCGACCGCGTTGAGAATGCGTGTATGCTTGTATGCTTGTACCGCACCTGATGCACGTCGAGTAATTTCTGTTGCATATTACAGCCACAGAGCATGATGTTCCCCGGATTGCACCCCATGGCGATGATGTCGACGGCAGGTATGGGGTACAGTTCGCGAGGCCCAGGCCTCTACGGGTCCGGACCTGCGCCGTACCCTTACCAGGGCAGCATGCCGGCCCAGCAAGGTGGAGTGCCGACCGGCGACACCCAGGAAACAACCTTCTTGTACATTCCGAACAACAGCGTTGGCGCGATAATCGGCACCAAGGGTTCCCACATCAGAAACATCATAAGATTCTCGGGTGCCAGCGTCAAGATCGCGCCGCTTGAACAAGACAAGCCCGCCGATCAACAGACGGAGAGAAAAGTGACGATTGTCGGATCGCCAGAGTCACAGTGGAAGGTAAGTTCGATAGTTTCTCTGCCGGTGGTCGATGGTCGATAAAGAAGTCGGTGTACATCCGATCTTACGGTCCGAGGCACACGCGGTAGCCCGCAGGTTTTATCGAGACGTGTTGCGTCACGCGACTCCGACGTCACCGATCAGCCGAACTCCAAGAGACGCGCCGGAGTCGAGAATACCGGGCGAGCACCGTAGCCAACGGCTAGCGCACTCGCTTCACGATGCTGGCGAGCCGAGTCGGTGGGTTCGAACCCCACGGTATTCGGTGGAATTAATTATTTCCTTCGATACCCGTTCTAAAGCGGAATCGGTTGATGTAGAACCCTGTGATATTTGAGAGGTTCCCGATCTACATAGGGGCCGCTTGATGCACACAGGGAGATTAAGATGGGAGGATCCCGTGCCGAGTGCATTCGTAACCGATGACAATTGGCCCCGTAATCCTCCTACAATTTGAATTATTTTTGCTGGCCTGTAACAACAGCTGCCCTCGTACAATGTTCGCAATATTTCGAGGAACGGAGGTATTGGAAAAATGAATTGACAAAACTCGATTACCCATTACAGGCTCAGTATTTGATCTTCGAGAAGATGAGAGAGGAGGGCTTCGTCGCCGGAACGGAGGACGTCAGGCTGACCATAGAGATTCTCGTGCCATCGGCCCAGGTTGGACGGATTATCGGCAAGGGTGGTCAAAACGTTAGGGAGCTCCAGCGTGTTACCGGAAGTGTAATCAAGCTCTCGGAACAGCAGGCCACTCCGCCACAGGCCGACGAGGAGACGACGGTTCACATAATCGGACCGTTCTTCTCTGTCCAGGTGCGTTCAAAAATGTCAATTCAAATCGAAGCCAAAGATGAATTATTAGATCGAGAAATAGACAAATTAATTCCATGCGAATTACGAATAGTATATCAGAGGATTGATTGTGAGTGCGAAAAACGAGGATGAATAATTCTTGTCCCCGTTACAGTCGGCGCAGAGGAGGATCCGCGCAATGGTACTCCAGTCGGGAGCACCGGGTAGCGGACCGCTGGGAGCCGGACCACCTGGTGGACCGCGCGCTGGACGTGGCGGCAGCCAGGACGGTGGTTCCCGGTCCCGGCGTGACGGCAGCGCGACATCGCAGGGCGGCTCGTCCCAGCAACGATCGTCTTCCCCCGGCAGCCAACAACATCAGCCGCAACAGCAACAACAACAACAACAGCAACAACAACAACAACAGCAGCAGCCACAACAACAGCAGCAACAACAACAACAACAACAACAACAACAGAATCAGTAACGTTGAAGTAAACCACCCGATGTCGACCAACAACGCCTCAGTAAAACCGAAGAAGATAAGGAAACAAATGAAATGGAATGAAGATGAATTTCTATCGCACGGGGTGATCCTTACCATTTTGAAATCCCTGGGAATGAGAATTTTACGCTCATAATATCGCATAACTATAATGTTAATATCAAAATCAACGATTCATAATAATTAGTGTAAGAACGAGAGGCTTGGTGGGTCTTCCTTGATCCTTGCAAGAAATTAAAAAGAAGAACGCGGTTCTTCGCTCCCCACCGCGACGCGATTCCCTGCGTATAACACGTACGTGACGGGATAACAACAAGGCACGTGACAATCCTCTCTCTCTCTCTCTCTCTCTCTCTCTCTCCCTCTCTCTATCTCTGTACATATACATATATATATATATATACACATATAGGTATATATATACATGTATGTATAATGATACAATACGTAACATCCATCTCTCTCAAACTCTCTATCGTTCTCAACCAACTGACGGGGATGATCGAGGTGAAAGAGAAGAGAAGAAAAACAAAAACAAAAACAAAAACAAAAACAAAAAAGGAAAAACAAAACCCTAAACAGGAAAACGGAAGATTTCAAACTGGTAACGTATTCGCCCCGTCGACAAGACAGGGAATGACGACGATAATGATGACGACTAAACACACACAACCTTATTACCTCATTCATTACAATTAAATATGATAAAAGAAAAAAAAATTAAAAATTAATTAAAAAGAAAAAATACAAAAAAAAAACAAAAAATAAAAGATACACGTAATAATAATAATAATAATCACGTACACTGAAAAAAAAGTTGTGCTCCGATAGCAAGAAGTCTGGCTGCCTGAGCTATAATCGGTTTTCTTCCGATACCCGAACCACTATTCAGCTGTACGAGCGGAACAACTCTGCCTGACGTAGTTCAGCTATCCGAAGAATACGGTATCGCTGTAGGAGCTGAACGCGGAATAGCTTCTGCAGCAATACCAGTGTATAGCGTATTAACCTGCGAATTCTCGCGCGCACAGCGAGAAGTCCTGCGCAGTTAGCTGTACGTCGCGCTCGTCTAGGTACACGGTATCGCTGCTACAGCTATACCAAGCATTGCCACTGCAGCGTACAAAACATTAGCTCCTACCAGCTGAAAGTATACCTACAGTAGCAGACGTTTGTATACTTGAATGATACGGCTGATGTAGCGATACATTTTGCTCCTGTAGCGGTACGAATTGTTACAGTAACGGACTGCTCTCAGCATAACTTTGTTTCGCTCGACACGCTATACTTTTTTTTCAGTGTATAGGATGGAGATGAAGTGAAATAAAATAAAATGGGATAAAATGGAATGGATTGAAAAACGTTAAAACAACTATATGAACTAAAATTTACCTAATATTAAAACTTGTAATAATAATATTAATATTAATAATAATAAGAAATAAATAATAAATAATATACAGAGAAGTTACGTAACCCGTGCATATATACATCCGTATGTATTAAACGAACACCTAAAGACATACCTATATTACATAGAAAATATATATACCTGCAGTTTGTCATCGATGAGAGGCGTTTTTTTTTTTATTATTATTTTTTATTTTTTTTACCTTCTAATCTACACGAGCACACTGAATGTGTAAAATCGCGGCTTCTCCTCCGTAATGGAGAACGATACGATCATGTTCCGATCGGTACGCGAAACCGCAAGGGAAATACCTTGGAATACAAAGAGGAGAAGGGGGCGGGGCGGGGGGGAGTACAGATATCAATTGAACGGAAATTGTGCAGAATAAAAAAAATTGAAACCGTTTCAACAGAGTCACGCAGTATGGTTAATGGTTTACGGTCCGTGATCGTGTTTCAAGGGAGAGACGAGGTGTGAGTCTTCGCGTTGGCGTCTTACATACCTACTAGCATCATACCAAAGAAGCGACAAAGACGATTATCGACTTCGCCGGGCGAAGCGGATCACGCGTTAACGTTAAAGAAATATATTGAGTATCTCGCGCGCGCGTGGTCAAGAGTTCATTAACGAGAAATGACAATGGGGTCACGGATATTCTGTAAGCGGACGCGCGGAGACGGCGAGTGGGAGAAGTGGGAGAAGCGGGACGAAATAATGAAGAACGAAAATCGATGGCGCGAGCAAATAATCGCGATGCGTGATAAACGGGATTGCCGACGGAGTGCAACTCGGAGAACGATGGCAGACGAACACCCGAATCCGCCACCTGTTATGTTTTGCATGTCCCGCGACGACCGTGACCAATCTAACCGCGAACGAAGGTCGAGCGCGGTTCGGAAGAGCGAACACGACCCATATTCAAACGTCGCGGGACGTAAGGGCTTTCCACCGAATCACGATACTCGGGGAGGCTTGTATCGTTGTAGATCTTGAACGAGCTGATGAGATGTACACGCCGGTACACGCGACTCTTTGTATACTATATGCATAACCATAACGGTAAACCAGGTAACGTCGCGAGGTGACATACGACGTTTGCAGTGTTCCGCTTCCGCACAGTTGGTTGAAGCGAATTGGGGATTACAAGGAACAAGGACGAAAATACAGATGAAAAAATATAAAAATCATAAATGAAAAATGAGAAATGAAAAAATCCACCAAACTCTTTCAGGGATTTTACTTTACCATGGATGTAATAGCGTGTGAGTGTGCGTGTGCGTTGAATAATACTATTAATGATAAGTCATAGATTATCGATTAGGGATAGAGGCGCGAGGGATGAATAATCGTTACGACGCTCGTACAGAGAGAGTTTAGAGGTTACCCGAGATCCACGGAAACCGAGTGGCTAGAATATGGGGCGGACGAGGAGATTCGATTGTTATACCTAATACCTATACATACGTTATAATACTGTATAATACCTAGTACGGGTGTTCCTCGCGCCGTGAGCGATATACATAAGCGAGAAACTTGTAAAATTGGCGTCTTCAACGATATTAATAAGGGATTAACTGATAAGATGATTAGGAATCGTGCGACGTCGGAGATACGGGTGATTTTTTGGCAATTCGTGAGCGATTTCCAAAAACTCCTGCGCCAAATTGGACTGACGTATGTACAGGCCCTAGACCCGGAAGCGGTTGGGGGGTCGGCGCGTAAAAATCCCGAGGGTTCGTCCCTCGGCCGAGGAAAACCCGACCGCGCCAGCCGCTCCAACCGCGCACGGCGAACGGCGATACGCTCTTAGTACAAAGATTATAATACGAGTTTAAGAAAGGCTGGAGTCGACAATTTATTGTTAGAGCGCCCGCGCCGGCGAGTTTCGACGAGGGGTAGAGTTTAGCGCGAGCGGAGCGACCGGGATTCGGCAGTTCGCGCGGGATACGGGGGTGGCCCGATCAACTTTCCAAGTTTCCACCCCCGTAATTTGAACCCGCGAGCATCCGGGTGGCGCGTCAGAGACAAGCGGGAGATTTGAATAAGTGAAATTTTATCGAAAAGAGAGATATGAGAATTAAGAGAGAGGAATAAGAAGAAATATAAGTTTATTTTTGATACATTGTTGGGGAGATCTCTAAGTAAATCTTTCTTTTTTTTCCATTATTATTATTATTATTATTATTATTATTATTATTATTATTATTATTATTATTATTATTATCATTATCATTATTAGTACTATTATTATTATTATTATTATTATTATTATTATTATTATTATTATTATTATTATTATTATCATCATCATCATTACTATTATTATTATAATTATTATTAATAATAATATGATGATTACTTCACTTTTCTTTATTTTCTTTTTTTTTTTTCTTTTGTTAGGTGTTTTAAATAACTTAATGAATTTTAACGATATTAAAGAGGGAAAAGAATAAAATAAAATTTTTAATATAAATAAATGAAAAATGAAAAAAAAAAAGAAAAAAGTAGTAGAAAAAAAAACGAAGCGAAATGATGATAAAAATTCGTGAAAAACATGGCACACATAGCTTTTTGCACTATGTGGGAACAAAGGAGATTTTTTAGTCGTATAAATTGTATAATATATTTGATGAGAGGCGGGGTTCCGGGGGTGATTGAGGGTGGCGAAGCTGATTATTATCAATTTAGGGTATTCCTAGATAGCGCTAATTGGCGTCCACGTGAAAACCTGGCGGGGCTCCCAGTTTTATGTGACCCGACAGCCAGAACGATCGCAGACTCCTCTCGCCACCTCGATCACCCGCTCCGTCTCCGCATCCAGGTTTATTTATCGAGCGTAAATATTTAATGAGAGAAAGAAAAAGTAACGTTCAAGAAATAAGAAATACAGACTAAAAAATGCGAAAACATACGGAAGTTTCTAAAAATAAATTAACCGCAGTGCCAACGGTCAAAAGAAATATATTACAGCTCGTTGAATCATTCAAGTTATTAACAATAACGACGACGACCACCGCCATCGCCAGCACCAGCACCACCGCCGACATACAGCACACACGTACCGTGCGTGGCTGCAGTAGAGCTCGCCTTTTGCGACTGCGGCCCGATTGAAATTTAGAAATAAAAGTAACATCGGGAAAGATTTTAACGGAAGGATAGAATAGAAATCACGCGAATATAAGAATACACTTCTTGACCCTCTTTTTTTTCAAAATCACTAAAACTGCAGAGTTATCGACGTAACGGTGGGAAATTGTCGATCCGGACGATCGAATATCTGCATCAAGTTATCGTACAGCCCGAATGATTATCTCATTCTCACATTCGACAAACGTCTGTTATCCATCGCCCTGATTCCGAGACAATTGTTACAAGTGAACGAACAATAGATCAACAACGCTGTCAGACACGGCGCTGAGGATCCTGAATCACGATTAAACAAGGGAATGATAACAGATTTGGAAACAAACAACAAAAAGACACCTGAAATTCGAATTTCACCTATCTCTTGGACACAGGTCTCTTAGAAAGAAAGAATAATGACCAGAAACAGATCAAAATTGAGGCTCACGAAATTTCAAAATCTGCCCCACTGAAGAAAATTTCGTTTAAAGAGAAGCTTTTGAGATACTTCAACTGTATATTGCTCGCTTTGGTCTTAAACTCAAATAACAATGGATTAAATAATAAATTGGGAAGAAAATTTAACCAAAACACCGAATAACAATCAAAACTTCAACGACGATCGAACGAAGAAAGAAGTGAAAATATAAATACGGAAAAACAAAAACTCTTTTTCAGCTAATTCCTCACCTATTAGCATTTTAGAAAGAAACGACATACACTCGAGAAAAATGTACAAATCAAAAAAAAAAAAAAAAAAAAAAAAAAAAAAAAACATAGAAATTATTAATATAATAATTTAAAAGATTTTAAAGTTATAAATTATGAAACGTGAAGGGAGAAAGAAAATAATAAGAAATTAAAATTAAAATTAAATAAGAGTAAACGATATGGTATTAAGGATATACCGGACAAATGTACAAACTTAATGCTAAAAATCTAAAATTTAGTATATCTATAATATTTAAAGGTGTAACTAAGAAGGGAAAAACTTAACATACCGTAAATAGACTGCTCAGTCCGCGAGGAAGTGCACCCAAGGTTAGGAATTGGTGATTGCAGAGGTTCGCCACCTCGCGTCAATTTTTGTAGAATTCATTTTCAATCTCTAATCTCACAGATTCGCCGAATGCATAATTCAATCCACACTCAATAGCGACACTCGCGTACAGACATACATTTAGGAAACCATACCGCGTACCTACGTCCACGGTCCAAATGCGGCAAAATGCACGCAACGACGATTGATCATCCCAGAACCCGTGACAACGCGAATCCGAGTCTGAATCTGAATACGAGTGAAAACGGAAATCAAACGATCGACGTCGAGCAATCCGATAATCATACCGATAAATCAGGTAGCGAAAACAAAATCCGAACACAATTAACCGATTAGATGTAGGAATGGTGGAAAGCGAAACTAGACGCTTTGCGATTCTGACTTGAGATCGTCTATTTTCATGCCGCTCCATTATGCTTCCGTATAAATAGGAATGTTCGATCACGCGTTATACCTACAGCAGTCGTCTACCTTATTTTTCTTCTGCAACTACAATTGTAAATTACACCTATTCCCGACCTACACGGAAAAAAATATCTAATTTCTACATCTTCGTTATTAATTATTTGGACAGCATCTCTTTGGCGTTGAATCTACAGCAATTGCGTTAAGGTTTATTAATCCCATTGATAAACCTTGACGCGATTGCTGTAGATTTAAGTCCAAAAAGATGCTGTCCAAATAATTACTACCGAAGATGTAGAAATTACATCTTTTTTTCCCCGTGTACAATATACAATCTACATATGGTAACTATACGTACAATTGCAATTGTATTATCGTTGAAATTCGAAGAGGGGTCAAAACGTAAAGGTAACAATGAACATAGAGAAGGACCATAGTTGCCGCGTAGTTGTACACCGCCACACAGATAGAACGTAGACAGGTTATGGAAACGGACCCTTCCGAACACACAACCGAACGGCCGAATTGTGAATTGCGCGAATTAAATTGAAAAAATATACAGAGAGCAAATATAGTTATGTCTACATTTTACATTTTACATTTTACATTTTACGATACGTGTACAACGCTATGAGCTGCTTTACTTGTAAGATATACGATGTACAATATGAAAATTATAGCGACGTGTCATTTTGGTACTTTAGTATTGGTACCTACATATAGCCATAGCCATAGCCATAGCCGTAGCCGCGGTTTACCTCGTTCATCAGCCAATCACGACAGATATCCTTAACGAGTTTTAAAAGTCGCAATCGCAAACGCAATCGCGCTGGGACGTACATACATACATACCTAAATACCTACGCTGTCGTAAGCTATACCTTATAGTTTATACATGTATGAATAATATGCTTTACAATAGATAAATGATAATCTAACGTACATAATATGATAAGAATTGCGTCGAAGATTTTCGTCGCAAGAATATACATAGTTAATGGCAGGAGGAATCGAAGGCCTTATATTATAATACACAGTTGGGCATTGTTGTTAAGTGAATTACAGAGGAGGTGATATCGCTACAGATTACTATACATATATCATAATATGAGAAATAGTTATTATTATTAAAATATTAAAATGAGGAAGAAAAGGCAAAGCAAAAATATGATCTACTAAATGCATACGATATTAAAGTTAGTTGAAATAGAATAATAATTATGAGGATATAATAAATTTGTTGGTGATGATACGAATATACTATAACAAGCCTTAATATATTCTATTATCTATATTATTGCTGCCAGTATGGGCATTATGAAAACTGCGCGGGTCTCTGTAACTCTATAACTTTACATATACTACATAAATAGTGACATACATAATACCTATACTCTAGTATACACGCATCATTTTATAGCTTTACAAGGAAACACCGAGGGAAAAAATTTACTATACGGTATACGGTATGCGGTATACGGTATATATACGCATACCTGTAACGCCATCCATCGAGATTTGTTCGTTACAACTATACGTGTGGTACGGTTAATTCGATGCGAAGAGAACGAAGAGTTGGGAATAAACAAAGATGGAAACAACGGCGAGAAACAAGAACTATTATCAATAACCTACTTGCACGTATCACATCGAGTGATTGCGTCATAACTTTCGTATAAGTTACACGTGATAATGTTACGGCGCGGGGTATGTTAGGGAGAAAAAACTGAGTCACGTGCGATCGATAATATATGGATGAGGAGCAAAATAATCGGGTGACTGAAATTCTGATATGACGTACAACGGCGGTTCGGTACATCGATCGGCGATCAATCTGATTGCAAGCCGCGTAAAATTCCAGTGAAGCATGTGAGAAGAACAAAGAACGAAATTCGTATGTACGTCCAGGTAGCTATTCAATCCGCATCCCGCAGCGACCGTTTGAAAATCAAAAGCCGGTTATGGGTACCGATACTAAAAACCAAAATGCATTCGTCAGATAATGTTCGATTGCGTCGCAACTGAATCAGAAAGAGTAGAACAATAAAAAATAAAAAATAAAAAATAAACCAATACCGATAGTTTCACAAACTCAGAAACTTGGAATAATTGAAAAGATGCAATTGAAAATGCATCTACTACCTCAAAATGACAATTTTCCTGATAAACTGAATAAGTAAAAGAAGAAAAGAAATGGTGCAAAAAAAGAATCAGAAAGTCGTTTGTTTCATCTTTCTTGTTCATATTTATTTTCTAACCAAGTATGAATCGATATTCTTGAATGTGTTTTATTATCATAGGAAAATCAAGTAAACGGGGAAGAAAGCGGTAGCGATCACAATACAATAGAAGTCGATCGTTGTGGTCCGTGTGATTTTTATTTTGGACCCTTCTGCCACAGGCAAGGACACAGCTTACTTGTTGATTCGCATTCCTCTCAATAATCGCGGTATGTGTAGATTGTCTTATAATCCAAATCCACGGGTAATAACGAGGTCAAATTTGCGTCGACTATTTGGCCAGTCAATGAATTGATTTCGAATGAAATTGGCTCGGGTTTCCGGATTGAACGGTCGTCGAAGCGATGCCGAAATTAATTGATCTACTACATCCACGCAGATGCTTATAATAATAATAATCCTACAGTTGTATGTATGTACATTATACCTTGTGCGTTAATGCGAATTAATTAATTGTACAGCACTCGACGTATCTGTTTCACCGATCGAGCCGTATTGAGAGAAGTTTTCCGAATTATCTCGACACGCGCCACCGCCACTTTGGCTTATTTATGATTACGATTTGTAGCTGTGTGATATTGTCAGACCGAATTAACATTGATCAAGTACAGTTCGTAATTGAAGAATAATCAGAATAATTCCGAAAGGTAGAAACAAGAAAAGAAGAAAAAAATATAAATAATAAAAATGAAAATAATAGAAGGAAAATGAAGAATCAAAGTACACAGTGTTCCCCGTATAATGATACAACTCTGCGTAAATTATATATAATACCTACATATACGTAGATGTGGAGATTTCATGAAAATAAAATGATGTATCAAAACAATAATACGCCGAAACAATTGAAGAAGGAGGAAACCCTCAAGCAATTGAGTAAACAATGAACATTGATGGTTTATAAAAAGAATATCCACATTACGATTATAGACAACGTACACGGAGAGCGTGTGGTGTAATTCTGTTATGTGCTCACAAAATGGCAACAAACAACCATTTCTGTTAATAATAATTGTAATAATAATTCTAAATATAATAATAAAACCATCGTAAACAAAAGCAACAACAACAACAACAACAACAAGAGGGAAAAACGAAAACGAGAATAAGAAAAACTCGATAAAGAATGTAATAACGTTTTAAACACGGGAGAATTAAAGCACAGCGCTACGTTCTCAGGATCATGATAACATAGAATAGTATAACGATGGTTGCATGCATACACAATTTCCTGATCAGCACGACGCTGGTCGGCACTTGGATCATTTTTATGATACACACATATGCAGCATACGATGCTTATTCGATAGAGAGCGTCCTGTCAGAGACAACCTCGACAAGGCGTTTGCTTCGCACTTGATGTTTTTACTTGGGGTAAGTCTGCGCGGCGAGACTGGTGTTCGTCCACGGAATTGGGTTTCCGAATCGGTAACGAAAAATAACGATAGCCTCCACTTCACGGAATGGGGGGGTATAATTAAGATCATTGTACAGAACGCCAGTTCCTGCGGTAAAGACTTGAACCCGAGGCCGCGAGGGTACCCTACATTTGCGATACTTTCTCCATAATTAATTCAATACTTTTTTTTTGTCTACTTTAGTTTACTTTTATTGCTACTATTCTACTATAATTTCTTCTACTATAATAACTACTACTATTTTTGTGTCTTCAATGATTGATGATTTGCTATATACTTTGATGAATTCAGTAATGCATATGTTTGAACTTGTTTCATTAATTATCTATTTCATATGTGTTGGTAATTTTACGAGAATTGAGTCCCAGGACCGAACGTTAAGCAAAATTTCACGTACGATGATTGATTATGAAATTACTAATCGTATACTACTCTTACTACTCTTACTACTACTACTACTACTACTACTACTACTACTACTACTACTACTACTACTACTACTACTACTACTACTACTTCTACTACTACTACTACTACATGTTAGTAAGAAAAAAAGAAATAAGCTTCGGGGAATACAAGTTCAAAATTTGTGCATCGTATATACTGTTTTGATTTTCACAAGGCGCATAAAATTTGGATGAAAAATAGATATGGTGTTTTTAGTGGATAATGTTTAAAGATTACTAAATATATGGATAATCATTAAGTACACAAAGCATAGAAATAAAGTATATAGGCATAAGACTGGAAAAATGATGCTGCTACCCCTCCGGATGTTAAACTTTTCTCCAAATTGAAATGAAATTCAAATGAAATTGATTGAAAACGAAAGGAAATGCCGCGTGCGCGATGACACGATCCTTGGGATGAATCAAAACCCTTGGGTTTCAGAATTCGATCGGCTGTCGTCGCAGTTCTATATTCAACGATCTCGGTGGTCTATTTCTCACACGTGTCCAGAAGCTGCGCTTTCATCTGCACAGGCATGCGGGCATAGTATTTTGGTAATTGTATGTGGCAAAATGAAAAGAAATAAAGAATCACTACGGTATTCATATTTGACTCCAGAGGGGTAACACACCGCCAGGTTGGGTTAAAATTTTTTTTTACGTGAGGAATTGCCCGGTACCGAGAATCAGAAATCGAAGTAAATTGCAAGAGAGAAAACAGAATAGTTATCAGATGGCGTACAAAAGTAAAATGTGAAAGAAATTGAAAAATTTCCAGTTACGTACCGTATCGTTTCAACAGATTTTAAATGATATTTGATTGGAAATTCAACGATTAACTTGCCGAACACTCGACGATACGATTCACGTGGGATACAATAGACATACATATTTCATAGAAACAAATTCCACCACTACACCTCCGCATATACACATGTTACTGTCGCTAGCTTACCGCCCTATTAGCATTGAATATATATATATATATATTACTAATATTTTCAGTTTTTGTTCTACACGGTGACAATGTTATAATATACGAGTAGTAATACCAGGGTTTACAGTGTTGACAGATTTCACATTTGTTACTACAGTCACAGCCGATGTGATTAATTATATACAAATCATGAGAGTGCAATAGTTACAATAGACATGGTTTCTAAAGGATGAGTTTTATTTTTCTTTATTTTTTATCTTTTCTAAACACATCCTCGTCCGGGATAATTCGGTCGCATAGCGTCGTGTACGAAACGATCCTATCAACGATCCATCGACACCAAGTAATCCGCTTACGACTTCGAATCATACCGTTCGTCGTGTGTCGCTACTACCTCAAAAATGTCTGAGTTGCAACAGAAAAACCATACCTCAATCACAAAGTAAATAAAATAGCATAGATGAAAAACGGATGAAATTGATTTTCTTAAAACTTTACAGCTAGGTACGTCTATACATATAACCACGTTACATATTATATATAACTAATTCTATAACCGCATACCTACATAATTATAATATAATTGCAATAGCCCGAAACCTGCCCACCTAAACAATTGAATTCCATTATCACTGATTGCCATGTATGCAGAATCTAGCGCGCGATATTCATGTACATACATGGTATATGTATGTACGGCGGCATGCGTATGGTTACGGATACAGGTATCACACAATATACAATAATCTAATATGCATACAGCCCAGATAATATAGGAGAGAACAAAAAAATTATAATTTTAACGATAACGGAATAGAAATAATGAAATAATGAAATAATGAATAATGAATAACGAATAATGAATGTTGTCGGATGATGTGATCGATACCGCCGCACGTATAAGAATCGTGACGATGGTCAGGACATTATAGGTATGTACGTATAATGACGGTGATTGTTGTACGAAACGACGGTTATCACAATTTCTATACAACAGCAAATTTATAAAGCCACGCATTTATCCAACAGGCAATAGTTACGATATTATCGATGAAATAGATTATTGTGTTCGCAAGCTCAGGCGATGCCAAGTGCGCCCGCGCCGTGTGTATACCTATATGTTGTTTTACACGCGTCGCTCCGTACCGACGCTCTCTCGAACGGATACCCGCCACCGATTTTCAACCTGTACAGGTCGGAGTATCGAGAAACGAAATCAGACAAAATTTTTGAAAAATGAATAGCAAGATCGACCGAACATCCGCACTCCCCGGGATGGTATTCGACAGAGCGTCGGAACGGTCGTCGGAGCCGAAAACCTGTTATATATTTCGTCGCCGCGTGGGCAAGCATCGCGAGTACGATATCCGCTTGTTTTCCTCAATGTTCTCAGCGATAAATAAAAGTTTAAAAACTTGGGGTTGACGGAACACGCGCAGGTAGTCCGTACCCGCGGTTCATCGTCAGTGTTGCGCACGGGGCGACGAATTGTTATTCCGGTATGCCGAAATTTGTTAGTTTTTACCTACGTAATAGCGTTGAATATAGAAAATAGTAGCGGCCGTTGATTTTTTTCTAATTACCTACACAAATTGTAAATTTGCGCGAAAAAAGAATTGTCCTAATAGTTCCTGCGTTAACGCGTTCCTCTATTTTGTGACGCTTTCGAACCAACGGCACAGAATCGTTATCACCTTTTCCAATAAACAGCGAGGTGGCGAGAAATTTCGAAATTTCGAAACATCACATCCCAGCCATTTTGTTAACCTCGAGACTTGTGAATATAATTACAAGTCTAACGCAGAACATGGGTATATTACTGTATACATATGCTATATGCAATTTCCCATAATCCAATATTATTATATTTGGTAACAATTCCTCACAAATGACATGTGTTTCAAACGATGCGGCGTCAGATTTGTTGCAAATTACTGTATAACCCTTTAAATCTATGAATGTAAATGCGTTAAAATATTAAGAAAAAAAAAAATCATAAGAAAAATTCACAGTAGGTTTTGGAGATCCGAAAATGGATTTATGTGTTTAGATGCTAAAAAATAATTAATAAAAAAAAACGAAAAAAAAAAAACAAAAAATGAATAAATAATAATCAACCAGAATACAAGAAGGGAGTATAAGTATAATCCGTCAACGAAAACTCAAAATTATTTGTCTTGCCCGTTTTTTAACAATTGAACCAACAATATTCAATATTGTCTGCATTTCAGCCTATTTGTGTATTTTGGCACCGCTTATGCTACCTTTATTATTATTATTATTATATAATATGAATGGTTACGTGGTGAACAGGTCAAAGAATATTCGACACCTAAAGATGTGATCCACGCGAAATAATCCGTGACCGACTCCATCGAATGATTAATTACTTTATACATATATCCGAAGACCGGATAATGAATGAATTGTCCAACATTCGTATTATAGATTCACGTGTAGTGCAGACGAAGCCAGATTTTCACAAATAGCAGCATGCATACCGTACCACATGTAGTATTACATATACAAAATTACAAAACAAAAAAGGTAACTGCTTTCGGGCAAACTATTCAAGAAATCAGTTTGTAAGGAACTTATGTGTAACATTCAATCGGGATTGTATGTAATTGTATATATATGAGTACAATGCAGTCCATGAGTTAAGATACATTCTCCTTTTTCTACCATGAAAAAAAAAATAAATTATTCTAGTTAATAAAAATGTGCGATTATGCATCATATTTCATTGCCCTACCGTTACCCGATCCTCTACGAAATTCCCATTTGTCGTCGGACGAGGTAAAATAAATACAGATTCGCACGACATCAAAGACACTGAATATCGAAGTAATATGTATAAACGCATCATCAACCACGGCCGAAGAAGATTGCCGTTCGAACGCCCGATAATTTCTGTTCCACAAGTCATGAGTCATACGTGTAAAGCACAAATACGCGGGAGTCTCTTAAATGAGTTATACCTGTTAGAAAAAAAGTGTTAAATTTAACATTTTTCGCGTGTCCCAGTAGGTCCACTATAAAAAATATGTTAATCTGACACAAGCCATTAATGTCAAGCGTTGACACAACGAAATGGTTGTAAAAATTAACACAAATTCAACATATTGTTTTGTAATTTTAACACTGCACTTTTGAGTTAATTGAACAGAACGATAATGTCAAATCGTATGTTGTTTCAACTTTCAATATGCGTGGAAAATGCATAAGTAAATGGCTGGAACTAAAATTGAAATTAAAAAAATAGATTGTTTTCGATGCTCACGCTGTTAGATATTACTAGTAAAGGATATTTTAATGCACATTTAAACATACATGTGAAGAAAAACGCATTTCGAGTTCGCAGTGATAAATTTCGCAATTCCTAATCCTAGCCGGGGTTTGAACCGGGACGCTCACCGGTGTTCGCATTACGAGTCGCACGCCTTAACCACTACGCTATACCATCGCTTAATAAAAGAAACAACTTTTTCCTTGATATAATTTCTGCAGATGTACAGTTAATGAAATTGAGTTAGCGTAGCACATTTTTCACAGATTTTCGCAGAAAATCGAATTGTCGAGTTGAGAAGACCGTGCACGACACGTAGTAACAGGCAAAATCCGATGACGGTGGCCATTTTTGTTCTACTATCATTTCAACATTTGTCAGTAGTACATTTCTACATAAAATGGTGTGTTGTGTTGACGAAACAACACAAATTTAACATTTTTCATATCCATTAAGGAGCGAACGAGATTTTTGTGTTAAAATGAGCGGCTTTTGTGTTACATTTGGCTTTAACACTTTTTGATGCATTGACATAATTCGCGAATGTTGAAACGACTCAAAAGGATAGTTAAACATGACACAAAAATTTTAACACGCAAAAAATTTAACATTTACACAGATTATTTCCAACAGTGTACCTGTACCATACACGTGTATCCGACTACGCTAGGAGCTAATCTTATTATCGTGATAGATAGATAGATATAGACAGACAGATAGACAGATAGACAGATAGATAGATAGATAGATAGATGGATGGAAATCGGCTATTGTTGAGATGTCTAGTATGGAAAAAAGATATTATTCCCAGGGTGGAGAAGACGGTGGAATCAGGCTGGTCTCGTAGCTCGCACCATGTCCCCCAAAAGTCGTTCGATGCTCACGTCGCCCACGGTAGGCTTGAAGAGTAGCTCTTGCAACGTCTTACGGCACAGGGCCCTCGCTGGAGCGAGAAGAAGGAGCAGCCGGCCCACGCGACCCGCGCCTCGTTCACCGAGCACGGCGACGGTCTGTTCCTGGAGGGCAGAGACCCTCGTCGCCTCGTTCAAGCCTCGCGATTCTGAACAAGATCGATAGAGGAAACTTGGTGGATATTTAGCAACGTTACACGGTAGTACCGGGGAAGCTCCGTGTACACTCATCCACTGATAGGATGTTCATTTATTTTTGTGACCCTTATGATTTTCAAGGAGTACCTACCTCCTCTGAAGAGGACGATCGCCTTCAAGCATGCGTACTCGGAGTGATCGACCCTCAGGATCGCGCATCGCGCTAAGAGTTCTCTGAGCCTCCTCGCCTCCTCCTCGAGGACGGGTCGCCTGTCGTCAGACACATCCGCGGATACGAGAGTCGCCTCCTCCACCGGGAAGTTCCATTGCGCAGCTGTCAGAACGAATAATTCGCTCCAGGACTCTTCGAGGAGTATCGCCTGATCTCTGTAGGACAGCTGAATGGTCGTGGAATCGTGTAAGTGGATGGACATTGCAGGCTTCGAATAGCATATTCTGTGACTTTCGTGAAAAGTAACTGTTTGTACGATAATGTTACGTTAAGGTTTTTCGTACGAGCCGTTGGCATTGCCAGCGGAAAGTACGGAAACATATAATTACATAATGCTTGCCGTGCGATCAGTTACTTTCCGCGTACTCCACATACCACATTGTTTACGGCAAAGACATTGAACGTCACTTTGACGCCAGTTGAGATCCGCACGAACTGCGTGTATAGGAACTTGCGGTTTGATTACTTTATACATATTGCGACTTTGCACCGCGCACTTGGAACTGCGCGTCAAAATCGTGGTTCACAGACTTCATACCGCAACTTGGAAGATGGCGTTATAAAGTGCCAATTTACGGATCGGGGACAGGTGTCAAAAAGTGACAATGCCTGTGCCGTGAAGAAGAAGTTATACATATATCTCGTTGCGAAGTGCGGAGTTGAAATTCACCTGTAGAAAGGAAGGTGTGCTCCTGGCCCACTTGACGGCGAGGAAAAGCAGCTTGGCTGCGGATTCGTAGACATTTTCTGTCGGCAAAAGTGACAGCCCCGAGGCGACGTAGTCCGATATTGCGGTATCCATGGTCGACGGCACCAAACGATCAACCGGAACGTCTTCTAGAAACATCAATATCACCGGGTACTGTCATTGGATTAGGTAATATCCACCGCGCCGAATTACCGTCTCTGGCCCTGCAAGCGAAGGTGTAGCCTCGAGTCGGTCTGTAGGAGGATAAGTCAAACTTCTCACCCTTGTGCGAGTTTCGGTTGTCGACCGCGGTCGCCGCTTCTTCGGAACTCGTGACCTCGTCTTCCTTGGCTGATTGCGAAAGAGATGGTGCCAAAGATTTCACCGACACTCGTGTCAGAAACGGACCCTGCGACGGGGCCGGCGGTTGACACTTGAAATCTATACCTGAGCGGGAAATGAATTACAGGCAATTAACGCAGCATTGACCGTTGCTTTTCACTCCAGGTACCATTCGTTCGGGCTGGTATGTACTCGGTACTCGGCAACATCCGGACGGAATAGAAGTAAAACGATCGTATAAAGATGTGCATCGCTTACCTACGCCTGGCGTGAAAGAGGGCATCGTGGGCTTGAACGGAAACAGGGCTGGGTAGAGCAGTGGGTGATACGGCGCGCCCGGTGTGTGATAGATGTGTGAAATCCCCGGATAAAGCCCCGAAGGACCTCGCCGGACAGCGGCTGCGAGCGACGTCGCATTTCTGGGCGCTCTCTCGTGTTGCACCGCTGTTAGAAAGGATACCGTTATGTGCTTTAAGGATGTAGCAAAGCAGACAATGATTTTTCACATGATTACACATATGTATGTACTATGTCTATTGCCCTGGGTGGCTTCTGGTACGCTCTTTTTGCTTTTCTGCTTTTTTGCCCTTTCGTTTTATCCGATCGTGTATCTACGCATTTTTTATTACGCCTTGTCCAACATTAATATGGACCCAAATAAGTTATTAATATCATCATCATTAATATTATTATTATTATTATTATTATTATTATAGCAGATTCTTACAGCATCCATTTCGGTGCTTCGTTTTCTCTCTAGAGTAGCAAATTTCTCGAGGTCTTCCCCCCTCCCGCGTGCCCTAATGGCAACTGCTAATTGATATCTAAGCGGAATCAAACGTTTGCATTGTCATTCGAGGAGTCGAGGGAGGAAGCTCCGGCTTTGAGTGGCGTCGCATGGCCGCGTGAAGTACCATATTCTTGTTTACAAAAGCTGCGAACCTCGGCCTGTTTTTGACACATCGCCCAGCCCCGACAGAGTATCGCATGTGGGTGTTTCTATATTCTTCTTCTCCTTTCATTTTTTTTTTCCTCACCAAGGTAAATACGCGACGCATCGTATGCATTGTAATATTATTTGGGCTTCGGAACGGCGACCGTGTGGCGACACTTCGACGAAGGGGATTTGCTATACATTGCTCGACGGCAGCGCCACGTGTTTACACATCGGCATACAACGACATACAACGACATAGAAAACGACATGTACACGAGCGGTCAGACGGTACCTGCAACTGACGTAACTTTCACGCTAAGTGCAGCAGTTTTGCTTTTCATGGCTTCAGAATCAGAGCTTACAATATCCACACATACGTGTGGTGACTACACAGCTTTTGATTCGGTATATAACGAATATAGTATGGGCGTGCTAAAGAGGTAAAAATCATTAACGACAATCAACTTTAGAGCTACGAATTGGGCAAAACTCACCATCTCGTTTCATGTTGACCCGTAGACATTTTGTGAAACGACACGCTTGACACTGATTCCTACGGGACACGTCGACAACGCACCGACCGTTCTCCTTGCATACGTAGTCGAGATTTCTGAAAATCAAATCGATGAGTCGTTCAATTATTTTTGTCTGTATCTTGCACGAGCCCCTTCCCTGTGTTGTGGAGAGTGTTGAAAACTCTTACTGCGAAACGTCAGAAAATTGATTAATTCTGAATAAAATTCAAATAAGCTACATCAATTTGAAGAATTGGTGCGAGTCCGGAAAGGAAGAATTAACAATTAAGCATTGTGTCAAGTGACAATGATTGCAATATACGGGATGGGTGAAATGTTCCTGAAAAATTGCAGTGCACTTCGATATCGGTGGGGTAGCTTCCAAAAATCCCAACCCCCTGAAAAACATTGAGACTCAAAATAAATCGAAATCAGGAATTTTGCTCCCTCTCAACATTTTGCTTCATATTTATTATCGTTCCCCGCGCCTATTTGATATATCGTAGACATAATTATATGTATATGCGATGCCAGTTTTTACCTCGCATACCTGCGGATGGACCGCTTGAAGAAGCCGCGACATCCGTCGCAGCTCGGCACACCGTAGTGCTTCCCTGACGCCTTGTCGCCGCAGACTCTGCACAAGATCTCTCCCCTACCACTCTCCTCCATCTCCCGTTCGGCGATCACGTGCGTACCTATTAGGTATGCGGAAAGTCAAACAACTCCATGTACAATCTCTCTCTGACCATCGTCTGACGACGCGAGCCAGAATAACGTATAATTTCCGGCTGTAAGAATTTTTCCTGTCCGGATGAATCAACGGCTTTCAAAGTATATTGCGTTCAACGAGAATTAGATCTGCAGTCGGCGATCAAGTGGCTTATGTCTTACCGACCCACGATATGATTCACAGCTCCATGGTCGGACTGGTTTACCAAGATACTCAAATCAGTTAGTAGCTGATCAACTGGTTGATTTAGCTGGTGAAATTGATCATCGTATAGTCTTAATTTGCAGGCGACAATTCGGTTGTTTAATCCATGCTCAGAAATTATTATAGGTTGAACTGGTCTGCCGAAGAATAGCTCGACGAAAACTTGCACGGTCGGTTAATTAACGATTGTGATTCCATCAAGTGACATCGAGTCTCAAAAAGTTGCTTTACTTTTCTTTTTGTCACCCTGCGTCAGGACTCTACATCATTTATGCAACGCATCGTTTAGTGTCTTCGTCGCAGTAACACTTGACGCCCCACAATTGATGGACTCATTTTTTCCGAATCATCAATGCGGTAACTAACATAAAAGTAGTGAGACGTTGATGTGGGGATCATTCGAACCCCTTGGAAAGGTGATTACTCGAAAGGAAACACCGGAAGTAGCTCTTCTCTTGCAATATGTCAGAGTCTCCGGTATTTCTGAAGCCACCGAGTCAATGCTACGCAACAATTCGTGACTTCTATAACAACCCTGTCTCCGTCTCTCCCCTTGGCTCCCCGTTGGCAATGATACAACCCTCTCCGTCGCTCTACCCGCTCGCCCGGTCTAATAGGGCCGCGGCGGCCACCTGCCCGGTTCCCAGACTCAATAATGCAGCAGCAGGGAGCATGGAGCATCGGCCAGAGTCGACCCCCGCGGTAGACAAGGGCGGCCACAACATGGCTGATGGCGCCCGTCGCCCAGAAACCCGCCGAAGCCCAGAAGCTCTCATTTGTGAGCATTAACTTGTCATAATATTATTATTCCGAAGGTGGCTTTTTGTCGAGGCCTCGCAAGCCTCGCCTCGTAACTCTACCTATACCTATACCTATATACCTATATACCTATACCCCGTCGCCTGTAGCCTAATAGCCGGTAGACCGCGGCCAGCCTTCGCGGTTCCGTGTATCCACATATAATAGGCGATCGTTAGCTAAGCTTTTCGTCGCGGGTCGCGTCTTCGGAAATTAATCGTGCCACCGCTTCTCTGATCGATTTTTTCCCGCGCGCAAGCCATTCGATATTTCAAATGATTTACAAATGTGCATTTGCGAGTCGGGACGGGACAAGATTTGAACTGAAGCAAATTCAACCTCGCTGATTCACTTTCGCGAGAGTTTGTTCACCATGTACCCAACACAGATTGTCCTACGTCACGATACATATCTGACAGGGGTTGATCGGTACTTAAATCTGTATCGGGCGCGACCCCTTCCCGGAGTACGTACGAGCTCGATGTTGCTGATACGTAATTGGGAAAGCCGAGACCGCGGGGGAGTCGTGGATTATTTAACCTTATGTAGCCGCGGCTGCACGGGCGACACACCGTGCCATATGTTGTCTACGCCTTGCGATACGACTTTCTGACTGACGTGAACGCTTTAGCCTATAATTACTCGACCCAGGACAGGTAAACAGTGCAGGTCTATTATACGGGTGCAGGATTCTATTCGATTCAGTCCCGATACCGACGATGAGATTCCTTATCGCGATATTTTTTGGGTTTTATTCGAAGGCAATTGGTATGTACATCAGGTGCGCAAACGTACGTCAACACTTCGCACCCTTTTAGGGGTGCAGGCCGGCTTTGCCTTACCATCCATGGTAGTTTTTCATCGTTTTCAGCGGAACCACGCTGCATAGAGTCATAAGTCATAATTTCTCACTCTCCTCGACGCGAAAATGCCAGTGAGCTACTTTTTTTTTTTGAGGGGCCGGCTTTGCGCCAACCTCGAATTTTGTTATCGCTGTGAGCGGAGCGACGCTGCATACCGTTTTGTGCGATTCCCCTTGGTGCGCGGGAAATGCCAGTAACGAATTTTATACACCTCAGGGATATAAACGGCGGTTTATTGCCCTGTTCCAGCCGAAAAAACCGCTTTATTTCCCTTTGGTGTATAAAATATCGTATGCACCACAGGGCAAACGTTGTTTTTACCGCCCTAGGTGCATAATATACTATTTTTTCAATTGATCGGCCTTACCTCATAGGTGGGACAGCCACCCCCTTCTCTCGTCTTACCCTACAACGTATGGGGGATTCCACGTCAAGTCGACCGAAACGAACTGTGATTTTTTTCAGATTTTTTCGACTCATCATTCCATTACGAAAAGTCATCGAATAAATTGAATTTCTATTTTTTTTTTTTTTTTTTAATTTTCTCGCCTATATAGCTCAAAACGTGAACGATGTATGAAAAAAGTTCCAGTACGAAAATTTTGGGGTTTTTTGTAAACGCTTCGAGAGTATTTTCATTAGATTTTTAATACCCCGTTCAGGTGTAGTTTTAATACAAAATGAGCGTAAATCATTCATAACTCAAAAGTGCCCTAATCGAATTGGCTGAAAATTATACACAGCGTAGGTATCTATTCCAATGCCAACGGTTGTCTGAAGACTTCGAAGTGGGCCGAGCAGTGGTTCAAAAGATACATCAACAAATATTCGCACAGTGGCGAGAATTCGGCGATTATGAGGTCGCAAAACAATTTTTTTGGTCATGATTCGAAAACTCAAGATCAATATTTATTATTCTTGCTTGCGAACTCACGGTCGCCCTTGAATTCTTGAACTGCGGCCGAAAAACCTTTTTTGCGACCTCATAATCGCTGAATCCTCGCCACTGTGCGAATATTTGTTGATGTATCTTTTGAACCACTGCTGGACCCACTATGAAATTTTCAGATAACTTTTGACATTGAAAAAGACATGCTGTGTACAAATTTCAGTCAATTCGATTCGGGCACTTTTTTGTTACTGAAGATTTTCGAAGATTTTTCACCAAAACTGCAGTTACGCAAAACACAAAAAATTGCAAAAAATATATTTTAAGAAATTTCAAAGAAAGACGCGAAACTTTTATATAGGAACTTTTTTTCATTGCTCATCTGGATTTCACGCTATGTTGACTTGAAAAATCGATAAAACGCTAAAAGCTGATTATTTGACCAGCTG
The DNA here is from genome assembly GCA_018257835.1 of Euura lappo. Taxonomy (NCBI): domain Eukaryota; kingdom Metazoa; phylum Arthropoda; class Insecta; order Hymenoptera; family Tenthredinidae; genus Euura; species Euura lappo. The sequence goes on along the minus strand of JAEUYN010000309.1, from coordinate 1,183,246 downwards.
TAGTAAAAAAATACTTGGTCAGAAAATTCTGAAAAAATTCACAGTTGATCCTTTCAACTTGTACTTCCACTGTGTAAAAGGGTGAACAGATCAAAAAGGGTCAGGGAAACCGACCGTTCGATTTGACGTTTCTAACAGTGTAATACCACGGGATACTCGGAGAAAATATTGTTGAGAGAATAACGATTGGAGCTGGGCGTTTTACAATCGGACGAGGCGCGCGATACTTGAAGTCGTTCTTACGCGTTACTGCAATTATCATTAAATTTAAGCTACCGGGAAACACAGACCTTCGTACACCTTCCTATGACGTGACTAAAACACTTGCGCTATGTATTGGTTATTTCGTCGTAAAGCTATCACGAGTTCGAGACCCAGCAGTCAGCAGGTCGAGAACCTTGGGAGATGAGACTTCTGATTCATCGTATACGCGTATCGCTATTCGCTGGCTTGTTGATGATCGCTGGTCAGAGAATGGAATCATTCATATGGCCGCACAACCTGAGAGCAAATGTTCACAAATTTGTCGAAAAATGTGTGGAAAAGCAAATACATCTCGGTTTACAGACAAATCGATACCACAGCTCCGAGTGAAAATATCGCAAGATCTTTAAATTTCTATTACAGTATCGCCTATAGCCAGCATCTCGGCCAGCATACATTCTGAGACAAAGGATTCACCGAGAGTCCTGCCAGCTGGAACGATAGCACAACTTTTGCGACGCAATCGATCATCAACTTTGACAAGCGGGTTTAAGAATTTTCGTCGGCGGTGGTAAGAGTTTCAGGGTCCGCGCGAGTGTCACGCCGATCCAATGACTTTCCGATAGCGCAGAATACCGCAAGGTGTCACCGCCGGGGTGTGCATAAAAAATACTCGTCATCGAGCTAACTTATCCGCTGAATATGCGTATGTAAATTTTTTTTCACCGCATAATACCAAACCCGTCACGTCACGTGCACATTTTCGCGCGATTCAAAACGTTTCACGTATGACAATGACAACGATTTAGCGACAAATTTCGATCCGCTCCGAGCAATGAATAAATCGAGATGAAAATGGAGAATGAGACGAGGGAGTGATGAAAGTGTTCGCCGAAATTACACGCTCCCAGTGATTGGTAAAACTTGTAAATCGTAGACCAGGTGAGGGTTACTCAGCAGAGTCGAAAGGTTTCCGGCAATAGTCACGCCTGTGAATTTAACAACCCGATTGTGGGAGTCTGGGATCATTGTTGCCTTTTTCGTACTGACCCTACTGAGCCTGCTACATTGATAAAATTGATCGCTGATTACTTTTGTCGTAGTTTTAGTTCTGAAACACTTCTCTGTTTCTTGGGGAGATTCTTCTTTCACCAACCCTCCCCAAATTATGAATGTTTTCGGAGAAATAATTCAGAAAAAATACAACGAAAATTGTGCCCCCTTGTTTGAAAGTGGGCGGTTTTTCAGCAACCTCAACACAATTTTTTTTTTTTCTGTCACGACAAAAACGTCCGAGTGCCAAGTTTGAGAAAATTCGTGACTCGAAAGAGGTGGATGCGGAAGATCAAAAAAATCCAGGTAAGTGCTTCAGAGATCGGACTAAAACATGAAAAATTAGCGATCGAATCGGAATCGTTGAGGTCTGGTGGTGTGTCGATGTTGAAGTGGAAGCCCTCCAAAACTTGACCATAGGTACGTCGACAAAGTTTTCCGCGGAAAGAAGGAGTATACCGCCATTTGTTGCACGCCTTTGTCTCGAGACCAGGTAAGTTTCATTGTCACTCGATGTGACTATGTGAGTCCTCGAAGCCATGCAAAACACGTGTCACCTTCGCACGCCACGGATCCAATCGTGATTGCGTGACGCGTTGACTTTGTTATGCAAAAGCAGAACCTCCCCTGGGCTATAATAGGTGTGGAAACACGTGTATACGTTACTACAGACGTGCAATGTGTACCTACATACGTTTCTTAGCCACATCCGCTGCTACACATTAGTGAACTCCCTTCCAGCGGATTCATCCTCTAAGAACGGTAAGAACTGTGGTCACATGCGTTGTTTCTGAATTTACCGTACCGACACCATCGCTCGTCGCGATTACCGGCCACAGGAATTTGTTTCGTGTGGGTAACCAATGTAGGTACGCATATCATTGGAAAATAAGAAGAATTCCTCCAACCAGGGGACAAATTAAACCCACACAATGTAACTCGATAGGGGCGCGGTTCGGTCATCTGGTAGTCGGACCAGGCCGATGTACCAAGACTTGTTATCAACAATGTCTCGAGTCCTACTACCAGCTCACGTGCATGTATCACTTTCGTACCGTTTTCACTGGACGTTAACTATGCGAGTACACGTTATCTCGTTCCGCCAATTCGATATAATCATCGCAACACGAATGCGATATCAAACTCTCTTTCCTAAATTGTTCCACCGTTCACCTTCACCGTCAGTATTACACGCGTGTCTCCAATTATGATGATTGGTATATTTTGACGTAGTGTATCTTTTTTCTAACCGCGTGGGTGCAAAACCATGGGGGTTCTCCGTGCAATCTGGTTCCCCGATACGTAACATATGTCCGGTGGTTCGAGTTGTGTGAACCGAGGCCTGCGCGACTAGCTTCGCCTCGCACTGATATAATTACTGGCATTATTCCCCATAAGCGGCAGTAACGCTCTACGATTTGTTGGAGGAGTCCGCCCGTACGGGGTTGTTTCTTTGGCGGCCAGTCAAACTGCGTCCCGCATTGTTCCCCGAACGCGAATATCTTCGAAAACGATTCCGCTCTCAAGTACGCGAAAAACAAAATCACCGCACGTTGCACAGCCTCCGAATTCACCTCATTCATAAAACGAATGAAAGAAAGGAAGAAATAAGAGTAAGCTGAGCGGGATAACATTTATGACATCAGACATCGGTTGCAGTGATAGTGTACTAATTCACTGCAGTGTTGAATTTAATGAGTTGTATTATAGTGTCAGAGACTTGGACTATGATTATCATCGTCACTCAAGTCCAAAAAGCTGACGGCTCTGTGAGTTCTATCGAGTTCAAATTTAGGAATAACATGATTAGAACACTACCGCACGGATACCACTGACTGGTAGCTGGTACTGACGGTCAGGTCTGGTTTGAAGACGGTCTCAAGACAGCTTGCAGACATAGGTATACTTCTCGATAGGTGAAGAGATATTCAGACCCTCTCAGGAATGAGATCTGTCTGCGAACACCAGCCAACGGATCCACGGAATCGGAGCGCAGATACACATTAGGGATTATAGGTATAAACGAGGAAACACCGTTCACTGTTCACTCACCTCGCTCGAACTGATAGCGGTAGCGGCTTCGCCTTGTCCCTCGGTGAAAATTCGTGAAAAATGTCTCCTTGCCCACTCAAAGTGACGCCTGGCCAACGATAATTTATGTCAAATCGCGAAATAAAAATTAGCAGCGATACACAATTCGATGAGATAATTTATTTGGCCAACTATTCCGTTACAGCAGCAGGACAATTATTCATTGAATTGGATTGAATTGAATGAATTGAATTGAATACCGAAGGATCAATAATCGGGTATATCGGACCGATTGACCGATCCTCGTGGTGTCCTGGTGATCTATGATTTCTGATTTCTGGTTACATAGCTCATGTCCCGGTGATCCATCGTGATCCTGGCGAAGGGTGAACGTTGGCGCCGCCCTCGCCAAAGCCGAGCCATCCGTCGTTGGCCAGGAGGCGGAGCTTTCGATCACAGTCCTCCGGGGAGCTTGCAATTGGAGGACTGCGAACCCCGCGAGCAAAAGCACGATACCACAGAAAATACGGAAAGCACACAAGTATCATCCCCTCGTTTGGCTGCTACCCATGCACCCGCTTTCGCCCTCTCTCATCCGATATCTTTTCCCATCTCTCGAACGCCGCCACTTTGACTCGAACTCGCCGAATTAAGTGTCTCCCGCAATCGACACCCTACCCCGTATCGTCGACCTTCAATAGTCTCAACGAGACTCGTATACCGACATGAACGCCTTGAAATACGGGTGTATCACACCCCGAGGAACAGCTTGGATTCAAATATCGATCCACAATCCGGTTCGATTAGAGCAGTTTGTTGAATTACCGCCGATTGCGATCAGGCAAGTTCATGCAAAGCAAAAGTCAAAACCCACAGGACACCGGTATGTATATAGTGTGAACCTCTAAGGACCAACCATAAAAATCTACAGATCTTGCAGAATGTCCTTCGTTATATTGTTTCGTGCATTTATTTATTTTTTTTTTTATTTAATTGGATCTCCCTAATATATTTTCTTTTTTTTTTTCATAATGCACTAATATTATTGCCACCTATTATTACACTAAGAATCATTATGTGCACAGTGAAATCTACATTACCGAAATGTCCCTCGTTCTATTGTTTTTGTTCTTTTATTTATTTATTCAACATTTCATTCGCACTTCCGTTGCATCGCTTCCGTCTCCGATTTCAAGATATGATATTGACCCCACAGACCGAAAACGGAAGAATTTTCAATGCTAATATGTCCTGATGATGATTCTTTATGATATGCTCATTTCCCGCGTAGAAAAGTGAAGAACATAATATATTATTATTAGGTTACTTGCTGAGGGCGTTAAGACGAAGTATAGGAGTAGAGTCACGTATATAGAGAAATAAGGATTTACAGCAAAAATTAAAAATTAAAAATTATGGGGCACATTAGCTATAAGAATGCCAATGTGGGAGTAACTTTGCACGGTGGAAAATACTACAACATGAATGTGAGATGTCGAAGAACCGTTGGTAATCACAAATATTCAACATTTTTTTTTACTCATGACCGACCACATCTTCCTCTGACGAGTGACGAGTGTATTGCAGAGATAAGCCTGCATCGTGTCAAAAATTGTCATGGAATTTGGCACAGCCCTGAGGAATATACCCGTCTGCAGAGAAAACATTGACGACCCAGTCTCTTTATTTCGCATTATAGTATTCCTCAAATCGCACCAATTTCATCAATATCCCAAGTGAAATGAACAGCAACGATCACAGGGGGTCGCGTGCTTCATTTTATTTTAATGCTGTGGGCAAATTAGCCTCTCAATAATCCATGGCGAGATCTGTGCTCGTGCAAGTCGGTTTTAATCGTTTCGTTCCGTATCGCCGATCTATGTTCAAACAGAAGGATTTATCTTCTACATATCTCCGTATACCTACTCATGATGTTACGCGGAAGCTTATCGTATAGTACAGGAACTAGAAGCTGACAACTAGAACATTGTGTTGCTTGTGCATCGTGATAAATATTTTAATCAACCTCGTTCAACGTGAAAGCAATCATCTGTTGCGATAACTATCTCGTAATCCACACCCGTAACACGTACGTCAACGAAAATATAAGCTGCAGAAATGGTTACTGTACCTACTCGTCGGACGGCGAACTATCGACGGCCGACCATATCTAGACATTTTCACTTATTTTCAGAGGCCGCCAGCACGGCAGACCGAGGCCGAGGTAAGGCTTCGTTCAACTATTTCTGGTGCACGAGAATCCTGATGAAACTATTTTTTTCAATTCGTCAGCTCAATTTGACAGTTGAACATTTTCGAGACACCACATAGAAGAGATCCACGACAGTCAGCCTATAACAATTATTAAGGTTCTTATAGGATAGATCGTAATTAGAACAGCAACGATGCTTGAAAACGGTGTGGTCGCGGTACAGGTATATATGGGTATGAATCGGTATGTACATACATACCTACATATATATACATTTACCGCTACAGGATCATAATGGTTTCTTTTACCATTATTGCATCGGTCACGTAAATCGTATCGCATTTCACGGGGTTTGGTGGAGGCGCCGTCGAATCGTAAAGAGTGAAAAAGCATCTGGAAGCTTCACACGGTTGGTTAAGCTCGACATAATCGAGTGGTGTAAAAGTGCTGGTACATGTAAGTATTGGTATACGCGTGTAATGTGAATGCCTATGAATGTGTAATGTATATCATAATATGTATAGCGTAATGACCGTCACGGCGTAATAACCCTTGAGTTTTATCATTTATTCAACGGAAATCAATGACAACGAGATCCTTGCGGTCTGTACGATTCCCTAACTCGCCCGGCCGGGTCGCACGTCGCACTATCGGGGAGTAGAATAATCTAACAATAAGCGACCGCGCTGCGATCTGTATGCTCTTCTAGGTTCTTGTAACACGGAGGTGGTGGCTTCTGGCCAGCGCATTCGAATTCGCTTATTCTGAATATGTCCGCATTTTAATCCATTTACATCCGTACTATATGTATATGTTCAGGAACAGTTGAGCCCCCAGCGAGAGATTCCCCATTTCTCTCGACTACGTCTCCCGCCACTTGCGTCACGGCCGAGTAGAGGTATGAAGTGGAATTGGAAGCATTGGCTAATGGCACGGGACCGCTATTTTGTTAAACAGGGAAACCTTTTATCCCCGTCGCGGGGACTGCGAGTTATCGCACCAGGGACGGGCCAAACCGAACGCTCGAGGTCACGACAAGCGTCACGAGTGACAAAAAAACCGACTTCAAAACCAAACTACTTGACCGATTTTGATGAAATTCATATGGGACTAATCTGAAAGTATACCCTTTCGAATACAAAAAGAATTTTCGAAATCGGTTGATAAATTACGGAGTTATGAGGTAACAAACATAAAAAAAAAAAAAACTTTAAATACAACCGAATTGAGAACCTACTTTTTTGAAGTCGGTTAAAGAGCGCAAGATACACTCATCAAGACACACCGCCTCGAGCTTTCAACTCTGTACACAACAGTTGGCGACAGTCGGATAAAATTCACCCGAATCGAAAGTTGATATTGCGTGTACGCGTCTCCGATAACCTGTCCAGAATCAATAAAATATTCACATACTTTCATAGCGTATCAATATCTTTTATAAGCATACTTGGATTGAGGGGCGAAGTGAAGGACTTGTGTATTTCGTATACGTTGTACCACAATGCCAGGAATGAAATTTTGACTTTTTACGAAGTAAGTAGGTATAACCACGCCTCAGTTTTCTTGTCATTTTTCTATCACGATCAGGCTTTTCCCATTCGGCGGCCCTGGAGTCGAGGATATATATCTTGTCACATAGAACGACTGTTAGAAGTGTGAACCGCCAACCGCCGCGACAAGATACCAACTGGGGATTCTCACACTTTTCCCCGACCCTGATATTTTCTGCCCTTTCGAGCCGTCAGTCTTCTACTCTTCTCTCCACACATCTCCATCTTCCGGATTTCCTTCTTATCCTCGTGTCTTAGGTGGGTACTCGAAGAAATTCGTCGCAAGATTCTGAAACCTGGCGAAAGTTGTCTTATTTTTTCAACGTTGTCAATTCTTTCTTTCCAATTATTTTGTTCAATTCCTACTCGAAGAACGAAAAGAATTGTTGCAGTTTACTCAGCATTTACGCATCCATAATAAATCTACACAAGCCCCTTATTTCTACGATTACGTTCAAGTATGAGGACATATCGGACCCCGGTTCCCAAATTTTAACGTGCGCCAAATAAAACCAGGGACCAAATTTCGTAATTATCGATGAAACGTTTCCAAGAATGATTTTAGTACAATGCAGGTGGGCCGCACGAGATTGCCGCGTAAATTACCTGACGGGGACAGTGTCTCACGTAAACCCCCAAAAATGCAGTCGACGTACAAAAATACGATATTATCCAATATAAAAAGATCGGTTGTCACGATTAATCTCGCATTTCCGTCATCGCTGTTAATCTCGCATTTCCGTCACCGATGATGATCTCGCACTTCCGTCACCGCCTTTCCGCGATGCTGGTTGGCTGGCGGTTGATCTGAAAAATTTCTGTCTGCCTACTTCGCGCAGTTTGAGGCTGGCGATATTATCGTGAAAATGTCTGTCCGCTGACTTCGCGCCGTTCGAAGCTGTCGTTTTTCACAAGCGTGATTCAAAGCGATAACCTGTATCTTCAAAGCGATAACGTATTTTGCGAAATTTCGAAGAGTCCAAGACTTTGAACGGCTGGATTGATTCGCGAAATTTTGAAGAGGTGAACAAAAGTTCAAGATTTTGCACAGCTGAATTGATCTCGATGAAAGGTATGTTTGAGGCAGGTTTTGATATTTATTAGTCTTCACGTAACCTTCATCCAGGAAAATTCGTGTTGTGTTCGTTTGTGGCAAAATTCATACAAAAGGTAGATTTTCTATAAGTAACGGGTACGGCGATGGTTATGTCAGTTTTGATCTGACAGCTGACAGTCATCAGCACACTTTTAATATACTATATAGTGATTCTGAACCATGAACTTCGCCGTCCGACTGCTGTGAATTAACGTTGGTGATGCTCAGAGATACACGGTACTATTCTTCGGAAACTTTCATCACCAGGTTGACTTTGAAAGAAAAAGTAACTGTTTGTAGTGACTCTACCAAAAAACAAAACTTTTTTCCTTCTTAAAGTACCTACATATTGAAGAATGAACATAGAAATCCCATATCTTCGCCGTGCGCGACTCTGGTTAGGTCAGCCAGGTCAGTTCAATGGTCCTTTAAACATTCACAAAAATGCAGAAAAGATAGATACTGGGGATTGCGATTACGGGATGGTACGATTCTAGAAAAAATGCAGCTCCTATAATTCCTGATAAACGCCACCGTTCATTCGCGTTCCCCTATATGCTCCTATCAGTCACCAAACGGACCAGCACAGGGATCGCAGAAAAAATGAAAGACTATGAATATCAGATATCGGGATCAGCGGTTTTCTGATGGTCAAATTCAAGAAAAAAAAGTAGATCTCATTCCGAAACGTTGCCGAAACATTATCTTTGCTCGGCTATTCTTGACATACGATTGAGAATCAGGATGTGAAGATTATCGGTCAGAATTTTGAATCTGACTTGAAATTAATAAATATTTGAAAAGGAAATATAGAACAATCTGCCTACGTTTCTGATGGCGAAAGTAATGAGGAATGGTTGTTTTGCAGCAACAGAATTCTCGTGAACTTTTTAGAACTTATAAAAGGCTAAAGTTTGAAGTGCGAAGAACAATAAGTACTTCAAAGTACCTAAGGATCGGTTCAAAGAATCACCTGAAAGTCATAGAATTATTTCAGAGCTAAAAAGACAACATAAAAAAATTGGGATCGAATGGAAAATGGTGCGAGATCTAGAGATGCGTCGCGTTGAGGTGGACAGCGACGTATTGAGTAATGCATTTGTCTACAGTTCTGAAGTTCATAAAGTTAGCATCTGCAGTGCGTGCCTTGAACATGAAAAATATAACTCGACTTCGTTTACGCATTTGCTCATTTTCGAGAAAAATACGAATAAAATGGGGCAGTTGAATTTCAGCATCCCGTTTTCAAATACAATACCTGTTATGCAAACGCTTGACAGAATTTCAGATAAATTATCATGCCAATCGTTTGCGCGTCGTGTGCGCAAACAGCACCCACAATAATTGATCAGTAATCATGATTACCGCAACCACTGAGAAAATGATAATTCCAAATCTACAAAGCCGGTACCAAAATTCATTAGTGCAGATGCGCCGGGAGCGGTTCAATTTCGTCCGTTCCAGTTCCTAAACAAAGAAAGCCGTGAGAATGATAGTGAATCAAGCTGAATATCGAAAATGACGCATAATTTTGATGACTTCAGTTCGTTCGGTTTCATTTAGGTTAATTAAGCAGCAAACAAGTAACATTTCAGAATCAGTCATTTCGGCATGTAACTTTTTGTCTGCCTATATATGGGCAATACTGGATTTTGATACCAGCTTTGTAGATTTGAAATTTTTTTTGTTCAACCAATTTTATTTTAATTTTTCTCGAGAACAAGTAAACGCGCAAATGAAAGTTATATTCTGCATATTCAAGGTACGCGCAAATGATTTACCGTATTTGCAGACAATTATCTTGACTGCAGATGCTAACATTATAAACCTACAGTTCTGCACGAAATCTGTGTCGTTAAAAGACGTTTTTATGATGAGCACGCGATTACTTCTGAAACACTCTTAACAGTTGATACTATCCGTTAACGAACAATACACAAGCTCAAATTAATCTGAATCAATCGTTCTTTAACGATAACGTAACATATTTTGAGGTAACTGCGCAGAAATATTTTTGTGGTGATCCGTTTGGTGAGGAGATTTGTATCCAATCAAACAGATTTCAATTAAACCTACAACACTGATATTTTTTTTGAGGACATTGAAGAACGCCCTAACGCATAAAGTCGGTTTCTGAAGCGCGCGAAGCGCGCTACGCCGAGCTAGTTATGTTAACATCCCCGTGAAGCTTCATCGTTGTAATCGCGGAGGCGATGGCATCTATAAGCATAGGTAGGTATAGGTAGGTATAATTTGTGCAAAACTGATGAAGCTCCGCGAAGTATCAGACCGTGATGTATAAATGTTGAGAATTATTAGTTCAGTCAAAATTTTCAGCAGAAAAGGTCCGAAAAGGTCTCCTCTTTAACAATAGAATATTTCGACAACGAAAAAAGAAATTGGCAAAACAAGTGATTTCGGCCGGGATCGAACCGGCGACCTTCTGCGTGTAAAGCAGACGTGATAACCACTACACCACGAAACCCGCTTGGAAGTTCAGGTTCGTTTCGTTATATGTTCGTAAATGTTTACCACGTCAACAAATACGCCGGCAACATTTTCCGCTGAAGTTGAATTTGAAAACTCTTTATCCGAAAACTCAAACCCACCAGTTTCATATTTTTCATGTTTTCTTTTCAGGGAAATATCGGATGGTTTTGACCACTTTCTTTTTCTGAGGTCACCGAACAATGCAATCTGTGTTCAATCTTCTGTGAACAAAACCCAACCGTATATCCCCACTAATACCGCAACTTTTCAGAAATCGGAGTCAGAATAATTTTAGAGATCTTGCCCGGAAAAGTTTGCAAGACTAAAACGATTTAATTTAACGAGTTGTATTTGCTTATTTGAAAATAATTTTCGATAGCTTCTCGAACTCACGTCAAATTTATCAATATCTTTTAAGATTATGGGCTGACTGTAGCCCGAGCTGCAGTCTTCGAAATAACATATTATCGTAGGTATTAGGTATTAAATATTCAGTCGGAAAGCGTTACGTGTGCGAAAAACGTGGTTTTATTTTCTATTTACTCGTTAAAAAATTAAAGGCTACTTAAATGATGAGTATAGATACAGGACAGGTATAAAATAATTTCTATTCTAAGAAAATGTACAATGTTTACAACACTTTCAGTATACTAGAATAATATCATCAATCTCGTTCCATCAGATCGTTGTGTGCACATAATTATCAGGGTAATTGTTGAGAATTCACGAAACCCATTCAATTGCATCGAATAGACTTCCGATAGGCGATACCTAGTATTACTCCTGAGTTTCGAAAATTTGAATAAGCGTATACGTATTCCTAATTTCTACGGAACATTTCACTTTCAACTGATTAGATTAGTTTACGCTCAATTTACCTAATTACGTTTGACCCTAAATACTATCAAAGATTCACACGTCTCATGGACAGCCAGGAAATTGTATATTTGATTAAATCTCTTGACCTATCGGCTAATGCCTATTCCGCTTACACGCTTACACGTACTACTGAGCGTTATTTCGAATAGATATATTCCGATTTGATATCTTTGTGTGAAATATCGAGGGTAAGTATGGAATATTACTTTCACTTTTCGCATACATTATCCGCCAATTTTTGGTTGTTCGTTTTTTTTTGTTTTTTTTTCCAAATTTTCCTCTCTCCAAATCTAAATGTCAATTTGTGAAGCATTATCGTATCACATGGATTCTAGGAATAAATTAACAGCATTGGATACGGTCGATACCATTGTATTCTATCGTTTCACCATTTTCGCCCAAGCCAATCTTCATCTAGTCTGCGTTTATTTTTACGATTCTTTCGCCTGCGTCATCTGTCGGTTCGTGCAGGCAATTTGGATCGAACGAGGTCCCAGCTGATCAGAGACGTGTCAGGTTTGGTACACAGATCCATCGTCACCTGGGCATTTTTGGCGCTGCGAATTACTCCCAGGCAGGTACCAGCTGCCATATTATATATGGGCGTACGGTTCTGGAATAGCGACATTGTGATTATTGGTATTTTTGAGATCAACATAGTTTTGTTGAGGATGACTCTATCACTCGACATCTTAGAATATAAGGAAAAAATCGATCAGGTCGAGTCAACGGAAGGAGTAAAATAAATCAACTCGATCCCATGGAAATGCGTTCAACGTTTCTACGACTATTCGTCGTCTTCGTCAGAAACTATAACAAAAAGAGAACTTAAAGTAGCATCGGACTTAATCCGGTTGTACATTGGTGGTAACGACGGTCTGACTTAAAAAGACGATTAAAGAAGCACATGTCAGCTAGGTCAATGCGTGAGCACAGGAAGTCAGCGGTTAAAACAAGAAAGTCAACGATAAAAGAAGGTGAGCCACAGAATTACGAGTGGATTGTCAACGGGTAAGAAAACGACTATCCGCTGACTTCCTGTGCTCACACATTGACCTAGCTGACATGTGCTTCTTTAATCGTCTTTTTAAGTCAGACCGTCGTTACCACCAATGTACAACCAGATTAAGTCCGATGCTACTTTAAGTTCTCTTTTTGTTATAGTTTCTGACGAAGACGACGAATAGTCGTAGAAACGTTAAACGCATTTCCATGGGATCGAGTTGATTTATTTTACTCCTTCCGTTGACTCGACCTGATCGATTTTTTTCTTATAAACATAGTTTTGTATTGCGATCAAGTTGAATTTCAAAGAGGAACGATACTCACAGTTCCTTTGTGACGCCACTCCTGGTTTCCACCCATTTCGTGACACTTTCCGAGTTTCGGCCTTTTCTCATTCCCCTCCAGGCATAGCATTTGACCGAGCACCAATTCATTCTTGTCGGTTTCATACCACATCTGTAAGATTAGAAATAACGATTTTCAGAACTGCTTCTTCTTATCTGACAATGAGCGATTCGAGTTTGGTACCAAGTAATGTCTCAAGAATTTGGGGCAACAATTTTGGTATCAAAAATAGGCCACAAACTTAGTCGAGTTTAAGAATGTCCGATGCGAAAAATCATACATCAATCTCGGCAAGAAAGCCGTTTGGAGCCATTCGAAAGGTGAAAGGTGAAGGTATGTGTTTCAAGAAATTGTTTTTTTTTTTTTTTTTCAAGTGGGTGATATTCGGCTCTCCACAAATTACGAAATTGAAATACTTCACCGTACGTCTAGGAGGCATCAATTTACGTACCTGTGATTTGATCCTAAGACACGGTGTTAGAATCAACTTTGATCCCCTAGTCTTTATATCCTTCTCGCTCTGAATGCACAATGCGGAGTCTGTCAATCTAATTTGGTATTGATCGGTGTAATTTCTCTTTCTGGAATGCCAGGGCTGCATTTGTACCTGGTCTACCTTGGCCCATTTATCCTTCAAATGGCTCTCAGTATCGTCGGGTAGGGTCAACTCGGGATAAACGGTTTCCAAGTACCAAGAAAAATCTCGACACTTCAATCTCTGTCTGAGCGCGACTCGCTCTGAAACGTCGCCGTAATCGATTTTTTTCACATCCCTCAGAAAGTAATCCTTGTACTTATCCAGCCACACGTATGCGACGCGCAAAGAATTTTTCAGCATCGTATCGTGCTGGTCATCCCCGCCGTAGGGACGACGTCTGCGAAACACGTGTCCCACCCGAGAACACGGAATCAACTCTATTGTACCTCCGCACATCCATATCTATAAAAACAATAATAACGACGAAAGAGATTGAATATTCCGTATGAGCCGCTGCACTTTCGTCCCGTTGATTTTTGAGATTAGAAACCAAAAAATCGAGACGAATGATTTTTTTGAACGATTGGATCGCAAGATTACGTGAATTCTGAATCTGTGTTGCTATTTTGCCGGGCTCGATTCAATGTTTGAACAAAAAAAGTCAATATCGTTAATAGATAAATCGATAAATAAATAAATCTCCTCACCCTGAATGATATTTCCAAATTCTCACCACCCCACACATCCATTCCCGAGTCGTACTCTCCCAGCTGGGTGAAGTACTCTCGATCGATTGCGAATAATCCTCCAGCCATGGTCGGAGATCTTTGGAAATAAAAGATCAGGTGTCGTAGATGAATACCTAATTAGTACTCGTATGATCGATCGATACGTTGAAACATTTACTGCGATTCAAAAAACATCTGCCTACTTTATTGGCTTGACGAAATCCTCGTCACGGACCAATGTTCCGACCGGCAAGTTGTCCCATTTGAAATGCAGCCCCCAGTTGAAACCACCTCGGACCAGCGGACTTCCCGTATATTGGAAGGTATCGGCATTTATAATATCGATCACCGGCATAGGGACAATTGTCTTGGAGTAGGCGATTCTGGAGAGCAGCGGCTCGACCCACATTTTGTTCACTTCGATATGACTGTCTAGAAAGATCAACACTTGGCCGGTCGCTTTTCTGGCGCCAAACATTCTTGCCCTGATCAATCCTTCTCTCTTCGCAGTTTTGTAAAGTTTCACTTTTTCACCAAAATTTTCCTCAACATATGCATCTACTTTGGCGTGCAGCTCTCGATCGTCGCTCCAGTCATTGACCAATATAATCTCGTGCAGCAGTTTGTCCGGAGTTTGATCGACAACCGAATGCACAGACCTGAGAAGCGTCATGTAATGTTCGTTGTAGAAACATATCACCACACTGACATTGGGCATGGGTTCAGAATACATCTGAGTTCGGCAGAGCTTGTGACGGGTGTCGGGTATTTCCCTGTGCAAGCTGAGTTGATCGGAGACCAGCACGTTGAATGCGTAATTTTTGTATCCTTCGTCTCGCTTTTGTTGCTCCGCAAAATCCTTCACCATTCCGAGTTCATCGAGTCCTGAAAAATTCATCCGAGCAGCTAATCAGGGACCGAGCGTAACTAAACAACGTAATCTAATTGAGAGATAACGAAAAATGTCTCATTTTGAATATGTCATGTGAACAAGTTGAAATATACATATGCAGATGTTTCCTCCGAAACCTTACTTCTTGCATTCGTATCTTCCGTGGAAGGATATTTGCTTGCGTATTTTCTGACAACGGAAAGCTAACGTACATGAGTTTATTCATACCTTGTCCTACGGTGACAGCTGGTTTAACCGGAACCGGTTGTAGCTGGTCCAACAATTTATTACTGTTCTTGGAATCTTGATATTTCTTCATGCCCTTGAAGTTGTACCCATCTTTGCCATTGGTCTCCCCTTTGTGAAACTTGTCCTGCATATTTCCTGCGGACAAAGCGGCGTGCACGTGATTCGACCGCTGGTCGAACACAGATTCTTTCAAAGGCTTTGAAAAGTCTGAGACATACATCGTAGGATTAGCTGCATTCGTATTTTGGGAGAGTCTCGAATATAAATACAAACTGAAGGCCCACGTCACGGAGGCTATCGCAATCCCGGAAAGGAAAGAAGCGTACCTGGTCGAAATCATCTGAAAGTAAGAGAACGTTCAATTTATTGCGATCGGTACACACCCAGGCGGATCACCGACGAAGTGACAATCAAGTTAATGCAGAATTACACAATATTGGTTATATTGGTAATATTCTTTAGTATTCTGCTGTTCAATGAAACCTCCGCTCTAGTATATTATGTGTAAACATTGTCACACGTCGTTGACGGCCGACGAAACAATGCGGCTGTCAAAAATGTACATTGCTGGGCTGGAAACACCGAAGTTGTCGCGCGACGAGAGTAAACAGTTGTGGAAACTCGGGTATACGCGCAGCTGGGGAGCTGGGGTTTTTCTTACCTCGGACGGGATATAAATCTAACTTTTTTCGAGCAAGTATTTTGTGAGACGTTTCAACTCTCAAACCCGGAGCACGACCAAATCCACATGCCCGCCATGTTTTTACTTTTTGTCACAGCAGCTGTTTTACTCCCTCCGGCCTCCATAGTATGTATAACTATACCACGAGAAAGGTCTACCATAATGGCGAGTCTACATTGGCCGACCAGCGCGTCGCGTTCGACGTTACGTTCCGACGTCACCTAGAAAAATATTATCGTAGACTCGCCATTATTCCTTTCCTCTCCTAACAGTCCTAACCTTCACGGCTTCACAGTTCACAGTTGAGTGTTGACTACTGACTGCTGCCCGTGCTGATATCGGGCTTTTCAGCGAATAAAAGTATAAAACTATGAGTTACATCAAAGATTTCAACGTTTTCGTGGGCGGAACGACAGGAGTTTTCAAAGGTTTGTGGATAATTTCTCCGAGTGTCAAACAAGTATATTGCCGGAGCAACATTTCAAATCCTCGGGGCTGCCGTTTCCTCATTCACAGGTTATGTTTTCAAACACGTGTTCCGACATGGGACTCGCTCGAATCTACATAGTTTAACTTGAAAGCTCAAGTCTGAAAAAAGTTATGTAATATTCCTCGAACAACGGTCGCTTTACGATAGAGCGTATACTTAATCACCCCGGCCCCGAAATATGTTCCGATATTAATTGGATTTGGGAACTTTTGCCAGGCTTAAAAGTAAACAAACAGACATGTATTGCAAAAAATATACAAAGTCTGACGGCGATAACGGACAATCACGAGATAACAACGATGGCTTGGGGCGACGCTGAGGAACGAGAAATTCTACTTGCGTGCGGATCCAAAGGAGATCGCAGGTTCTATACTCGATAAGATACAATTCACAATTGTCAACTTTGATGCTCTATGCATTTATTCGCTAACATATTCTTCTCTATTCTCAGCGTTAAAACATATGACACCGAACATTCGACGTTCACAAGTTCATTCAATTGCGACGTTGGAACAGGAAAGGTGAAGGGAATCTCGCGGTTTGACAAGTAAGAAAACACGCTGTGTCTATTCGCACGACGGAGGGTCTCTAAGAGAGGTGCACAGCCATAGTTGGCAGCCAAACTTTTCAAAGTTCTGAATAAAATCATCACGCGGTACAGATTTATGTCTATAATTTCATGGAAGTATTCCTTTCCATAATATTTCACAAACTTCAAATTCTGTGGCTCATTTTTTGTCCCATTTCAATTGAATTCAACACTTTTGGCTGCTAACTATGGCTGCTAGCTTCAGCTTCGTCAGACCTCGCTTACTTTATTAAAAAAACAAGCCATAACAAAAATATTTTGTCCGGGTAAACGACCGCCCCGCGTTTGGGGAAAAAATAATCTCTTCGCTGAGATTACGCACCATCTAGTTTTGGCTGTGCACAAAATGAATTTTTCGCTCAGGTTGCAAAAATCCTTGCGCGAGTTCTACGTAGCTCTCGAGTGACTCCGGTAGAGGCCCTTGGCCGTGCAAAAGGCCACATTGAAGAAAGTAAGCGAAGATGAATGTGAAATGCGAGAGCAAGTTTGTCACAACTATACGTGTCAATGACTTATTGAATATCTTGCTTGGAGAAATATGACATTCGTCTTGAAGGTCCGAGTTGGAATTTAAAAAAATACTCAATTGCCGAAAATTCTTTTTCCTTGGTTCAAATGGTTCCATACAATTTTACGAACAATTTGTTTTTGTCTATGGTGCGAGAAGTAAACTCTGCAGGTCCTTTGGACCGATTTCTGACTCTCTCGTCTGAAACTGTTCGGAAAAGATGCCTTTTTGATATCGTACATGAAACTTATTATTCCAATCAAAACTGAACGGTATCCATCATTTGCTGGAATATAATGGCATTTTTTTCGGGTTTTGTACGTTAGTTCCCACAAATATTCGAGGCAACACATCAAGTCTATCGAAAGGTTGTCCGTCCACTGTGGAACGGCATCTTTTCTCAACAGTTTGAGACCAGAAAATCTGGAGTCGCACGCCCCATGAAGTTAATTTTGTATATGAAAGACAACAGCAACAAATGTGTGCGCGAGGAACTACTCGATGTGTCGACGAGGGTTCCTTGCGTCGACTGGATAGCTCAAGTCTTCCATCTGAAATCTCACTTTGTATACCATGTATACTTGCTTTGGTGAAACTTGTTGGAAAACTTGGATGTATAACTTAGTGTCTATTTATTGTAATTTGTAAAGAGTATTCCAGATATGATTATTTTCAGCGCTATCATAACTGCGGTTGAATCTGGTCAAGTCAAGTTGTGGCGATACGATGAGAGCGAACAGCTGTTAATCGATGCAGGTGAAAATTTGCATAGAATGAGGCATTCCAAGATCGACAGGAATATTATAGCCACGGGAGGTCGGGAGAACGAGTTGAAATTGTTTGATTTGGAGAGACGAGAGAAGGTATTCGCCGAGAAAAACGTTGCTCCGGACATGTTGCAGTTGCGAATACCCGTTTGGGTTTCTGACATTGCTTTTCTACCAAATACCAGTTTAGTTGTTACCACTAGCAAGTACGGGCATGTAAGTAACCGTGGCGTATTTTTCACCGTTTGTGCCATATTTAATACACAGTACTTATCGTTAGCTGTGAACGTCGCATAAAGTGAAAATTCGTATTTGTTCAAGGTTCGTTTGTACGACCCTGGGTCACAACGAAGACCTGTAATAAACTTGAGGATTGAGGATCAAGCATTGACCACGCTCGCAACTGCCTCAAAAGAAAAGTACGTTCAGGTGTCATGCTGTTGGTTCTTATTTGTTATTCAGCATATCTTGTAACTGAAATTAGTCCTGTCCGTCCGATCTCCAAAGCCTGGCACACACAAAACGCTGTGTGCTCCAAGACAGACCACATATGCATCGTTGGTACACTCGGGCGAGCTGCACGACCAATCACGGACGTGTGTCGGTGTACGGACGGTCTTTAGGTGATCCGTCTTGCGGCACACGGTGTTTCAATTCCTGAGCCTGGTAATTTCGGATGTGGTTAAAAAGTGGATGGAACCAAGCCTTTGTGGGAATGTCGTAACATTGTTCGGTTAATTATTTCAGACACGTGGTCGTAGGATCCGGCAAGGGGCGAATGAATCTAATTGACCTACGAAATCCTGGAAAAATTCTGAACACATATAAAGGATTTGCAGGTGGAATAACAGATTTAGCGTGCAGTCAATCGGAGCCATTGATAGCGAGCGTTGGCTTGGACAGACACCTGAGGATACATCACTTGGAAACTAAAAAGTTGCTGCAAAAGGTGTTTACTATTAACAATGATCATACTCGGTATACAATGCAGATGTGAATTCAATCACTAATAAGTCTTGAAAAAAAAAAAAACACATTGTCCAATTTTTATTGTTTGATGCTATTCACAGGTCTACCTGGTATCGTCGTTGAACGCCATGTTACTACGTTCGAGTTTTTCATTAACAGCAGAGGATCAAAATCTAGAAGAAAATGTGGGAGACGCGAGCATCCAGAGGTCTCGAGCTGCAGCTCTATCGTCGACGAATAAGTCAGGGCGGGAATCGGTGGATCCAGATCCGGACAGCGACGCTGAATATGATAAGATTTTTAATGGCATGCCAGTCATTCGCAACACCACGAATGATGCACACTTGATGGAAAACAAGCGACCTTATCCATACAGAGAAGCGACTATTGTGGATACTGCTATGGTGAATAAAAAACCAAATACGTTGACGTTGAGTAATAAAGAATTTAAGCTTCATCCGAGAAGTGCCGATCGATTCGCTTTTCCGAATTTTCACTGATCTTTGAAAAATCATTACATTTTATATTACAGGTGTCTATCGGTGCTGAGGATAACAAAAATCAGAAATCAACTGCATCCTGTCGAAGCAGGAAAAAGACGAAAATTCGCTAAGATTAAACGGTGACTTGTAGCTTTACAAAGTATAATAAAATGACAAAAAGCAACGAACCATATTCATGATTCTCCACTGTCGATTATCCTACATTCTAGAATATGCATCCATAGAAATGGCTGTAGATATTTGAATACCTACTTTGAGAAGAGCGTGAATATAAATTACGATTAAATTTTTTTTTTTCAACTTCCGGCTCAACAATATCACTTCCAATAGATAAATTATAGAATCACGAAGCAATCGCTACAAGCGATCAGCAGACTAACAAAATTCAATTTCACTACGCGAGCAAGGTCTATATGTATGTCGGATGTTCTACACGAATTGTTCTCTTTTTAGCTTTCGGTTGCTCTGTTCCTTTGTATGAAGGAAAAGTGAAGCGGTTCCAATTCTCGCGAATATGAAAGCTGAGTTTTCGCTTTATCTCCAAGCAGAGAAAACATGCGGTTTCGGACTGACCTTGTGCCAGCCCTTAATCTCGCCGCTTCCACACTCGTTTGCAGCAGAGTTGTTGAGTTATCATCGAAGCTAAACTCTATCTAAACTTGTCGATCGATCTTGTTGATGTCATATAATTATCGTCGTCTTACAGATGCTATCGTACACGTGACATCGAAACTCCTGCGTCACTTATTTCATATTCATAGATAGACTGTCAGAACCACAGAATTGAAGCACTTTGGAACGTTATTCTTCACAGTGCCACCAATTTGTAGGTACTAGTCCAAACTGGGTCACTCGTTCGGGAGGTGAACTTTGTTATTTACCTACTTTGCAAATATTTGTTTGAAAATAACAGCCGTGAATACATTATGTATACCAATTGTATTAACCCTGGACGGTATGAATCTCGAATTTTCGTCAATCGCCAGTCGCTGCATCAATTTTATTTCTACTCCGTTCACATCACTGCTCGGACGTTCCTGTCTGTAAATTTAATCTTGTGTCACAAATTCACCGTGCAAAACAAGATAATCATTTTATAGGCACTCTCATCAAAAGGTGCGATTTATACAACGATAATATGAAAAAACAAATGTTGAGTCGTGATAGAAACGCTTAGGTTCCTATTACATTGAATGACCTAGTCTTCGGATCCTCTTGCATTAATCTCTCGAATTTTCGCCAATAAACAAACGCAACTGATCAACTATGTATAATTCACTATTATAATTGACAATGAAATCACATAAACGAGATGACACGGAACGATGATCAGATCCATGCTCTGATCTAGTGGACGTACTTCTTTCCTTCAATGGTGTTGACTATTCGATTATATTTCATTCGGTTCGATTTCCGGATCGTCAGTTAATTTTTCTCACCAGTTTGTTCAATTAAAATTTTGCTTTTGATCGTGTTGATTATTCTTGAGAGCACAGATCATGCGCAGCTTACGGTACAACGCAGTGATCGCCAATCTTGCCAAATTCTCCATTATTTTACCATTGAACCGTCCCCTCACGTTGGTGCCGATTAGGATGAGAGTCTCGACAGTATTCTAGACTAGACCGACTGGAATGAGTCAATACTGACAACTTTATACAAGACTATACGCCTACGTGTACCTATGAGGAGTCTGTAGCGAATGCGTGTGATACGGCAGAAGTGTTTCAAATGTAACACAATTCTTTCCAGCTGTTGTCAAACATTAAATCTCCAGTGTAAATCGCTACTTTTTTAAACACAAAATTCAGTAGGAGTCTAGAACAGTGGGAGAACCACCGAGGAAAATTGACGTCATACGCTGGAAGTCTTCTCAAGTCAAATCACCAGGTTCGGTGTTTAATTTGCTCCATCGGGATGCGTACACGGCAATACATACGCAGGTGTGTACTATGCTAATTGAAACTTGAGCAGGCGACAGGTTGAAGAATATTAGTAGATATTCATTTCAATATTGTTCACCACGAATATCTACGATACGACTCAGTTCAAAGGCACCGTTATTATGTAGGATAACTGCGGCCAACCTAATGAGAAACCATGCATGTATGTATGTACGTAACATTCAAAAACTACACGACCAATCCAACAATAAGTTTGTGAGCCGCGACAGCCCAACAGGCAGAAATTATAGGCGCGATCTCGAACTTCTATAATCATCATGTTTCATTATTTAAATTTATTTCATACTAGTTAACATGGTAATTTATTATATCTATTTACAGACGATATTATATTACATATGTATGTAGCATCTTAATATTTTATTAAAACCCGTTTCTGACTTGAAAAATCACCCGCGGAAGGCAAATGTTTGCGTATTATCTTTATTTTTATACCATCTCAAAGTATCACAAATCACTAGCGTTTAATTAATTTGTCGTCGTTTCATTTTTACTTTTACTCGATTACTATCGTAATATTTATTTCATATACATACACATATACCTATGTATATATATCCAAAGATTTGTATATGTATGTATGTATATGTATATATGTATATGTACAAGTATATATTATGCATGTCAACAATCCGTTACTGTTTCTCTTCGGGACAAAGGATACAAGCAAAATATGACTAAAGCTAGTGGGATTTGAACGGATTTTGAATATAAAGCTTGATTTTGAAAACGATCCAATTCGATCTGACCCTACAGGTACGATCGTATTTTATACGACGTATTGCCCAGACATAGGTAAATATTTATGTACAATGTACATGTGTGTATATCATATCATGCCATATCATAAAGAGGTGAAATTAGGCCTGTCTGCTCCAATAATTTTCATTATTCATGATCTGAACGTGTCGATTGAGCAGCGGTGTATAGTTGCAATTGGACAGGCGATCGAGAATTCAATTTCCGGAAAGGAAGTGAGAAACGTAGAGTTGTATACAATAACAAAGTACTTATAGTTTCATTTAAATTCATTTTCGCTCCTATCCGAGGCGGGCAGCCCGTCTCGCTGCTGACTTTTGCTTGGTGTTGAAAACAATGGGTTGAATAAAAATTACTTTACAACGCAAAATTATATCTAATCAATAATAACTAATCACTCGCCGCCGGAAACGGTTACCTCTCGCCACGTAGGTTCTTGAGTTTGGTTCACTAATAAGTGGTCCGAAATATCGGAAGTCGATGGACTGAGCGGCGGACTCGGCGTTGCCCGGGCTTCTTCGTCCGCTTGGCCGCTCTCCGCCTTATCACCCTCTTGTGCCGCAACTGTGTCTCCGTGATCGAGCAGAGAGGCTTCCGAAGGTGCCGAACTTGGTCCTTTGGACGTAACGGAGTCCCTTTCCCGCAAGGACACCGAACTCCCTTTGTCACTGCTGGTTCCATCCTCACCTGTACGCATAAGAATAAGAAAGCTGTTGACGGTGTTGTGCGTCATTTGTAACCGACGAATCTCTTCCATTATTCTCTACGTAATCTCAATATCTGGACAAGTATATGAAAAAGATTGAATCCAAGATTATTACCGCACGGTCTCAGCACGATGTAGAACAGGAGATCGGATAGCGAAATAATGCCAACCACTTTGTCATCCTCGTCCACAACAACGAGCCGATGTACCTAGAAATGTTGAGTGAACGTGAACGTGAACGACGATTATACCGGAAACGTTTCAACACGATCAAATTACGTCGACAATGGACGCGGGGACAATCGTCCGTTTACATATAGGGAACAGGTGTAGTCATCTCTCGAATTATCGATCGTAATATTATCAATTTAGTCATGGCCCGGGTGCTTACCTCCGCTCGGACGATTTTCTCCATAATCGTGAATAACGTCTCATCGAACTTGCAGCTCTGAACCCCCTCGAACCATTCGTTTCTGTGTTCATTGGCATCTCGTAATGAAACGTCCAAGTTATTATACGTTTTCTCTGCAGCCAAATTCTGAAACGGTCAATGATTTTCCATAAGAATAATGGTATATCGATTCGAACAATATTTTTTACGATCTAATCTAATAATTTTCATTACAATAGCAATATGCTTACAATGACATCAAACTTGGAATAGATGTTTACTAATTTTCCATCGTTGTCTATAATCGGCAACGCAGAGACTCGCCTCTCGACGAACTTTTTCAGGGCTAAAATTATGCTTGTTTCTTCGGTGGCTGTTTCTATGTTTTCAAACGTTCCTATCCTGAGCTCCCTCAGAGTCTTGTTCATGAAAGAAGGCCTTGGCAGTTCGAGAATCTGAAAATATGATGGAAGTGAGTAAAATCATAATTAATTGTGAGACTTGCCGCTCATCAATGATACATGTGTATGCATGTTTCGTTGGAAAATTAGGTAGGTCGTTTATTCGGTTGGTCTAACAAAAACGGCATTCTTTACTTGAAGAGATGGCACGTGATAAATATCAAACAAAATAGTTTCACTCCTCGCAGAAAAAAAAAGTTAAAAAAATCCATGGAACTACTTGGGCGCTGATCTGTTGCGTCACAAGGATTACAAAATATTACACTAGCTGCTGGTGGGGATGGTAATTTTCTATTAGGGGTATTGTTGTTTCGGAATATATATATTTTTTTTTAACATATTTTGTCGTCGACAGAGTTAGAAAGTATTTTGTTACATGATATTTTTGTGCCTGAAAATTTTGATTTCTCGGTTATTTGATCGTACGATATCTGTGTGAGCTGATAATAATTCAAGGGTAATTTGTCGTGCGGACAAATGTCGAAGTGATGTGTCACCGTTTCGAGGTGGTACACTTGGTGAGTTTGATTCTGAGGCAGGATTTTAATTGCGGTAAGTTACTGCGGCAGCAAGTCAATTTACACATCGCCATTAGTCGATGATCACGTCGTTCATCATCAGAGGAGTATAAACGACTGATGGCAGCAACTTAAGCTGCAATGAAAATCGAGTCTCATTGTGAGACGGCAGCTATGGCGGCTTACGTATGGGTTGCTGTCTCAGAGGTTGATTCACCTACACACAAGCCATAGTTGCCGTCTCAGAAAAGCTGATGATTTTATATTCAATTATCAATACTCCGTATCATTTCGAACGAGTATACGTGCAGTGAAACCTCATTTATACGTCTCGCACACTTCTACGTTCCTCGTTTATACGTTTTTCGTAATTTATAAGCTCTTTTTTTCTATCTCCTGGCGCTGTTTTGTGCTAAATTATACGTCAATTCGAGCTGATTTTCCGATGGAGTTTTGCATGCGAAGGTTTCACTTGCCACAACAGGCATTGTTCTAGACTTTTTTTTAATCGCAAACGAACAATGAGTGGAAGATGTTTTGAGGAGAAATTTCGCCAGGCCATCGGTTTTGCAAATAAGAATCATTTGAAACCTTCCACTGTAGGGCGTCAACAATCAACAGAATGCCAATTGCTGTCAGACTCCTGCAATTCCAACCATCTGCGCAACTGAGTTTTTTTTTCGACATTTCCGTCCTAGTTTCTAATAGGTAATCCGTAACTCATATTGAATCACTTCAAACGGATCCCATTGGAAAACCGCCGCGCCAGTGTGAAAGAAAAATCTCATCCATTTAGTAATTCTTTGCCACTGACGAGATGGTAGCTATGGAATCCGGTTTTTTTTATAACACCCGCTTGGAAAGTATAATTTTTCCAAGTTTGTGTAGCGTGCGTAATGTTTCTCATTTCCAAGCATTGCGGAAAATAAAGCCCTCATGCGGGAAGAGAAACTTTCATTGAAGCGAGACTTTCCGCACTAGGACTTTATCATCGGCACTGCGTGGAAATGTGGCACTTCTCGCATGCTACACAGACTTCGGAAATCAAACTTTTCATCGCAAGAACTAGACAGAAGTATTGCGTGTGGCACGTGCGGATTGTCGATATCCAACTCGTGTGATAGCAGCACTCGCCTTGGGCTCGCACTGCCAACTTCGCACTCGACGGATATCGGCCGCTTCTCGCACTTGTAACACAATACGCTATTTCCAATAAAATGTCCAAAATTGGAATTGAATTTAGGCATCCCACTCCAACGTTATTCTCTTTGAGAAACGTATGAATTAGCTTTTACTGTATTGATATTGAAATTGACGCGATACGATCACTGAACAGTGAATTAATGACCAAGAATGCGTAGTGTGAGAAAGAAGAAGTCAATTCAACACTTGTCGGAGATGGTTTCGAATATAGGTGGTTTTCGGTATTCGATGGTTCCGACTATGGAGGGTATGGGATGCGGTAGATACGTTAAAAATCCGTATCGCTGTTCGATAGTCGCGACATGACGCCGGATCAGACGCCAGAAGCTGGTGCAGTCTCCAATTTGCCAACTTATAGCCCATATTGTGGAGGAAATGAGAATGTAATATTATGCATTCCCGTTTGTCGAAGTGGGAGAACAAGATGAGAAAAGAATTAATACATACGTAGAGGAAGAGGAACCTGAGTATCCTCTTGTGCGTCAATATGTAGAGCACATTCCCAGTGTCTGGATCAATGACGGGCAACCTATGTATCCTATTCTTGATGAGGGTGCGGATCGCCTCGTATAGGGATGCGTCCGGGCCGATGCTAACCAACGGATGAACTTGGTCTTTCAGAACTTCTGTAATCAACGAATCGTATAAATGTAGGTAATTAAAGTTGTTCATAGCGACCATTGAAACATAACGAAAATAATTTTGATAATATACCAGACGTGATATCTTCCACATATTTGAATTTATCGGACGAGGCGAACCAAATTAATTAATTATTGGTACCCACCAAGGAGAGATTCTTCCTCTATTCGAGCGTGCAAACCTTGGTGGGACCGAAAAAAAACTATAGAAAAATCAAATTTTTATTTTCAATTCTTCGAGTAAAAATTCCCCCGGCCCGGGTTTGAACCGGGACCTTCGCATATTTACTGCGACGCCTTGTCCAATTAGACCACCGAGGGTCTGAAGGAATCAAGTTTCGAGTAAAGATTCCGTCAGCCCCTCGGTGGTCTAATTGGACAAGGCGTCGCAGTACATATGCGAAGGTCCCGGTTCAAACCAGGGCCGGGGGAATTTTTACTCGAAGAATTGAAAATAAAAATTTGATTTTTCTATAGGTTTTTTTCGGTCCCACCAAGGTTTGCACGCTCGAATAGAGGAAGAATCTCTCCTTGGTGGGTACCAATAATTAATTAATTTGGTTCGCCTCGTCCGATAAATTCAAATATGTGAATGTATAAGATAGCGAACGATAGAGTCACCAAAACAGACGTGATATCGTTACACGGGCTCATACAGCTGTAGGTATCCCTAGTAATTATCATCAATTACGTATACCTACACACCTGTATCACATACGTGTATATCTTACATAATATATTTGTATTAAGCATTATTAATTTGTTTTAAGCGGACTCGTGTATCCAGTTGCGTCAGTTTTGAGTCATGCGTATTATACACGAAACTACAGGGCACACTATGTAGCTATAACATAAACCACGAATTATATGCGTTTGTCGATGAGATTTCCATTACAGTCATGGATCGTATGTGTATACTGGTTAGCTCCTTCAATGAACATGAATCGTTGCGGTATGTCTTATGGAGTCGGAGGCCAGACGGTGTGTAAAAACGTTTGATTTTGTGTCTACGGTGTAATCCGTGGGTATAGGGGATGATTATAGGTTCAGTTGAAAGATGGGTCGACTTACTTCTCCACGTGTCAAGTTCGTGTTCCTCGAGTTCGTCCATTGTGACAGATGGACTGGTGTAATACATTTGTAGAATTTTTATGAAGTCTGTGATGGTCAGCATTCCTACGAACTCCTGGCGAGAACTATCCCATAGCGGAGCTGCTCTCACACCTGTTTGGACCAAAGTAGGATGCAACTTTAATACACGATAAACGTAATATACGCGAGGGTTCGTAAGGAAACAGACGTGATTTGTTGGAAAATACTGTGTATATGATAAGGCGAGTATGCAGCGCCCTGTACACCTCCTGCGGTATACTTTTCTGAGTTGCGTCTGTTACAGACTGTTACAGACTGCCTTCCGGTATACGTCTGTTTCCTCAGCATCCGTCGATATACATAGGTATAATTACAGGTAGATAAAGGGTCAAGCATTCTTTTCCGGAGTCAGCCCGCCGACACAACAACTTGCACATTTATATACATATGTAAATTGTAATAAATAAATGTAATATCATGTAAATATACCAGTTCGAAATGATTCGTTTAATTCATGTCAATTCGCATTAATTTCGATTAATTTTCATTAATTCGCGGACAATTGGCACGTCAATTCAATGAGTTATTTCCCCCTCGGGTCAAGACGCGTATTGTGCTGGTATGCCGAGATAAACGTAGAAAGTTCGAGGCAAGTAGATCTGCATCCACCACGTGTTATGAGAAGTTAATTCGAGGAGTGCGCGGTGGCCGAAACACCGTATCTTGATAAAGTTTTCTTGTTGACTCCAAAATTAACTAAGGTTATCGCGTCAGGCGCGTGGCGTCAGTATCGGTGCATGGCACGCATGTGTTGGACCACTGTATTGGGACTTACTTTACTTACGACTAAGTAAACCGATAATTATCGTTACAGAGGGTCATGCGTACTACGAGTATTGAGCGCAAGCGTATACCCATATGAAAAGGGAATGATATTGTAAAACTCACCATTGTAGACCAGGGCGAAGAAGGCTTTTTTCACGAGCAGCTGGGTGTCGAACACAACGAGTTTGGCACTGGTGGGTATGAGGTCGTAACACTTGTGAAACTTGAAGAACTTTACAAAGATTTGCGACTCGTCTTCCTCTGTAATCCCAAAGAGTTCACAATAGAGTAACGCCTTTTTATTACGACGCAGCATATTTTCAAAGTGTTCGCAATCTACAACAACTATTATTTCTCTTGGGCGATTCTCGTGATATGATTGTGGACAATGTACGTGCTAGTCGTAGGTATACCGCATATCGGCGTATGTATACCCCGTACACTATAAAACGCGATATGCCGCGCGATATAAAAATGGTACGTAGTAGGTACGTCGTATCTACAGGAATTAGAGGCGTGTGAGCTTGTCGAGTCTCGTTCGCCTAAACTTGAGCGCGAACGGGAACTCGCAGCCACGGAAGTTCCCCCCTCCTGATGTACGCGGTAAAAGCCGAGTTCCAATCGTAGCGCGTCATTTTCTACTCGCTCGACGACGTGGGTCACAACACGGCGATATCACCTTCGCAGTACCGTTGAATCACCGCTATTATGGTAAAATCAATCGATCAACGGTAGCACGTCTAAATATACCAGTATTTTGATCCCACGACAAAAGAGTCCGGTCAAATGGCCACATGACCATAATAACACCCGACCAAATATCCCAGTCTAAAATATCCCCGGTAAAAATATCCCCGGAGAAAATGTCCCTGGTCAGAATATCCCCAATGAAAATATCCCAAGTAAAAATATCACCAGGAAAGTATAACCGGTCAAAACTTCTCCCGGTCAAACACGGGGCCCCGTGCCTGCAACATAGGATCTTTATGGCAAGAAAATCATACAACACACACACACACACACACACACATGATACAATGGTGTTCTATGGCGGGTCAAGTTTACAACTGCATAATTTTGGCTAGAGGGATAGTTTTTCGTTACCCCGGACACGTGCGCAAAACGCACGGGTCCGGCAACACAAAATAACTACCGGACGAATAGCCAACTGATGCTTGATGCTGTGTCGCAGGGATATTTTTACTGGGGATATTCTGATCGGGGACATTTTGACTGGGGATATTTTTACCGGGGATATTCTGACCGGGCATATTCTGTCCGGGGACATTTTTGACCCTATATTTTAGTTATGGGGTGTATTATCGCGTGAGATTTTGGCAGTGATATTTTGTCGGAGATATTTTGTCGTGGGATATTTAGACGCGTAGCCCGATCAACTGCTAACGAGGATTAACGAATCTGCGGACTCTATTGCTGAGCCACCTGTCGGAAAACGAATCGATTCGATCTGCAATTCTTTTCATCGACAGCGATCTCATGAGTGTGATCTCATTGCGTGAATACTTCCGAATGCCCCGAACGCTCAAGATCGAAGCAATTGCCGATTTTCTAGGACTAGCAGTTGTCACAGAGACAACGAAACTTGTTGCGCCTCGAGCATTTATCAATCTGCTTATTCATACATTTAAGTGGGGCGACGAAGAATACAGACATCCCAAGCCTTCTCTTCTTTGTTTTTCATTTCTTCGAACTTTTGATACTGAAATGTACATTATTCTTTTCCGCAAATTTGACCTTCGATTCTACAACAAACTCGTTCACGGGCTTTGACCAGGCGAACCCGGAGCTTCTGATTACGCGGGTTATTTTTTGCGAATGAGCCACCTGAGAATGTGCCACCAGAATGACATTGATCGTTGCCGGATAAAAATAGCTGCGTGTGATTGGTCCATCAACAATCACTGTCTGTATGCATGAAAATGTTCAAAATCATGGCAGGTAGGTATATGGACACGTGTTGCTAACCTTCTTCAACGTATATCTATACTCTATATGCCTCGCTATATTTTCTACTCGATGCGCTATACACTACGTGCAGTGAAAATGTTGGCACTACATGGGACCTGTGTGCGTGTGGTAGGTGAACCTGTAAGCGGTAAATTTGTCAGACTTTCCACAGTAGTAGTATGAGTAGTAGAAGTAGTAGAGAGAGAGAGGAAAAAGAAAACTACGTCAAGCTTGGCTTGCCCGTCGAATAGTTCAACGCCAGTTATCGCCTTATCGGCTCGTTCGACGTTGTTGTTTTGTATACCTTTGAAGAGAATCCATGCTAGCTCGTCTTCGAGTGGCGGACTCTCTACATCGAACTCTTTGATGAGGTCCTTCGAGTAAACGGGATCATCGTCTTCCTGGCTCCACCATGCGCTCGCTACTTGCCTGAGGACTGTGCGAACACCTTCACTATCCGAGTAATAATGTAACGCCAGCATTTTTCTCTTTTTCTTTCTCTCGCCAAAGTCATCACTGATCACTTCACTACATGACCGATGTCTTCAGTAAATTCATTTCGAATTGGCAATCTGCAAGACTCTCAGACCTAACATGCAGTCATTCGTTGGAAATACATCAACTTACAGAATATATGATTCGGTATCGACAGAGTCAGGTCAAATCATCGGTATTCTTTTATGAACAGATTCATAGATGTGTTACGTGTGTCTACTACTCATGAAACAGATCCCTCGGTATTGTACATGGTGAACGGCAGTATCGTGATTAGGGGAGACCGGGTTCACATGTAGGTAACACTTTTTATCAAAATGTGTACTGAATATCTCACGATTCGCCGAAGATATTCACTATTTCTTTGGAGCATAATGTTTGTTGTTCGTTCTAGCATCGTTATTGATTTTACAGACTTTGCGATCACTCCAGAAAAAAGTTTACCTACGGCTAATCGAAATTTGCTAATTGCTAATTAACAACTACCTACCGATGATGGAGTGAAAATTAACGATTGCCTGTTGGCTTTCCTGCAGGCACGTTTCAAGTTCTGAATTTCAACCCTTTGGTTTTTAAAATAAGTTTTCCTCCGAGAAGGGCTCTCATCAAAACCGAAACGTCGCAAGATAAAAAAAAATTGGCGTTCAATTCGACCTTCATATTCGATACGACCCCATCCCCCGCACATCCGCGGAGGTCAAGAGAAAAAGTAATTCATTTTTCACAGTCTACCCGGACTTGATGCACCAATAACACACCCAGGATATACCAAATAATTATACCCATTTTCGTCGCTATCGTTTTCTTGGTCATATTTCCATCAAACATTAATTTCATCTGTACTCTTTTCATTTCATCCTTTATATTTCATGTTCTATTTTCGCACTTCCATTATGCCCGGTGTCGTTTGAATGTTTTGCAGCCAAAGCATATCTTATTCGAACGAGTCTAGATCGATACCTGATTCACTTATTTCACATTTTGAGACTGCAGTAGTTTTCTTTGACAAAGCCCTTTTTTCGGGCGTACGCGGTAAGCTACCTCAGTGACGACTTAGCCACGATGCAACATTCCCCCAGCGCCTGTGTCTTTTTACCCCAAATATTATATTTTGCACTTGGTAACTTTATGGGGAAATATATCCTTCCATGTTGAGTGGATACATAATGCACGGAGTAAAAAATAATCGTAACAAAGTTACGTGAAATATTGAGTATAATATGTGCAGTAATACTGGCCGTTCGTCTATCTCTTTCAATTTGGAAGATAAATACACCGTCACAATTCACTCCTCTTGATTTTATCCCCGGTCATCCCTACAGGAATAAAAATTGCATCGGCCACGCTATAGTCTGGGTATTCTCTGCAGTCGGTAGCTCAAGAGATATGTCGACGGGTCCTAAGGAAACAGACGTAACTCAGCGGGCAGTCTAGAACGGACGTAACTCGCCCGCGCCGGCCGGGCTAGAACGTACGTAACTCAGAAAATAACAAAAGAATTACAATAGAATTTTTCGAGTTACGTCTGTTCTATCCTGCACCGCGAGTTACGTCCCATCTAGCCGGCCCAGCGAGTTACGTCCATTCGAGACTGCTCGCTGAGTTACGTCTGTTTCCTTAGGACCCGTCGATATAGCTCATAATGAGTTTGATATTGGCCTCGCACATCAGCTACAGGGAAAGTGATAGAGTCAGAATTCTGGGCTCCGAAAGATATGAGTGCAACGTCGCTCGATACGCGACAGCTTTGATAAAATTTACGCTTTTGATAATTTCGACTTTTTCGCTGTACGTCGTACGTGACACAGTAATAGTATAAAGGGACGGCGCATTTGGCTTTATTCGTCGTAATACTGACAAAATTCCGAGTGGTAAGGTTCACCCTTCTGCCAAATTTACATCGGATGAGGATCAAAGCGGTTTCCAACTTCCCGTGTCCGCCAAACCCCCGGAGTTAGTAACGAGTAGTTCTCACTTCTCGGGACAGGATCGACGATTGCATTAAAGGGTAAATTTTCAGCGATTATTGTATACCAATAAACGTCTTCGGGAAGGGCTTGACTAAGTTATAGAACAGATGTGTAAATTTATAAAGGTAATATATCTTCGAATCTAGCTGAGGATAATGCTGTTACATTTTAGATGCCAAATGAAATTATAGTTTCGATCAACATCAACTGTATTATAAAGAAGGTGGAAGAAAGCTTGGCAAATGGCCATACCGACACGATCGACGAGACGTGAGGAGAACCGGGAAAACGCAATCGAGTGAAATCCGTGTATACGCTCTGGTTACACCATCGCATGTGGCGACAGTTCCGGTTTTCAAGAAATACCTACCGATCTCGTCTCCGGAACACAGACAAAAGATACCCGGCAACAATTCCACTTTACCCTTTTTAATATAATATATATATATATATATCTATAAACGGAGATCAGACCCGTAAGTGGATTCGTATCGTTCAAACGCTCTGATCTTCACCTCGTTCGATCAAATTCTGCGACTCTACCTCAAGTTTAACATTTTACCGGTCTTCCAGCTTTTCAGCCTTTGCACCATCCATCTAGACACCAGCAGTATACTCTTCACCTGCACCTCTGACATGCATGCGCGACTGTGATGCCGTGAAACGCAAACCTATCAACATTTATGTATGGGTGCATACGGTTCACAGGCGTGTGCATGTGCATCAAGTCTACGTAATGCATGAATTACGTAGACTTACGAGTATATGTATATGTGTATGTATACGTATACATATCGGTATGAATATCGATGTACACACGGTGAATTTTGTAAGCATGAATGTACACGAATGAGTGAATGACGGCTTCGCACAATCCCGTCCACCATGACATTGCGGTCGCTACTGCTCGTACAGTTAATAGTATACTAATAAAGTTATAGAGACTCGGGGATGGTACCGGTTTCCCACCACATCTGTCACAACTCCCATGCCCACGAACACGCGACGATTATACGCGGCGGGGTAGGTACGAAAGGCATAGCTCCCGGTTCGGCTTGCGGGCTGAATGACTGACTGGTCGGATGTTGAGGCGAATAGGTGGAAGACGGTCGTCTCTCTTTCTTTCTCGCTTCCACAAAACATTGCCAAGAATAGCAGCGCCGATGCCAGGGCAGTAGTGCTGCCAAAAAACAGAGCCAGCCTCGGCCGCCGAAAGCCTAATCGTAATACGAACTCGCAATACTCTTTCACCACAGCACATCTTCCCGTTGGACAGACCACGATACATTACGATTGATTGGCATCAGGAAACTTGTTTTCCTTCATCCTCCTCCTCCTCCTCCTCCTCCTCCTCCTCGAAAAAGCCCCGACGAATCGCACGAGCTGCGGAGTTTTTTGTCGTCTAGGTATAATTATTATAATTATTT
This sequence comes from Euura lappo, assembly GCA_018257835.1. Lineage (NCBI taxonomy): Eukaryota > Metazoa > Arthropoda > Insecta > Hymenoptera > Tenthredinidae > Euura > Euura lappo. The sequence continues at coordinate 1,149,106 of JAEUYN010000309.1, read as the reverse complement.
CTTATTTGGTGTCGAAGGTCAATCGTAACTTGTTTTTTAAGTATTGAAAAAAGAAGAATCTGCTCATAATTATTATATTCTGTGTCTACATTATAGCTGTGCGCGGGGATATCATAAATCATTCTACAGTGCAGATATCGAACCAAATTCACGGTCCTGATTGAGCTCGGCGTCCGGTTTGTGAGGATGTTTACGTAATTTCGGAGGAACTTTATACCGGCGCCTGCGCAATCACCAGGAATGGTCGATGGCGATTGTATAAATATACATTTCGTCGTCTCATGAAAACCTCACTCCGAGACGATTTCAATATAGATCCAACTGAATACGAATAACTAACTATTCCGACGGCCGCTATTAATATTGTCTAATGTCTTGGAGTCCTGTCATAAAAGGTCTATCCGAAGACGTTTCGGCAAAACGAACTAAGTCCTGTGTATAAGCATAGGACTTAGCTCGTTTTGCCGAAACGCTTTCAGATAGACCTTTTATGACAGGACTCGAAGACATAAGACAATATTAATAACGGCCGTCCATTCGTTATACCGGAACCATCGTAGACACGTCGAATGCATGCCCAATCTTGGCCATTAGTTCGGTCAAATAAGAAGGTAACGTGGGAACGTTCAGCTGATCATCTCGAAGTTTCGTCTCGGAACACGTTGATTATCACGCAACGGTACCGAATGTAGTCTGACTAGAATCTTATTTGCGATACCTTTGATATTCTATTTAAAAAAAATTCACAGACGCTCCTGGGATATACAGACCTACGTCGTATAAAATTATTTAACAAATTGAAAGTCGATTTAAATCTTGAGGGATAATAGCTGGCATACCCCATATGTAATAAATTTGGTAACATGTTGCGAGCTGTTGATTGATTATTATAAATAAACATCAGATGATCCTATTCCTTAATACACAACAATTGCGTCAATTGCCAATTTGCACATATAATAGTTTTGTTAGAGACTTGTATCTGTATTTTGTAAAACCAATTTGATAGGAAAGAAATTGCCATTGGAAATATGCAATCTATTCCGACAGTTTCGCACGTTTTCTGGCGGACCGGAAATCTATGAAATATCAGTTCGGGATTCTTGTTACCAATATTTGGAAAATCAATGACACAACACACACGGGTCGCACATCGGTTTTCAATAACAATTGAAACTCACGTCTATACAATCCGCCTATACATTATGCGACATTTGACCTGCTCAAACTTCCAAAAATTACCCACTTGACGGCGCTGTCGGAGTTACCTACCTATTGTATACTCAGCTCCTCGTTTGCGGGGCCAGGGGACAGGGAAAATATCTTCCTTACCGACCGTTCCTTTGACTATACGAAGTTGGTACTACTGCTACGCTCCGCGGTCGCGAAATATATACGTATAGACATAACCAACAAATCGAGTTAACGACACTAACCTCAAAAATGGATAAGTGGAAAGGCCGGTTTATAAAGAAAAAATCTTTGTTTTCTATTGTTACTATCATACGATAGTAACCGTTTCGTATGACAGAAACAATAAAAACAAGATTTCAACGAGTCTTTAGATATTTCTCCGGTTACCGCGTTTAAAGATGGCGCGCTAATGCTCCGAGGCTCTGAACCAGCATTGTCGCCAACCTCATAACCTCACTCGCACGATCTGCGCATCTTCCATATTCTTTAACCTTTCACGGCTGTGTCATTGCAAACATACTTTTTTTTTAGCTTCAAAGGCGCGCTCCCATAAGAGCCCATGTTAAACTCAAAATTTTCATTAATTGTTTTCAGCCAAAATCCACGGACAAAAAATTTCACGGTCCTCTGTCATGTCCTATTTCTACCGCGGAACCTCCTTAATTCCCAACTCATCAATTAGCTGATTTTGCTTAATACTTTATGCTTTCGTGACTATTCTTTAGTTGGTTATTATGATCATCTGGTTTTATTCAATCAATTTTTTTCCATGTTTCATTCCGCCTTTCCATTTCGAGATAATTGCGATCTTCTTATTATATATTTTCGGCCCATTTTTTTTCCTATATTACGTACATGACTTTTTTCTCCTTCTTCTTCTTTTCCTTCTTCTTCGTCTTGCGAGGGTAAAGCAAGTATTTGATATTATTCCATCTAATGGACGCTCGCATACTCATTCGTTTTTCCCTCTTCATAGAAATGACCAAGGCAAAAATCAGTGCGTATACTACTGGCGAATACACATGGAAACATTGTTGTATATTGTTGATGACTTCATTAACACGCATAAATGGTTATTTCTCGAGTCAAGAATAGTTATTTGTATGGCAAGGGCGTAGAAAAAGGGACGCGTGACGGGTGCGCGTGGGACACACGAGCCGCAGGCGAGTGTGACACACAAGCACAAGTCACTGTGTCCCTATCTGCGCCCGAGCCATACTTCCAAGTTTCTGCGCGCCCGGAGTGGGGATAACGGTGCGTGGAAAGTTTTTCCACGCACTTGTGCACTTGTGCGTGGAAAAACTTTCCACGCATCGTTTCCCGACGGAGGTAGCGCAGAATATTATTTTTGAACACTAGTTGAATTGAAAGCTATAGTAGCTAACTGAAATTTGAATTAGGAACGAGAATATTCCTTGCACAAGAGTATTGACGAAAAGTTTTTCGTTTGTATACATGTATGGATGTAGGTCATTACAATCAGCGCAATCAGATACAACAGATATAATGAAATATACATATGGGAACTATGGGATCTTAACTTCGGTACACTTTATCGGGAAATTTCATGAGAGAATCGCCCAAGATTTCATTACGTTGATTCATCAATTGTAACATATGAAGGTATGGAGTCAATTTGATTAAATTTATCAAATTTATGTTTCTGAATCGCCGGATGATACTCCTCTACGCGAGCATTGGTTTTGTGGAATAATAGTGGAAAGTAGAATTTTTGGTGAGGTGGGTTGCAGGATGAATGGATTCAAGGGAATAAAGAATAGGGAATAGAGAACGAAGAGCCCATTATATTCGTGGAGTCGAACGGCAATACCATTTATGTATTATTAGAAACAATTTACTCACCGAGATCAGAGAGTGAAACTTTTTCCAGAAATGGATCCACCACCGGCAGCTGGAAAAGAAATGAAGCAAGAGATGAATCACTTTCCTTGATCCGACTGTCGATCTTTTGATTATCGATATACTTCAATAATATATTATATGGTTCAATGATAATTTTTCCTTCAATTTTTTTCCAATTTCTTTTGCCTTACGAATTCAAAATGTCGGCGCATGCCGATGAATCAGCGCATGGATAATAAACATTTTCGATGAGGAGCCGTCGAGTACTCATAGTCGAGTGGAAAGATGCAAACGTCGCGTAGGTCAGTCAATGATAGCAAAAAAATCAAGGAGAGAGGGGAATTCGTATTCGGATGCCAATAAACGCATTAAGATATTAACACCAACAATACGAATTTATGAGGGACTTGAACTTCCCGAACAAAAGTTACCGTCTACCGGAATCCGTTTAGGTGAAACAGTTGCGATACGTGTAGGTAACATGCCACAGCATGTGTAGAGTGTACGTACAATGTATGGTTGGCCCGTAATTAGCACGTTGATACCCAGATTCGACATTGGGGTCCTGACCAGAGTCACAACGGGGGCGATTAGTGATTGCTAATAAATCCAATTAATTTCGAAGATTGACGATGGACTTGTGACAGTTACCCGTGTTTTTCAAACCATAGCCATGAATCAGTGTTCATGTAATATGTATAGGTATACCGATTATCTGTTGTGTGAAGGGTAGAGGGACAGTGGACAGAGGGACACTCCACGCTAAATCCATAAGAATGGCTGCAACCTAAAATCGTAAAGATAACATTTTCGCGCAGCTAATTCCCACCAATATGGCATATATTTCTTGCAAATATAAGTGTAAAAGGCGCTGGCTTTTCGAGATTTCGGCATCGTGCGCTAATGCCGAGTGTGTCCTCCTTCTCTACCCTCGATAATCTACCCTCGTGAATAATTTATAGTAGATACGGTATAGTTCGATCGCTGGCTATACGACTGTATATGTATACGTATGTAGTACCACAGGGCGGAAGTTATGTTATAGATGATGATGTCAAATGAGCGATGAATCGGCAAACGCTGGTCACAAGCAAATGTTGCATCGCGTTGACTCGCGCCTACCAACACACAAGTAGTCCGAGTCTCTACGTAGGTACATATAATCTATGAGTAAATCACACATATATTTAAACGTATGGGAGAAAGTAGGTACTACCAGGGCTCTCTTTAACAAAGACTTTGGACTGAAACTCTGCCGTTTTTTGACGTTGGTGGTGATCCTTGTGTACCACTGAGTAAGAATTCCTTGGCTGGCCCCGGAAGTCGTTGACGCAGGAACGGCTGGTGTGGATTCGGTGCTCTTTGCACTACCTCCAGCGGGCTCGCTGGCTTGTCGTCGAAATAGCATTGCTAACCTTGGGTTTTCGCCAGAGGTTGCGCAACGACGTTTTTGTTAACGAGCACTCAATCACCTCTCACGTCGGCGGTATGGGCCTGCCAATATTTGTAGCGGTGGACAGGTGTGGGTCTCGGGTTCGTTGGTATAGATATATATATTGCCGCGTACCTACATATTCGAGAGCACAATATGTATGTACATCCGATAACCCCCGCGGCGGCAGGGTTAGTTAGTCTGGTTAAGCACTCGGCCACGTGATTTAACAAGGTCCCATCAGATTCGGGAATATTGTTTTTAAAAGTATTTTCGTGCATTTCACAACTTGCATTACCGGCACTTTAGACTTTGATTTCGTTAACTTACACCGGCGTTATTCACGAGCGCACAACGCGTTAAGTACCATCGCGTTCGGCTGTCGACATGCCTCTTGTTCAACGCTTCAGACATTTTCCAAAAATTCCCGCGATATCGCTGGAGGAAGACGGCTTGGATTTAGCTCACCAGTCACCCCACCGCGCACTAGAGTCTCAGCTTCTCACATTGGTCCGATCGGGTGACGCGGAACAGTTACACACAAGCTGACACAAACGCGTACCTCCCGAAGCACACTCCGGTCGTCGGCGATTTTGATTTTCCTCTACTTATTGTTATAATAATCGGTCTATCGGTACGCGTAGTTATACACTACCGAAACGATAGTATCTGTCGGGTAATCCTCGCAAACCTTGTCGGTTGGTGCGAAAATTTTGTCTTTGGTTTACAATTTATCTCCAAGTTTCACACGAATATAAAATATGACTGTTGTTACATCTGCTCCCGTGCGATCGCGGACTAAAAGAATGATATCAACAACGAGTCTTATTGCGGGTACCCACGGTGGATACGTGTACCGCGAATGACGAGCGTGCGGACAGTGTTAACTTGTCGGAGTCGTCTAGCCATCGAGAGGCGTGTTACGCGCCATTTGCGTGCATAATACTCATTCAGTTGTCCACATGAATACGAAATGTGAATTTATCACGTGCAAGTATATAAAAAGTATTCACATGAGTAATCCGCGATGAAAACAACATTCCTTCAAAGAGTGCCAGGCGAACGTGGTTCAATACCTAGATGTATACCGTTCGTAGTTCCATCTCGGTATGCAAGTCAGGTGCTACAGATATATAGAATCAGCAGCTGTGCGATGGCATTATTGGCCGACGGTTCTCAATGATCGACGTTTACAGCGTCAAGCTACATCATAAATCGGAAACGAATCGCCAGGGACAACGGGTTTTTTTTCGAGTCGATTAGTCGAACATTGTTCAACGAGGAGATAACTTTGCCGTGGAATCTGCAAGGTCACCATGATTTCGCAAACGCGTAACACCCCATTCTTGCTAAAAATTACATTTCCAATTGACAATGACAGACGAGGTGGCTGAAACAACGAATTAAATAGGCTCAATTGCGTCTTGTCGTACTCCTTGCACAGTCGAATTATTTTCAGAAAATTCAATTTCGTCTATCTTCACTACGTTCGATTGTAGCTGAAATTCGACCGCAGCAACTGCAGTGCGCCGTGAGGCTGTGACGAGACAAGAGTTTTGAGCACACCTGTATTCCGATACTCAATAGCGGCGATACGTTATATCCGCCAGTTTCCAATGCACGGCCAATTAGAAACGACGCGTATTATGCATCGAATGAATTCGGTTCGTGCAAAACACGCCACCAAGGTTGCGTCGATGTAAACAATATTCATCTCATCTCCCAATCTGTTTGAAGCCTATCAATTTACTGTTACTTACTGTTAGGTATATAGTCATTTAGACATTGCAACTGTCTCGCTACCAGCTAGGCTTTACTTATTTCGTTCATTTGTATTACTCCGCTTATCCGTATGCCTCGGTTCATCGCTCAGGTTTTCACCTCTCCTACTATCTACATCCACTTCATAAACTTCATATATACTCTTCTTCACCCGTCATCTTCGTAGTATAAAGATTACCACCCCAATGTTTCTCAACTCAACTACAGTGTCACGTCATATAATCATTACTGCTTGATTTGCATTGTTTTCTATAGGTATGTTCTTGCAAAATCTCGCTACTAAGTCTGTTGCCTGGAATACATACTATAAGGTTTAGCGCCTACACATATTGTTATACTGTACCTGTATATCATTACATATTTATCTATACTTTGTTACGTTTGCCCAATAGCCAGTCATACGCCACCGCAGGTAATTAGGTATATCAATGAATTACATTTACATTTACATTTACATTTACATTCATCCACGCGTCATCTCATGCTATGCAAGCTGCAGACCTTATAGTAAGCTAGTCTGTGACATTGCCCACGATTACAAAATACGCCAGTTGCAGTCTCTCCTTCATTTTTTCTTGCGATATTGCTAGAAATTTTTCCGATCTTCCGCAGTGGCCAAAGATTAATTATATAGGTGACGCGATGATCTTATTCCATCATTATGTAAATACCTTCGCTGCGAAAAATAGAGTTTTTTTTCACCCAACGAGATCGAGTACATAAATAATTATATTTTGCGAAAATGTGAGATTAACGGGATCAACGAGTTTGTCGAATGTAGCTGGGATGTTATTCGAGTCACAGTAAGACTTTCATCTGCTTTTCATCGGCCATGCATCTCGAAAGAGTTTGTTAACGTCCCAGGAGCCAGGCGGAAATACTTACGCCTTCATAAATCTCTGTAAGGGAATGGTTGGTTGTGAATTGGAGCGTCTACAATAAGTACGTCAGATATACGTACATGCGTGCGGTGGAATGAAACATACTCAGGATCCACACATATGCTTAGAATTTTGTTGAAATGAAACCAGAAATGGTCAACTTTTGGATACTCATATGGTACACACATTACACGTGGATCCGTACATATACGCGGTGTACGGCAATGTTCAGGTACGCCTTTGCATCCAGTTGTCCAATTTTCGACCGAATTTTGGTCTCTGCGCAACAACGAAATGACTGAAAATGTGAAGGCATACCTGAACATAACTATACGCTGTACGGTATGCTACGACTTATTGCCCATGCTGTGTACGATAAGTGCATAAGATTAGCCAGGCGAAGGCTCGACTGCCTTGTCGTGTCGCGGTGGCTATAATAAAGTAATATTGTTAAATAAACTGTATGAGCAAGACGACGCCCACGAAAAAATATAATGTACCCAATGCTGCCCGTTTAGGTACTATTTAACGCTGTGACACACGAAACAGTGGTACGCAGGTGCACGGAAAATGTTCGAGTATTATAGTCGGATCAGAGCTGGCGATAAGCGGGAGTCACGTTGGACCGTAGTACGCGCTCAAACCAAGTATCATTGTTCTAAATCACATTCGATTGAAACACTTTCACGTGGCATGCCACACCCTCACGGGGGGAAAGTTAGCTCGGCTCGCACGAAAGGTTAGTTGTACCGTAATTGACAAGCTCGATTATGAATATCGTGGTAATTTTTATCGCAACGAAGAATCAACTCGAGTTCCCACGATATGAGTAAGAGGAATCCAGTTGAATTCAACAGGGTCGCGTACCTTTCATTGAATCGAATTGAATTTTCTCATCATTATTTGCACATCGTTGTTGAATTCGTCACTGTTACAAAAATTTGGAAACGGTAACATACATAAAGTGTCCCGGTCGGTCCACTATATGTATATTTGTGTTATTTTTATGTCGATATAACACAAATTTATATCATTTCAACATTCAATATATATGTAGTTTTGAAATTTTTTTTTTTTCATTCAATTACTCAACAAAAGATATTGAAATAAACATAAAATATATAGTGGATCTGTTTTAACACTTTATTTCTAACAGTGTGATCAGAAATACACCAAGGGATATGACTGGAATCACATTGTTGGTTTGTACACTTGTTCGCGGTACTTGTCACCAGTCAGTGAGTTCTCACAATCAGTGGAAGAAACGATAAGAGAGCCAACTGTCCGGGGCAGAGGGGAGAGATGTATCTTTCGCTATATTTCCTTTGATTTAGAGCCACGGAAACATGATTAACAAGCCTTGAACAGACGAGACAGATTACAGACTACTGTCCTGGCGATCTGATCATCGCGTTCTCGTTCGGCGGGTCGTCAGCTCATCATCGAACTATCGATTATTTATGTTGATTCTTGCCGCGTGCTTTCGGACGTCATGGATTTTCAATTTAGGAACCGGTAGAACAAGAGGGTGGGTTCATCGGTTGCAACCACGCGGGTATCCACGTAGGTAACAGTATGTACCGCGTGCAATGATTCATACTGGCGATTCTCCGGAAAAGCTTCGGCAGTGGGTATTCTTGTAATAATGCCACGAATTCCGGTGGTTCAAGCATTAGCCTGTATAGTGTCTCGTTTAATTGAACGCAATTTGTGTTGCCTGCACGGCTTCGTTTGCCCAGCCACGTGTCGTGATGTAGATGACCAGGGGACGAACGATGTGTATCGAAAAACAAAATAACTGTGACCGGTGCTTATTTTCAAAAATATACAATCCCGTATATAATATTCGTACCGCGTCGATTGCCGTTTCATAATAATACTACACAATGCATCACTGCCGATTTGTTGTACAACCTTTTGACTTTTACCTTTCACGCTTCATGTATATGTATAAAACCAATCATAATTCCCATGGCCTCACCACTTCCTGCACAGTTTATGATTGAAAATTTATGATGATTGACATTACTTCGCTATCCCTGATCATCCTCGCGTAGATGTCAAGTTTGAATATTACGTTAGTAATTCCGTGGCTCCCCCCTCCCCCGGATAGAGCCGAAGATATTCCGACGAATGAACCGTGCAATAAAATTGAAACCGTTCCGTTCCGCTCCAGTCCAACAGTTTCACTTTTTCACGCGTAAATACTGGGTTCGCAGCTACTGAGACGAACTGTGACAGTTGCCAGAAGGTCGGAGGTCACTTTGACGAGTGGGTTGAGATCGCGGTCTGCTGAGCCGTAATTCATGTCGCGGGGTATAGGCAGAGCGTTTCGCGTGAAAGACGGACAGAATTTGCGCTACATTAATGGTAGGAATATATATTATTGTAGGTATTAGTATACAGGAACCCCGACGAGGCACGGTTCGTGGAGAACTGGACTGCCAATACGCAAAAAGAAGGATGAGACGGACAAGAGCTCGCCGGCGGGTGGAGGGAGAGTTTCGTTCGGGACGTCGTTGTCGAAGAGCGCGCGCGCGTCTCTGTACGTGCGTACGAGTTCGCCCGTTCTCGTCGCCTGGGCGTTGCTTAGGAAACCGCGAAGCTGCGCTCCCGCTTCAAGCCGTTATTATTTTGTTCCTCTTCCGTTTTCCAATCCGGCAAGCGGAACACTGTATACGAAAAGCCTGCGCTCCCGGCATATGTGTGGCAAAATCGAATCCGATTGAGGGATAATAAAAGGGACTTAGTGCGCGACTATTATGGCATGTCACATTTATTGATCATTGGCTGGCGGCACTACTACTTCGGTAATTCGGTTAATCTTGGGCAGATATTAGACATTATTATAACAACGGTCGTCCGTTTACGCGACGAAATCGCGGAACCGCGTACCCAATAGACCAGAGGCGATAAGCGACGAACATACGCAACGATAAGTGAACAAATATGTATCTCATTACGTGTTTTGTGGATCACAAACAAATCCGTATCCTTACGATGAGTTTGCATTTGACGTTGTTCCTTTCAACCAAGCGACGCATGTTATCCTAATGCAAACGTTTAATTGCTGCGTAGGTTCGCTAAACATTCAAGAGTACCTTATACCTATACATACATTCGTTCTATAGTATATTACAACCATACGTCGCCGCCGCTGTAGCAGGAATCAAGGATTTTTGAGAATTTCCCAGAATCGTTTGACGCGGATTACCCAGAATTTCTCTAGAAATGAATCCACATGGAATACCCAAAATTCACGGGGAAATTCCCAGATTCTCCCTATATCATGAATAGCAACCAAACTTCATAGCATCATGGCGACCGATTACCGTAGCAAATATACCCTACCCAATTATGTGTTTCTGATTTCTATCTTTTATATTTATACGTTAGCTCATCTCTGTATTACCCGATACTCTTACTCTGTACTGTTTTGCATCGCCTTCGTTGCCCTACGGTCCTTATATGGACTATGGCATAAATAAACTGATTTATACTACTACTACTACTACCCTTCTCTATGTACAACAATGATTCGACATTTTCCCCTCACCCCTTGCGCCGAAAAAGTTTCAAAAATTGCCTTCCCAAAAAAAAAACAAAAAAAAAAACGTAGGTAAACTGATAATAAAATGTAGGACGTCAGGAATACCGCCGTCAAGATTGATCGGTTCCGATAGCAGACAACCGACAACCGAATGCATCAGCCGAGGGTTATGGAAACTGCGGTGGAGAATGGTTGTGCTTGGAATTGCCAGGCGATCGACAAGCCCACCATTCCAGCCAGGCAGTGTGACAAACCCAAATGCCCCTCGGAATCACATGTTTTGATAGTCGAAACAATGTGCCACGGAAGTCCTGACCCACACGGGCAGATTTCCCGAGGATCGCCGCGTGTGGTAATCCGCATATGATGCGTGTATTCTTCGCGTGATCAACTTATCAGACCCACTGCTACCAACGGAATTTCTCTAATGTACTATTGTCTATCAATGTGATATTATTGTGATAACGCGAGTGGCGAGCGTACGGATCGCTCTTCGAGAGGGGAGCTTCCGAGAACCGATACGTATAGTTTTTTTCCAATTCCATTTTTTGTGGCCATTATCTCACAGCAGAATGTCTCATGCTGATTTAGTGTCATTAGCAATCTCGAGTTGTAGACATATGGGGGCTAGTAGTGCTCCGGAATCACGGTAATCAAGTTAAATAATGTCACCGTTGGTCGGTAACGATGGACTCCAGTGTCGATGAGCGGAGAGAATACTTTCTCGGTGGTAAACGAAACTGGACCCAACGGATAAGCCGGCTCACAATTAGTTCCGTCCCCGTCCGTGGTTTTCTCAAGTAATAACTAGTAGCCAACTGCCGGCCAACCCCCTCATATGATCGCATATTCCGCATCAAGCGAGGTGCATTTGCAGTTGAACCGTAGATTGGCAAAGCCGCGGCACAACAGAGAAATTGCACTTGATCAATCCATTGAAACAAGTAAGTCAGTATACTATAGCTATCTCAATCGTCGAATGTCGACGAGGTACTAGAATTTCCGAGGCTCACCCGTAAGTTGATGCCATTGTAGGTATGGGAGGGACGTATTTTGTCGATGCAGGCATCGTGCCGATGCGACGTCAAAATGTCAAATGACATGTCAAATAATTTAAATATGGTAACGGCACCAGTAGTGGGACACTTAGGGCATCTATCAAATTCAACTTCATATTCCGATCGTGTTAAATCATTTACCATCTTTCCGATTCATTCTACAGATTTGTGAGGTCCCTAGGCATTTTTTCGTATGTTTAACTTCAATTATAATATTTATACATCCGATTTAAGCATCAAATAAGGCGATGTGGCTGTAATTGCCAGTAGTGGGCCGGGGTCCACCAGTAGTGGTCCACGTGATGTGCCAGTAGTGGGCCAGGGCGCGCTAGTAGTGGCCCGCGTTGAATACCAGTAGTGGGACAGGTTATCGAAATGAATAAAATAGAACTACCGCACGACTCTATAGATATGCTTGTATATTTGCATTGTTTCGGAAGACATGTATGTACGAAAAAAATTGTCATAATCGTCGTATGGGTGTTGTTTTGGTTCCATTTGATATTAATTTTGTGATAATTGACTTTTATTTCTATTTTACGTGTAATTTGATACTGTTGGTAAGATAGAACAAAACTGTATCATCGGTTCACTCGTTTTCCTCGCAAGCATTGACTGTCCCACCACTGGGGGGAAAAATTGAATGCGGCACATACCAGTAGTGGGATACCCGGTCCACTACTGGCGAAGTCTGAGATACTGTCATCCTGAGGTGGGACACCTTGAATAATTCTAACCGCAAACATATTTACGCGGATTCGATCGTTCAAATACCTCATTTCATCAATTATCAATGAGTACAAGTGGATATATCAATTCGTTTGTATCTCAAAACTCAAATGTGACTGTTTTTAAATATCACTCTCCCGTTGTACTTTGCCTTAGTTCCCACCTCGTTTCACAACTCGCGACGTTTAACGAATGATTTCGCTCGTCTGAAACCACTGACTCGCGTGACAGTGGTACCGATCAACGGAGGACATTCCAAGGAACATTTTCAAATTTTGCTCAGTGAAACAATTGAAACCCCCATTAATTATTACGATGAAATGGGCCAAGTGTCCCATTACCGGGTACTGTCCCACTACTGGTGCCGTTACCCTATATCCTGCACGTCAAAATATTGGGAACGAAACTGGAGGCGTGACCTAACCTGAAATCCCGCACTCGGCCGCCATATTCGGCTATTTGCTTCGTTGGATTGGTTAAAAATCGTGGCTATCCCGCACTTATTAGTTCGAACTAGAGGGCAGGTCAGTCTTTTTTCGATCCCAATAATCTTATCCTGTTATTATAGTCTCGGGCGAAATGTGTGCTCAAGTTCACACCACGTACCGATTAGGCCGAATGAATATACATACATATGAATGAATGAATATACATACATGAACCTAAAAAGTTGCACGACTGAGTCTGTCTCCGACCTCTGTCTCCGAGTCTGTCTCTGATTGTTGAGGTTCCCTCGACCAAGATCGTACATACAATTTCCACGTTTCCACGAAATATTCATAGACATTGGTTTTTTTCATCCATATTCCAAGGTGAAGTCATTACGGAACACGAATACTTCAAGTCAAAGAGTTGAATACAGGCATAGATAGAGCCATTAGAGCGGTTTATTCCTCAAAAGGAGCTTACTCAATTGTGGTAATTACATAACACGAAAGACAAGCCGAAATTGATATTCAAAAGAGTATATGGGAGGATAAATGTATAACTCACCCCCCGGGAATCCCTGAATAGAATAGCGGCGTGCACCGGGTCCAAGCAAACGTCGGAAGCCCTGTGTGGTACTGCTGGTGTTCCGAGAGATAATCTCCTGGGCCCAGGATCCAGACTGCTTCTCCTCAGAGCACCTGAATATACGAAATAAATCACTGAGTGACATTGACATGACATGAAATATAAGGTCATTGGCAGCTGATAATTTCAGTGGACGTATTGGTATACAAATATGCATAGGTAGGTGCATTTATTCAACCTGTATTGCTCAACTATAACATACATATATGTACATTTCGACGTTGTTTGGGGGTTGATTAAACACAATTGGATGATCGGATAGTTGAGTTTGGGCAATTCCAAGCCCTATTTTGAGATAAGTCACACAATATGGTCTATATACATGGGAATCAAACTGGTCCACTTTAACACCTCTCATGTTTTACGGTGTAGGCCAGTTCGGATACCGGACGGACTTTTATTTCTGGTACCCTGAACTTGTTGTGGGCTAAACACAATTTATAAAAAAAACAATTCTCAACTTTGCCTGTCCCATCATCATAGGGGGCACCGCCCCATGGAAATCAGCTCTATCCTAATCTCTATTCTATTCTATTCTATTCTATTCTATTCTATTCTATCCTGTTAACCCATGCGAAAGAGAGCTCTCGTAAGTATACTTATCGTCGATTATTCGCACAGCCCTAGTTCATATAATATTCTGTACGTATTACGTGTTCCAAATTCATTTGAAAAAAAGTATCCTCAGTGCAGAGAACTCGAAAGCTGCGGGCCCACATCTGGTATGGCTTTGGAGTGATTTACTTCACAATAATATGCCCGGCATATATTTTGCAGCACCTAGTATCCAAACTGACTCGGTACTCACTTTGATTGTTATATTTTGGAATTTTGTTATTCAAATCAATTCGAAAGTACCGAACCGATCAAGGTCAAAATCTGATCAGTGCTACGCTTGGAAAAGCGTCGTCGATTGATACCAAAATAATCAGAATCTGGTTACCCCTTTTAAGAGAGATCGTCGGACGAAAAATTGTATGCTCAGACACACAGAGGGTCATCTGAAATCGGTTTAAAGTGATTCTTTAGACCTCAAATCGTGGAGGTCTGGTGAAAACTCAACTTTCTATTTTCGAGGTGATTACAATAACTTTGTATTTTCTCCGAAGACAGAGAAACGGGAAGGTGTTGAAGAAATGAAAGGATCAACTCAAACTCGCTAATTGAAGAATGAAGAAACCATTGAAAAATAGCAAGAAATTAAGTTTCTTGATTGAAAAATAGCACTGGCGAGAGAGGGTTGTTGACAAACTTCTACGGTCTACGCCTCATCTGGGAACCTCGTAAGAGACATTTTTGCTCCGCGTCGCATTGCATTCTGCGTCGCATTGTATTCCGGTACGGGTTCTGGAATCAAAAGTTTCTACGCCAGCTTATTGCGATGAATCGCACCTCACGTTCTCTCCGAGCATGCCGGTGGACGCGTGTACGTTAAGCTAAGTCTGCACACAAGTGCAGGGAGAGAATACCCAGCTTCGTGTTCCCGTGCCCATACGGCGCCGATATCCCGAACGACGAAGGCGAAACTGCGACGTACGTAGAAACCCGAGGACTCTAC
Source organism: Euura lappo (assembly GCA_018257835.1). Taxonomy (NCBI): domain Eukaryota; kingdom Metazoa; phylum Arthropoda; class Insecta; order Hymenoptera; family Tenthredinidae; genus Euura; species Euura lappo. The sequence goes on along the minus strand of JAEUYN010000309.1, from coordinate 1,133,985 downwards.
ATAGCTAAGGCTGCCCCTTTCGGCTGACTCAGCTCTATTCCGATAGGCAGACATAATTAAATACTAACATAATCGTTTTTGCTGCTACGCCGGAAGGTGGCGTGCACGGAGTTGTAGGCCAACTGCTTCACTAGCCAATTCCAGGAGGTAAACAACGCGACAAAGGAAAGGACTAGTTTATAAACTCGAATCATAAAAACAATTTGGAGCACACGCTTGCTTGATTTTAGAAAGGGCAGCTTCACTTGGGAAATCCCGTTCTCTACATTTGTGATTTTTTTCAGATATACTAGTGTAGAGTTATGTAGGTATACAAGATATGTAGAGTTCCAAGTGCGGATCACTCTCCGGCTCACGATCAGTGCTCTCCGTGTAGTATACCCTTACAGGTAACATTTTGCGGCCCATGCCGTTCGCCTGTGTATAGACACGTGGTCAGAGTGTGACACAGGTGGGAAAAGAAAAATCGAGCCGCGAGAATCGCGGCGTCTCCGCAGCGGAGTAGCCAAAGCTGTGTAAACTTTATCACGATGCTTTTTTTGTAATATCTGCGGATAACGTCTTACCTTGCTTCAAAATGCTTTCGTAGATCCGGTAGGTGGTTTCGCAGTCAGCGACCGTATTCTTGGCATTGCCGTCAAGACTTTGACTCCTGCTCCGGAATTCTTCTTCTTTATTCTTCGGTGTTTCCTGACACTCGCTTTGTCTTCGGATTTGCCCCAGTCTCCGACCAAAATGTCTGATCAATTCCTGAATGCTATGGTGATGATGATGTTTCTCATGATCCGCCGTAGGGCTCGGACTTGTCGGAGAAACTGCCCCACTTCGGTCATGGTGCTGATGTTGATGTTGATGCTGATGTTGGTTATGATGCGGATGAGCGTGTTGATTATAGTAACGGTGAAAGGTTTCGCGCTGGAGATAGTGCTGCTGGCCGTTTCCATGGATCGTGTGATAGACCGAATGATTGCCGGCGTGGATATTGTGGTTCTGGGTATGATGGAGTCCGAAGCTCGAAGCGTTCGACCCGTAAGGCGAGGAATGAAAGCCGGATGATCCACAGGATTGTGTCGAGCTGACGGAACCTTGTGATATTTGCCTCTCGTAACCCAATCTTTCTTCATTCTTGTGTCCGAGGAAATCCTGCTTGAACTCGTGAACAAGCTTCGAATCATGGTGATAGTTTGTCTTTTCGGGATTCGGCTTTGTCTCCTTTTGTGAACCATCGTTAGACCCGTGGTGATGATGGAGGAGATGAGATATGCCGTGCATTTTCACAATGTCTTTGAAATCCGATTATTTCAACCAACATTCAATTAATTCGTCTATGCCGTAGGAATTGAATAAAACAGCTTTTTTTCACAACTATGTACGCGTTTCCCTTTCACACATCCATTTTTCCTGGATTCGTGCTAGTTCCGAAGCAAGCGGAAACACATCACCCCCTCCGCACACACATGATGATACGATTTTTATAGTTCTGTTCTGTTCACAGTATCGTCGACTTTAACGCACTTTATTCGTATCCACGGATGGCAACGAGCAAAAGTTCGACTGCGGTAAATAGAATCGTACTAAAAGATTATCATCCGTCTTCGTTATTTCGAGGCCAGGGTCCTGGTTCTGACCATTTAATTCCAGTGTATCACGAATGAAAAGGAGACTTCCCAGTTAAAGCTGCTCCTTGATCGGTGCAAAGGACATTCATCGTTATCACGCGTGATACACCCTCATGAAAAACTCAGAATCAGGACCCAGATGCTGCAGGAATCGCTCTGATTTGGATAGAACATGCCTGCGATCCACTATAGGTATGGTTCGTTGGTTCCTAGGAGACGCATTAACGCTACGCGTCTCTACAGTTTACATGCTTCGCTTTAGTAAAACCGAGTAGATATGTATAAGCTTATTTCGGATCAATCACTTTTTGCACATGAATCAAATACTCTTACGCGCGGGATAGGGGGATAATAAAATTACGTAGTAAAGTCGAAACGAGAAAATAGGACTTGGACGGTGCAATCTAAGACGCTCAACAATGAATTGTTGAAAGGAGGGAGGAAGGTGCATGCTGATGAATGAATTTACGCCAATGGTATATGTACAGGGTGCATAAAAATGACGTGTCGGCCTTTCGCCAGGTTATTCTCCACCTCAAGATCGGTGGAGATATAAAAAAACATGCTGCCGCAAAATTAATTTTAACCTCAGAAGTAGAGGTCAACATTTTTTTATCATTTCAAAAAATTCTACTCGTAAAGTGGAACATATGTCTGAAAGGGACCATGGGTTGCAAGTAAATCCTTCATTCTTCAAAAAAATCAACAAGATTTAAAAATGAGAAAGATCGACGCTTAACGTTTCATAGCATTGCATATCCGTTTTTATTGCGAAAATTTCTGAAATCCTTAAATTTCTGACCGTTTCCTCGACAATCTTCTCTGTCGAGCGCTTTAAAGAGCGTATGGATACTTTACAGACAACACGGGAGGAAACTAGGGCGTATCGACCAGGGAGGCTGGCTGGATACGAGAGTGGCGCTCATTGCGGCATGCGCTTTCCTCTCCTCGGTGTCACCGACTCAAAAATCGCTACTGTCGAGGCTACAGTATACTCTCAGCGGTGTTGCGATCAATGACGATCAATGTTGCAGCAACGTATTGACGGCCTAAATCAAGGATTCATTTTTTTTTTTTAAGAGAGAGATCAGTCTCGATGCCATATGATAGTTCATACTAGTCCGAAAATGATCGAAAGTATTGACGATTTGATTGAAGATTCGATTCGATTTTTTATACTTGCTGTTGATCCGACCATATTTACGATCATTTATGTGTTAGCTCCCCAATCAATTTAATTCGAAATATTTCTGATTCATGCAGTTGGTTCTGACTCAACTCTCGTTATCCCAACTATGTCTCAGTAATTGAGTTATTTTTCAGTGATTCAGTCAATTTACATTAGTTCACTTATTTCTTGTCAATTCGGTTAATTTTGACTGACTAAGCTGACTGCAGGACCCGTCGTCGGTCTACTTCTTCGTTTATTTAATTCGTAGAAACTGAAATTTTCAAGAGCCACCACATATCAGAGGTGATGGTTATCAGGTTTCCACTTTTCTAATTCAAACGGCTATAAGAAACGCTGCAAACTCACATCCCTCATCACTCATTCTTATGGCGTCCGTTCGCTAACCTCAGCTGATCGTACCTCGTGAGTCGTGGTTGCCGGTTGCCATGCCGTGTAGTGCTTGCCGAGCTTGCCTATTTCACTGTCTTGTCTGATATTCACTCACTGGCTTATTTTTATCCATTTTCGTTCACGGTCAGCAGCACGCGAAACGAGATTGTCACTTTCAGGGTAAAACAGACCAACTATAAAATTACGCGAAAGAATGGAGAGAGTTACCTAGACGAAATATATGTAAGTATACCTGCTCCGGCCCGCCAGTCACAGCCACTGTCGCGACCTTGGGGAGTAGGGGGGCATCCATAAATTACGTGAGGCGTTTAGGAGGGAGGGGCGAGCCAATATCACGTAATTTTTTGTTTATTCATAAATTATGTTTTTTTCTTAGAAATCCAACGCAATCAAGCAAAATACGCATTTTGAAAAATCTCACGTGAGATTTAGGGAGGGGGTGTCGAAAAATCGCAAAAATCCCCTTACGTAATTTATCGACGCCCCCTAGGGAGTTTTGCTGGAAGTTTTGCTACTATCCAATCGTTGTTGAACCCGTACGTATTGTCAGTTTCCCGTGTCATCGACGTGACGCGACGTGACGAATCAAAAACTTCACAGTCGGCGAAATTCTTATATGTATATAGTATAGTATATCGTGGATGCGGCAGACTATTTTTCGACTTGGCATCCGTTCCAACGAAATTACAACTGGGACTTGTGTGTCCTCGGTGTCCTCGCCAATTCAAAACATGCGTATACTTTTCCCCAAATTCGTAAATTCGCACAGCCTCCAGCGTTCAATATTCATCATTCGCCTCACATTACACGTTATATATAGACGGATTCTATGAACAAAATACATATAATTTCTGCCTTGCCCACTTTCAACCTCGGCTACTGATAGATGTTGCCTTTTTTCCCCAATATCTCCTCATTTCCGCAACACTTATAGTCGAATATGCGATAAACGAAATTGATATGAAATTATCGAGTGACACGTTACAAACGTCTGTCTAGAAGACGATGATCCAAATTCTTTCTAATTCACAGGTGTTCCTTTCATAGATACCTGCAACGTATAGAGTCGTTTCGTGAACGTTAAAAAATAGCTAGTCTATTTCCGTGCGATGATGGTTAAGTCGAGGGGGTATCCACTTCAAAATGTGGTGTCCCAACGATTTCATGAGTATTTCATGGGTATTTCATGGATATTTCATGGCATTCCATAAGTATTTCATGAGATAACTGTCCCAACTATTTCACGAGTGGATACCCCATCGGGTTAAGTACACCTATCTATAGGCGCCTATACGGCAAAATAATGGTAAAGCGTTACTTGGAAAGACCAGTGTCCTCTTCACCTGTATCCACATACACACATACACCGTTCACGATCAGTATTGCATATACTGGTTGATGGCAATAAAGAGCTCCGAAGTGAGTGAGAAGAGGGAATTTTTCACTCCAAAAAGTGACTAAATAGTGACTGAAGGTGACCTGGGAAAATCAACTATTGCTCAGCCACTCCATGGACTCATATTAGTGAGAAACGAAAAGTGTCGCCTTGAATCATTGCGGTAGCTTAGGACTCAAATCAATGGGAACTGTACATTGCAGACAGAAAATACTATCAACTGAAGAAGTCCATTCTTCAATAAGACATTGAAATTCATATCAAGAGGTACGAACAAAAAGGTATTCATGATAAAGTATGGATATTCTCTCCATAATAGAATTTGAGGGTTTGCGCTGTTCGACGCCGTGACCCCGACTACGGGACATCGTCCTGTCGGCAATGATAACACCGCTCGAATTTCTTTATCCACCCTGTATAACTACCCTATGCTCGGCAACTGCAGAACCGATGGCAAGTTCTATTCACTGACCTCGACCGATCGTCGAGACGGCTGGTAGGCAATGAAAGCGGTCGCGTCGCTATATGTATATGTTTCATGCGCTTGGTCTACTGTACTATGAGAGGCTGTGTTTGAAGTGATTCTGAATTGGCAAGACGATATCCGAATAGTGCAACGAACAATATACACAATTTTTTGCGTCGCATACGAATTGTTTGATCTAAAGCCTAGGCTCACCAGTTCGCGACTATGATTATACATTTAATCGAATATACATATAACAATAGTACAGGCATGGATTATTCTTCGTTGAGAGAAAATCCGTATGGACACTGCCACAAGTAAGGAATGAAAATTATAAGGATCGCCCAACATTTTACGAAAACTGAACCCAGGCAATAGACCTGTTGTAATGTTAGGATAAGATCATGGATCAGCTATAGGTAAGGGATAAGGTAATGTAATGTAATGAGTTGTGTGAACAAGGTGATTGGCTGAAAGTCCACCACTAATCGCAAGACTAATCATCATTGATCAACGGACGAGAGCAAACATTTATTTTTGATCGTACTCTTGATATTTCGTTTCATTTCGTTGTTGTTTATTTCGAACTTTATCAGATCAGACAATCGACAGAAGTCAAACTTTGTAGGCTTCATATCACTGTTATAGAGAGAAAGACGTCGATTAATCTCTTCGCGCTGACTTGAAGCATCTTGTGTATGAGATTCGTATTCTTATCTCGGTCTTTATCTTTCACGTTTTCGTGTAATGATGTCGGATCTTTCAAAATGATGGGACTCATCCGTTCCAGATGGATGAGTCCCAAACCTATAAGTGAAAAGGCTACCGACAAAAGAAGCAGATTTTTCGAAACATTTTCCAGGTTGTTTCCGACATTTCATAATTGCAGAAAAATATAAATTCTGAGCTTACGGAAATGCTTACTGAATTACCTGAAACGTGGAATGTATTCGCCGTAGACCGTATTTGAGGTTGGGAACAAATATAGACTTGAACGATAGCGTGATATTTCTGTATCAACTTGCACGAGACTTCTAACTGCGGAATGCATAGTTGGATTAAAATGAGGTGATTACAACAAAGTGAATGTAATTTAGCGGGTCTTGCGCGTATTGAGAAACGCATTACATACAGGGTATAAGCGCACCGTAAGTGAACAAGGTTTGACCATGATTTTTACTGAATTGGTCGCCGATTTCGTTTTTCATCCTCTAAGACAAAAAATAAGCAATTCAAATTTTTTCAGATTTTTTACACCACCCTTTTAGGAGCTGATGTTTCTCTTTGTAACTTTTTTTCGCTGATCGTGAGCTAAAACCTTACATTGGATGGCAATCATGGAAGAAAAAATTTTCATTTTCTTTTGATTTGCCCACAAATGGGTGGGGGTCAAAATTCCGAAAGATCAAAGAGTCGACGGGTCAAAATGCCGAGAATCAAAAAACCGAAATTAGAAGATGTAGAAAGGCTATAATTCCGAAAGTCTATTGAGACGGAAAATGAGACATCCGAAAACAGAAGTGCCGAAAAATATTCTACCGAAAAAAAAATTTCCGAATGGGCAAAATTACGGCCAGCCAAATATCACAGAGAACACTTGAAAAAAGCCTAAATTTTCGGTTTAGTGACCTTTCGACAAAACGGCCTCTCGGTGGATTGGTTATTCGGCTCATTGACAAGTCGTCGGATTGAATTTCGTGTTTCTGAATTTTCGTTACTTTAAAATTCGTATCTTTAAAAATTCGGCATTTTGACCCGTCGACTTTTTGGTCTTTCGGAAATTCAACCCCCACTCCCCACAAATATTTTTTCTCACGATTATACGGCGCATTCTAAGTCGTTGTCAACGAAACACGTACAAAAATTGAATTTTCTGGAAACCTCCGGGTTTGTTTCGATTGAAGATTTTTATGAACTTTCGTCGGCTAAAAAGATGCCTTTTCATACAATCAATCAAAATTTGGTCACGCGTCTTCAGGGACGATCGAAACTCGAACGAGGCATCCTTACTCCTCAGGTATAGGAAAGGTACGTAATGAATATGTATCCAGATGTCATTAGACGAGTGAGTAGGACCCACGCTTATTCGTCCACTTTATTTATACACGCACAAATTGATCTGCATCACGCGAGTTGATACCCGCTCAGATAGCGTATAGTTATCACCAATTTATACTTGGTAATAGGGGGGAAAAGGCGCCAAGAGGGATATATGTGAACGCGATTTGAGGGGGTCCGAATTAGATTGTAATCCTCGCTCGGTTTTTAAGGTGATTCGTGACACGTTCTCTGTCGTTCTTTCTCGCTCCCCCGTTAGACGAACGGTGCTATCTCTCTTGCACCCGTGACTCCGTCGTCGGGGTGTCACATCGATGTATTACGAAGGATATAATGAATTGCAAGTTATCATCGTCTGAATCTCTTTGGCAGAATTGCTTTTCATTAAAAGAAGATATCAATTTTTCACCCGGAAATATGATGTACCCCAAATCCACGTTCGTTATTTTCCTGCTCTGACTGACTTGTTAATTTCAAATAGGTCACAGCTAGCCTGTGACGAGCAAATGCACCGGTCCGTGCGCATGTGCAAGACCCAACTAGATCAATTCAGAGGAACATAGGTACCTCCGCCATCCAACAGATTTTTCCAACTATCATTTGCTTCAAAATCAGTCGATACGATCTCAAACTCACAAACTGCGTATATATATATATATATATATATATATCTTTATACATATATACTATACATATACATATATTATCCGAAAGAGTCGGCCGTTTTTATGGCGTTCAGCCATAGAAACTCGTTTTGTTGTTGTTGTGGTGGTTTTTTCAGGCTACATTCACTGTGCGCACATTGCTTCTATCGCCTTTAGTATACTCTAGGCTCAAGCCTCAAGTTCGAACCGTATTTTACGTTTTTCAGCCAACGAAAGTGCAATTTGAATTACTGCGAGAATACGGCAGGTGACACGTGGAATCGCCGATATGTAGGTATGTAGTAGAGATGCCAGGATGCTAATTGATGGCAATACTTATTATTAGCACTAAGATCCCAGTCGTGCACGAATACTCGGGAAGAGCCCTCGATTTCAGACGAAGTAAACCCAGACGTTAGCTTTCCAAGGTAGTCCCACAACGAATTAAATTTTCAGTAGTTTGAAAATGATGCTCCAGTGATTGTACATGGATTGAAAACAGATTCAATCATCGTTCACAACTCGCGATTTCCTTCATTGGGACGGACTTCTACTTTAGCTAAGAATTTCGGAATAGTATATTACGATACTAGTGCAAAAGGTTTGTTTTCGCACGAGTGGGAGGTTTCTCGCCCGAGCAAAGCGAGGGTGACAATCTCACGAGTGGAAAAACGACTTTTGCACATGTATCGAACCAAATTTTATATCACAAACGTGGGTGAAGTCCGATTATACGCACGCTCGCGTGCGTAAAGTCGCACTTTACGCACGGAGTGATATAAAGACTATTCATGGTTTTGTGAGGGGTGGCTACGTGTTATTCAACACATTATTGTGGTCGAGAATACCTATTCGTGCTCAGTTCTCACATTCAAACGAACAAAGGTGATTTTCTTGACGCGTACAGACTATAATTACGGTTCACATGACACTGATTGTGATTGCGGCCAGTGTTTGCTAATTATATCTGAATTTATTAAAAGTCGGTCATCAGATCACAGCCTATCGGCTGTGGATCAAAATGTTGACGCCGAGGAATCTTGGCTAGGGGGTATTCATGGAGCCTCTCGGATATGAATATCGAATATCCGGGCATGTGCAGTGTGAACCTTGAATGATTTCAGTGTAGCGGATAAGAAGAGAGAGAAACGCAGACCACGGTAGCTTTCACTATCTTTCCGATATTGCGTGAAGCGTGAAGAATGAAGGATAGTGGTGGCCGGTGACAAAAAGAGGAGTTGTCATCCTCGCCCAGCTAAAATATTTACAGGCCTACTGAATTAATTCATAACAGACGAATATATGCACAACGAATACGTAAATACCTGCAGGGCACGTGATAATTCGACGATAAAAAACACGTTGATACCGTAATAGTAGATCAAGACCGGAAGTTTTTTGTAATGATATAGTTACTGAGAAGCAGAGAATATGTTGGTGAGGGAAAAAAAATTCACAATTCGAAATATTACAAACGTTCCTCGGTGATGCAACTTAGAAACGATGAATTGTCCGTTAGAAAGAATAAGATATTATATATATAAATAATAATATTATATATATAAAATTATTATATGTATATATATATACACAATATGTGATAAATGTAACAACGGTGAGCAAAGATCTTTATTCCGAGCAAATTCAATGGTATCGCGTTCACCTGCGTCTCAATTTGGCTAGACAACGATGAATACCGAATGGTGATTGGGAGAAAACAACACAGCACGCACGCACGCACAGACACAACACAGAGACCCACACGTACGCATTCTCGAAGATTGTTTAGCACACTTTTCAAAGAGTCTGTATGAAAGTGTTGAGCCCGCACTACCAGAGGTTAATCCTCCGTCTACGCCACGGTCACGTTATTGGCATTAATAACGAGTGTTTCTCGAGCCTTCTGAAGCAATGATACGGATTGTTGATGCGATGGGTGCGAACATACGAGTATGATACAATGGTATTGAAAAGCTTACAAGCTTGTTAGTTATGCATCGCGCAAATTCACATTTCGGTGATTCGCTCTGTGAACAATAATCACACTCGTGGACTACGGTTCCTTTGGAATTCTTCCGCAATACTTATCGCGCAGGTACGTTTATCGAGCCTTATCGAGCCGATCCGAGGCTATCTCTCGAGTAAAATCCGCGAAGTAGATGAACAACGATACATCGCGACCGAGTGTGAAAACAATGTGTTCCGAGCTGTTCAGTGGCGACTTGAGAGCGGCGGAGGCCTGCCCGTGCGTGATTCCGTAGCAAAGCAGAGCCACGAGGTACGTGTAACGTGTGAACCGCAGTGCGTGGTAGAGCTCGACGTGCGGCTTGGTGCGCCGGCGTTCCACCGACCGTGCCCCCTCCCCGATTCGCTTGTCGGCGCATTGTCGGCTCTCGGCGGAGAACAGGGAATAAGAGGTTTATTTTTTTCTTGTTTCTTCCTACTCCGACGTGTACGGAGGCGACATCTTTTGTCAGTCTGACGAATTCACATGACGTGACCGACTAGCGACTCGAACGCCGACAAAGTCGCGCGCACGCATCTGGAATGCCGTGCCCGTCTGTTTTACCGTCAAATTGGAAAATCGTGCCATTTGAAGAATAGGTAATTGTCTCATTTCGGTTTCTCGAAAATTTTATATCCATTCGCTTTTTTTTAAAACAAATTATAACGATTTCCCAAAGGATAATCTATCCCGATGAATATTATCCGTGTGCTAAAATGGGGTATATCCCTTCGCTTGTTTTTTTTTTCTCTTACTCACACATAGAAATACGTGCATACTCAAAACATGACATTACTTCCCAAGTCCAGGATAACTGTGTGTGATTTCACGACAAATATCTTCGACTGTGGCTTTACCACCGGGGTCCCTTGCGCTACAACATTAGCTCGGGAGCAAAAGACCCCTGGGGAACCTAGGGCAGTGACTCCACACCTGGGGGGTGGAGGTGCTTCTCACTCTGTATCTCCTCATTTTCATTAACAACGAAGTATAGACTCGACGTCGGGAGACCACATTCACTTTACATTCACTTGCGCAGATCCTCACATGGGGTTGAACCTTGTAGGCGAATATATCGCCATAATTTCTTATCCTCGAACTTTGGCTGTGACCGGTAAGAGCTTGTCCGCTACATCACTCTATAAGTTTCTGAATTTGAATCAGTGACACTCACTGCGAAATGCGAATCACTGATCAGTGTATGTACAGTGAGCGTCCCTGATTCAAATTTCGAGAGCAGGCCCCTTAGTGAGAGGATTAACAAATGATGCGATGTGATATCCTCAATTTCATCTTATTTTCAGCTTGAGGAAGCAATCTACCCGTGCGCCAATCATTTAGCTGATAGCTGTATCATAGCTCGACAATAAAATACGCTGATCCCTGGGCTCCTTTCCCAAGTAACACAATGGCTAAGACAATGGCAGACGATCTCAACAATCGAATAGTGACCTGGATTCTGTTTCAATAGGTATTCCATGAAATGTATCGGAAGCCAAACGAAAAAATGACTGCTTTAAATTCTTGCTGTGAAAAATTGGACGATGGAACAAGAAAATTAAGTCAAGGGCAAGCTCGGGTTCGCTGTTGACTTATAGTTAGAAGTAGTTCTACGCGAGCTCTCTTTCGCAATTAGTAATACACTGCATTAGTTCTATCAAACTGCCGAGTGATTAAACTGTACTATACTCACTTTGTGCTGCAATTTGATGGTGCTGGGCAGCTGCTCTCTGCAAAATGGAAAAAGAAAAATGTGTAATTAGAATGACGTCCATCAAGTGGGGGTGGTATTGGAAATGGAAAAAATATTCTGATTTGAATAATTCGAGTCAACTCTTGTCCAACAAAATGTTGGCAAACTAAGGTTGAAAGATTACATTTTGCAATATCAGACGGATGCCGGACGCTTCGAGGCTTCTCGAATCCAAAGATCGGCTCCGTGGTTTGCTGTTGGTTCCGAGATAATCGTCATCCTTTTTCCCACTTTTGATCCACCGAAAATATGACGACATTATTTCAATCAGTCGTCGGCCGTCGCCTCACTTCACGTGTCCGGTATAATTACAACGAATTTGAAGATTCCACGGGTACTTGGATCAGAATACACTAATGTCACATAACTTTCAATCGTGATCACCACAAGTGAGAGAAATCGCAGTAACGATAGCGCATGCGGTCATTCGCCGTAAGGTCAATCGTAACTTAACTCCGAGCGAATGTTTGTTCGATCATTACACATAACGTTGTTGGATTTTGTTTCAGGTAACATGCGCCGGAACATCAATTTCCTTTCAACGAAACTTTTCCTTTCGTCTTGCAAAGTTCGTTTCTACATCATTTTCTTACGTCTGCGCATTATATCCCCCAGCACCTTGTATCTTCATCGTGTATACACAAGACAACGCGGTGTTAATTTGCATACGTACCTCTGCGTTCCACAGGGCAGTATCGCTGATTGTGAGCGATAATTATAATGATAAACTCACGAGAAATTTTGTGTATGATTATAAGATACCGTTCAAATATCACGTGGCACTGTTTTTGATCATTTCAGATACTTTGATTACATTACAATACTAATGTGCCTAGCTCAAACAGACAGAAGGCCTTGTTCAGGAATTTTTTGTGCCACGAGTTTCGACTTTCGACTGATATTCTAATGAAATATTTATTTTACAACGAGGCCGAAAGAATGATTTGGTCTTTACGCAAAATGAGCGTAGCGTAACGCTCCCAGAGAGCGTTACGTAACGTTCGAACGGTGCGAGATATTATATTAGAATTACATAAATATGTACAAGTTCTGTACCCGGGGCACATGTTGCGTAGAAATTTGCATGAGTATATTGTACATAATTTTCCAAAAAGCGTACACGACGCCACGGGGCGTGCAATTTCCAACAAAGCGGAAGACTAGGCTGAATTACCAAACTTTCTCACGCAGGTTTGCGGTGTACACACGGAAAAAAAAAAGATGTAATTATGTATTAGGACAGCACTCTTTTTGGAGTTAAATCTACAGCAATTGCGTTAAGGTTTATCAATCCCATTGATAGTTTCGTTATTTTTGGAGTTAAATTTACAGAAATTGCTGTAGGTTTTGCCTCCAAAATGAGTGCTGTCCTAATAATTACATCTTTTTTCTTCCGTGCACCTATGCGACTATGCGAGGGGTAAATCACTAGCAAAAATGTGTACACCACATCTCCCCCACATTTCCCCACATCTCCCGAAATCTCCCAACACTTCCCAACATTTCCCATAATTTCGTAACATTTCCCAACATTTCCCGACATTTCCCGACCCGATATTTCCCGATATTCCCGACATTTCCCAACATTTCCTCGACATCTCCCGACATTTCCGGCCCTTCGTACACCACATTTCCTTTGTGATTCACCCCTCGCGACTATGTAAGTACTGTGTATGTGTATGCGAAATGGTTTGTCCGAAAAAAATGCGACTAATGTACCATGCGTGAGATGAAAATGCTAAGTTTCAAGTTTTGGTTTCAATGTTACAGCATCCAGGCATATTCTAGGAACATTCACCTGACATGCACCAGTTCGGAAACACACTTGTATGGGAAGACATCAGTAGATGTAGATCGGTGCAATTCAGAAATAACGAGTGAATCACACAGCTTTGTGTTGCGGCCGAGGATTGACGCTGGTATAACGCAAATCCTTGGCACATGTTTCAATCGAGGGGAGAATTTTCGTTGGGAATATTGAAACAGATCTATTGCATCGTCGGTCGGCAATGTTGCAGGTGTAAAATGTTAATTAATCTGGAAAACTTTAGCCCATGGGATATATGTATATGTATATATACACGAGCACTAGAATTGGATATTTCTGAAGGTGGTGCCCGGTACCTGTATCGGAAGCGCCACAACACTATATGTATATAAACTGCGAAATGCGATACGCAAAGTGCACAATACAGAAAAATCAGAAGAAAGAGTGAAGAGATGCCGGGAGCATAGTGAATAAGTTGAAACCTGACTTTGCCTATGAATGCAATTTATTTTAATCCTCAGCTAGTTGTTGCGTGAACGGATCAACAGCTTCGAGCTTTCCATTGCAAATGTCGCATTGTTGGTAACCCGGGGTTACATCGTACGTTCAACGTTTACCGTGGCGACGTTAACAAAACACGACACCCACTCGACACGTGTGGGGCATTGAATTTAACCAGACGAGGACAGTAAAAACACTCGCTGCTGCGTATCGACTCATCCGAAAACGACACAAAAATATTTTATTTTGATTTGTACCCCTCGATCATTGCTATTATTGTCTGAATCTTCAGGAACTGAGGTCACGCACCGCAGGCGCTCCCTGACATAATTTATACACCTCAGGGATATAAACGGCGGTTTATTGCCCTGTTCCAGCCGGAAAAATCACTTTATTTCCCTTTGGTGTATAAAATATCGTATGCACCGCAGGGCAAGTCGCCCTTAGGTGCATAATATATAGGTACTATTACTCTAATTCCTCTACCAAATCAATTTCCCGTGAACATAAAATAGAACACGGTGATGGAACATCACGAGCTTTATAAGACTTCTGCTCTATGTTTGCTGGCGGAATTCATAATATGAACGCTGAATAAGTAGCTCCATCACGGTGCGTGAGTTTATTCGCAAAGATGTAAGTTACAGTGATCGGATCACGGACTTATGTAGGTATAATTGTAACGAAGAATTATGTTTGGCCATTCCACTTCACTCTTCCTCGTGCGAATATTACCATGATGCGTCGTTATTACGTACGATTATCATCTCGAACTGAATCGTTTTTGTTCCCAACTGAACGGCTAAATGCGATTCCTAATTATTTCTTGTTCTCTCTCAATAACATAACAGATATACAATTCATCCGCTCACAGTTTTCACGGTGGTATATTATACATATAGTATATAGAACATTATAGTGTTGATAATGGGGCAATTAACCAGATGCGAAACAGCTGTATAAATGATACACGGAGAATTTATAACAAAACCCCATCCTCTCCTCGGAACCCGGTGGCATCGGCGATCGTCCGATATATAACCTAGACGATCTCGTGCATGGGGGAGTACCAGAGGTGAGGAGACCGAGCTCTGTGTACAAATAAATGTCACCACTTTTCACGCTCTGTAGGTATGTACATATATTTACATGTATATGTATACGAGGCGCCTCAGTCGGAAATCTGATTGTGAGTTACCAGAGTTTGTACTTCTTCTTTGTTCTTTTTATGGCCCCTGGTTTTCACCATCTAGCCAACTAGAGTTTGTATGATAATGCTTGGGACTGAAAGCTTTATCAAACTCCGCTAGGGGCACGTCGATAGGAAAATTTCAATTCTCAGCTATAATCATGAAGTAAGAGGGAAGGAGACCGAACTCTGATCCCGAAAATGAGAAGTGATTTCGGGGCGAAGTACATTAAGTCCGCTAACAGAATAAAACAACGCGTGGCGCATGCGCAGTGCGTATTTAGCCGTGTCCTTGTCTCTCTCACAGAAGTGCAAGTGAAACAGTTCTACAATGGCCATTGTTATCACCATCATTACCACAAATTTTACGACAAATGGTCACCATAACCTCGCCAACTTGCTGTCATAATAGAACTGTCTCACTCGCACTTTCTGTGAGAGAGACAAGGACACAGCTAAACACGTACTGCGCATGCGTCACGCGTTGAGTCATTTTGTTCAGCGGACTTCACGTATTTCGGCCCGAAATCACTTTCCACTTTTTAACCGACTTCAAAAAAAAAAGGAGGTTCTCAATTTTTTTTTTTTATGGGATCTCGTCTCGGCAGAGTTCGGTCTCCTTTTCTCTTACTTCATGTCTGTAATAGGCAATACACAAATATCCATACCTATTACATCTGGGGCTCGTACAACGAATACGTTTTCGGAGGAGTTAGGCGGACCAAGCTAGAAACTAGAGGGAAGGAGACCCGGAGACCGTCCATCTAGTCTCCCTAATCTCGGTAAACAACTTGCTTGAGGCACGGTAGACCTACCTGGTTGTTATATTCTGATAGGCTGCGATTACGTTGGAAAAATTCTGATTGGCTAATAGCATGCCAGCAGGCTATGTAAGTGGCTAGCGGCACGAATACGCGTTCCGAGCAAGTTGTTTTCGGTGTGGCTTAATGCTTCCCGTACATTCGCATGTGAATATAATTAGGTGGATATAAGGGGAAAAAAAGGGAATGCAGGTCTACGGAAGCCCATCGTGGAATCATACCTCGAGCGATATGCGGACGAGCCCAGTGGTCTAGTCGTAATGGTATGTATGTCTTCAGATCGATATCCGTAGGCCCGGATTCAATTTTCCAGATCATCCGAAAATTACTCTCATCCCAAATTTCAATCCCTGCATCTGTTGTCGATGCTGCAACTTCCAGGTATCGCTACTTGTTTGTATTCAGTTTTTATCCAAAATATGTATGTTAATGGTATGACTGCCACGTTCAACTCTGTCCAGGTCCGAAAGAAACTTCTATCAACGCTCATCAATCGGTATGAATGTATGTAGTATACCTCTACTTTCATCCTTATCTGCCATTGAATTCCAATGAGAAAGATATGCATACTCGAGTTGAACTCGAAATGTTTAGATCAATCAAATGTGGCATTATAGTGAGTGCAGTATAACATACGTACGTACGACGCAGAAACAATTGTCAACAATTGATCCGGTAACAAGTTAATTTTTCAACCTTCTTGATTCACTTTTGACCGTGGTAGGTAAAGAACACCCATTCAGCACACTGTGTGTTTGTGTTCGTCTCAGTACTATGTGGCTCGGAAGCCTAAGATTGAAGAACAACGCCCAATTTTCCAAGTATTTCGCAAGCCAAAATCAACTTTTCCCTGGCCCCATATCTTTGGTATCTCGTGTACCCTTCGGAGAGCTTTGAATATTGGATTTGAGTTTGTCTTTGCCAAGAATATTGTGTGCAAAAAAGGAGATTATCTGTCCGGATCTTCTTTGTCTACTGCAATGATTAATTTACGGAATATACGAGATGCCCACTCTTCATATCTACTCCGATACATACATTCCTGTATGCTTTTACTGATCAGGCAACTGAAAACAGTTTGTACCACTTCCCAGAGTCAACAATTATTGGTGAACGTTTAACGCTGCAGTTGGTATAGCCGTTTACACGTTAGAGTACCTGCTGAAGTACATATACCGAGCCTTTCTGAGGAAGCGAAACAGACCCTCTCTCTCCCTCTCCCAGGTATGCCTAACGCGGGCCTGTGGAGGGGGGAGGGTTTGTTTCGCTTCCTCAGAAAGGCTCAGTATAATACCCTCGTTGCAACTCTATGGATAGTCAAGTCTTTAATGAAGCACCTGCAAGTGGCGCTTTTGTTACGTCACGCAGTGAGCCAGTACATCGAGTGTGTTGATGTCGGTGGATTCGATCAGCTCGGTTGTGGAAACCTTGCGATGAATACACATCGCATAATGAAGATAATGATGATGATAATGATATTGGCGATGTCGATAATAGTAACGATTATCGTACGACAACTACAAATAACGAGTCGTACGGTTTTCTCCACCCAATGGGGTCAAAAATCGTGAAATTATGAGTATAAGCACTTTGAATTAGAGTATCATGGACGTTGTTTCCCGTAACGCTCAGTCGATATGATATTACCAAGAATTAATATGATATTACCAAGAATTAACCGCACCGAAATTCACAATCTCAGGCCAAACCGAACGCTGTGCACCAGATCGTTGCAGTCCTATGGACCACTATCTGACATCAGAGGGCAAGAACAAAAATCGGTAAAAGTCCGTGGATTTACATCAGACAAATTTAATACTCCACGATGTTAAGGACGCTGTACACATTTTCATAGTATCAAAATCGTCTTGTTCAATGAGGAGAATGAAATAATAATAACAACAGCCGCTCCTATTACCGAAAGATTTTGCAACGCGATGCAACTTATTAAATAAGACTTGCAGATACCTCACTGAATTCAGAAACCTACGTTATAACTAGTCCCGAGGCATCCCTACGAATTCATGTCAAAGCGGGCCCTGAAAATGATTCGGAAGTTCGTAGATATATATATATATATAGGAACTAACTCGCTCTAACAAATCATGTACACTTGACGTCGTTTGGATGTACGTCACCCAGTGGGAGGTAACGAATGCTAACTAATCTACCACGTATAACTTTACACGGCTATACGTATATATAATACATATAATAATATGTGTATCTCAACGGTGTGACAGGGGTTTGGAATCACCAAGTGATTTCCTTTGCGATTGAATAAGGTGATGCTCGATTAGCATGCACTCGTTTGCATCGCTACTTCTCTTTAATACGAAGCTTATCGTAGGTCTAAGGGAAGTAAGCCACGTGTTGCACACATTCTTTCCACCTAGGCGTCCATGCTACGAGGTAATACGTTGTATTCGACGGTCTAAGAAGCCGAAGTAATAATCTGAGCCTGCATAAAACTGAGATTGCTACCAGAATTCCGTGTCGCGAGAGTAACTGCAATTTTTCAACTGCAGTACTTGGTATCGCGTTTCTGATCTCCAAGATACAAGTTAGATAGGGTTTGGTGTTTCATGAGAAATGACGAAAACAAGGTCACCACGATGAGGCATATTATCAACGCAGGCACAATTAGGACGGAGCGATATTGCAATCATGCTCGCAGTGAAGTGCAGACGCAATGTCTACATGCACTTCGCTATTTGTTTGAAAAATCGCGACACCAATCTGACACTTGATAATTTCGCATAAATTGTGCTTAATTATTATTAGAATGCCAACATTATAGCACAGCACTAACGGTACCGTGTTAATTTCTACTATCGCATATTCAGAAGCACGACTCGACGATCATAACACGTCCGTACCAGGCGTGCCTATATACTATACCAGGCATGTGTTCGCTGGATGTATTCGCATTGCCACATTTGTTCCATCTACATATAACTATGTGTATATTTTTGCGACTATCTTCATCGACTGAACTCCGAGGGTTAATTGGTTACGAAGTTAATGGAAATAAATACATTTACGCGTACGAATTCGCGACGAAAGACTATAATCACTGCTGCGGCAGGGCATTTGTCGCGGTGGCCAAGTACAGTTTATGATTATTTCACAGTCCACTCCGAGACAGAGTCGCACACGTCTCGCGAACAGAGGACCGCAACGCTTGGAGAACGACTCGGAACTGGAACTGATTGTTAGCAGTGAGTACTACACAATTACCAACGTGCGCTGTCTCCGTCATCTTCCGTCCCACCACGGGCTCGCGTTTACACTCCGACTGCTACCGCGTCACTCCGTGTACCTACGTATTCATTTTCTTGACTCTGTGATTTGGGTAACTATACAGGCCAATCTACATGTACATACTACGTGAATAGGGGATATTCAGGTTCTTCGTAAAGTACTTTCATTCGTTTCTTCCTTCCGTTTTCAGTCTTCCCCTTATTCTAATTCTAATTAATGCATAAACGAATTTCGTACGGCCGGAATAATAGCATTTTTAGCATGATTTTTCTGCGAAGCGTGCAGAACATGAATACACCCACTCGTCAACATCATACCACAAAATAGTAACGATTATTAATTTAGTGTCCGACCGAAACACGATTTTCAGCCGAAACCGAATATTCGGCTCCTCCTCTAGTTTCGGCCGAAAACGAAACCGAAACCGAAACTTTGGGGCATTCCATGTAAACTCAACTAATGATTTTTCCTCACCGTTTTTAATTCGCTTTACGATTTCCTACATGATTCTTTCGTCTCACAAAAGCACTTGAATTTTTTCCATTTTTTCCCGCCGACGGTAAGTTTCTTTTATGATTATTGGCCTCGTTATTAGCTACCACATCTCAAATTGAACTTTTCTAAAAATCTCAAAAAATTCACAAAGATCTTATTTTTCATTCCGATCATTTTGGCACCCGACCAATGATGAACCGAAAATTCTCCAAAAATTACCAAAAATTTCAGATTTGAGAACAGATTTTACATATTCTTGCAACATGGCTTTTTACTTTGTTTGAAATGTTTGAAACGTTGGAAAAAGTAGAAAAAAAAAATCGGTCTATCATTGATCGGATGCCGAAATGATCGGAATGAAAAATAATAGTTTTTAGAATTTTTCGATATTTAAAAAAAAGTTCAATTTTAGATGGCGTGGAATAATCATAAAAAAACTAATGGTGGCGGGGAATATCTAAAAAAAAAAATCAGGAATGCTTTTTTGAGATCGAGAAATCATATAGGAAGCAGTTGAGTTTGAATTTGGTTAAATTTTCTAGAGGTATTATTCGATTATTTGATTAAATAAAAATAAAAGACTCAAATTTTTCAGAAAATCACTTCATTTTTGTAGAGATACTATCTGGTGAAACCGTTCCGAAACTGCGGCCGAAACCAGCATTATTGGCCGAAACCGAAACCGAAACCGAATATTCGGTCGGACACTAATTATTATTATCTCAACATCGGACCATGTTAGGTTGTACTCGGGCTGTGTAATAATAAGATTAGACAAAAATTACAAAAATACGTCGGAAATATGTACAGTACATAACATAATGTACTATATTAAATTTATCGGTGGTATTGGCACTTTTTACTATCCCGCGAATAATAATCCCGTGCCTAACTATAAAAATCAAAGGGTAAGTAACACCGTCGAAACTGGCCGGTTGAATGTGAATGTCCATGGAAGAATAGTATATTACACAGGGAGGGAAAGTAGGCTATTCCAAACTGCATGTGAGATTGGCAAGAACGCAGTTTGGGATGGCCCTTTTCACTCCCGTGGGTAGTATACTATTCTTCACCACCCCCTGCATCGGAAAGCACGACTTACCGTTCACGCAGCGGGCCGAAAGTCGTACCTACTTTCCATGCAGGTGTGGTGAAAATTCAAATGGTCGATGCGCGAAGGTCATACTGTTCAGGGATTAGCGCCCAGATTTGTTCAAGTCAGCTAACATTTTGGCCCGTTGTGCAATTGGGTTGAGTAACGTATGTATGTACATACATACATACGTCACATAACACAAGAAGTGTTGGTCACTTTATTTTACATAACTTTGACCCAACTTTGTAAGTCGGTGAAGACTATTCGCGAAGAACTTGAGCCAACACGTGCAATTGCCTGCTGACGTATGAACCTGCAGCGACTTGGCAATATAACACACTACATCCCGACCAGATTTTTTTCATACACGAGTTGAGTTTTACTGGACTCGTTGTTATCGTCATTTCGCGGTCTTTGCGTTGCCTTTCCCTCTCTGCCTCATTCTTCAAGACCCAGTGACGCACACAAAGGCTTGTCAACTTGCGGATCTTATTGTTAGCGGACAAAACCCTACGGGAGATAAGCTGTACCTGTGCGGGTATTCATGCATAATTCGGGTATACCGGTCTGCCCGTGTGGTGTGAGCTATCATAGGTATATGCGTATGACTTCGGTTCCGTTGCCGGTACGCGTACGTGTTATTTGCTCGATGCCTATGGAGCTGAAGTTGTTCCAACAACCATCCAACCTCATCAATTAACGATACCGGGCCGATAAGACGCAAAAAGCTTGCATTAGCTTCGAAGCGCCGATTCTTCCTCCGGTGTGTAAAATACAGTGAAACCTCCGAATAGGCGTCCTCGGAATAGGCTACCTTCCCCTAATCCTAGCTCGAGCGCTTCCCCCACTCAGTCTGTTTACGAGTGTTTGGACACTTACCTCCGAATAGAGAACCTATTGGCAAAGGCTTCGAATCACTTATTTACATCCTACAAATCCATCATGTAATTTTTTATTTTGCAAAATACTTCCGTACTCGCATAGATTCATTCAGAATCACATTGTATAACTCAAATTATTACACTGATGAATGTATAATTGTGAGATTATAATACGTTTCTTGAGTTCAATACAAAATGTATCCTCT
This sequence comes from Euura lappo, assembly GCA_018257835.1. Classification (NCBI taxonomy): domain Eukaryota; kingdom Metazoa; phylum Arthropoda; class Insecta; order Hymenoptera; family Tenthredinidae; genus Euura; species Euura lappo. The sequence goes on along the minus strand of JAEUYN010000309.1, from coordinate 1,112,241 downwards.
TCCATTAGATTTCCAATTTCCAATTTCAAAGTTCCTTTTATTCAAAATTATTTCAAAATTTCACCAAAGTCTTTTCTTAATTCATTCACATTTTATACTTGCCAAAAATCAAGTGAAAAGGAAAGTAAGTGTCACCTCAAAACGAACGAAGATACGGGGTCCCTATTCGGAGGTGAAGCCGGCAAACGACTCGAGTCGTGCTAGCGAGCTGTTGGTGGGGGAAAGACAGTTCCAAGAATTATACTCCCCTAACCGCCTTCGAGGTAGTCTATTCGGAGGTTTTACTGTACCTGGGTGGACGCAATATGTGTCTATATACATAACTGTTTTGTAATGAAATGGTAAGGCGTATATAATGCATACGCAGCGCGAGTAATTGTCAGTCAAGTAGCCTTCATCTGTGTAATTTAACATAAATTAGGACGACACGTCAATCATGGCCCAGCGCGATGCTGTAATATCAGTTTTTTATTAATTGCTAATTAAGCCGACAGCTGCTCGTCGTTTGGGGCTTTCCATTAGTCTTAGAATATTGATGTATTCATTGATTATAATATTGCACGTGAATGTGTTCACGAACTCTTGTGACTCGGCGATTCACAACGCTGCTACACACATGCCCGAAGATGAACAAAGAATTATTACCGAAACTCATGTCAAGTCCGAAGGGTGTTTAGAATGGAAATGTATAGGGCCTCGTTGGACCATAGAGCATCTTTCGTGATTCTGACATAAGGTCACGGAAAGAAAATATTGTCGGAGACTAGGGAATTTATTTATTTACGCACATTTTCCGTAGTCTATGATGCACAAAATTACTTGAATCCAAACTCAGATTTTATGATGTTGAACTGTTCGAAAAAGATGCCTTTTAAAATTTGAACAACCATCATTTTGATAGACCTATATTGACTCGAGTAATCGCTGGAAACACCCTGAGGCGCTGTCTATCGGAGACCTGGCTACTAATTATGACTGTATATTTATAAATATATTTTTTCAGAGATTTCGAAATCGCGCGCCAAATCCGAGTACCTAGATATGTATACTCCGGCTTTCTACCCTTCATACCGCAAAGTCCGGAACTGTCGAACGCCGGGCTCTATAACCAGACGCGGAAGGATATTGTGGGCCGGGCGATTCAGTGTTTTTTCTAGTTCTTCATCAGACAGACAATCGCTCTGATCGTCCCTGAGTTATATTCTCAATCAGACTCTACGTGGGCGAACATAGAATAGCCAATAGCTGTTAACTATAGGGTAAACATACCGATACGTACGCGTACACGTATACGTTACTCGTACGAAGACACATTGTGTGTACGTAGCGCTCGTTACCGCCGCAAAATGATCTCCAATTACGACACTGTGCACCAACGGAACAACCGCATACGTACGGCAGGTATGCCTATGTATGTATGTACTACACACATGTACACCTGTATATTGGTACAGACGGTTCGCACACCTGTGCCCGGGACGTACCCGGACGCCATTAATGCAAGTCGCCCGCTCCCATTATCAACTGTTATTACTGTTAATAAACAATCCTCCGGGTCAATGATTTTATTCTGCTAACATAACGCGAGATGGACACCGGCCGAATGGCACAGCACAGAGTGCTTACGTAAATTTGAATAAAAAATCGAAATGAACGGTTATAGAGTTCGGACGTGCGTCGTCAGGTGACGACGGGAAAGGAACGGGCATCGATATACTCTCGTCTAGAATACAGGTACAGGTGTGAGTATAGATGGGTTGTTTCAAGCGACAAGCTGCTTGGATAGATCTTATTGTTGATGCCCTTATTGGAACACTGAGAGAAAACATGTATCAGATTTTACCACATTTCGCCGACAAATTACTATTTTTTGGTAGTACATGGACGTGTGGTAACACGATACAAAGAATTACAAATCATCATACATCGATGTTTTTTTTTTCGCGAAATCGGTGTTTTTGATGGAATTGGTGAAACCCATAACCTACATTATCGGGCAGGTCATTATTGCCCTATGTTTATATCAGAATTTGATGATCGTTTCAATCGGCCTTGGAAATTAAAATAAGCCAAGTACAGAAAAAAAGGAGAGTTACAAGTTTTGTCTGAAAAAATTACAAAATTTGGAAAAATATGTTAGATTTCTCTCTTTTTATTTTTAAATCAACATTGATTATGTTGACATAGACGTTTCTTTCATCGATTAATCGATTATAAAGAATCAGTTAAAAAAAACAATCGATTATGCTAACATCGATTATTTTTTAAAAAATCGCCCATCCCTATAATTCCGGTCGTGTCGTGACACGTAAGTGTAGTCGACACGACGCGAATTTAGTCGCGAGATCCGAAAAACCACTGCCAACCATCTATCAGCGCGCTACGGTACCATGACGCAGCGGGTGACCGACAGCTAGGGTGTCCGCCATATTCCTATACCAGATACGTATTTTTACTATCTTGAGTTGTAAAAATGACCATCTCGCATGCGACAAGATGTGTGTTCGCCTTTCACAGTGTATCACGAGGCGGTGCAAAACAAACGACTGTGTTACAGTCGCAGATAGTAAAAATAACACGCTTTCATCTGAAAAATTACGAAATATGTTGTCATTTCTACAAGTAGCGATATTTACAATGCCGGGTTGTAATTTCAGTTCCGAGCGGCATGTAACGTATCCCAGTTCTGCTAGAAACTATTGACTGAAAAATGACTACGTTTCCTGGTTTCTCGACTCTACGTCAAATTGTCATCAAAAGTAGTAATTTGTCGGCGTTATGTGGTGAAATGTGACACACGTTTTCTCTCAGTGAACGTATAATTCGATCTCGATATTGGTGGGTTAAAAAATCTAAATGAACACTTCACTGTTCCTCGACTCATCTGTCAATTGACCTCGCAACTTTGCAAAAACCTACCGCCAACCGGGATGCATAAAACAAAGCCACCGATAAACTTATACCTACGAGGCGGTCTTTAAAAAATTTCGTCGATGCGAAATGAATCTATCTACATAATCGAGTCGGAATCGAATGACAAATCGCGTGGTACGAGATATATGCAGTTAGAACAAACAAAGCATCCTATACTAGATTCCTTTCTGAATACACTTAACCTTTGACTGTAAATCCATACCACGAAATACGAATAGTGCTCGACTCGTAACGAAATGAATCGTTCCAATAGTTGATACGGAACCGAACGAAAGCGAACCCAGATGGCGCGCCGCGGGTAGGTGTAGTCGCGATAGATATACGTTGAAATGCCCACAGGTGTAACCGCGATGGCGTGATCTATTCATAGGAATGTATGCATGTCGCGTACACGTCTTCACACCAATACGCTGCGCAGGGAAAATAAATTTCATGCGAAACGAGGAAATCTTTTTTTTTCTACCAAGTTCATATTTATTCAGCAACGCGTACAGTTATTATGTATAATACTGATATTTAATGGGGGCTTCGTCTTCGTGACAGAATCGAGACACTGTCTCGAGGACCTGGTTAAATTCGCTACTCCACCCACCACGTCAAGGTTTGGACATTCAGATCTGCCTGTCTATTAGATATGTTTATGCATAGACACGAAAGCGCGCGTGATCTTTCTTCAACAGCTGATCGCGATGTCCGGATGAAACGAGGTCATAAATATGAATAACATTAATCGTTCTGACGAATAAACAAAACCGTTTGGTGAATGAGCAAAACCACTTTCCTGACCGGACAATAAAGCCGGTTCCATGAATTGACAAAACATAATACAGCTCTGCCTGTACCCAACTAACAATATTCATTCTCATTCGAGTTGTAATCGTTTGGTAATCGGTATATGTAGTATATGTAGAATATTTGTGACAGTTCGGAAATTTGGTTGGAAAAATAAGCATTGGAGCGGTGTGCCGCGGTGCGGTGGAGGCGAACTGCACGCATATAATGACATAATCCCGGATATAATGAAATATGATTCTATGAAACTGTTAGTGAACCGAATTCTCTTGTCATATACGGAGATAACTATGTTCGATTTCCGTGATACGTGCAGGATAACGTTTTCGGAACTGGAATCGATGGCCGGGGGGTAACGCGAACGGCACAAACGATATTCTCTATTCTTCATCATTATCGTTAGCTAGGATCATAGAGATTTAAATACGAGAGAAGAGAAATTAGGTCAACTCGTGCCACACCGGTGCGGATCAGCCCGGTCCGCCCACATGCGCCGTCGCGAAGTGCGAAACAGATGCGACATTGTGCGGACTACGATTTGCTACATACCTAATCCTTATATTATACTTATTATAAGCTCGGCGGTTGCAAGAGATTTGATAACAAGGTCGACGACTAATTTCTGGCGCACGATGCGTGTGAGGAACGTTCTTCACTTGACGTAGCTGGTATGACATATACATCGTATGTGCCTACCACACCCCGTCTCGCATGAATAAAATCATGTTCCGAATCATCCGCATTCGCTCGCATCATCCCATTTATTAATTCCCTGTACGTTAACGGCGATGTCAATAATACCAATTGCCGATAAGAAATGCTTCAAAGATACCGCGCTAAACAGCTGGGCGGGCAACGTACGGCTGACGGCGGAACCTTTGACGCGACCTTCCCGGTTAACGGCATTGATCATTACCCACCAGATGTCACGCGGTACTTCTTCGTTTACGAATCCAACTTCAGCACGCATACTTTCGCGAGCATATGAAGACTAAAGATCGGGCTGATCACTCGGGGAGTTCAAGATATTGAACCAAATATGTAACGCGCATTCATTGAATATACCGATCGACGTTATTCTAGTGTTGGCGTTCGGGAGATCAAAGGACGACGGGAAGTTTTTCGTTGCAGGATAAAAGTCTAACGAAAAACTGGAATTGTGGAATTGTTTCGACAAGAATCGTTCTCGCTGTTACCGGCCTCCTCATTCCTAAGACTGAGCGGTCTGATTTTTCGATTATCGCCAGCTTCAGACCGCTCAGTCGTTAGGAATACACGCTGTATACGATTCATGGTCATTATTCACACAATAATTGATCGACCGGGTGAAGAGTCGACAGCGTAGTTATCCGCGAGTATGCAGTCGATAAGCTAGCGGGCTATATCCGACGATTTGTTGAGAATAATATAGTAAAATTCTAGAGCGCAACAGACTTCATATCGCGTCTAGCACTACTCGATATGAAGTTTTTTTCATTATTAATGTATGACTGTAATAAATTACCGACTTACCGCTTTTCGCTTGTCTTCCGCGCTCACAGCGCTGTGACTTCGATGTCTGATGAGATCTATCACCTTGCTGACAGGGTTACGGCTGCTCTCTGAACCAGCTCTCGGCCTTGAACTCTGCTCCTTGCCCTCTTTATGCGACTCCTTGTGGTCCTTGTGATCCTTGTGATCCTTGTGATCCTTGTGATCCTTGTGATGATGATCCTTCTCCGAGCGCACATCTGAGGAGCTACTGGCGTGAGAACTTCGATGCAAGGAATGCTGCCGAGTAAATCAACAGAATATATCAATCAATATGAAATACATGTAATAAACACGCGGGGCTGCAGGTGGGCCTGGGCATATTGAGCGAAAAATAACGGCAAAAAATCAAAACAAAATGCATATAAACGATGGTGAGATCTATGTATGTACGTGGCAGGTGTTAGACGAAGTGTTACCTGTACGGCGTTCTTCATATTGGTAATAATACTGGGTTTCCTGGTTTTACTGGCGTCCGATTTGCTTCTTGGTCGAAAAGCGTCGAACAGGGCGGGTTTCCTTGTGGGACTCGCCGTGTCATCGCCGCTCTTCCGACGTTCGGTACTGCTGCTGCGACTAGTCGACCCTGACCGCGTACCCGAGGTCTTGCGACCCCCGGCCTTACTTGTACTCGACAAACTCGAATGGTCCACATGCTGTTGTGGCAGGGGTGTAGATTTACCCGAACCCGGGGCACTGCCCGTCGATGGTTTTCTGATATTCCGCGAATGCGATCCCCAGGTGCCTACAACGTGACGGTTACCTCTTACTCACACCTCCGTATATACTTGCCATGCCCATGCATATCACCACGATCATACAATTGGGTTCATTGTTCAAGGCAGGTTGTTGAAACGACTATGATAACGTCTCAATTAGTTTCACTCATTGACTGATATGACACGTAACAGTGTAGAAAACATGAAAAATCTTTGCAATTATAAGTAATACGTAAGTAGGTATATCTTAGGGTCATTAATTTCATTTCTTTACCGGCACGCGGTCTGTGGCCCTGATCCTGTCCGGACTGTCCAGATTCATCGGTATCTTCGGTAACGATCGTCGGCAGTGGCTGGGAGCCAAGCTCCTGAAATCATAGTACGTAATTTTCACTGATTATTTTTGGTTTTTACTCCTCGGCTTGTTGTTAACAACATTGGAATCGCGTGTAATATGTGGTATAACTTTTTTTCATGATGATTTCATGAGACTTGATTAAATTATCAATACATGAATATTATATGTCTCATGTCAATCCCGAAATACCAAGCACACATCGCAAGACGTGTTGTTGAGATGTATGAGGGATGTACTCGGGATATCGCTAGAAATCTCAAAAACGTTCCTCTTCGGCTATAGGGGATGTTGGCCAAAACGGGGATTTGCTGATTTCTGCAGGTATTAGCGAGATGCAATCTAGTCAGCGAGTTATTAGGCTTAGGTATTCTCGGATGAAACACTGTACATTTACAACAACAAAATTGCATAATCTGGTAAAACGGGGAGCTCGGGCGCACAGCTTGCATTTTGGGTGACTGAATTTCTTTTCCATTTGAAACCGATATTAGATCAGACCGAAGGTATTCGATACTCTTTGTAAACCTACGAGGCATATTTCGGTGTAGATGACGACAATAATGATGAAAATTTCAATTACCGAATAAATCATTGTAATTGGCGACTTTGTGACCTCGATTTAATATTTATCTCAATTCTGGAAATTGAGATCACCTCAACACATAGCAAAAGTATTCTTTTTCTGCTCGACAATTCATTGCACCCCCAAAATCAAAGTATAATATCTAAAAAAAAAAATAGTTTTCGTGAATTTGCTTTCAAATGAAAGTAAATTGTACTCCGCGGGTACATACAACGGTTTGTAAGGGAGTTTGGAAGAATCGAGATTTTTTTTTTAGTTGTTACACTTTGATTCTGGAGGTACGGATTGTTCACAGATAGCGAATAAGAGTGGACGATTTTTTGTTGATCGTGAAACATGATTTATTGGGTCTCAGAGGCTAGCATCTCCGTTTTGCCCATCTTTACCCTACGATTATTACACCCATAGAATACACAGCGCGAAAATAATTATCATATTGGCAGCAATTGATTTGACCCAATTTCAAACACTTTATCAACATTCAATAATGGATGAACCATACTCGAAAAGTCTCAAGCTATTTCCGCTATTACTGGCAATGTTACTCAAATCTAGTTAATCAGGCATCATTGTCGATATTACGCCCTGAATTTTCACTGGGGCTAGAATACACGATACGCGATCAGTAGCCGGCTACCTTAGACGTAAACGGGTAGACGTAGCATACCTGGACTGGGCGCCACCACGCGTGGCCTCTGAACATGCCGTAGCAATAATTTTCTAATGTCTATTTGATAAGATGGAGAATCGATTCCCACATGCGGCTCTCTGCCTCCATTGAGGTGGTGAGAATGTGGAACTGGAAGATACGTCAGTCTGGTGAAAAACGGAACTGATGTACCCACGAACTATCCCAAGACAAGCCGAAGGGTTTTCAGTATCTCATATTTGCATGGACTTGTGAACAACAAGTGTGCAACCATCGGCGGATTTGATTTGACCACGTCAATCCGATTGATGTGTTTTACATTGAAACTAAGTTATACAACGAGTTTGCATATCCAACATGTTATCAAAGGATTGTTGAAACTTGAAAGGATTGACAAATGTGCATAGAACGATTACCGCTTGCATATCCGAATTAGTTTGAATAAAAGCAACAACAGCTGTGACGATTTCGACGACGAACGATTTGAAAAAAAAAAAGAAAACGACAACAATGTTACCTTTACGATATTACCACCATGATGCAGGATCGTTTTTCCCTCAAAAGTAAATGAGTTATACCCCAATGTGAACATAGTTGAATCGGGGGCAGCTCGCACTCACATCAGTGAACCAGTTTTACACGATCTGTGTCAGAATATGTGTGTAGTATATGTAGGCAGGTACACGCGAATGTTGTAAATTTGAGCGCTCATGTGTTGGCGTTGGAATTAGCTTCCAATTGGTCTCTTCAATCTACCGTTTACTCTCACAGATCTTCACCGAACGAATCATATACATTACAGTTGCATGATGGACATATTTACATACCGGGTCTTTTCGTCGATGCGCACCATGTAGACGCCTGGGTATATGCAACTGAGAAGACACTGATTGTTGGTGACCAATCATGTTTATCCAGCAACAATTAATGTCATGTCAGTTGCATATACCCAGGCGTCTACATGGTGCGCATCGACGAAAAGACCCGGTATATTATATATACAGGCGCGACATGCACACCGTAGCTATTTCTTTGCAAACTAGCCACTGGACCTGAGACCACATATCATCAACGGAAAATGTTACATACGTAGTTATCATTGAATATTAGTTTACTGCTGGAACGCAACTATATTGGCCATGAATATCACAGTACACTTTTCAATTGCATAATCATAGATTGCGCGCATCCGTGGATTAAAAGGATATTCGGATTTTTTTAGATTAATGTATCTATTGATTTAACTTAGGGAGAATTGAATTAACAATGATTCTATACAAGTATAGATTTCATTTCTTATCCAGCAATCAACTTCTTCGAGATGGGGATTCAGAGCTGTCCCGAGACTCGAGCCTCCCTAGACTGGTTATTAGGCGAGAATTGATGTAGCTTGATAATGTCGGCGCCTCAATGAGAACGTCCAATCTTCGAGGGGACAATATCTGCTGATTGTAAATAATGTAACTTTAGAACGGGTTTATTGCGGGTATACGTAGTAGGTTATAGTACGTGCCTAACGATACTGCTGAACACGGGATTAAACACAAACACTGGTCGCCAAACAAAATTTGGTTAAAACGGGTGTAAAGTAGATTTGCATAGGTATTATTTCAACCATCAACGCGGATTAGCCGTTCCAAGTAGTTTTTGGATTCGAATTGTATACAACTACATTTGGGCTCACAAAATGTTGGTGCTCCAGAATATTAATTAATCCAACGATCAGTAATCTATATTAGGTATATTAATTAATCGATCTTCCCGAACAAACTGAAATTCCAATTTCACTGAATTAACCGACGGCTCGGGCAAAACATTCACAGGGAAGTAGAAAAAACACCCAATTGAAGAGTTACTCGCTCAACGGTTCGCTACGGACTGGTACTCTCGGTCGGGCCTGCGATGGCCGTACTTAGGTTAGTCCCTAATCGAGAAACCCTCTTTTTTGACGTTCTTCCCGGAAAGGCGGCGTTTGGCAAGGCCCTAAATGCATCAAGGGTTTGCAGGTAGACGATCCTTGAGTAGAAATCGCTAGAAACGAAATTCGTTGGGTGTGATGTAAGATAAAGTTGACGAATTCTGAATCACCCCATACAATATCACGGATGGAATGTTTTTCTCTCACAGTTTGTGGATAATAAATCGCATGAACAGCAATAATAATGATACAGAAAAAATGAAAGCCTATATGCTATCCATCTTTATTACAATCACTGACATGTATTCATGTATGTATGTAATGTACAGTGAAATCTCTTTTGTACGATTCGCACTTGTACGTTTTTCTCGCTTATACGTAACATTTCTTTGGTCCCGGCAGTATATTTGCAATACTGAAGTATTTCACTCCAACGTAATTCGCACTTATTCGTATTTTTGGCCATACCCCTTGAAAATCGTATAAAGGAGGTTTCACTGTACATACTTATTGCCGACTTTTGTGGACGGTGATTTTCATTGGATAAGTCTCGAATTCTAACTTGGCCACATTCAAGCTTTATCCTTTGACTGACGATTATCATCAACTTGATTTCACTCGCCACATATTCATTCATCGACACACTGCGGCCAAATCAACACTCGCGCGGTTATTAGGATTGAGGAAATATTAATGTACTATTGGGATCGAAACTGGGGGCGTGGCTTAAGCTGAAACCCACACTCGGCTGCAATATTTGTTTACTTTTTTCCATTAAAAATAAGTTTCAGAACTGTTTTTCAGTCGTTAATCATGAGTTACAATATTTTCACACTAGAATAAGTCAGAATGGTAACCTGCTGATGAATTAACACGATTCTGGAAGTTTCCAAAGCACGGCTATCCCGCACTTATTAATCCGAACTAGAGGGCAGGTCACTCTTTTTTCGATCCCAATAGCTTCCTATACAGCTTTAGAATTGAAATATGAGCTCATCCATCTGTGCAGGTCGATTCATAGGATTTATAACATACGTGACGTAGATGGTAGATACTATTGATATGTCATAGTTACACAGATATAGTATTATCAACACCAGGCGAAAATTGCGGTCAATGACCAATTGTGAGTTGTAGTTATAGAAAGACATCGGTTGTACCCACATATCAGAATGCACTCGTGCGTAACCATCGAGTTGTGCGGCACGTGATAGCAACTAGTAAGCGTTTCGCTGGATGATATTGTCGTAGTGCTCGACGCTATACCTATACGGTCACAAAACGCGAGTCATTCATATCCATGCACACGAAACTAAAAATTTTTATTGGAAAAGAGAAACGGAAACGCGGATGGTTTCCCTTGCGTCGATATGACAAGACTTGTAGGGCTACAACTTTTGCATCAAGTCTTTGATATTGAGGCGAGAAATGAATTATGACTATACATATACATATATGATCTTTCACTGTGTTCTATTGTACATCCAACTTCGGCTGCATGGGTTTCCTTTTCATCTAACCGTCATTCACTTCGTGGGCAACTGCCAAGCTCTAGAACCGACGCGACCGCGACAATTCGAGGTGCTCCGAGTCTGATCAGAGAGAAATATACCAAAATAATCACGTTATTCACTTGGTCGTAGGTATGGTACAAGGTAGGAGATAAAACGTAACGATACGCTCCATTAGCCAACGTCTTCTCGACTGTGCATTGACGCGTGGCGGATACGGCACGGGTTGTCATACCCTCTCCTGTCATGCCCACCACATACCCACTCACAATTTCCCAAGTAGGTGACAAACTTCTCTACGCCGTGACGTGATGATGGGGTACGGTGGAACGATGCCACTGGACGTTGTTATACCCAAACGTTGATACACGAGCGTTTCGAAGGCAATGACAAATACGTGGACGGTTGAATTGATGGAGAATAAATATTGTGAGCAATAGTCGCAATATTCGTATTAGCTCACAGATAGTAACTGCGTCGTGTGATGATTGAGTCAGGATATCTATGGATCCGTTAGAAATTGAATTTACTTGTAATTTGTGCCTAACTATAGAGTCGTCATGAAAATATCTCAACACATATAGATTTATATGATGTTGTTTATTCGTGGTAGTTGAAAACCCGTAATTCGATAAGATTATCATCGTCGAGTCGTAAATGTTGCGGGAAATGGTACAAGTCTACGGCCCACTGCCGGGCTTGTATTGAATAATACCTTCTATCGCTGAACAATATAATTTAGCGATACGGATGCGTTTTACTATGAACTCATTGTTGGCTTATAGTGAGAGATTATATCGAAGATGAGGACATTTCCGTACATCCTTTTCATAATTGATAACTCGCATAGGTGACATGTATGCACCTATAGGTATATTTTATTATATTGTATTAATTTATTATTATGCCATGGCTTTTTGAAAATCCATTAGGCAAATGTGAGGATGTACATAGACGAACTTAAATTTATATAAACGGTAGAAGTACATAGCAGCAAAGAATAGTATACAGACAAGAATAAAACGCATAATGATTTTACAGATTAAAATACAAAAACTGAGACATTTGAATAAGAGATTTTCAATCTCATTTGCGAGCATAACAACGAACAATATTGATGAGATGGTGAGATGGCATGGTGCGAAGAGACAAGAAAGTGATGAGTGAGGATAAGGGATAGGTACACACTACACATGCACAAGTTGTTACAATGCATCAGAGAAGCTTTGTTGCGACATCGAGTCGGGTATCATGTTTTCCAAATTTACCCGCTTTAGAAATGTGCGCGCGCAAGTAGGACACGTGCGGGTTGTCTGTTTCGGATACCAAACGAAACAAATTCAGCTACTTCATCATCTTTATTTCGACGGTAGTCCCTGATGACAGTCCATTGTGTATTACTATTCAACTTCTCGAAATCTGGGCGTCGAAGAAAGACGAGTTGGAATGGGTGCTTCAATCCTTGGGCGACTCCATTTTGGGCCACGGCATAATAAATTGCATACATATACTTTATACGTACACTCCAGCGAGATAATAGGGGTATTAGTGGGGGGCAATAGAACATTCTATCAAGTACAGAATTACGTTTTTCCTATCTTTTTTAACCCAATCGTCTGACGGCTCGTGTAATTCTTTGTTAAACAGTCTAAACATTCGGAAGAGAGAAACAGAAGCCGAGGATTTGCTTTCAAACCTATGGGGATGGTCCAAGTAGGTATTTATTGTTAGTCAAATACGCTATAGTTCAATGTAGTTCAAAAGTCCAAGTCTACAATGAACGAAGATGAGTCGAGGATGTGTCTGCATGACAATGAGAGATGGTGTTGATTCTGTTGGAATGCGAAAGGCCTACATAAGCATGTGTATATATTTACAAAAATCATTCGACATAGAAATACGATCAACTGAATGGAGCTATCTATGACAGGTGGTACTACGTCGCCAAGAGCGCACAGATCCTAAACAGATGTGATCTTTGTAGAAACGCTACGTCCTTTAGGCTCGTGTCAAACCTTGAGTTGTTCCTTTCGTATATAGTAGTATATTGTGTGACAAGGGACGAAAGTTGCAAATCGCCAATCGTCCCTTGTCACACACGATACTTTTCATAATGATTGCATGAAAATAAGGGGGTTGCATGGCAGTAGCGGGACAGAACTTATGACCTAACCTCAAACTTCGTGTTAGACGCTGTCAGTTGTTTCGTCCCATGGAATAGGGATGAAAATGAATTGAAAACTCCCAAGGGACGAAAATGAACAAGATGGCGGACTGCGCATGCGCAAACCGCACTTTACAGTCCCGGCATGCAATACCCCAAATTTCATGAACGTGTTATAAAAAAAATATTCCTTGATCTTTAAAGAGCAGTCGAAGTAGAACGTCGTGCCTTCCTTGTGCCTAATACATTCAATTCAATCACTCAATCAGTATTATTCCAACTTCGACCCACAAATCCAACAGATTCCTTATGTACCTAAGGAACACTTGCACGTTTCACTGCTACAGTCATGATCATAGATAATATGTTATCAGATGTGTATAATTGTTTGCGCCTAACCTTGTTGCATTCGCAGAAATTTTGGTACATCTATTTACCGGAGACGCTCGCGAGTGACACCTATATATGTGTTCATCATCTTCGGCATATCACCCGGGCGTGAATGAACTTCTGGTGGGTCTTAACACCCATATACCCCTGCACCTATGGAGAAGCCTCTTCTCGCGGTGAAATGTTCGATTGGCACATAGATCGGTATGACGACAAGCGCGAGTGTTCGCCTAATGTATGGTGCCGAAATATTAGACATATACCTATACAATGTGCTCGTGTTCGTATATCTTGAGAAAAAATGTGATGTCAACCGAGACGAGGTATCTGTTGCCATTTCTTCTTACCTCGTCGAACAATCGATACACCTACTTTGAATATACGCGTAGACAGATCAATGAAAAGAATTATAACAGGTAAAATTCCTCGACAACTATGAGATTTGTATAGCTGAATGCAGATAAAGACTGACCATCCGACAGTATCTCTCAATGTAATCCTGAACCGGGTCACAGTCGTCGGTCGTCCCACTCGTTCGGTGAATGAGCAAAATTTTACAGTGTATTCAATCTCTGCAAAGAACAGATACATTTATAGGTACGAATTTTGCATACAAATATGGGGAAGAGATTGAGCTCTGACATTCGTTCCTAGCCTCAATCTTGGCTGTGTATTGACTGAACTTGATTGAGAAACAACGTATCGGAGTATCAAACTGTTATTTTGAGAATATGAGAAATGGTTATCACGATGAATTTTTTCTCCAGATCGAGCAATAAACTTTCCCTCAACTAGTCAGACTTTGTTCGGTAGCAACATTGGAAATGTTTTTAATTTCAGGGTATTTGGAGGTGATAGGGAAATCAATGCCGAATGTCACGAAAAATGTGTGTCAAGATATAGAATAGATATCGAAGAAATTTTGGCGAAGAAAAGGCGAAACACGAGCCACAGATAATACCCATTAATCCGGGCAAAGGGTGAGCACACCTCATTGCCCACTCATTTCACCGATCAAACTCGTTCGTCAGTCGAGATTTAGCGTTTGACAATCACTGAAATAAACGCCTAATTATAATTCAACGAATGTGGCTCCCTGGTAATTTCTGTCCTGCCTTGCTTCACACTTTCCCGAACCAAAAAAATGAACTGCCAAGCACAGAACTAACTCTAAAGCGCAACAATGTGACATCTTTTCTTAACGCTGCACGGAGGGTATACGTTTAGTTTCGCAGGTAAAGCATTTTAACGGTCACTGTGCGGATAAAAATGGTGGTAGATTTGTGAAATACATATACGCCGAATAAAAGAGTATAATGATTCGTAGTTCTTGACCTCCAGTGTAATTTGGATTGTGATTCTTGGATATGTAGGTCAGATTAAAAAAACACGTCAAATCTGTTAACGTTTCGGCTCCAGTTCGAGCCCTCCTCAGAACCAAAATTGTTTCGTTTAATGCATCTTAAAAGTAAGAATTATCCAGAAATAAAAGAAGTAAGGGTTGTTATCCTGGTTAGAGTAGAAAAGAGAGCCATTCGGCTACTCGTTCTGCCCACTTTTCCATTCTGTGCGCGTATGTTTAACAATTCAACAATAATAACACAGGCTGACAGTTAATGTTATCAACACGGCAAGGAGATTCCCGCGTTAATCTCCTTGCCGTGTTGATAACATTAACTGTCAGCCTGTGTTATTATTGTTGAATTGTTAAACATACGCGCACAGAATGGAAAAGTGGGCAGAACGAGTAGCCGAATGGCTCTCTTTTCTACTCTAACCAGGATAACAACCCTTACTTCTTTTATTTCTGGATAATTCTTACTTTTAAGATGCATTAAACGAAACAATTTTGGTTCTGAGGAGGGCTCGAACTGGAGCCGAAACGTTAACAGATTTGACGTGTTTTTTTAATCTGACCTACATATCCAAGAATCACAATCCAAAAGAGTATAATGTATAGCGCGCAGACGTACGTCCTCCACTAGTGCGATCAAGCATTTCACCTTGACACGGCACCTCATTGTCGCGGTAGATATAATACATTATCTTTGGAAACAGCACGGATATCGTCGTCTGAGAGTATTGTGGATGTGAAAAATGATTTTACGCCGATAAGATCTGTGAAACTGATAAGATCTTGTTTTAGTTTTCACAATGCCAGAACAAACGCGAGTATACGCGCCTCAGATTATCGTGCAGTGACGCGACCGACCTACGTACCCAGGCCCAAATTTAATTAATGACGAAGCATTTTGAGATTCCAGATATTTCTACCTAGTAATCATGTCGACTTATCTTTATTATGAGGAAGTCAATGGATAAATAAGGAATGATATACGTAGAAGAATTCAGCCGGCTTTTGAAATGATTCAGAATACGGGCAATAATTCTGACTCGCTTACGTCACCGGCTCACCGCGACGGTGGGATACAATACATACCTACCTTCCTGCAAAGTTGACATATTTTATGGAAAATTGTCACGCGACCGACATTCGGATAAAGTTTAATTATGGGATGGTGAGGCTAGATGAGCGGAGAAGTGTGCGGGAATAACGATGAGAGCGCGAGCGGCAACCGTAAGATAAGAAAACGCACTACGACGAGTCTGTGGTCTATTTTCCAGGTTCGGAATAACAGGTATTACAAATGTCCAAACCTTGTAATGCTCGAAAGTTTCTTGGGGATCGTCGTCCATCATCAATACGTATTCTCTGATTCTACCGAGGCGGGTATTCACCGCGCTCACCATCACTGCTTTTTGCCCGACGCGCGGTATATTTGTAATATTATGCACAAATATAGTATAATAATTTCCGGTAAAAATCAATGGGCGGTCAATTAACGCGAACCCACTACTGAGGCGCACAGCTCAATCAAAGTCTAGGAACTTACTGATAATTCAATACTTAAAACGAACTCGTTGTCCCTACTCACGCATGTCAACTGATTAAAAATACAACAACAAAATATGTACCTACGTACGACGGAATTTACAATCAGTTGTAAAATTGTCAAATTCCGTCTTTCCCATGTATCGTTAGACAGTGAATAACTTTTCGAATATGAGAGTCTTGAATCCGCATACATGAAATATTCAAATGAGAAATGTACCGACAAGGGCGGGAATAACAACAGCGGCTACGGACAAGGGCGTGGGTATAGGATTATCATATTTCGCTGCACCCTGCGCCTCTTCTATTCCGTACTGTTGAGTTGAGTATCCGCAACATTTTGACCCGGTGGTATTCAAAGGAGTCTGTTCGTAGTTTCCTATTTCGACGGAAAGAAGTGGCGAAGGGGGAGGCGAGTTAACAAGTAACATAGTGGTCACAAATTATTGTAAATATTTTTTATCTAATAGAGTAACTACGCAGTTGGAATATTCATTTCTCGCTCCGAAAAAACAACTTGGTAGAAATCAACATCTGGTCCCACTCTCAAGTGCTGAGAGATCTCTGACGACAAACCGCTGTATGATAAGATCGTGTTACCAAAATTACCACTATAGAGTTCCTCGAACTTCCGTGTGGAGTCTTCCGATTTAGCGGTACAGTGAACGCCATCTGTTGACGGGCATCGTGAGCTGACCGCAATACCCAGCTACGGCTTATGAGGTCAATGCCTGTGACATACGCCGCACCGGTAAAACAAACAACCTGACAGTGAAACCTGAAACCTGTGGAAAAGTAGTCGCCAATGCACTGCAGGCTCTTAATTGGTACCGCTTGATCGATAAACGATCGTAATGTATAGATAGATATAGGAGCAGGAGAAAAGGAACAGGCCCGATCCGTTAAATTACGACAAGGGCTGAAAGTATGTATACAAGACCGAAACCTGCACAATCCATACGGGGTGAATAACTATTAACTACTCGTGTTTGTAATTTCATTTTCAGAAGAGATTGAGTCCGGAGTGGCGATATTCCCTGCATATGAAATTGAAATTAAGTTATATGGTATCGTTCGAGTGAATGGAACAATTGAGAGTTCATGCAAGAAAGTTCAAGAATCGCCTCCCTGAACGAAAAGACCTCTTTCCTCTGCCACCCTATTCTTTTTGTCTGTCACTGGGTATTTTTACACTTTTCAAGTTGAGTATTAAAATGCTGTATGCGTATCTCACTCTGTTTCAATTTTCACGTGTGACTTCATCCTTCATGTATTGCCCAGTTGTTCTAACTCAGGCCTTGTTTAGGCTACTGCATAATCTACATGACACATACACACTTGGGAACGTCGAAGTTGGCACGAGGGCCGAAGCGGAGGCATGGCAGGCACGAGCTTGAATTCCATATAGGACAACGAGTCGAGCCGCCGTAATCACTTGGACACGTGGTTTTGCGCTTGGCAACGGGGACAATGCCTCGTTGTTTGCGGAAGTAGCGTAAGCGCGATGCACGTGACAAGAAACGCGCCGAGGGCTCCAGGCTCCGCGAAGTTGACTTGCGAACAAAGAAAAATGGAACTTGCGTTCGTTGCTGCAATTAGGAGACATGTGAGAGGGTACCTCGGACATTGCTGACTGAATTTTGGGCGAGTGTAGTCGTGACATTATTATTCTAAAGTACGGTAGCGCCTTTGTTTTCAACCTTCGCGAACCCAGGATCTAGCATTCATCGAACCGGGGAAAAAAAAAACAAGAATTACGAGACGCATAGGTATATGTGTATAACAGATATACTATACCTATTTACCACAGATATATGTATAGTATATCCGTACATATTCATTGATACAAGGTTTGATTCAAATCGATCGCTCGCCTTTTATGTAATTTTCGAATTTTTGAATCGCCTGAAATGACAGGGCAAAAGCCTCGTACGAGGAATGAGTAAAAGTGCGCGAGACTCAAGTCTTCGTGGAAATTGTTTCGTCACTCGGAGAGAGAGAGAGAGAGAGAGAGAAATAAAAATACCTTTATTTATTTCAATTAAAATTTTTGAAAACGTGGGAGAGAGGGAAGAGACTGAGCAGTGGCAGTTGAGATAGAAACACCCGCATTCGCACGAGGGACAAGGAAAACTGTCGAAAAACCTTGTCCGAGTGTAGCCGTACTGAGCCCATACCCCCAGCTTGCCAGTGCGCCTAATCGGCGTGACCCGTCTTACATTTTTGCGAGTTGACGCTCACAATCAGGTCAACACTGACACACTGGGGATTTGAACCCAAGCCTCCCGCTCGGCAATCTCGAGTGCTAGCACGGCACTGCGCTACTACCGTCGGTAGTAGAGAGAGAGGGAGAGAGAAAGAGAGAGAACCACCAGCTGATGCAACACGATGCCAAGGAACGAGAAAGAAAAAAATCTGGGGAACCGGTTTTGGAGGATAATAGGAGTATGGAAATTCACGAGGTCTCGGTACACGCGTGCCATGTCTAAAGTGCCGTATAGACCGGTAGAGTGGCCCACACAAGTATACGCCTCCGCGGTCCAAATGGGAGGTTACAAGCTGAACCAGCGGCAAACACATTGCACGGACAACTCACTGTACACGTAACGGTGTAACGGAGACCTTGCCAATCTTGGTCCGCTGGTCCCGTCAAGTTTATTCAAGTATTATAGGAGTCAGGACTTCTGACAGCCTTCGATGCAAGTGGTTGGATGCAGTCTGCAAAGCTGAAGCACGAGATCGCTGCATATTCAATTGTGAATCAAATTTTATTTCCACCGCAATTCCAGAAACTGTTACATCGCCCGACTGTGGTTCGCAGATTATGATTATACTCATCTGATTATAGGTATATGTACTCCGATCGGCCTCAGTGCAGGCTGCTGTGAAACCGGGCTATCAACGAATAATTTTCGGTCACGGGCCCCTCTGAATGACCTCCCCCGTGGCCTTGAATTAAAAAAACTTGGTTTGTGTCTATCGCGTGGCATGCAACCCGTGATTTGACTATTTACGACCATCCAATCGTATTACGCGTGCATTCGACGCGCGTCGGCGGTATGTGATAGGATTCGTCATTCACTGTTGTTCTTAATTTCCATACGCACTTCAAGTTTCATCATCCTAAGATTATGCATTTCTACGGAGAAGATTACGAGGCAATGTGATCGATTCGCGCATATCAACACTGTTACAAATAATGGAAATATAGTAGGTATACAAAACTCGGCGATATATGTTTGATTGCTTCACACACCGGTATATAATTACGTATAACATGCGTATGTCCCGATGACATATATGCATATATAATAATAATGATTAGGTAATAGGTAATACGAACAATGGGGGCGAGGAATGCGTAATGGATAGGTGGGTAGTTAACGATGCGGTAGCTAGAAAAGTTTATCCAATGTTATCGTCATCAGACTGCACAGAGCGAACGCGTCAACCTGAAACAGTTGACCAAACTTCCCGATAGAATCAACACCCCTCCTCCAGTTTTTGTACCAAAGATTACGTGAAACCCGGAAATACTCGTGTTACCAAATTGCTGTAGGATCGATGAATTACTCCAATTGGGATGTATGTACTTCGGTCCGCCATAGTCTGAATAGAACTCATGCTTCCTATAGTGCAGATATTTACGATGACTGAAAATTGAGGCTCCTGCTATACCCAATTTGCATATTATAAGTCGATTTATAAGTCGATTTTTGAATGCAACTAATGTCGACATTCTCACGTCTTAATAATCCATATCAAATATCGATAGTTAGATATTAGCGTTAGTTTCCTTGTGAAAATCGTAGTTTTTATCGCATTCATCACTGTTTTATCAAATTTCTTTTATAAATTTCACACTTTCTTTCAGAGACTAGACAATTCTTTGGACAATGTTAAGCGAAAGCCTTCAACCAATTTACGCGACAATTTGGCGCCGTCTAATAAAACCATGTTTTCACCCCTATTATTCTACCTCTCGTTGGCTAGCAGTGAAAGCTGAAATCTCGCCCATATCAATGGACGTGAATGTGTTGAAGTAACTGTGAGCAAAATTGTATAACTGCCGGCATTAGATTTCCAAATTAATAACCCCCTGTTCATGTTGTAGATTTACAAGGTGCAGTGGATGGTATACGTGGGTGTATACAGAGGAAGCGTCACATGCCGTAAACAAGTTCGTTAACGAAACGCAGTCGAGCACCCGATCGAGTTCAGACAAAATTTGTTCCTTCGTCGAGTGCAAACATCGAGGTAATCGCTGACACTTTAGTTTACTTCACATTTTAACTTTGAACGCGAATCAACTAAAACAAACGGGATTGGGCTGATTATAAGCCAGTCTTCAAACCCCCCGTTATTTATTTTGTTTCCAGGTATTTTGCATTTTGCAAATCTGACCTCAGATTCTTGATCAGCGGTTCAAAAAAGTACCCGAGTACCAATTTTCATAAGATCTCAAATGTTTTTAGCGTTTTTCCCCAATGAATTGGATCCCCCATTTGGAATTTCGCAAATCTGACTTCGGATTGGTGATGAGTGACCCAAAAAATCTTCGAGTACCAATTTTCATCGAAATCCAAATGTTTTCAGTTTTTCGCAGCATTTCGAATGCGTCAAATTAGAATATTGCAAAACTGACTTCAGATTCGTGCTCAGCGACCCGAAAATCCGCAGGGCAGCAAATTTCATTCGAATCCGTTGATCCGTTCTCACGATATCGTGATTTTTATTGCATTCGTTTAAATATTGTTATTTAAATCATTCGAAAAGTAATGAACCGATCAAAGCCAAAGTCTAATCGGTTCTAAGCTGAGAAAATCCGCGTCGATTGACCCCAATTTGATCAAAATCCGCGCACTCGTTTTCGAGATATCGTGGGGACAAAAATTTGGTCACATACATGCACACACACACATTCACACACACACACACAGACGTCAAACTCGAAATAGTTGGAGATGACTCTCTGGACCTGAGACAGTGTAGATCCAGTGAAAACTCCTCAACTTTTTATTTTCGGGGTGATTAGACTAACTAACTTTTTTATATGTTAACAGAGAAATGGGAAGTTGAAAACAAGCCTAAATTGTCCGAGTTGGGAAACGGCAAGGTTTATCTACGTATCAAGAGCGTTGCTCTGATTTCGCCATTTTTGCTGGGGCGACTTTCACGATTGACGAATCGATGAGGGGAACGCCCGGTCACAATTATTCAAGTACAGCGTGATAGTATATTAATTATGCACCAAGGGAAGGAAGCAGGCGTTTTTTGTCGAGCGCTGATTTTGCAGAACGAGTTGCAATTCGAGGGCGAAGGCGAGTTCTACAAAATACGGGAAACAAAATGTCTGCTTTCTTAATTCCCATCGCACATAGGTATTACATGTTATTTTCTACCACATATGCATTAAAAACGAGTGAAAGTGAGGTTAGAACCGTGAGAACGGTGTTCTCCACTAGGGGCAGTACTTTCTCGGTTTATTTCACCGATACTATGGTTACGAGAGTTTTTTTTCTGTTGCCAGAATTTTTCCCCTTTTGCCAAAGTTTTTTCCCGCTGGCAAGTTTTTTTTCCCGGTTCATTTACCCGGTCGAAAAACTGTGACTTCCATCCCGTTAAGGAGGGTGAGCGGAAACATGAGTTTTCAATGCATGTGTGGTGAAAAAAATATATCCACATACCTAGCCGGTGGATATCAATAGGTAGGTGTGAGGCAGGCAATAGAGATGACGAGCACGCGTGCACAACTTACCCGACGTTTCCGTTCCTGGACGAAGTCTACCCTTCGCACCCATATTTCCTCAGTCGAGTCGTAGTCTAACGTGCTGGAGCTACTCGCTTGACTTTTCATCTCAATGAGACTCGAGTCAAAGAATCGTTTGTCGAGATGCGGACTGGGTAGAGGGCTGGTTCTCGGAAACGTCATGCTGGCCGAGTAGCTCGGTGGGTCTGTAGCTGGGAAAGTCATTCCAGGACCGGCGGTATGCCGTCGACGTAACGGTGGCTTACTTGAGGTTGGTGACGTCACCGCTGACGCGGAAGGCGTGGTGATCTGAGAAGTCGTGAACCTGCTGACCACCTGGGCCGCGGCACGTGGTTCCGCCGCCGCCGCACTCGCTTTCTGTTCCACCTTCTCGGAGATTGAATTTTCCGAGGACGAGGCACTCGATGACACCTTTGCCGGGCTATCCTCCGGCACCCGTTCCAAACTTACGGCACCGGAGGAGCCTGCCTCCTTCTTCAACGCCGTGGTCACGCCGCCCGACGCCTCCGTGTTTTTTCCTGAAAAAAAATTATCGAGGGTGGACGTTGACAAGGCCGGCATAAAACAGTACATCCTTCCCAGAATATGCATTTCAAATTGGTGGCAAAGTAGGCGAAACAGCGATTGAACATGAGACTGTCCACGACCGTGCAACCAGACTCCAGACCTCGACATCTTTTATTCGATACGTCGTGTTTTACGTTGTTAATAATCGAGAGGCAAAAAAGTGTTCTCAATTTTTTCAGATTTCTTGTACCCGACCCTTTTTAATGATGATTTCTCGTCTCTGTAAATGCTCCTCATTTTTCAGTTGTGTAACATCATAATTAAAGAAAGGGTAGGTAATTGATGCAAAACAAATCCGTAAAAGTCGGAAAATTGTTTTAGGTCTGGGATGACAACATAAAAAATCACGTATCGAATCGGAGGTGATGAACTCTGGAGACTTATAGGTGGATCGAAGTGGACAGTCCCATATAAAAAGCGATCGCGAATATTCAAAAAAGGAGTGAGGTTCTTTTCTACAAAGTGAATGTTTTACGTGAATTATCTACACCTTTTTTTCACAATTTTTTTAGACGCCATCATCTTCTACACAATTTTTTTTTTCTATTCCGTATTCTCTCCACACAATATTTACCTACACCATAACTATCCTACACGTCGCGGTTCTACACAATCGGAATCCCGAAGGATTTTTCGCTTTTGCCTACATCCCGAAGGCTTTTTCGCTTTTGCCTACATCCCGAAGGATTTCTCGAAATTCTGACCGTGTAGAACCGCGACGTGTAGAATAATTATGGTGTAGGAAAGAATTGTGTAGAAAGTAAAAATTGTGTAGAAAGCAAAACGGTGTAGAAAAGACAATGGGGTGGAAAAACAACGGTGTAGAAAAACTTGTGGAGAACAATTTATTTTGACTTGGTTGTGTAGAACCGACGGGCGTCGTACAATT
Source organism: Euura lappo (assembly GCA_018257835.1). Taxonomy (NCBI): domain Eukaryota; kingdom Metazoa; phylum Arthropoda; class Insecta; order Hymenoptera; family Tenthredinidae; genus Euura; species Euura lappo. The sequence continues at coordinate 1,088,574 of JAEUYN010000309.1, read as the reverse complement.
GTGTCGTAGAAAAATTGTGTAGACAAAAATTGGTGTAGAAAGAACCGGTGTAGAAGAAGATGGTGTGGAAAAAATAGTGTAGTACGAGGGGTTAATCACTCGTGTAATCTGGTGTACACCCCTTCGAGAATCTTCTGTAATCTGTTAATCTCTTGTAATCTTTGAAATCTTTTGTAATCTTTGTAATCTCGTGAAATCTTGTGTAATCTTATGAAATCCTATGTAATCTTTGGTAATGTTCTGTAATCTTTTGTAATCTTTCGAAATCAACTTTGTAATCCTTGTCTGGAACTTCTGTAATCTTTTGCAATCTTTCGAAATCAACTTTGTAATCCTTGTCTGGACTTCTGTAATCTTTTGCAATCCTCTGGAATCTCTTGAAATCTTTTGTAATCTATTGAAATCTTTTGTCATCTGTTTAATCTTTTGTAATCTTTGAAATCTTTGGAATCTCTTTTAATTCCGTGAAATCTTTTGTAATCTTTTGAAATTTTTTGTATCTTTGTAATCTTTTGTAATCCATGTAATCTTTTGTAATCCTTGTAATCCTTGAAATCTTGTAATCTAGTGTACACCAAATCGACGAGTGACTGACCCCTCGGTGTAGTATAATTCGCTAGATAATTCGTTTAGAACATTCACCGTGTAGAAAAGAACCTCTCCCCCTGAATCTACAGAATATAAGTGTGTGGTTTTGCCCAACATGTGCTAAGATTAGCAAGTGACCGAAACGAGTTTTGGGGTTTGGCTAGCTCAAACCTCTGTGCGATGCACCGGGCCTGCGCCACGGACATTTCATTCGGGTAACGTTAACGTCGACCCGAGTGATAATACTTACCAATACTATTAATAGGCGTGCCGGTATGTGTTCTGAGGTCGTAAAGAATTGCGATCAGACGTAATTACAGCTAGTCGCGCCAATGTACACTTACCTATCGCCCAGTCAGACTAGATTTCGATCATATGTGTAGGTAGGACCATAAAATAATTCCAGACTGGATAAATTATATATCAATCGACGCGGAAAAATCCCCCGAACAACATATAAAAAAAAAGAGACGATGTCTCTGGACAGGAAATTATTGAAATTAATAAAAAAAAAAAAAAACTATCAATATTTTGGGCAGTACCGTAAAAATCACGGACTGTTTCACTGTCACTTGTCGGATTGGAAAAACAAAAATACCACGCTGTAGGGGAGAAAATTATCTACAAATTCGAAGCGGTAAACGATATCGTACGGTCTATAGTTTTCACGTTATTAATTTTGCAAGAGTTTTTCGACAAAACTACGCCAAACGATCAGCAGCTCGCTCCGGTCCGTCCTACGTTGCGCCGACGGTTCCCGCGCAGCGTGGAACAGACCGAAGCGAGCCGAACGGAACAGCTGATCGTTTGGCGTAGTTTTGTCAAAAAATTCTTGCAAAATTAATAACATGAGAACTATAGATCGTGCGATATCGTTTACCACTTCGAATTTGTAGATAATTTTCTCCCCTACAGCGTGGTGTTTTTGTTCTTCCAATCCGACAAGTGACAGTGAAACAGTGCGTGATTTTGGCGGTACTGCCCAAAATATTGATAGTTTTTTTTAAATTAATTTCAATAATTTCCTGTCCAGAGAAATCGTCTCGTTTTTGATATCTTGTTCGGGGGATTTTTCCGTGTCGTTTGATATATAATTCATCCAGTCTGGAATTATTTTATGGTCAAAAGCACGCATACTTTCACAGTATCTCAAATTGTTGTGATATGTATACAGAGAGGGCAATAAGTTTCAGGAATATAGTCGTTAGAGTGATGATGCAATTAATATCTTCACACATGTACTGTACTGTATACAGACAAAGTTCGTCGGTCTCTAGGTCAGATATGAAATGCTTATTTCGAATTGTGAAAAACAAGAAAAGCTCACAACACGAACAGCCACACCAAAAATCGGAATAGTTGAATTTGAATCGGCAAAAGATTCCAATTTAGTTAAAAAACCTCATCAATCAGTCCCCACGATTGCCAATTTACAATTAGTCACGAAGAATTTCGAACAGAGAACATTATCAAAAAATTGCCCTTCAAATCACCTTTCTATAAAAGATATGTGGATGACATTCTGACGTGTGTTCACAAAGAGATAAAATAGATTTCTGACTGCGGCGGTTCAACAATTACTAACCCAGGCTAATATTCACATACGAATTAGAAAACAATGGATAAATCAGTTTCCTTTACACCCTTGTCATCGATCAACGAGACAAATGATACTGAAAACAAGATCGTATGTTCAATATCATTCGCCAATGGTTTGTCACAGAAAATTTGCACTTGACTCGTGAAGGTTGGCATACCAACCACGTAAAAAATTACCAATAGAGCACCGCGAACCTCTTCTCAAATCTGAAATCAACGACTCCAACGAGCGATTTAACTAATATACTGTGTACAGAGTAAACTGTGAAAATTGTCCAAAATGCTTTATCCGACGATCGAAACAGCACGTAAAGAAACGCATGAACGGCAATGAATACAAATAAAAGTCAAATCCCACAATATTGAAAAATCCGCCCTTGCTTCAGCCACTCTCTAACAACTGGACATGCATTTTATTTTGCTAATACTGAAGTCGTTGACTGATGTGAAAACAATTGGAACAACAGACTGGTAAAAGAAATGATACACGTCACAAATAATAATACCGTAAACAAGCGAACCGATATTCATAATTTCAGTCACCTATCACCTATATTTCACAGTCTTATAATTTGAATTTTGCCGCTGACGTTACCATATGATTACTTATCGACGGCCGCTATTAATATTGTCTTATGTTTTCGTTTCCATTTGGAAAAGACCTATCTGAAAATGGCTCGGGGTAAAAGACTTAAGTCCTGTGTATAAGCAAAGGAGACAAGTCTTTTACCCCGAGCCATTTTCAGATAGGTCTTTTCCAAATGGAAACGAAAACATAAGACAATATTAATAGCAACCGTCGTTATATCGTCCGCTACACTCACTGTATAGATATTGATAATCTCAAATCTCTCACCTATCAAATCACCTACCCCTGCTCCGTCATGTAACGAACTCGCAGTTTGGTCGTCAAATTTTGTAAGTTGTTTTCTTGCTTCTTCCCGTGTTTACTGATTTTTCTTTTTGATAAGTTAAAAACTGTATAATAGGTTAATATCCTACTAAGATGAGTCAACCGAACCTTTACAAGCCGCTCAATAGTAACGTTAGAATAATAGCTACTGCAGCGAACCTAGAAATTCTCTGTCTTCTCGAATAACTATATAAGTGAGTAACCAGGGATAAAAATTGTAAAATGAATAATTGTTGTAGCCTGAAGGAAACGTCGACCGAAATGAACATTTCATATCTCGCACGTCCCTAGAACAATAGTGCAAGTCCAAATTTTCGAATTTTCGTTTTACTGCTAAATATTACTCTTCAAATGATGTAGTAATTGGACGAAAAAAAAGCGAAATTTTTTCAGGTCAATGTAGCAGTTAAAAACAGGAAGTTATAGTATTGATGTTGAAGATAATTAGAGCTGGTAAATGCAATACTGTAACAACTCAAAACTGGCATGAGATTTTGGTGCAATAGTGTAACATTTCGAAAAAATAGATTTTTTCTAGTGCAATATTGTAACATCTAAAAAAAATTGAACTTTTTTGGTGCAATACTGTAACAAGTCAAGAAAAAAAAAACTACGAAAATATAAAAATCAGGATGAACCCACGGTACAATGAATGATAGACTATTATTCTTCAAATTCAATTTATACATATATGCAAAAACTCAGCACTAATATCAATAATCAACTATATACTCAACTTTTTTACTCGAAGAATTAAAATTAAACAAAAAATTGATTTTTCTATAGGTTTTCTTCGGTCCCACCAAGCTCTGCACGCTCAAATAGAGGAAGAATCACTCCTTGGTGGGTACCAATAATTAGTTTGGTTCGCCTCGTCAAATATGTGAATCAACTTTTAAATATTAGTAACATGTTCAATGTACAGATCTATTTTATATTATTTCATCTATGAATTTATACTAACAGTATTGAGGTTTGATGATATTCTTTGTTTAATTACTTTTGTTATTTATACTTTATAATCTTGTTATTGTTAATTACATATAATGTATATTCCTCTTCAACTAACAATAAACCTTATAAACTTGATATTTATATCAATTTTTCATCAAAATATAGTCTTTGGATATTATCTTTGTTCAAATCGTATTTCCTGTAACACATTATTATTATATTTTTTTTAAACTGAATTTTATGAAAAACCCTTAAAACTGAATTTTCGTGGTATACAATACTGTAATAAATGGGAAAAAATTTATTTTCTCGGTGCAATAGTAGAATATCTCCGAGCGTCGCGAATTTTGTTAATGTTTTGGAGCAATAGAGCAATAAGTCCTAATTTTTCTGTCCATTTCAATGCGATACTGTAACAACTAAACAAAAATTCAATAAATTTATACAATACCGTAACAAGTCGAAAAACAAACAGAATTCTTGGTGCAATACTATAACTCGAAAAAAAAAGAAAAAAAAAATTTCCGTCAAAAATATTTTCTTACTTATAGTATTGCTCCACCATTGTTTAAGCTGTTACGGTATTGCACCAGGAGGATAATTAAAATTTGGTTTAATATCTAAAAAAAAAAAAACGGCGTAATTTGATCGCAGCAGCCAGATAGCAATGTAATATTACTTTTTTTTTATCATCTAGCACATTTCGTATATTTAAAAAAAATTGTACCCCATGAAGATATGTGGTCACGCGGATTCAGAACTGATTTCACTTGAAACGCAATTTTCTCGGATCGAGATTTTTTTTTAGATGTTACACTATTGTTCCAGGGGTGCGCTCTGATCTACAACGAAAAACTCTGTCTTTTTATACTGTCTAGATATATTTGCGGGCGAACGAGTCATTTGAATATATTGACTGTGCTCTCTAAATCCGAATCAGCGGAAATTCCGCTATTACAATCAGTGAACAAAAATTTCACTGAGAATCATGTTTCGCTGAAGAAACAGCGAAAATCGCTCTACCGCGCTCGCAGCACTATCTTCCGCCGCTTCTGGTACTACAGCCCTACACAGCGCAGTCACAGCACGTGTGGTTCCCATTTTCAAGCGTGTGTTTATTGACGGTATTTTTCGCGATAACACGAAAAAGTAAAACGAAGAACACGGAATTTGCCACATCAAAGTGTGAGTGTTATTTATTCAATACGTGGTAAGTACATTTCGATACTTTCTAGCGTCCACACGCCAATATTTTGTGTCATTGAGGCAAACATAACCTCTATCAATTACAAGCGTATGTTGTGTGTTCTGTGTTTGTAACCCAATTTGTTAAATATTATCTTTTTTCAAGCCATAAAAAAAATCCGGTGATGAACGAGCCGCAGGACGACGGAAAGTATTCAATGCGAGAAGTCGAAAGAGAGCTTCTAGCATTCGGCGTTTCGAGGGAAACAATTCGAATATTGAAATTAGGTGTTGTTTCCTCCCTGCATGTCAACTTGATCAATATCATCCTTGACAATGCCTGAGGCAAAGCTGCTCTACTATTGCAGAGGTTCATTGAACCGGGAAAGTTTTTTTGTCGAAAAATAAACAAATATTTGTAAGTTTTTATAATATGTATTGAAATAAATTACTGACCTGTTTGAACGATAAAATTAGGATTTTACACTTTTTCCACCCCTTCCTTTCATCTGACAACATGAGATTCGTGAATGTGAAATTTTGAATTGTCCTAACAGCCAACTTTAAAGGTTGTCAATGAGGATTCATTTGGAGGTAGAAATACCCAAAAATAAATCTTAACTGATGATCATGTAGAGCTGGTTGCTTCGAATTGGGAAGTGTTGGCGAGATCACCGGTTCGAATGGTACGTTCACTGGTTGAATGAGTCAAATGAGTGAAGTATTGTTTCACTGATTCAAATAGTGAAACTTTCACTGAATGATTCAGTGATATAACTTTTCACTGATTCAAACAGCGATTAGTCGCTGATTCTCAGTGGTATACTTATAGCTATTTCAATCAGCGACTATTCGCTGACAATCAGCGAAATTTCGCTGATTCAGATTTAGAGAGTGCCTCCTTATCTCTCACAACCGGAAGACCTCTGCAATCTATTATTTCCTCATAACGGAGACACTAAAGTTAACGAGCAACCGGGAACCGGGAAGGTTGAAACACAGCTGTGGGATTGACAATCTCGTCTCAGCATCAATCAAAACAATCAAATACTATGTACTCACAGACGTTGGGCGATCACTTGCAGCACTTGCAAGCGATCGATTGGATCACGTTGAGGAGTGAAACGGTAAACTACGATAACGATCGTCGTGTCTTACCTTCGTCAGCTTCGTACTCGTCCTCCTCTCGGCACTCGGAGAGTCGTCTTCCCCAGGGGTAAGGGCTGTGAGTTTGATTCCTGGACGGCAGACGATTAACATGTGAAAGGAAGTAGTGATGAAAGAAACTGTCAACGCCGTCCGAATCCTCGCCGGAAGACTGAAGCATGTCTTTGAGCGCGGCGAGGGAAGTAATCGTGTTGTAATTGATCGCAGATATCAGATCATCTTCGATGTCACTGTCGTCGGTCGTGTCGTCGCTCTTCCCCGCCTCCGACGAGATCCCGCCAGGCTTTTTCTCATTCAGATCGTTCACCGCTGAAGACCCATCCTTTGCCGGAGAGGAGCTCTTCTCCTTCGCCGACTCGGCCTTTTCCTCGGATGTTGTCTCGGACTCGTCGTCCGAGGTTGTGGCCGACGAGGTTGTCGTTGTCGTCGACGATTCGTTGTCTTGTTTTTCGTCCGGTTTATCTTTATTGTCTTCATCCTCGTCATCGTCCACGTCCTCGGACATTTTCTTGTCACCTAGACTGTCTATCCCGTTCGAAATCTTATCGGTCCCTCGGACTTTCTTCCCTTCGATATTTTCACCCGCTTCGATCGTCGTTGATTCTCCTTCGGCCGGGATATCCTCAACCTTATTCCCATCGCCAATACCTTCCGACTTGGAAATATTATTTCCTCTCTTCTCATCTATTTCTAACGAATCGTCCCTGCTGTGCATTTCGGATAGTTGCCGATTGTCTTGATGATTACTCAGCTCATCTGTATCTTCGGATTGCCTCTCGTTTTCTTTACTCTCCATCTATGAAGAATCTGGAAGGAAAGAAAAAGTTGGAAATTAGTTAACCTGTACAGACAAAGCAGGTGACCGCTATGCTTCACCCTTTATATCCCCGGGTCACACTGTATGAAACTGATCAGTTACTCAGGACGTTGCCAATGATTACCGTAGACGTTCCGTTCATAGTTAGTTATTGGCCATGCTGATCATCGCTGCGGGTGTTAATAGCTGATATCCTCAACGTATAAAGTGTGAGATGTGAAACGTGAGCATATCGTGGTGTTAAACTGCCAGCAAAGTCTTCCTTTTATAGAATCTAAACAACTACTATAATCCTTTGACCGGCGCAGCAGGAAAGTTATGTCCCGCGAAGAGTATTGACAAACTGTGAAATGGAGTCCCTACGTATTATATACCGCCACTTGTACAGCGAATTAGTACCTATCACTCAACCATTCATGAAAGTAGGCATTATGCGATCTTTTAATATGTTGAGAATACATAGGGGAGGGCCGGGCAAAGTGGCCCCCTTAAGGAAATAATGTTACGAGTTGAGTTTTTAGTCACTGAATCTTTTCATTTTCACCAAAAAACTAAAATCTGACCGAAAATTAGCGTCTACCGCAAAGTTGAAAAATTGCGGGCAAAGTGGCCCCCAGCGGGCAAAGTGGCCCCTCCTGAAAAATTTTCAACTTTTTCCAAAATTAACAAACATTACAAATTGATTCATTTGCTTGCATCGGTAGACTTTTAACATCAGCACCACCTTTTAACAACAGCACCACCTACTACATTTCCGCGAATAACTTCTGAACAGCTGAATGAAATGGATTTTCATTTCCTTTTGAAAATCGCTTATTCTTGGAAAAATGATCGTATTGACAGGAAAAAAAAACAATTTGAGGTTAAATGTTTTCTGACACAAGTGAATTATACCCAAATAAAATTTTAATTGTCGTTAATTTTGACAAAGTTGACAGAAAAATCTGAGGGGGGCCCACTTTGCCCGACTATCTCACAGTTATTGTGAAATATAATTAATTTGTTGTGAAATATGTCCTGACACAAGTGAATAAATGAATTTATAATGTTTCTTCATTTTGAGAAAGTTCAACAAAATCTGAGGGGGGCCACTTTGCCCGCCTTTTTCTCTAGTCCTAGTGAATATCGTTAATTCGATGTTAAAAGTCTACCGATGCAAGCAAATGAATAAATTTGTAATGTTTGTTAATTTTGATAAAAATCGAAAAATTTTCAGGGGGGGCCACTTTGCCCGGTAGGGGCCACTTTGCCCGGCTCTCCCCTACATATATCTACGACTTTGGCGAATCGTCACTCGTTACGAATTATGCGGATCGTCTATCCGCAACAAATCAATACCTACGCTTGACTCGAGTTCAACTAATCGATCAAAACAAAGAGATCAACTAATCTCTCCTATTTCTCTTCAACTTCTAGGATTTTTCATTTCCATCGATGTGAATATAATACAGCACAAGTATCCAAAGTTTCGGTATTCACCGTCAGGAACAAGGGATGGGTGTCTGTGCTGCAAGAACAGTGATCGGGGGAAAATCTGGACCGATATCTTGAACGAAACTTGAGAAAGCAGGCAAGAGTAATCTATTCTTCACTGACTTTGAACTTTGAATATACCCTGAATATTAACATGGTAAATTGGAGGTTAAACGAAGACTGGTTCGGACACAATCTTCGCTTACCTTGGTACCTTGGTCAACACGGCTGCTCAGGATTAGGTTTGCCAAGATCAAACAGCCTCTTCATCGTCAAAGTCCTTTCAAACGCGCATTAAGTATAGCTTTCAAACTGATACCCCCTTTTCAGTATACACAACATTCCATTCACAGCCATTCATTATACCGGACAACAGAGAGGATCTTTTCTTCACTTCGCGCAGTAATGAGAGAGAAAAATGTTATGCCACAGTCTGTGGAAATTGGATGTCCTATATAGTCCCGAACGATGGAAGTGTAGTTGATATTACTTTGCGAGATGTGGAATCCAATACGTTTCGAGTTTTTTTTCCCAGAATTTTCCGATCACGATTAATAACAAACTTATCGCGCAACATTGTTCATTACTGGTTCGCAAATAGATAAAATTTCCCGAAATGTATGGTGTTATATATTAAACTAGGGGCTCCGTCCCTGTGCGTTTCGCGCACCAACCCCTGTCGGCGCTGCGCGCCTCAAAAATTGGTTCCACGGCTTCTCATTCCCTTAGGAGTCGAATTCAAAGAAAAAAATGCTCAAACTACTTTCTAGGTATTTCAATGAGCAATCGTTTGACGCAAAGACGAAGTCGATATCTTATCGGACTGAGGAGAGATATCCATGAATACGCGAAAACACGTTTTAAACCCTTTTCATCCCCTTAGGAAACGAATTTTGAAAACTCGCTTCTTAGGGCGGTTACGTCGCAGAGGGAACATGTTGCTCAAATTTCAAGTTTCTAGGTCAAGGGGTTTGGCCTGGGCGTTGATGCCACTTGTTCCTTTATATACAGGGTGTATCAGAATTAAGTATACAAAATGATAACGGTAGGGTAGACTGCTCTAAGATGGCGCGGGAGATAAGAGTGCGCAGTGGTCATATTTGACAATGCATTTGCGATTTGCAGCCAACTTCGGTTCCTAGCTGTCACTAGAGATGCCAGGGTTGGGGTCATAAAGTTTTGCCGGGAAACAATGAAAAATACGGAAACCAGCTGAGTTTTAGCTATTTTCTGTATTTCATTAAAATATTTGGACGTTTGGGAAACTGTATCCAGTTCGGGATTATGCGAATATCGACTGTATAATATGAATATACCTTTATTATACATTTAACTAAGCGTATGTAGTAGGTCAGTTATTTTGTTACATCATGGAGGGTGGGACTTCATTATCTGTAATAAATGTTGCTAGCATGTAAGAGTGCGCACTCCTGTAGCTCGTAAGAGTGCGCGCAGAAAACCCATATGCTTGGAGAGTGGAAAAAGAAAAAACGCAAGAGAAAAAGTGAACTAAATTTCGATGAAAACGTACAAAAAAACGAAGGCAAAGAAAACAAAATCAACACCCAAAAACTCAAAATTCCCCAACAAAATGAAGATGTGGCGGGGCCCAGGGTGTAACGAAATATACAGCGAGCCAAGAACCAGAGAATGGATACAGTGCGTTACATGTATGCAATGGTGGCACGATAGATGTATTCTTTATAGCGTATTGTAATCTGGAGCCATATAGGGGAGGGGCGGGCAAAATGGGCACCCTAAGGAACTAACGCCTCAAATACAGGTTTGAATCAATGGATCTTCTAATTTTGACCAAAAAACGATAACCCGACCGATGCCGAGTGTTGGACGCCCTTATCTGAAAAGTCCAAAAAAGACGGGCAAAATGGGCACCCCTAAAAATTTCAATTTTTTTCAAAATTTCAAAAATTTTGAAACCATCGTTGTATTTACTTCAGAATCCTTCAAACATGATATTAGCGATGTATAAGACGCTCCTAGAGAAAGTGCGGGCAAAATGGGCCCCCTGAAAAAATGTTTGTACTTTATGAAAATTGAACATTTTTCGGATTCCATTATTTTCTTGCTCTAGCAAACTTCAAACACCAAATCGACTATATATCTTGAAAACTTTGGGAGTGGCGGGCAAAATGGGCACCCTCGGAATTTTCATCCTTCTTCAAAATTGAAAAACCTTCTAAATTTCATTATTCATTTGCCCTCGCAAACTTAAAATATCTCATGTTTGAATGATTCTGAAGTAAATACGAGAATAATTTCAAAATTTTTGAAATTTTGAAAAAATTTGAAATTTTTAGGGGTGCACATTTTGCCCGCCATTTTTGGACTTTTCAGATAAGGGCGTCCAACACTCGACATCGGTCGGGTTATCGTTTTTTGGTCAAAATTAGAAGATCCATTCGCTCAAACCTCTACTTGAGGTGTTGGTCATTAGACGGCCCATTTTGCCCGCCACTCCCTATGTTTTCAAGATATATGGTCGATTTGGTGTTCGAAGTTTGTTAGAGCAGGAAAATAATGGAATCCGAAAAATTTTCAATTTTGTAAAAATACGAAAAATTTTTAGGGGTGCCCATTTTGCCCGCCAGGGCCCATTTTGCCCGCCCCTCCCCTACGTCTGATATTTTTGCGTAAAACACCGTGCGCACTCTTACAAGTCAAAGTGCGTACTCTTACACACTGGTATTTGTAAGAGTGCGCAAATAAATTTTCGTGCATTTGATTTTTTTGTCGTTGACAGTTGACAAATTAATATAAAGTTAGTGTGCAATAATGTCATCGAAGGGCCAAAGATTTCGTAGAAAAATTTATAACTTTTTAATGTTGTTATTTTTCATTATATAGTTGAACAAACCTTAAGTGCGCCATCTTAGAGCAGTCTACCCTAATGGAGGGGGTCGAGCTGAGTAAATTGACCCCAAGAACATGTGGTCTGCGGAGTCGCGTTCGTGAGATACGGCCGGTTAAAAAGTCGCGCTAGCATTGGTATTTAGCAGTCAAATTCGCAGCGGAGATCGTTCGGTAGTCTGGTATCCGGGCGCACTCAATCACAAATACGTTTAAAAATCATTTTCAGTTTAAGCTCAAATACTATTCGTTAAAATTTGTTCATACAAAGGTCTTGCGCGCCTAAAACCAGAATACCGACCGATTTTCCCTGCCAATCTGGCTGTTAAATACCAACGCTAGAGAGCGACTTTTTAACCGGCCGTATCTCACGAACGCGACTCCGCAGACCACATGTCCTTGGGGTTGATTTACTTAGCTCGACCCCCTCTATGACCCCTATCATTTTGTATAGTTAAATCTGATACACCCTGTATATTGATGATAGATAGATGATAGATAAATGATAGATAGATAGATAGAAGATAGACGAAGATAACATGGAGTTCTCGAACTGGTCTATCGGTCGAGATGTCGTCATACAATCATAAATGCCGTTGACGCGCACTATCGCATCCCAGTGACCATGGACGTGAACGAAGTATACCAGTGACCGATAATAACTGATAAGCCTCAAAACATGAATTCGAGCGTTGCAGTTGCGCGGTTAGATCAAATTCTAAGAGCAATACGCTAATTTAATGTCATCATATCTCACATGTTTCATACCTAATCTACCGATGGATGGGTTAAAGGTCTATAACCTTCTGACAAAGCGCACCAACAATAATCGGTTATCATTCCTTGATCTATCTGCATGATCTACAAACGATATTCCAGGCCATAGTGCAATCACTATAAATGAGCGAAAGGAAAACAACAAGAACGTGCGATCGAAACTGCTGTTCCATCTTTCTCGCTTATACCGTGAGTAAACGAGGAAAGGCCCCATTCCGAAACCAACACAGGCGCACGCTTCAGTCGTCCGTGTGTCGGGTGCGTTCGGCCACGCGAGAGAGACAGCATGGGGCAGCTCGAGACAGAGAACGTCTGCGGGCCGGTCGTCCGTTTGCGAGTTTGGTTGGAGAGGGGGAATAGTAATTTGCCAAACAAGGCGCGCTAACTCAATTTCGTTGTTCCATGTTTTACTGTTTTAGTTCAGTCAACGAATTTTATGGCATTTTATGGTTAGGTTATGAAGCATCGCGAATAAAATAATCAGGCCTGAATTGAACGCATTATCATTCCGCGAACGTTTATTCGAAGTAATTCGAAGAAGTTCAGGGATGATTATTGAATGAAAAAAGTTAGTGAATCATCTGAACGAATAAAGATACGGGATAAATGATACGCCAAAGAAGCTCGTTATAGTAACTCATTTATTAACAGAAGGTAAGTGATCATCACTTTCCTTTTTTAATTATTTTGGTATATTATCGTAGTTTTAGACATTGTCTCTCAAGGCATTGTTTAGAGACGGAGCAAACCAAGACCGGACCCAAGGTGCGGGGGTTCAAGTCCTACGGAGATGAAACTCCTCCGCCTCTCATCCCATCGGAGCAAGCCAAGACCGGAGCCAAGGTGCGAGGGCTTCGAGTCCTATGGAGATGAAACTCCGATGAGATGAGAGACGGAGAAGTTTCATCTCCGTAGGACTCGAAGCCCTCGCACCTTGGGTCTGGTCTTGGTTTGCTCCGATGAGATGAGAGGCGGAGGAGTTTCATCTCCGTAGGACTCGAAGCCCTCGCACCTTGGGTCCGGTCTTGGTTTGCTCCGATGAGATGAGAGGCGGAGGAGTTTCATCTCCGTAGGACTTGAAGCTCCGCACCTTGGGTCCGGTCTTGGCTTGCTCCGATGAGATGAGAGGCGGAGGAGTTTCATCTCCGTAGGACTCGAAGCCCTCGCACCTTGGGTCCGGTCTTGGCTTGCTCCGATGAGATGAGAGGCGGAGGAGTTTCATCTCCGTAGGACTCGAAGCCCCGCACCTTGGGTCCGGTCTTGGCTTGCTCCGATGAGATGAGAGGCGGAGGAGTTTCATCTCCGTAGGACTTGAAGCCCCGCACCTTGGGTCCGGTCTTGGTTTGCTCCGTTTCTAAACAATGCCTTGAGAGACAATGTCTAAAACTACGATAATATACCAAAATAATTAAAAAAGGAAAGTGATGATCACTTACCTTCTGTTAATAAATGAGTTACTATAACGAGCTTCTTTGGCGTATCATTTATCCCGTATCTTTATTCGTTCCGATGATTCACTAACTTTTTTCATTCAATAATCATCCCTGAACTTCTTCGAATTACTTCGAATAAACGTTCGCGGAATGATAATGCGTTCAATTCAGGCCTGATTATTTTATTCGCGATGCTTCATAACCTAACCATAAAATGCCATAAAATTCGTTGACTGAACTAAAACAGTAAAACATGGAACAACGAAATTGAGTTAGCGCGCCTTGTTTGGCAAATTACTATTCCCCCTCTCCAACCAAACTCGCAAACGGACGACCGGCCCGCAGACGTTCTCTGTCTCGAGCTGCCCCATGCTGTCTCTCTCGCGTGGCCGAACGCACCCGACACACGGACGACTGAAGCGTGCGCCTGTGTTGGTTTCGGAATGGGGCCTTTCCTCGTTTACTCACGGTATACCTACATATTATACCCGCACTTCATACCGCGGGAAAATGTTATATCCGCGATCCAGAAGGAGGTGAGAATGATGGATCAATAAAGGTAGTATAATAGGCGTTACTTTTTTCATACGTGTATGTCTCGGTTACAATGACCATTCGTCAATCGCTGGTTATGCATAGACTTGATTACTACTCGAAAGAGTGTACAAAAAACGTTATCACAATAATCTGTGGGTGCGCGATATGAACTTCACCAACGGATGTTTTCGAGATTATTGTTGTGAGGTATTCCTTTTATCGCCTCGAACCTAGGCTTCTTGGTATATTACATGTACACGTACACCTACTACACATAGGACACAGACACTGCGCACTTGACGCAATGCGGTGCCCCACTCACACCACTATAGTACAAACGTTTTCTTATCGTTGGATCGTGGAATTACGATCATAGAAATCCTACGAATTGGCATACTGAACAGAACTTGACTAGATTTGACTTGACTTGAATTGACTTGACTTGACTACGAAAATACAGATACAGTTCTGGGACTCGGCTTTCTCGCCCCATTAATATCAATTGCGATGACTGTCAGATAGGTGAGTATTCTTGCGATACTGTACTTGAGTTAAACCTTGAGTCTCCGAATAATACACTCATCTGTTTTTGTTTTATAAAATATTCCGAACTAATGATACAAGTAGGTATAGATAGATAGATAGATAGATGTATTTATTATGTCTATAACAATATTAGACAAGACAGAGAGAAAGAAAAAGAAAGAAGAAAGAACACAGAGCATTACAAATAATTGCTCTGTGCCCAGCAAGAAAATACAGCAGCAGCCATTATAATACAAAATCAGGCTTAAGAGTAACTAAACATAACCCTAACTGTATAACATAACTAAAGATAAATAAAAAGAAAACAGAAAGCTAATAGAATCATAGGTTAAAAACGGAAAGACTCACAGCCTATCATGCTCTGTGTTAAAAAGATGTTTATAGAGGCCGTGCTTGAAAGAGACAATGGAGGGGGCCTCACGCAACGACGCCGGAAGAGATTCCCAGGCTCGAACGCTTGTGACCGCGAAAGATTTATTAAAGGCCTCCGTCCGCGCAAACGGCACGGCAAAATCAGGCTGCCGACCACGAGCCGCGACACTTCGGGTCGGAACGTAGTCAGAGACAAGCTCTCGCAGATACGCAGGGCGACCACAACGCGTGATGTTAAATAAGGTGACTAGGAGAAAATAGAGTCTCCTGTCCTTGGTCGTCAACCACCCTAAGCTTCTACGGAAAGGCGAAATGTGCTCATCTCGCGCCACACCGCTCACGAAACGGACACAGGTGTTAAGGAGTCGCTGAAGCTTGGTATCGAGACCTCCTGACAGATCACAGAACGCAACACTACAGTAGTCAAAAAACGGAAAAACTAGGGTGACTACAAGATTTTTTCGCAAAGCAGGACCGAGTAGACGTCGTGACGCAGAGAGCTGTCTGAGCGTGCCATGAACACGTTTAGAGATGGAGTTAACATGGGCCGTCCACGATAGCTTGCTGTCGAGCATAGGAGATAATACACGCGATTATGCATCAGCAGACGGATGGTTCGATGGTGACTGTACTACTGTAAATAACGATGTGTACAGCCACCGCAGCACTTGATTGCCTATACATTGTTTTTAAAATTCTCTCTGTAAACACACGCTATCTATATCAACTGATTACCCACCTCCTATCTAGTAAGGGCAAATGCATCGGTTCGGACGTTATCCCATTCAGTTTTCTGCATCAAATTATCCTTCGTCAGATTTCTTCTGTCCTTGGTGTAGGGTAACGTGGGGCAAGACCGGCCAGCCCAAAAAATAGGGAGACTAGCATTCCCGCGTCAAGGCAAGTTGTATGAAATTGTACAACAATCGTACATAACAGTCGCATCATCTGTACTGCAGCCATTCCTTTTCTTCTTGCACTTATGCAGTAGTAGATCCCGTATTGCCCCACTTCCCTCCAACTATTTAATATGAAGGGAACCATTCGCGTTTTTTCGTCGTTTCATCTATGATATTTGAGAACAACGGTCCCTTATTGCAAAACTTGCAGCACTTTTGCATTATGTACGTGATAACCGAACTGGGAATTGGTGATAATATCCTGTAGCTCCTCGCGCCACGATGTGCAGGGGTATAAGAAAACTAGGACACCAAGGAAGTGGGTTACACCGTATCTTTGTACGGTTTACACGAATCTAAACTGTAATCTTTATGCAGCGCGCGCAGACAGCTCGTTGCTTGCATACACAAATGCCGATGTTTATTTACCTCGTTAGTGATCGAATGTACGATGAAAAATTGCGTGCAATTAATAAAGTGTAATGCTTCTACAAGATTGTCGACAATTCCGGATTTTCAAGATGATGAAAAGAAATGACGAAAACCATAGCCGAGTAAAAAATTATTCAACAATCGGGCCGCGGCAAGGTGAACAGGAAGCGGAAGTCCATACCGGGGCCGCTACCAATCGTAAAGTTCGATTGTGAGCCGAAGTATCTCGTCCCATTCGATCGTACAAGTCTGTCCGAGGACCGAACAATCGAGACGGGAATGTAACTTTGAATACTCGGCGCACGGCCAAAGTCCATCACCGAACCCCGCGGCCACGAGTTCGTCTTGTTTACCGTTAGTTTTTCTCCGATATACGTCAAGTGACGTAAGGATGAAAATTCTCTATCATAACGAACAGACAAGTTCTGTATAGATGTCTGCGGTATGAAAAAAAGTCCAACAAACTTTGCTTAATTGTAAAGCCCCTCCGCGACCGCTCGTAGCACGCGGCTGTACGTAGCATAGCTCGCCACAGCTGTAGCTCGTCGTCAGACGGTCAGCGGTGTTGCCAAACGTGTCCGAGTCAAGTTAAGTCTCACCACCAAACCCAATTACATAGCTATTAGCTATCCTTTCTTTCGATTCCCGTTAAAATTGTTACACCCTTCACACTTACTTTGTCACTGCCGACAGTGGTCAAGATACTATTATACCATTGATACTTTTTTGATTATAACGAGAACAAGGAGAAAAAAAAGTGTTCTTGGATAATATAAAATGAAAAGAGAAAACATCCAAAAAGGCAGCTGTACTATACAAGACAGCGAGCGATATAGTCCCTACAAACAAATATTGGAAGAAGGCTGATGCTACCAGGAGTAATAGATGCGTGTGCTCATAAGTGGGTGCGGTGCGCGTAGCTGTTGTATCAAGTCATAGCCGCGGTGTGACATTGAGCACAAACAGCTGATTCAAGGCTACCCTGCCTCGCCCACTTCACTCACTCCCACTGTGTTTGCAGTTTGCATACATGCAGCAGTATTGTACTCACTCGACTCGAATAGTTCTGCACACTACGCATAAAGATGTCATGCGCACACACGTCGAGTTATTGAGAGGATTATTGATTTTTTTTTTTACTATTATTTCTCGCCCAGCGAGCGGACTGACCACTCATTCTTGGCATAACATACAGTTATGGAAGTACAGTCCAACCTCTCTATAGGGCCGCCCAGGCCCCCAAGGGGAAGAGTTTTTCCAGGAACTGAGGTACCCCCACTTTGCCATCTTCGCTAGTCGCACGACTCGTCTTTCGTCTCTTTCTCGAGCTCACGTTACATGGTAGAGTGGGGGAACGCTGCGAGCGAGAAATAGGGGAACCGGCTCTATTGGGAGGGGCCTTATAGAGAGGTCGGACTGTATGTCTATCCTACATGGAAGGTTTACGACGATATTCAACTGAAACGAGATGTTAACTAGAGTGGAACTGTTCGGTAATCGTGATGAGCAGCTTTATAATAGAAAAGCGAGCGACACTGAACGACTTCAGTTTCAAACTCAGTCGAGGTTTCCGGTGATGTCATACTGTGAGTACGATCATCGTAGTGTACCCCGACGAATGTGTATACGCGAGGTATACGCTCTCCCGTACGCATCGACGTAGAGTTCGTTACGTGGGTATAGGCGGACCAAGACGCGGTTGCGAACCAGAGCATACCAGTTTACCGTCAATTCGCTTACACATATGTACACGCATAGTAGATTATACCTAGTGATGTTCATTCTGGAACAGTTGACCCATGTTGTCCAATGTACAATATAAATCCCTTCGGAGTATTCGACCTTGTCGGATAATAGTAACATCTCTATCGTCACCCTGACATCCGATTTTATTTTGATATACGCGTCATTTCGTTCATTCTGTACACTACACAATGCTTGGATGCTCCGTCTGCAGGCTAGGCGACGACCAAGATCCTTACTATCCAATAAAAATGCTCGCTTCACCACCGCACGTCTGCACCCAGCAATTGTACGTCGCGCATACTTTGCAGATACGAACTGATTCGAATCTATGACCCATCTAGTGTATTACGGGATTTATAAACTGCCTGTCTTTATAGGACAGTTAAGGCTTCGTGGTAAAGCTGATTGGCTTAGAGGTCTTATCGATTGGAAATAAATACTATACCCTGAACGTGATGTAATCGATTCTGACGCGGTTACTTGTACTGGATAATTAATCGGGGTCGTTATCCTTTTTCCGTAGGTTAATGTCGAGACGAAAGGAGGCTCAAGCGAATAAGAGAAGAAAATGTGTGTGTTATTATAGGTACGTTAGAACCGAAGGTCGAGCATGTCATTAGTCGGCTTGGCAGTTGAGCCGATGGACCGAACACGTGACCCACCCACCGTTTCGCAATCGCGATCCAACGCGAACGTCAATGTTCAATCTATGAAAGAAGTCCTCATTTATTGTTGATGTATGTACCTAGTTCATTTTATGTAATAAAGTGAAGCCTCCTCTGTTCTCGCTTATTTCGAAAGGCCTCTTCAATACCCAATACACAATACCAAACTGATCACAATAGAGTGTTTTTTTTTTCATGGATTTCTGCTGTTAGAAAAAGAATTCTTGCCCGATTCATATTTTAGGCGAAATATAATAATGAAAAAAAAAAATTAAAATCTAGCTAGCCGAACTTTCATTTACCGTAGAGAATTTTGGAGTCATAATTCTCTATAAGGGTTTTTCCATGAAGAATTCCACAATTTTTGTTGCCTTTCTATCTTCTCCCTGTGAGACGTCCGATTGTCACAATCAGAGAATCCCCCTGTTTGGTCGAAATTTAACTTGCCGTTCAAACATGCTGAAACGAAAAAAAAACACCACTAACGTTCCTCCATGCCTTATTATTATGGCAATGTAGCTATCCAGAGAAACTCGAGAAGACGAGGAAAGATTCAGTGTCAAAATACTGCGACGATGGTTTTATGAGCTCGATTGTGGAGGTGATTGGAGGAGCTTGATTCATTTTCTATATTTACAATGGGACATCATTTTCGTACCGGTTGTAAATCGAAGGGTAATTGATGCGAGTAAAACCGAAAGCGCAGGTAGCCCGACCGTGCGTGGATGCTATGCTCTCTCACTATGCTTCAAGAATTATAGTTACAGTCGAATTGCAGCTTCTCACTGATACGTATCCAGATATAAACATTCTTTTCCCCAGGTCTTTGTGTTTCAGAAGTGATAAACGCAGAGCACCGCATACCACTTGCAATTACAGACTTTTTTCATACTTAATCAATGCTATAGTAGAAGCGGGTGGAGGTTCTGCTTACGTTTTCAGAGATCAGAAATTCGGTTGCTGATGAAAATATAACATACACCTAGAAATTACCACTGGCAAAAAAATCTACGTTGAAGCATTTTCGCAGAAGCCGTTTAAAAAACTTGAAATGCAATAATGAAATATTAATGACGAATTTTATGATAGATTTTATGATAGATCTTATGATCGAATTCTAGTTCGGACGGAATCTTCTCAGAAAATTTTATGAATCTGATAATTTCATGATCCGAATAAGCTTCCACGGGTATAAATACCACTCATTGTCAGCTATAATGTAGTCATGTGGGATAACAATCAAGCTGCTTACATACCTACAAACACTGGCTAAAATAATGTGAGCGCGTGGATGGATATAACATTGTAGCGGTAAAAATAATAGTATATTGTGCACCAAGGGAGCGAAAACGTCTAATGCGACCGTGGTGCACACGATATTTTTTACCACACATGCATTAAAAACTCGTGTTTTTTGCCCTCCTTAACGGGATGGAAGTCACAGTTTTCTGACCGGGACAATAAACCGGGATAAAAACTTGTCAAGAGGGATAAAAACTTTGGCAGCAGGGATAAAAACTAAAAACCTCTCGTAACCATGGTAACGATGAAATAAACTAAGAAAGTGCTGCCCCCAGTGGAGAACACCGTTCTCGTGGTTCTAACCTCACTTTCTCTCGTTTTTAATGCATATGTGGTAAAAAATAACATATGTGCCATGGGAAGGAAGCAGGCGTTTTGTCTCGCGCATTTTGCAGAACTCGTCTTCACTCTCGGGCGCCTTTGGCGCCCTCGAATTGCAACTCGTTCTGCAAAATCCGCGCTCGCCAAAAATCGCCTGCTTCCTCCCTTGGTGCACAATATACTATTATTCTATACATGAACGGACGCCGATTTCGCGGGCAGATCAGTGCTTACATTTTAGGTTATGTGACGTAACTACATTAAAGAATCTCCCTAGGGAGATAAATTCTTTATTCACGGTCTTTTGATCGGTACGGCAGAGCAAACTGGCAGATAAATTCTTTATTATTCGCTGTCTTCATTGCCACAGCGGGAGTAGAAACTTCTCGGTCGGTAAAACCGCTCTTTGGCCCCCGAAAATAGATAGCGAAATCGGCCTTACCGTTCGTGTATGGAATAAAATGGAATTGCATACAAGCGGACCTTTTGGCAAACGAATATTCTAACCGACCGTGGGAGGACACGAAGAATCAAATCTGGACTCTATTTCGAAAATGGAAACATTTTTTCTCACGCCTGTATCCCAGGCATGATCATTTCATTGTCAGATACCGTCTATCTGAATTGAATTTGTGATTAATTGGTAAGTTGACAGACGAGCCGCTATACCTCGCTCGCTATCGTAGCTTGTATAGCATGAGGATATTACAGGTTTATGGAGCTGCATTACACACACCTCAGCACCTAGGTGTATGTAATGTATGCACATACATCTGATCCACATGATACATCAGGGCTGGTGCTAATTGGATTCCTTGAGACTTGATTGGCTTCGTTAGCTTTTATGAAATAGGGGTGTGTACACGTATACCCATGCGTATATAAGCGTGGGTTAGCGCCGTATACTACATGTCACAGTTTCTGGTAAGAGTGTGGGTGAATATTGAAATGTATGTCTACCCACTATTCAATGAATGAGCATACCCCTGCTTATAACAGCTGTGACGAATAAGGATATTCAAATATACCGCCAAATCTGTAAATATAGTCTCGAAGTCAAATAACTCGGATTCGAGACTAAATACGAATTGAGGGACTAAAGGGAATATAAGAACTCGCTCTCTCGACGTCCGGCCAGCGAAGAGATAACACCTATTTACGCTCTGTTCTCACACATACAAGTCTGATCTGAATTTTCATACACACATTTCGTCAATCACCAACAAGAACTACAAAATCTACGAAAAGCTTCACAATCTACAAAGGACTCCAAGATCTGCAAGCAGCACAAAGAACACATATTTGGTCTGGCCAACCACATTCATTTCTTTTAACCCATAATCATTCATCCTCACTCATTAATTTTAGGCATCATTTTATTTTTAACGTATACACTTCTACACCTCTGAAATTCTGATTTGAAAGATTATAAATTATGATTATTTGATTTTCTTTATATACAATTTTACATACAAGATTTATAGTTAGGTACACAATATTTGAAATAGCTTCATTACATAAAAAACATTGACCTATGAAATCACCTTTTTCATGAATAAAATTGATTATACCGTAGATTACTAGAAATTGAATGTGTATCCAAGTTATTTAGACCCCATCCTCAGATTTTGTTGAATAAATAATTAATTCCACCTTAAAATATATTTCAATAATTAAAATTCATTAAGTAAAATAAGCATTCCGTTACACAGCTGTTCATCGTGGAGGTGTCGAACTCGATTAATTCGATTCGACCAATTATTTACAAATGACCCTAATCAAGGATGGATCGCGGTTTCGTTTCTATTTGACGAACAACGACAATAATTTGAATTCAATCGCGGCAAACTCTGCAGCATTGATCACGTATAACAAGAATCAATGCATATATCACTGTTGCAGGCATACTAGTGTACTCGTATATACAGGCACCGATCCTGACCTCGAGTTCCTCACGTGTAGTATTCGCAATGTACCTACATTCCGCGGCAGCAGCTGCAGGACAAAGTGACTCGTGAGGAGTTTTGTAGACTGCGGTCCACATAAAAATGTTGTCAATTGCATAAATCTTGACGCTCAATGTTGTTTACCTATAGCTATATCTTTCACAAATCCACCCAAGGGTGGGAATACTCCTACATGGGATTTTCTACCCGAACTAATTGATACCGGATTTCGGACGAGACACTATTCGGATAACCGAACATCAATATTTTGCGGCGAAAAATAGAATGCTGATTCTCTCATTCATTGTGATGAAGTACATGTAACCAAACACAATTGACAATAAAAGCTCCTATTTCGTGTCGAAATATTGAAAGTTGGACTGACAATTAGAAATGTCCGAATTGGAGTGTAATTTTTAGTTTTTTTCCCCATGGTCTGCGGACGAATGATAAACTGCACAAATGCATGTAACGGCATGATTGGTCAGATGAAAAATCAATTCATCAATCCGATTCCCAATACCGTTGTTTTCCTACGATTGGAACTTTTTATTGGCTAAGAATGAGCTACAGTGATGCGCATATGAATGGCGCAGTTTAACCGCGACTGACTGAAAGGTTCCACCCCCACCAAAAGAGGGCAGTTTCAAATGTACGAAATCATGCTTATTTCTTTGTTTCAAATTTATCACTCACACTTTTTTTGCGTCAAGCGAGGCACGAAGCCCCTCCCCTCAATTATAGCTCGAGGTTGGTTCCATGAACCACAGGCTTTTTCAATACACCACCCTTCTGGCGGAGTCTGTAAAGATCACTGCCGAGATCACTGCAGTTCGAACTTTGAAGGCTCAAAACTAAGTTTGCATACTCTCGTAATCAATTCAGTAGGAAAATATGCAACTCGTAATCTTGATACTCCTATGTAGTAGTGCTTCATTCAATTATACCTGTAGGTAGGCATAGACGCTTGTATGGGTATCTACAAAGTCATCGTCATCGTTATCATTAGGTGTCCAAGCAATTTTTTAATTTATTTTATATACCTCAGGGATATAAACGGCCGTTTATTGCCCTGCTCCAGCAGGGAAAACCGCTTTATTTCCCTTCGGTGTATAAAGTATCGTATGCACCACAGGGCAAACGTTGTTTTAGACTCGTGCGATTGTAATCCTCGGCTTCGCCTCGGAATACAACCTCGCACTCGTCGAAAACAACCTTTACCGCCCTAGGTGCATAATATACTATTTTATAACACGTGCATGCAAATTGGGGTATTGCATGGCAGTTTGGCGGGAAGAAAGTGCCCGATGGCATGTCGGGACTGTAGGGTGCGGTTTGCGCATGCGCAGTCCGCCATCTTGTTCATTTTCGTCCCTTGGGAGTTTTCAATTCATTTTGATCACTGTTCCATGGGACGAAACAACTGACAGTATCTAACACGAAGTTTGAGGTTAGGTCATAAGTTCTGTCCCGCTACTGCCATCTATGCAATCCCCTTATTTTCATGCACTCATTATAAAAACTATCGTGTGTGACAAGGGACGATTGGCGATTTGCAACTCGTGTGGTTGCTGCCCTCGCTTCGCTCGGTCGGCAAACTTCACACCTTGTCACACAATATACTAGCACTATTCTTGC
The DNA here is from genome assembly GCA_018257835.1 of Euura lappo. Taxonomy (NCBI): domain Eukaryota; kingdom Metazoa; phylum Arthropoda; class Insecta; order Hymenoptera; family Tenthredinidae; genus Euura; species Euura lappo. The sequence continues at coordinate 1,064,396 of JAEUYN010000309.1, read as the reverse complement.
TTATACCGAAATACAATATACACATATGTATACGAATCTCGATTGGCAAACTCGCTGAACTCGCTAGGAGTTATTTCAAACTGTAAGCCTACAAACTTTGGACACGACTAGTTATCGAATCAATACGAATTCGACATTATTTGTGTGCAGTGAAGAGTGTGCAACTCTTTGAACCTGTGATGCCTGGGCTTTAAATTCATAGATCTGACCTTTGGAGAAGGAAAATGATTTCGCGTAAGCGTCTAAACTGGCGAAAAAAATACGTAGGCGGCTAGACATTCGGCGAATCATGAATGTTGTTGGAGACCAGCGACTGGAGCGCGACCAACCTACCTCATGTACGGAGTTTCCCGCGCGGATCACCAAGCGCAAGGTCAAGCACGCCTGATAAGCCTTGTCTCGGATGGGAATCATCGATTACAAGGGTAATAAAGCCATCAAATTTATATAATAAACGAACTGCCCAGCCCAGCCCGAGACCAGACACAGCTGCGGCGTTTTAATATCTCGACGCTCTTTAGTTATGCCTCCTCCGACAACAAACCCTACACATATACAACTGATGTGTATATATGTATCGCAGGCATATCGGGCATCATGTCGTTACCTACTTACGTTACGTACCTACTTACTTGGGGCCGTCCAGAAACTACGTAACGTAGTATTAAGACGATTTGCCCCCCAACCTGTGTTAACCCGATCAGTTTATCGCTTTTTTCGGCACCTTCACCGAAAAAAATTTATTCTTATTTCTAGTATAGTAACATACTAATCGTACATACTAAACGAATCCTCTAAATGATTAGTATATTTCCACCTAGAATCCTGAAGTATTAAGAATATCCTCTTAAAGTTAGTATGCCGTCTATCGTAAGGTGACCACGTGATCACCCTGCGGTGGGGAACGCACCAAATTGCAATATGGCTGCGTCCGCATCGTGTCATCCATCGTGTTGTGCAGTGTTGTGTACTGATTTCGCAATTAAGTTCTATAGTTTTTTTCGAATAAATCGACGCAGGCGTTGAGTGGCTAAATGAAAATGATCTGGGCACGTCAATTAAGTATTGAAACGTAAATAGACCTAAAATTATCAGTTTGTCTATTTCCGCAAAGTAAATCACGAGTACGCGTGTTCTCACAACCTTCGAAATAATTCCACCTACTGCATTATTATTATCAATATTATTTTCATGATCATCATCATAGTAATCATTCTTATTATCATTATCATCATCAATATCACTTTCATGATCATGATCATTATCGTCATCAATATCATTTTCATGATCATTATCATGATTATCATTATCATGATCATGATGAATCTCAATATTATCATTGTTATTATGATTTTCATTATCATTATCATTGTCATTATCATCATATATCAATGTCAATATCATTTTCATGATCATTATCATTATTATCATCAATGTCATATTCATGATTATTATCAATGTAATCATTATTATCATCATCAATGTCATACTCATTATCATTATCAATATCATCATTATTATTATAATCAATGTCATATTCATGATCATTATCAATATTATCATTATTATCATCAATGTCATACTCATTATCATTATCAATATAATCATTATTATCATCAATGTCATATGCATGATCATTATCAATATTCTCATTATTATTATCATTCAGACATTGTCATTGTCATTGTCAGCATCAATGTCATTTTCATTATCATTATCATCATTATTATTATCATTATGTTGATAATGATCATTATTATCATCAATATCATTTTCATGATCATTATGATCAATATTCATTATGATCATCAATGTCATATTCATGATCATTATCAATATTATCATTATTATCATCAATGTCATATTCATGATCATTATCAATATTATCATTATTATTATCATTCAGACATTGTCATTGTCATTGTCATTGTCATCATCAATGTCATTTTCATTATCATTATCGTCATTATTATTATCATTATTATCATCAATATCATATTCATGATCATCATCAATATAATCATTATTATCATCAATGTCATATGCATGATCATTATCAATATTCTCATTGTTATTATCATTCAGACATTATCATTGTCATTGTCATCATCAATGTCATTTTCATTATCATTATTATCATTATTATTATCATTATGTTGATAATGATCATTAGTATCATCAATATCATTTTCATGATCATTATCATTATCCTATCACTTGACTAAGATTAGGTCAGACAAAATTAATGTTATACGTTTTTTATATAATGAATGTAAAATATGAATACAAAATTAAAATAAAACGATTTTTCTGTAATTCCACTGATTTCTCCTTTGGGATGCTTTTTTTACGTTTAGAGTATATACTAACCTTTAGAATGTGACATACTGAACTTAGATTAGAGGATTATTCTTAAAACTAGTATGCATTCACATTAGTATGTGCTCATTAAATTATTTTCCTCTTAAGATTAGAAAATATACTCACCGCCTATTTTAGACGGAAATATACTAAGTTTTAGTGTATTATACTAACTTTAAGAATAAATTTCTTTCGGTGTTGTCGGGTTATCGTGGGTCGCTGAAGCCCCCTAGGCATGATACAAAACGTAATTTGCAATGAAAAAATCTGACAAGATTCCTGAAGACTCTCGAATACTTCTACTTTAGGGGCACACCATGAAGATTGCAAAAAAAATTTGAACAAATGTTTTATTTTTCGTCATGAACACATACTTGGATTCTGAAAAATGAGACAAAAGAAAAATGGCTCGGGTCTCCAGCGACCCACGATAACCTGATCGGGTTAATGTAACGAAATGATTTTTTCGAAAGTTAACAATAACACATTTTATAAGTAGCAGAATAAATAGTATTTGGATGTTGAGACGTACCAAATTCATTCTTCTCATTTGTCTTCCAATTTACTGTTCATCAGTTTTTTTTCTTTCTCCTCCGGGGTCAATACTTGGAAGACAAATGAGAAAAATGAATTCGTTTCGTCTTAAGAGCATGTGTGTATTCTCAAGTAAACGTGTTAGGAATCAACTCAAATATCGTTGAACCGTGTAAACTTAAATTACTTCGATTGGCATATATCTACTACCCGGTGTAATGTAATGCTATGGACGAGTCAAATTAAGTGCACTTTCCTTGCCTCGAGTTAATTCCGTCAAAGTGATCGTCTTACTTGGTGGAACAATTTTTTATCAGTGCGTGGTTCGAGAAAAGCACACAGGCTTGCCTAACGTGAGCCTGTGCTACCCTTGCCCATAGCAAGAATTTACCGACAGACCATGTGAAAGGCAACCAGCGTTTGCTTCGACGGTGTGGGTCGTAAGATGACAAAAAAAAATAAATAAATAAAACCGCTTCGAATGCCCCCAACAACTATTGGGAGTAATCTAGCAGTTGCTTATACCTAATGATAAAATAATAATCGTAATATAATATTAGTTTTACCTCGATTCGGAAATCCAAGAAATCCTTCCGCCAGACTGTAGCGCGTGAATCTGAACGATGCGTTACGATTTATGTGTAGCTTGCTATGTATTTTGGCCGTTGAGTTGATTTTTATTTATTTTCTTCTAAATAGCACTTTCACGTTGTACGACTTTTCGTTGAGGGTTTGAATCCTCAAATTAGCACGACGTATCGATTTGTTCACAGTATCGTGACATTTACAGGGTTGATCGAACTTTATACAACAGCAATCGAACGGTACACGAACATATCAACTCTCCAGGCAGTGATTTTTTGTTATACTGAAATGTTACGGTTTTAATTCCTCGGTCTGGGGACCCGTTAGACTACTGAAATGATTATACAAGTATTGATTTACTCATCGTTTGCACTCTTGTTTAGTTTTCCAATCAATTCAAATACTATAACTTGGTTAACGACACGTGCATTTGAGTCTGCGCGTGTACTCGTCAGTTTATTGTTAGTTTAATCCATACCATACAAGCCGATACCCGCGAAGCGTTGGCAAAGTTAAGTACCTTTGAGATCGTTCGAATCTTCATCAAGTGATTAAGGTACTCCTGCCCAGTTCAACGATTATAAATACTATTGCTTTCACGTTTAAGTATAACGCCACGTAATACAATGTACATGTACCTATATCGTACACACAACACGTACGCGCACGACACGCATATGCACCTTCACGCACGGTTGTATATTCTCGGCTCTGTTTCAATCGTGATTATGAAAGACCAAACGAGAAACAATAAATTAAACAAAAATGTTAAGTGACAAATATTAACTAAACAAATTCACTCGCCACCTTGCATGATTCGAATGAACTTTCCACCTTTCCGCCGTCGTCTACTTTCCCTACTTTTATCCCTTTTCTAGTTAACCATAAAATAGGACACAGCAATCGAATGCCAGACAATTATTCATAAACCGCGCGACACGTCGGGACGTAGGAAAGGGGTGGATACGGGTATATCTTGTTCTCCCTATAATCTCCTCTTCTCCACTTTTCCACTTCTCCACTTCTCCACCGAGTCGCACCGTGTGTGATATTTAATGAGCTAGGATCCCGACAGGTTGACGATCTTGACTAGAATTGCATTTTCACACTCAGGAACGGTGAACCTTTCGGTGCGGCGCATCCTCCCTCGCTACTGCTCCGGCGAACGCCGAACGAGTGGCGTGTACACGAGACGACGACAAGCTCCTCGCGTAGCGTACTACCGACCGACCGACCGACCGACCGACCGACCGACTAGAACAGGCAGCTGATTAATAATGCCAAGCAAAGTGAACGTTAGACAGCCCGTGGCCAGCGGGAGAGTGAATTTACTTTTTCCACTTTATTCACTGTCACTGTACCGAAACCTGTGTCCCGAGGGGGCAGGTTACCCATCGACAAACTCGCACCGATACGGGCAATCCGCGAATTACCGCTCGCGGAAGAATCACCTTCGAAAATAAGAAACTGACTCGAAATAAAATGAAGCAACACCGCGGCAAGTGGGCAGCTCTCGGCAGAGTTCTCTAGTTTGTGAGTGGCCGAGCCAATAGTTCTACGAGCCGCCGTCCCTGCAGCGGCGCCACCATCCACACGCAGGCGTTATAAACGTCGGCGTCGTCGCAACGCGACGTCCAGACTTTGATGCACCACGGCGTTTTGTGGTACTATACCTACATTGTTACGTGTGACGGGTCGGCGCGGCGTTTGCGTTGCGTTGGCGGCTATGTATACATGCATACATGTATACACAACCGTACGCATTTTACGGTGCAACGTACGACAGACGACGCGCGGTGTTCCAGAGAAACAATCGATACGATACTAATCCACTTCGCACACGCGATGCAACATAGATACTACAGCCATCGCGCGTACTCGGTACTGGCGCGAAACGCCTGCATATGGATGCGATTATGGTGTTTGGGTTTTGGTCCAAGAGCCCGTTCTACACGATCCAAGAACTTGCTCAAGATCTCCGTCCGATGTACACACCGGCAGACTGATGCTTATAAACTATGAAGATAGCCATTTTCGAAAATTCGCTAATGTGGAGCACAATAGTGTATGTCGGAAGAAGCTATGTTCAGAGTAAACGCAATATATGTTGACGGGTACCCCGGACATATTACATCAGACGGAGATCTTGGATCGTGTTCTAGGAATTTTTGGATCGTGTAGAACGGGCTTAACAGCTGTTTGATCGCGGCACGCGTCACCACGTAAACATGTCTAGCGCATTAAAACGCAACTCTCAACTTTGGATCAATTCATGTAGAGACGTCCGCGTCGTTACGCAGCCAAACATTTTTTAACATACCTAATACTTACGAGAGAAAATTTCTGCCAGTACATGTGCTATAAGAAAAATTATCCAACAAAGCCGTTCAACTATGTTTACACAACTTTATTTATCCATACTTGCACTTATTTTCTGTACCATCACCGCTGTGAACTTATTATCGATGATGGAATGTAAAAATTTATTCTGTACCAACTTGCCAGTTGATCTACAAAGCTATTAGCTATATTTATCTGCATGAATTATTATAGGTATGCATGTGAGGGACAAGCAATTGCGGCACTGCATAGATGCAGAAAGAGGACACGAATTGTTTCCGAGACGGCATGAAGGCCGAGAAGAAACTAATTGTAAGCTTGAATGCATTTCACGTTTGTTACAATTTATCATGTACATTCCACGAGCACTCGCATCCTTATCACGGTTCTACGGCGTAAATGTATATGATATAAACGCTTTTAGATAAAAGCTACATGCATGACCGAACAATGCTGCAATGACTGGGATTACATTAACTGCCATACATAATTATAGTCGTCGTATTTGCGAAGCTTGCTTGCTCGATATCTAGGATTTTCATAAAAATACCTTCATGCACCAGTAGCTAGAACATTGTTTCATTGTTGGACGTAAAGCTCCGTTAGACATGCATGCAGCATTCCAACTATCATCGAAGACGATTTGACTCGCAAATTTTGGTTCAACCATTATAATTTTATATGTTGTGTATCATTCCTCTGAATTCATTGGAGTGACTTCCCACTACACTAGAGTGAAAATCGTGCCCCTGGGACGAGAATGATTACAGAGAGTGACTTTTCTTCTTCCTCTTCGTCCGTTATTGGCTTAACTAATTGTAAGGGTATACGGCAAGTGCCAAGAGAGAGTGACTTTTTCACTCCTTGAGAGTGGCTATTTACTTCATAAGAATGAAAAATTCACTCGCTGGTCAGTGAAAATCGTCTGCCAGTCGGAATGGAGTGAATAGCTACTCCAAAAAATCTATAGAGAATCATTATCTCGGACTATCAGTGTATCATCTATATTATGTATGTATTTCAAACTCCGACGAGGAAATAACCGCCGATTACTTTGAAACATAACACTAATGTTTGAAACCAAGCCGATCGTGGACGGTTCGCCCTAATTTCTATGACTTTACCTTTATATTCATTCTAATAAATCATCAGATTCAAAAAACGATCGTCACATCCATGAATCCTTCCCTCTACTATTTCAACAACGATCAAGAATCTCACGAATTTACCTATATACTCACATCTCAGTGCTTTATAAGTACAACAATCAATATTGAAAAATAGATATTCAGATAAACACATAATAAATATGGCTTGAGTAGTATTATTAATGATATATGACTTGCACGGGTAAAACGGCAGCACCACAATCGTCTCAAGTTTAGTTTTAATTAACTTCACACTTCCGCTCGTATTATTTGTCTCTCAACTCGTCTAAATTTCGCAGAATTGTAATTAATAATAATGCTGTTTTTCTATAATTACTCGATATTATCTTCGCCAAAATACGTTTAGGTTGAACGAAAACGAAATTGAGAAAAAAAAAACGGTTTCCAAATTCATGTTTGTCTACAATCGTCTAGAAAATTTGTAATAATCCGTCTGCTACTATAACTATTAGCTATTTAATATTATTAGTATCTACATTTCTGTTGCTTCTGGTCAAGTTCAGCGTTCCACCGTTCCTGTGTTTTCTTACTTTTTTAAAGAATAAACATAAATGTGGGATAAGGAACTTTTGTGATCGTTGTTTGTTACAGCCATCCATATCCAGCGGAGATAAAATCCCAACAAAATTGTAGATACCTCTTTTTTGCAGACCATCTCGCCAAACTGAATTATTATTTGGGACTCCTAAAGCGCGAACTATTATTATTCAAATCCCGCGCTCGGTGTAAGGGTCGAGAGCGGAGAGACTCCTGTAAGGCTGCATTCACATGGGCCTGAATTCACCGGATCGGAACGGAATCGGAATCTAGGGAGTTTTCGAAGAGCCAATCAGAGATGTTCCGGCCATTCTTCGTTCCGATGAGAATATTTTCCTACATTCACATCGACCGAAATTTGCCTGAATTCACGGGGACGGAATGCTCAGTGGCGAATAAGAGTGCTTCTTTCTACCGGGAATTTCAAAAACACTCATTTTGATTGGCTCCCGCTCGTTCCGCTCTTCATAATTCCCATCCATGTGAACATAGGATTTTAATAGCAACGGAACGGTTTACTCACACAACCGTGCAGTTAACCTCTAAACGCTACGAAATATAGCAACAAATATTTCATTAGTAGCGGAGGGTCAAGATTTATTGAGGGGCTGTAACCTGTAAATAATCGAAGCTGCATGCAACTGTGAATATACGTTATCATATGCATTTACAATCATTTACATTTCATTGTGTATGGAATATGGATACATGGAAACAAAAAATTCAAGATACAAGACTATCTCAATGCCCCGGGAATATTATTTATTTTATACACCTCAGGGATATAAACGGCGGTTTATTGCCCTGTTCCAGCCGGAAAAACCACTTTATTTCTTCAATTGTGCTTTTCTTCACTCAACAATATAACTGTCCTCGTTGCGTTTTCGCACACAGATACACACGTACAGCAAATCACTAGGTTCCGACGAAATATGACGAATTCTCGCAATGCACTCGGAACGAATTGAACGGAACGTCTCTCATTGGCTCTCCGAAAACTCCCTAGATTCCGATTCCCTTCCGGTCCGTTGAATTCAGGCCCATGTAAATGCAGCCTAACGTGCTACGGAGTTGCATGATACCACCATTCACAGACACGCGTGTGCGCGCCATGTGTGCTCTGCCCTATGGGCCGCGTACACGGTTAGCCCAACCTTGCCACAAATGCACATCGTGCTGTCGTCAGTACCGCTTCGCTCGGCATATTGTCTGTCAGCATCCACGTTTCCAACTTCTCAGCTGCACAACTTCGTTGCATGCTTTTTTGCAGAGCACGCGGAAATTCTTGATAGCGACAGAGGTCATTACGTGAGTGGAATAATACATTATTTCTTCCAATTCTTTACAATTCAATCGTGTGTCGTTTGAAACTATATTTACCTGTAGTGGCTGCAGTCAAAAAAACGTGCAGAATCATATAAAAGATATAGGAGAAGTTGATAAATCGAAAGAATGCCGTATGCTTTTCGTGACAATTGACTGCAGCCTGCAGGACAGAATGTGGTATATACACTGCTGTCTCGACATTATATACAGTTATAAACTTATAAACTCAATTTAGTATACATTTCGATACGCGGGTGAAAGGGTTTGTTTCCGCTGTAAAAACAACTTTCACACATATATCGAACAACATTTTTCATCACAAACGCACGTAAAGTCCGATTATGTGCACGCTTGCGATTTATCCCATGATTAATTACCTACTTTTTCATGACATTTATGATGTGAACTTTTTCAGAAGGGCGTGCGTAAAGTTCGATTTTACGCACGCAAGCGTGCGAGTAATCGGACTTTACGTGCATTTGTGATGAAAAATTTTTTCGCATGGCGTAATGAAAATGTCATGATTGGTTCTTCCAATGCAGATGTCAGTAAAAAAAAGGTTCGAGTGTAAGCATGTTTATTCGGGAGAAGCACCCTGTCTCTGACATACTTTACGACTGAAGTATGCCATTTTTCTATTTTTGCCTTTTGGCACTTATATGACCCTGTGTTACCCGAACCTCGTGAAATATTGTATATGTGGGGCGAGGGGTGAATCACAAAGGAAATGTGGTGTACGAAGGGCCGGAAATGTCGGGAGATGTCGAGGAAATGTTGGGAAATGTCGGGGAAATGTCGGGAAATGTTGGGAAATGTCAGGAAATGTTAGGAACTGTCAGGAGATGTGAGGAGATGTCCGGAAATGTTGGGAAACGTTGGGAGATATCGGGAAATGTGGGGAAATGTGGGGGAGATATGTTGTACACATTTTTGCTAGTGATTTACCCCTCGATGTGGGGTATTCCAGCCATTATCGCCCAAGATTGGAATCGACATTTTTTAACTTTTTTTGAATTTTATACGATGTAGGTCTATAGCACAGGAGCATCTGTGAATTTTTTCGAATTTTTAGCTTTAACCGTTTTCTCGTTATATAACAATGAATTTCTCAAACTCCGATTAGAATACATCCGTCGATCCTCTCCAAACAATTCACAGGTATTCTACATCCAAAAACTCGATTTTTGAGACCCAGCCGACCGTGGGAGATTCAATCCTTCTATGACTTTACCTACAATCATAATTGAAAAATCGTCTTCAGTGCTTATAAATATCCGTGTTAAGCAAGCGTCATAGTCTACATTAGGGGTATTCCTGATTGAAAATGTCCTACCCCTGGTGCAAAAACCTCCCGCCAAGTACATTAGGGAGCGTCCAAATATTACGTAACGTTTTTTTAGCCGATTTTGACCCCCCCCCTCCCCTCCCCCCTTCGTAACAAATCGTAACACGAGTCTAACCCCCCCCATGTTACGTAACATTATCCCAGCCATATTAATCTACAAAATTGTCATATATAGAATAAATTTTTTTAATGTCTAATACTAAATTTTGATATTCCAGAAAGGTTCAACATTTTTGGCTCGTTTTTAGTGTTCAATTAAAGTTACGTAACAGGCAACTGACGCCCCGCTCCCCTCCACGTATAACATTACCGTAACACTGGCCGACCCCCCCTAATTAATGTTACGTAATATTTGAACGCTCCCTTATTGTAATTTTGTAATTTATTTTATTTATATGCCTTGGCCGATGAACAGCCATTAGGCAAACGGAGTAATGTACAAAAAGATACAATACATAAATACATATAGATATACTCGATAAATTACCGTTGAGTGATTATGAAGTTTCGGAGTTATGAAGTTACTATGAAGTTAGGGATTGTGGTATTAAAGTTTTGCAAACGACCACTCCAGGTGCACCAAAAAGACCCGCCACTACTTGAATTTCTATTTCAATGGATTCTTCGGTCAATAAGCTTTCTGCAAGTAGTTAAATTTTCAAATTCAATTTTCATCTTCATATTTATTCGTTCATATTTATCGCCATTATTCTTTGACAGGCATCTACTTGGCAGTGGCGTCCGATTTCATAGCTTTTCCAGACAAAATCATATAATTTGTAGGCAAATATTTTTAAAGAGAGACTTTTTAATTGGTTACGCTACTTTTGTAGGTAATCAACCACATCAATGTACCTGGCAAGAGGTTTTTGCACCAGGGGTATGATATTTTCAACAGGAATACCCCTCATCTATACGATACTGGATAGCCCATATATATTATTCATGCCTATTTCTTCTTATTCATCACCTCGAATCACTCTGCAATTATTTGAAAAGCGATAAAAATGTTTAGATTATAAACATGCAGCCTACGATCACAATTTTTCCTGTCTGCAGTTGTACTCTCAAAGAGTTTGTGCACGCTCCAACAGGTAGCATTCTCACCTGTTTCATTGATTACCATTTCAGAGAATTAAATCCACATTGAGTGATAGGCTCGATACTCTATAGTGAAGATGTGTGGAATCTGGGCTGTCTTTGGTTTGGACAAGGATGTCATACAGCATCTCGGGGGTAACTTTACCAAAATTAGTCACCGCGGGCCGGATGCTTTGAGAGTCGAATACACCAGTAAAATCAAGGTGACCCTACATTCGTTTCAAGACAAATTAAATACAACAATTTATATCATACTAATGGTAACATAATCGTCGGGGTCCGAATGGATTCAAAATGAGAGTCAGAACTATCCATAAAGGACGTGGCATCAAATTTTATCGGGATATTTGATAAGAATGTGGCTCCACCTGGTGCAAAAATGTCAACAACTGACAGTAGGTCGTTTAGGTGTTTGTGTGCGTTGGTGTGAGTTGGTTTGTATGAAATCGACATACTCTCAGTTGTTCATTCAGATGGCGTATCCAGTAATCGCTGAACATCCCAATAAGATTGTAGACCGGAGCCTGTTCAAACCATGAACCGTGAAGCATGAAGCATAGCGTCCCTTACGGATAGCCCATTGGCAAAGACGTTTTGATAGTATGAAACCGTGTGGTAGAGCTGAACTTGACGGAGATCAACCATTTCCAAATAATGTCATATCAACAAAAATGGCAACATTTCAGAATGGTCTACTTGGTTTCCATCGACTCGCAATTATTGATGGTCTTCATGGGATGCAGCCGATGCGGCTTCATAAATACCCTCATCTCTTCTTACTGTGCAATGGTGAAATTTACAACTGCAAGCGGGTGAGTAATGGCCTGTCGGTTCAATTATGTTCATAAACATTAAGTGACAAACAACATCAAACCTTGATTTCTGTACCTCTTGTTGATATACATATATACATACTGAGCCTTTCTGAGGAAGCGAAACAAACCCGCCCCCCTCCACAGGCCTGCGTTAGGCATACGTGGGAGTGGGAGAGAGAGGGTCTGTTTCGCTTCCTCAGAAAGGCTCGGTATGTACACACTTCGCATATCTTACATTGTAAGAATACATGTTCTGTCACAGTTGGGTGTACAGTATGCTTACGAATATGAGACTTCCTGCGATGTCGAAGCAATCTTACATACATATGCGTCCCACGGAGCGGAAGTGACTGCTGAAGCCCTGGATGGCGTCTTTGCATTCTGCATACTTGATACAGAAAAAAGGAAATTACTGGTAGCAAGAGATCCGTACGGTGTCAGACCGTTATTCAAATTGCACAGCGACAGCGGAATATTAGCTCTGAGTTCTGAGAGCAAAGTAAGTATCATGTCAGCTCTATGAACCTAATACTTGAATCTGCAGGTGATGAACAATGATAAATCATAGAAAAACCAGACTGAATCTCACTGCTCAAGATTTGCTGCAAGGACATTCAAGCATTGACCAATTGGTAACTGTCTGTGAATGCCTATGCAGGATATGTGATGCCAAGTTCTTATACATAACGTCAGCGTTGAAAAATGTTGTTCTGTACGTTTGAAAATAGTATATTGTGCATCAAGTGCGGGAAGTTGGCGATTCCGGACGAGTGTGAGGTATGCCGGACGAGCCGAAGGCGAGTGTCGGCATTCACACGAGTTAGGAATCGCCAACCCGCACGAGATCCACATCCTGTTTTTTGTATAAAACCTGATATGGAAAGTCTGACTTCGCGGACTGTGGAGAATGTGCGAGATAGCTGATCCTCTTACCGACCGAGGACAGTGCTGGAATGTGGACATTCCGGCACTCCGTGCCGGAATGTCCACATTCCGGCACTGCTCTCGGCCGGTAAGGGAATCAGCCATTTCGCGCACCCTCTACCGTGCGCGGAGTCGAACTTCCCATGCGGGTGTTACGAAAAACAATAAAAATTCCAGGGACTCATGGACTTGACCAAATCAATGAAAGGAGCTGCGTGGAAAATAGAACCGTTTCCACCAGGCCATTATGAGGAGTATTCGATTTCAGAAAACGGAACTGCTGAATTATTGAAAAGAGTTCAGTATCATAAGCCCGGTGACAAACCAGGTTTTGTCACTTCTGTGCCGTGGGAGAGTATGTTGAATGGTCACTCATGGTTATTGACCAAATTTCTGCTGCAATACCATTAAATTGTATACCATAAACTTTTCATGTTGTTACAGTTCCAAATGTGACTAAAATATGATAACATTTTGTATCCAGAATTGAGTCCCACCGATGTTTACGAGAATATCAGAACTTTGATGACGGAAGCCATCAAAAAGCGTCTCATGGCAGACAGACAAATTGGTTGTTTGTTGTCAGGCGGCCTTGACTCGAGTCTAGTGGCCGCTTTACTGGTGAAGCTGGCAAAGGAGACGAACATTCCTTACAAAATTCAAAGCTTTGCAATCGGAATGGGTGAGAGTCCAGACATTGTAGCGGCGCGGCAGGTAATTTTTCATAAAATACATCGTCGTTGAAAAAGAAAAATTCATTGTACCGCACATTAATTTGTAGAGATTATATACAGATAAATTGTACAAAACGTTTTTAGGTGGCTAATTACATTGGAAGTGAACATCATGAGATAAATTTCACGCAAGACGATGTGGCTGAAGTATTAGACGAAGTTATTTATCATTTGGAGACGTGCGATATCACCACCGTACGAGCATCCATTGCGTAAGATAATCAATTGTAAAACTTCGATCTGGATATACTTGGCTTGTGTATGCAAGTATTTGTTGTGCAAGCAGCTGACAAATGTTTATTTGCAGAATGTATCTGGTATCGAGATATATCAAGCAGAATACGGAGACGACGGTGGTGTTCAGTGGCGAAGGAGCCGACGAGCTTGCACAAGGTTACATTTACTTTAGAGATGCTCCAAGTTCCAAGGAGGGGCATGAGGAGTCCCTGAGACTCCTGAAGGATATTTATCTGTACGACGGGTTGCGAGCGGACCGAACAATGAGCGCGCACAGCCTCGAATTACGGGCACCATTTTTGGACTTGCAGTTTACCAACTATTATCTATCCTTGGATGCTTCCTTAAGGCAGCCGCTTGGTGATTATATACATTTATGAATACGAACTACACACGTGATAAAACAGTGTAGCATCTAGGAGCTCTTCAACATGTGACGTATATTTCTTGCGATTCTAGACGGGGTTGAGAAATATCTTCTGCGGGCTGCTTTTGACGAGATGAAATTATTGCCTAGTAAAATTCTGTGGCGGCACAAAGAAGCTTTTAGCGACGGTGTAGCTTCCATAAAGAAGTCATTGTTTAAAGTTATTCAAGATATTGTCGAAGACCGCGTGGATGACCTTGAAATGGAGAAAGCAGCTGTTATGTATCCACACTGCACTCCGACAACTAAAGAGGGTCTTTACTATAGGTACAGGGAAATTGGATCATTTGTAGTATGCCTAAGTAGAAATTTAATCTAGAAGTATTTACTATGAAAATCATTTTTACAACATGTACAGCGATGTCCAGGTATGCCTACCATCCACTTGTCCAATATTATGCGCAGAACTGGAAAGTAACCGATTTTTGGTCTGTGATTTGAGTCAAGTCAGCTGGAAATGGGAAGGCAAACCTGAACATTACCGTACATACCTGACATGTGTATGCATTCAGTACTCGCTATATTCCACAGGAAAGTATTCGAGACCCACTACGGAGGACAAGCGAGCGAATTTATTCCATACTTTTGGATGCCAAAGTGGATCGAAGGAGTTACGGACCCCTCGGCGAGGTTCATAAATCACTACGCTGCAGATATTGAAAACTAATGGATAATAATAGATGTCTGTGAAAAGTGAATCCTTCTCATTTCATTTTATTTCCAAATCCATATTCCCATGCAAACTATGGTGAACGAGTATTATTTTTTGCAAATGCGATGTAAATCGCTATTATTACCTTATAAAGTGTAGCCATATAAACCATGCGTCAACAACCCAGAATTACGAGACTCGCTACTTAAAATCAGTCCACAGTCTATTAGTCGGATGTATGCCCAAACATAAATATATGGTTCTTGATCGTAATTCGTGATGTATGAAATAGTAAAATTATTCGACTCGAACTCGATATGGGACTGAGATTTTTAGGCGCGAGGTAGCAAACTATCCAGGGACCAATAATAATTGATAAGTATTGTATTACTATTTGTTATCGTTATTTATTACGAAACCATAGGTATATCTCTACTCGCGATATTCATCCAAGATATTTTCATGTTCCTCCCAAGGAGAATGGGGTTTCTTGATGTTCCAATTCTTGTGGTAAGATGTTTCTTCAAAAGTTTAAAAACACGAATAGAACCGAGCATTCCCCCAGACTTTGGCATGAAATGACGTAACGCGTTCGGTTGATCGCCAATAGGATGCCAGGGGCCTTATTCTGATTTTGTATCACGCGTGATAAAGCAGACTTTCCGTCTAAAGCCTCTCTCTCATTGGTCCAAACGACGTTTATCACCGTTGTCACAGGTGAAAAGAAAATCAGAATAAGGGCCCAGGGGCCTTATTCTGATTTTGTATCACGCGTGATAAAGCAGACTTTCCGTCTAAAGCCTCTCTCTCATTGGTCCAAACGACGTTTATCACCTTTGTCACAGGTGATAAGAAAATCAGAATAAGGGCCCAGGTGTCTCAGAGACAACTTCGAAGCATTCCTCTTATTTCAAGTGTTACTTCATGAGGTTCGAGAAGAATTAGAGAACCACGGGAACTGGGTGCTTTCCAACATGAACCACGCGCTGCGACACCGCGATACCATTGGTCCTTTCCTTTAGATCCGACCAATCATGTCGCTGCGTGTCTGTTTTTTTTGCTTTCTTGGAAAGCTCCCACATTCACCCAAAGAAGATAATGGCTAGATGTCAAAACCAAGGGCAAGAAAAAGAACTGGACTCAGCATCGTATCCGCTTTGCTCAGCATGAGAATGACATGCGGCGTACGCGACGTTGTATTAATTACATCATTAACCGGCCAATGGAAGACAAGCAGATACTCCCATGATCAAAGCGATTTCCATCATAACGATGTGCCAATCAGATGTCGAATAGCACCGGTCTGAAGCTAGGCGCTATGATCTGATCGGTTGGAATGGCACATGATTATGACGAAAAATGACCTCCAGCCCCAACGCGAGTGCGACTCAAGTGTCGCTGGTCGTCATGCAGTTGCGAGTGTCGCGAGCGCGACTCGATAATGTTATCTGCGGAGGTTACGTTGTCTGTGTAATGTGTATTATTGTTAGGAATTAAGGATACGTGGAAATTATCGGGGACTAAATAGAGCAGCAGAAATGTTAAAACTATCCAGCGACTGATTTCAGTGATGATGCACAGATGCTGTAAAATGAATTGTTTCTCCGACTTGACCTAACCTATCCTAATCTGACGTATCTGACACTCTGAATGAGCGGAATACCCGAGATAAATATTCATTCACTTCTCAGAAGTACCTTGCAGACCTCGATTCAGTTGAGATGGATTATTCGGCAACGGTGGAAGAAGCCGTCAAGACATTCTACTCTGCCGGAACAAGCGAAGCACATTCGTGGCTCCTGCAGGTACAAGCCTCCCCGGAGGCTTGGACATTTGTCTGGGACCTGCTTGACACTTCGAAGGTGAATAAGAATTGATTGATTGATTCGTCCGTACAGCCTTACGAATGTTGAAAAAATGCCAAATTTTTTCTTACCTCAAGTGGCTCGTCTAACCATCTCCGACCCTCCTCGAGGCCACAGACTATTGTCTGCTTTGTTACCGGTGCAAGTACGTGTTGTAGTACGGCAGTCCGGCTTTTCTCGGACGACGAGACAGTCTGATTTATAATAAATAGATCAAATTCAGTAACTAAGGAGCCAATTCGCTGTCGATAATACGAATGTTTTCTGCCATTGCTGCAGAGCTGGGAAGTACAATTTTTCGGCGCTACGACTCTCTACTCCAAAGTAACAAAGCAATGGGAACAAGTTCCCAAAACTGAATACCTGGCGTTAAAGGAGCGGATACTCAATTGCGTCAAACGAACGGACGCTCCTATTTTAGTACTATGTAAACTATGTCAAGCGGTGAGTTCGACGCTTCAGTTTGGGAAAATTGTTTCACATTTTTTTCGTAATTCTTCAAATATTCCTGATATACCGAAGTAACTTGAATTTCAGCTGGCGGCTGTACTGGCTAATATCGAAGCTACGGCGGAGGGAACAACAGACGATAAAAGCGTAGTGGAAGAGTTAGTAGATATCTTATCCTGCGATTCTCCGTTGATGCTGGATTTACTCCTGCGAGTCCTTTCTGCTCTTCCCGGAGAGGTAGATAGCCTTGCACGATTCAATGATTCCCCAAAGGAACACTCTGTAATGCATTTATTTTATTTTTATTTTTTTATCGACTGTAATTATTTATGATTCACTTGGTTGATTCAGGTAATGTATGTATATTATACGCGTGTCTCTCAGTTTGAAAATAGACAAGGAGCAAAGAAAACGCGGCTCAGGGAAGGATTGACGGCGAGTTGGCTCAGAGTTTCTCTCCTACTTGTGGACGTGTTTTCGAACTTGGATCACAACGTGTCTGGAAGAGAAAGACAAACGTTGTTTCTTCTCGCGCTCGAATGCGCCCTATCTTGGTTGAAGTTGGGACAATTACCGTTGGAAACTACGGGTCACATATACAATCATCTGCTGCGCGCTGCCTTGCAATACGCCCCAAACAGGTAATACATGAACCGCGTACCAGCTCACCGTCCCACCGTTGGACGTAACTGTCACAAATATTATTCATGCAATTTGTTTGAAGGGAAACGGATGCACACGCTAGCAGCGGATGGGAGGTGGTTCAGGAATGTTTGATTTTGACCCTGACACATCCGGAACTCCACAAACGGCCGCTTATGCTTTGGGGATGGGCCGAGGGGTTGGTATGGGTAGCGCGTCAAGAAGGTGGGCAAGCTTTTTACGAAGTGTTGACGGCCTTGGGAGAGGCGCACAGTCGAACATTTCTACTAGCATTGACCGGGGAAGGTGACGAAAAGCAGAGATGGACCGCCAAAGAACTGATTGAATTATTACTGGAATGTTCCGAGTTATCCGGACGATATCCCGTCGATGAAAGAAGCAGTTGTATCCCTTTTGGTTTCTGGTACACCTTACAAGACGACTTATACACATTGGACCCACCGTTGGAAGCCCGAGCGTCGCTCGCCCTAAAGCCGGTTTATGCCCGTCTTACTCAAGCTCTTTTGCATAAAGCAGCGCTTCCCAGGTCCCCTGCGGAAGCTGGTGACGAAGACGAACGAGAGCTCCTCCGGTGTTACAGGCAAGATGCAGCTGATACTCTGGCATATTGCTACAACGTACTGGGAGGAGAATTATTGCAGCTATTGGGCCAAAGATTGAGTCAGCCTCCCGATAATTTTCAAGGATGGGCCGAAGTCGAATCGACTCTGCACGCGTTCAAAGCTCTGTCGGAAAGTGTCGGCACTCACGAGACGCGCTATATTCCGTCTCTCGTGGACTTGGTCTTGTCGCAGATTCCCTACCACAGATATCCCGGAGAAGTATTGTCGAGCGCTTGTACGGCGGTCGGCGCTTATGCGGAATGGATAGGCGAGCACCCGGATCCTTGGTTGGAGGGGTCCTTGAGACTCGTGTCACTGGGATTGGCGCAAGGTCCGGTTACAGCGCCGGCTGCCAGTATGGCACTGAAAGACTTGGCCCGAGAATGTGGGCCACATTTGGCGCCATTGGCCCCGTCGATCCTTGAAACGATCGGACTCACCTTGCCGAAGGTACCGCCAGGCGGGGGTGAGGGTCTGAGGTTAATGTACGCAGCCGGAAAATTGTTAAATTCGTTGCCTTCGACCGATCTCCAATTACGACACGTCGATTCCACGCTAGGTCCTTGCGTAAGACGATTGCACGAGTTGTTGCGACTAACGCCGTCCAAAGCTCGTGTAGCGGTTGTTAATCAGCTGAAAATGGCAACCATGTTATTCTCGACGTTGGAAGGGTCGGTTGGAAAAGCAGTACTCGACGGACTGTTGCCCTTATTCAACCAAATTGTAGAGAATAACGAGTGGGGAAAAGATTACGTGACTCTGGAAGCCATGCACATGTGCGCACAGCGGTCCCTCTCGTCTCTGCCGAATCCAAAAACCGATGCTCGACCGCTGCTGCCGCTTCTCGTCACGTCTTACAAAACGCAACCTCACGCGGCGGCTCTAAATCTGCTACGTCAATTGGTCTTGTTGTTCGGCAGAGATTCTTGCACCGTCGTTGCTCCGGTTTTTGCCGAGTTGAGCAGCTACACTTTAAACGGAGTGGCCAGGAGCCGAGTGGTCGGTGGCAATTTGTCAGAGCTCTCCGATCTGCTGGAAGCTTACCTCACCTTGCTAGCCCAGATATGCAAAAAGAATTGCCGGATACTGCTCGACGTTCCCCAACAAGTTTTGGAAACTCTACGTTGCGGTGAGGAATTCTTTTATATCCCCTATTTCCTTGAGAAATGAAATCGATGTACTTGTATCGTTTTGTATATTTAAACGGATACTTTCTAAACATACAGGAATCGCATGTTTGTCGCTTCCCGAGGCGGGAACCGCCAAGGCTGCCGGAAGTTTCCTCACGCACGCAATTAGTCAGAGCCCACGGTTCGAAACGTTTATCGAATCTGTCGGCCAGGAACTTGTCGGTGCGATTCTTCGTTGTGTAGGTAAGCAGATCGACCGTTTTCGCCCCAAAAAATTTTTTGCCGCATGCCATTTGATACCGTTTGATTGCCCCTCCCGAGTTTCCAGATTTCGCTCGGTTCGGTCAGACTCTATCATTCAAAAAACTACACTTGCATAAAACAGAAAAATTAATGAGCTTGACGGCACACATACACATCGATAATGTGAATATTTTCTGAAATCTTCATTCCCTATAAAATTATCGGTACAGACAGGAGTAACAGAAATTGATTCAGAGTCCATGGCGGAACATGGATTTCAATGAGTTTATTTCTAACCGTGTGTAGTACCGCCGAAGTTATTAGCCAGATACGCCAATCTATCCAACGTATGCTGAATTTCCCGGTTGATAGGTATAGTGAATAATTAGTATACGTTGCGTAAGATATGACTGTATGAATTATTATTGTATCGACGAATGAGTGAACGTTTTTTGGCCGAGTTGATGACGCTATACATTCTGTGTTTTCATATATGTGGGACAGAGCCTCTCTCTCACCCTGACAGATCTACTGTTTAGCGAAATAACGAGAGGTACCGGTCCGCATACGGATAAATGAAGGGTATGCGACCGGTATCGGAGATACGAATTTTCATAAAATCACCTACACACTACTAATTCCCAATATTCATTCGACTTTTGCACGCTAGGTGGACAAGTTGCACGCAATAGCCTAGAACCTCATGCCGAAGTTCTTCTGGTGCTCAACAAGTATTGTGGCGAATGGACCGCTCAATGGCTTCGGTTGGCTCTCTCCGATGCAACTGTACCGCCGGTTGGTCAGGATCAAAAAGATGCTTTTCTACGGGCTGTCTTACGCGAACGTAGCAATAAACGGCGACTTTGCGAGACGCTGAAAGACTTCAGTCTAATTTGTCGCCAATCGATTCCTGGATTGTAATCTCTTAAGGGGAAAGTGATTTTATTTTTACCTGACTAAACAAGAATAGCGATGATAATCATCGTCACAATCACCACGTAAACTTAGTACGGGTGAACAGCATGGTTTTCTTTGTTATACCCTCGTTGCGAGTTACTTTTGGAAATTTTCTGTAAATATATATGATGTAACCTTCCCTTTAGATGTAAAACTTGTAACGAACACATGTATATTGCCGTAGAAGAACTTTGTTAGCCAACTGAAAGCAATTGGGAAATATACATAGAATGAGATTTAATCGGTGAATCAGTTGACACGATATTAAAATTTCTGCATGATCGAATAAAATATGATATTTTCGTGCAAAGAATGTGACCCTAGACGTCGTTGTACGTCTCGTGATTACACACACACGCATACGTCTATACGAGGTATATGTACTACTTTGCGAATAGTGTCTGTGTCACTAATGTTGGCTGCTTTTGCCTTGCCTACTCGTTGAATGCATAGACATGGAGCATGAACCGCGCACTCTCTGCCATAAAATGACTCGCTTTGTAGAAAGAAACAAACGATTTCGGTCATTGTCCATCTTTGTAAAAGCAAAAGTGATTATGAACCGGCGACCGATCGGATTCTTTGACAGAGACGGAACATCGCCAAAACCGTTTCTGTCTCTCGTACTCGGTGTACACCACAGACAGTGTAGGGAAGGCACGGTCCATGCTCTATGTTCATGGTTGAAGACGATCGAAATGAAAGTATTGGCAAGATTATATTGCAATGCTTACGCACAACGGTCAGACACAAAATTTTACACACATTTAATGACAAATGGACACAAGTTTTCAAAAATTTCCGTTTTACAAAATGATTACAATTTTCTTAACGCCTATGTACAAGCTGTATGTGAGTTCGCTTCACACTTCTTTCAACAATAATATCTTGACAATCATCTCAAAATTTCGTACGAGATGAAGATAATATAAACGGTGTAGTCCAAAAGTGTGTGGCACAAACGAGCAGCAGGCTAAGTCGTTGGAAGTGACACTGGTTACAGTAATTGTGAGAAAACGAAAGAAAATTGATATGGTCTTTCTGCTATACATGTATTGTCACATCTGTGTTGGTGTAAAAATGCCTTGAACGTGGTATATCAATCGGCCGTAGTATGGTTATCGATTGTCGTTTAAGAGTCTATGAGAATGGGAGAAAATAAAGAAAAGGAATTTATATAGTCGTGCGTCAACCTTATGCTAAGATGCTTCTGTAGTATATAACGTTGTACATACGTAAAGCAGTCAAATATTGAAACAGAAAGGAACCGTATCTTCTACTTGATACATACTGATGAAAAACAAAAACGATATCATAATTAGGTTCAGCTGAAAGAAGTCTGACGCAGACGCATTGTAAATAATTAAATATATTTTGTCTTATAACTATACGTAGTATGACGACCCTCTGTGATTCGCATTTTCCATTATCGGATTGTCACAAGTTTATCATTTCCGTTACTTGGGTTCGTCGCCATTGGTAACCGGAGGAACGCCAAAGTTTGCAGCGATACGAGACTTCCTCTGCTTCCCAGATCTTTGTTGATGTTTAGGTTGATTCGCAGGTTTGTTTTGCACATTTGGCGACATCGAAGCATCCGTTGCTTTTCCTTCGTTCACCTGAAACAACAGCCATCGTTGTCATAGATGTGTGTGACTGAATAAATGAAAATATAGATAACGAGTTGATTATAGTATATGGGGTATCCATGCCAAATCGACCTGCCGGTGACCCTCGACCTCTCAGATCTGGTCCGTGATTTTTTGCGTCATTCTTCCGACTTTAAATAGCAACGAGATTTTTTTTCAGATTTTTCAAAATAAATTTGAGCATGTGGTGAATTTTCCAAGTTTTTTTTTCAACACCTCGATGGCCGTAACCGAAAAATCTGGAAAAATTCTCAAAAAGCCTCTGTCCAAAATGAAAATTTTTTACCCAAATTGCACAATGTCCAAAGTTTTCGTTCAACCTGATTTTTAGATTTATCGATGAAAAAATTACCAAAAAATAATTGGTGTGGAGATCAATGCACCGTGAATTTATCGAATCACAGTAAATCATGAATAAAAGTAAGATAAAAATAAAAAAATTAACAAAATAATAATAAAATAGATAAAAGCTAAAAAATCAGGTCGAAGGAAGAGCTTGGACATTATGCAATTTAGGTAAAAAATTTTCATTTTGGACATAGGCTTTTTGATAATTTTTCCAGATTTTTCAGTTACGGCCATCGAGGTGTTGAAAAAAAAACTTCGAGAATTCACCACGCGGTCAAAGTTATTTTGAAAAATCTGAAAAAAAATCTCGTTGGTATTTAGAGTCGGAAGAATGACGCAAAAAATCACGGACCAGATCTGAGAGGTCGAGGGTCACTGGCAGGTCGATTTGACATGGAATGCCCCATATTTTCTCACTATTTCATTTTATGTTTTTTTTTTTTTTTGTCTGAGTGATTTTGTATGAGAAAAAATGTATGCGGACGACTGGAAATCGAACCTGGGTCCAACGCCACCTAACCGGGGCTTACATCGACGAACCGCCGTAACAGTCTGAATATTTTCAATTAGGAACTATACCTACAGTTGAACAGTTTATCGTTTGGAAGAATGAATTGAGTAACAGTGAATATATTACTGTGATAAACGAGAATTTAAAAAATTATTAATTTCTGTGACAAGGATAGTTTGGTTGCGTGAGCAACGGGGGGCTCCGTTGTAATCATTTTTCTAACCCGACCGTCTATTCCCTTCATTCAATTCAATACGTAGGTGTACACCGGACGAATCAAACCTTGCAAGTTCCGTCGTTAGTCTCGAGTTGTGCATTTTGTTGCTTTCCGTGGTGAGAGCTGTTTGCAGAGTTTGTAGTCCCGGTAGAGTGTCTTGGATTTGGGTTTCGGTGTTGCTTTTGTGCTTGTAGCGGCACGAATGGAGCATTCTTCCTATTGTCGGACTTGTTACTTTCGGTTCTCCAATTTTTGGAACTACTCCCAGTGCCAGACTGATGTCTTTGCTGCGGCCTGACTTGTGAAAAGCTTGGCATCAAGCGTGGATTATTCAAATTTTGTGGCACATTCGGACTGCCATTGAAGACCTGCATAAACGGGTTTGGCATAATCATGGGTGGCATAGGAGGTGGACCGTTGAGTACAGGCCTCATATTTTGCGGTCGTATCACGTTCTGACGAGTGTTGTACCACTGCTGGGGTGGCGTAGGCAATATATTGACTCCTGGTTCGGGTATGGTGCTCGAATTTAATTCCTGAAAAATTTCTCGTATACCTCAACGAAAATTCCCATCGAAACGAAAAATCACCCAAACCTACACTCACCGTATATACCCTCTTGGCGGCACTTTCGGCAGCCAGTTCTCTAGTGGGGCAAAACTCACCGCCGAACGTTCTCATATCGGGTAAGAAGATGCGTGCGGAAATAAAGTTATTCTCCTTGTGCGGCACGTAAGTATAGCGAGGCATGGCCATCCCTTTCAATTGAAAATATGTCAACAGTTGCGAGCAATACGATACCGGGTTTGGTCGTTTAGTACTTCCCGCTTGCCTGGCATGCTGTAAAAAGTAGTCAGATTCATTGATTAGTCAATGAGCCGGTCGATTTGCAATTTCTGCTCTCCGGTGGAATATTGGAACAGAGGCTAAAGGCTAATGAGATCCTCGTATTTATCTGGATGTTTGATCGGACACGAACGAAAGAAAACAATTTCGAGTCAATTTTTAAAGGCACCGGTGCTTCCCGATACTTTTTCGACACTTGTTGAATACAATATGACGCTTTCGACAAATCTGAATACAGCGGCGATATCGCCACAGGTACATGCAAAGATCTCATTAGATGCCGCATAAGTATTATTGAACGGGTATTCAAACGTACATCAAATAGTTGTTGTACCAGAGGTGGAGCTTCCGAAGATTTAGATAATTGTGGGAATGCAGGAGGTTTGTTGGATGACGTATTTTTATGCGTATTATCATCTGAGATTTTCAACATCGCTTTCAAAAAAGCACTGGGATCTTGAGGCTGTTGTACATAATGGTTATGGTTAGAGAATTGATATTTCTATGTAAATGCCTACCGACTCCATCCAACGCATGAAATCTACAAAAGTTGAGAGGTTTAGCCGTATCCCACTATCGTCAGCTAGTCCTAATATTTTCATTCGCGAGAGCAAGTTCAAGCACATTGTGTGTTCTCCAAGTCTTTCAAATTCCATCCAAGCTTTTGGTGCAGTGATCGCACGATCCATTAGTGTTTAATCCTAGAACGCCATTACGGGGTGCCAGGAAATCACGCATTTTTGCACTTTTCCGGCATTTGTCTTTCGTTTAAATCGTTTTTCCAACCAACTTCTAGATTTTTCAACCAACTTCCATACACGGCATTCTCTTCCTTATCAAACGCCGATGAGATTTCGCTATGATTAAACCCGTTATCGCACATAGAAAGCAGTTTATGCTAAGGAAACACTGGGGTGTGGCGACACCCCATAGTGGCGTTAGAAGGCAAGAAAAAATATAGCGGCGTTCTAGGGTTAAATATTTGAGTAATTTGAATGAAAGCTTTCCATCTCAGAGAATGTATTTACCTATGCCATATGACTCAATCTGTGGTTCTGGTTACACAGATCTGACTAAAATTCAATTCAATTCTCCGAAATTGAAGAAAATCCACTGAAAATACCATGAAATTTCTATTGTCGTTCAAGTGTACTTCTACTCTATACAAAAAAAAAAAAAAAAAAATTCTCGATTAAAAAATACTTTATCCTATGTGTGCGGAGTCGTATGTATATTGAACCGCGGTATTTACCCAAATTTGAGTCCCTCTAGGCTGCTTGATTAGCGAAACAATAATGGTTAGTATTTTGGAGTGAAATTCATACCGATATACAATCACGTCAGACCTAATGAAAACTAGAAACAAGTAAAATAAAAATCGACAAATACACTCACCGAATCCCTCGGAGCAGCTGAGGTTTGCTTCGATTCGGTATCGCGCGTTGTCGGTAATTTCTGTTGGCTGTCCGGACCACCAGACTTCTAAATAGTTGCACATACCGCTTATAGTGAGAGTTTTGATTATAATTTTTTAGCCTTTTACCCTTATAACTCAACTTACTTTTAACCTATGTAACTCGTTCCACAGGGCTTGAAATTCCGACGACTTTTGGAAAGATTGTTGGCTATCCTGGCTATCCTGTGGATTTTGTTCAGGTTCGTTCCCAATCTGTTTGTAGTAACACACATTGAGTTAGATACTTGGGTGAGTGCAGAAGCAGGTATGTATTGTAATTATGATTGCCTACTCTCTGAAATTAAACAGAAGCGATAGCTTCACCGAAAAGAAAAAGTATTGTGCGATGTGATGATTTGACGGTACATTGGCACTACATAGATGAGACATACCGACATCGAGTACGCACCGTGATATTAGTTGCAGGGCTAGTTTCTGTCTGCATCGCGCTTTTCTGCACTTTGGCGGGTGCTATGCAATCATTTTGGACACTTTGCCCAACATTCTGACGACTGGCCTTTGTTTGGTCATTATTCTTTTTCATTATTTTAATGGGTGCAACAGGAAACTGAATTTCACCCTTGATAAATGCTGGTGCGATAGCGTCCTGGCTGTTGAACGATGCAAATGCGCTGGTATTAGGGCGAGATGAATTATTTTGAGAATTCGAAGACGACCTCCATGATAATGGTTCCGTATCGCTATTTGGTTTTCCTGATTTCACATTTTCAGCGCGAACACCGTGGGACAGGTTGATAAAGTCCGCAGGCGCTAACCGATAACCACGATTTGCGGAGCACATGTTTATAGAGAGACCACCTGGAAATACAATTGTTTGACCGTACATGCATTGGTGGTCGTCGGACATCCCGGAAAACCGTGACGAATTGAGTGTCTGAAAAACAGAATCAACACGAATCCTGTACCGACGCGGACGCAATTTTTTTTCTTAAAGCTATTCATTTTGTTTCAATTGGCGTCGATGCGGTTATTCGGACACTCGATCCGTTTCGGTTTACGGGAATGCAAAGGCCTCGTTTTTCCTTTTTCAAAGGCGACCGACTAATAAATATCCTATGCCAAGGTGGATCATGGCAACGAAGAAGAATTACCTGATCTAAAAAAATGAACACCCTATCCCGAATGAGTCTGATATTCAAAATTTTCCTTCAAAATTACAACCGCAAACCTATTCACTATCGCAATCGAGGCATTGCAAATTCTCACCTGCAAACGTTTTATCAAACACCACGTCAAACATGTAATCGCACACTTTTTCTGCTCTTTGTACGCCGGTAATGGTGCCCTTATATCCAAGGGGTACGGTGAAACTTTCTCTGACGCAGACAATTCTGTCATACATTTTGTGGTGAGCTGTCGCATCTGGAGGAAAATTTCCTATGTGTAAACTGGGCTTGTATAACAAGTGTGGCTTGACTTGCATCATCACAGTCTTCCCACTGTGACCATCTTTCTGTTCCGCTATGAATTGATCCACAGCCTTTTCTATTTCCTCAACATTTTCCAAGTCCAAACACTCGGCACCGCAGGTGCGGCTCTCGACATTGTAAAACGGCTGTTCTTTCAGCCAAGCCAATACGTCATTCACAGTCACGGATCTAGAAAATGATAAACGATACGAAATGAGAAAGACCTTCGTAGTGCGATTTTCAATTCATTTCAAAATAGCATGTTGGGATGAGAGAACAAGACTCACCCCGTCTCGTCGAATAATTCGTCTTCGTGATAAATATCATTTGTCACATTATTGGCCAACTGTTCGAATAATAGAGGACACTTTCGCATGTAGGCGCGGATCAAGTCAATGGCCTTTGCACTATATAACCATTGGCCATTAACTTTTTTAGTATATCCTGGTACCTAGAAAATATTGATCGACATTATAAACTTTGCGATACGCTACCAAAAAATGCTGGTGCAATATCATCAATGGGGTTGTTGGTCGATATATATTTTTATCCCACTCGATTTCCACATTCTCTTGTACCAAGTGAAAGGCGAGCGCGAAAAATCAGAGGGGAATATCTGCGCATTCGTTTTCCTGAATCGGACAACGCCAGACTGCGGAATCTAGTGTAGTATCGTCGACAAAGGCAAGTTTTAGTGTCGATAAATTATCAAGGCATTAGCTTACACTCTTGATCAGATATATCACGAGCAATTCCGTGGACCATGCGGACCGGTGAGGAGTAAAAATTTGAATCGAATCACAAGTTCGTCGAGGGAATGGATTATATCAACAATGTCGAAATGACGGATCTCGCATGAGAATCTTCACGATATAGGCGATACAGCTTCAAGGCGACCTACCTCTTCATTTTTTTTGTTAAACTTCAAGTTGAGCCCCAAGTTGCGTTTCGGATTTTCCAATTGCTCCCGCGGTCCCTGCATAACGTAAATGGAACCAGTTATTCGGCTCAAGAGGTGGCTGCTAATTCCCAGTCTCTGAGCAGCTATGCTGCCGTGCATGTAGCGTGATTTTGAATCCGATTGAGACTGTCTCAATGAATCCAAGTTCGGTTCTTGTACGATCCACATGGCCAATTTGACTCTGCCGGTTTTGAGGTTCGTTCCAGCTTCCACGACCTAGCAAGGCCAAAGTTTTGTGCGTACGATATTAGAATGGATACATTGACAACTTGTGATCTTATACTGTATCCGATCATGTCTCCGCCGTCATACCTCCCCTGTTGCTCCGTAATGCGGATGTCCCAGCATAAAGCATATGCTTTTTGGTGTAAATACTTCGCCAATATTCTTATACTGGACAAAACTCGAATCGTGGACAGTTATATCCCTGACTGTTGCCTGAAGGACAAATGCGGACGGTACGTCGCTCCATTGTTTTTCTAGCGACAATTTACCTTGAGAAGCGAAAATGTAACGTCTACCTGTCATCAGACAAGCGTGCACTAAAATTTCTGTCTCCCCCACGTCGACACCCAGGCGACTCATATAACTGCAAAAGAGAGGGTTTAAAAATATTTGTTGCGATCAAATATCGGTTGATACGTTGCGCAAGTAAACTAGTCTTACTTTTCACAGATAGCCTTTTTCGATTGGTTCCATTGAGCGACGAGAGGTCCTTTCATCTCGTCTTTTAAAATTTCTTCGTTACGCCCTGCGGATAATTTGAAGCTCGTCTCCTTACTGGACACGGCGATGACTCGTGCTTCGACCAAGTGTGGCCACGAAACGAAAATACTTTTCCCGAGTATCAGATTGGCCAACTCGGCGATATCTGGTGTAGCACGCGGGAGTATGCTCAAGATCATATTCTCGCCACGGGATGGCTGTTCGAAAACTTTGACCTGGAATCAGAATTAAATAGGTACATATCGCCGCATGCGGTGTCGCAGGCATTCCACGATTTGAGGAAAACAAAATGGCGAAATTGATTTCTACTATTCTTCTACTATTTCAAATATAGCATCTTTTTTCAAATGTGTGATTTTTGAGTGGTGGTTTTTTTTTTTTTTTTTTTTTTAAATTTAATACTTTTAATACAAACTTTATAAAAGGGTTCGCCCGTATAATATCAAACAAATGAAGGGATAAATATCAAGTACCTTGGCTTTTCGTAATTCAGACGTGTGTTCGACGTGCTTCAGAGTTGGAAATCCAGGGAAATACACATCTAGTCGGATATCTGGACATAAGCCCTTGACCAGCTTTTCTTTAGGCACAATGATGTCCTGCCGCTCAATTTTTTCCAGTTTTGCATGATTTTTGGATAATTTCGGAAAATATTCGGGAGCAACGTACAAGCCCAAATCCTCCTTGGTGTAGGAGTAAACGTACATTGGTCCGTGGGAGTTTCGCTGCTTTTCGTCCGGTGTCAACGTGGCGTAACAGGGCTCCATAGCTTTTTGAATATTATTATACGTGTGTTATACGACTCAAAATAACCTCTGACAAAAGCATGACAGAATGACAAGTGAAACGGATACGTGCGATAGTATTTTGTAATTTGTACCTTCGAGTAAATTTGTCTCCTCGATAAAAGGAATGAGCACGACAGCCTCCCACTCTTGTCGCTTTCCGTTCAAATCAGTTTTGAATTCGGCTGGATAGTATTCGAGGATCGGAGATTGTTCGCCGATCATCAACGATTCAAACGGTCGCGGTAGCAGAGATCTACTGGCCGACGGCAGTACCGCCAGTAGCTGCTGGAAGGGTAAAAACGGTCGACCCATTTCGAATTCCAGTTTCAAATCTTTGAAACCCTTTATGTCGGAAATATATGGCGCATAATGATGCGGATAATACCACGACCAACTGCAACATCCGTTGTAGTAGTAGTTCAAATTCCACTGAATAGCTCTGACGTAACATTCTGCCTGCGACCTCAATACACCTCTGAAACATGATAATAGTAAACATGTGTAGTTCGAGATCCTAGAATGTTGCAAAATGTCGACCAAATTCAGCAATATCTATAGACAAACCAGTTCTCGCGAAGTGCCAAGCCTGTGAACGACAGTCAAGGTTACGAGAACCGGAACAAGATCCACGGCTCATGGTATTTTTAAGGGGTTACATACACTTGGAGCGGGTGCAAGGACGTGATTTTCGTGATTTTTTTTCGACAGGATTATCAAGGTTTATTGAAAAACTGTCGAGTCCATTAATTAGTACTCGTTTTCATGTACTTGTACATTAGAACATTGCATTGACTTGGGCGTGAACGAAGAATTTTGAATTTTGTTGAAAAACAAATTGTAGCAAAAAAAAAAAACCCTTTGTTAAAATTGTTGTAATTTTTTGAAAATGTTCACGTCCAAGTCAATGCAATGTACTAATGAAATATTTTTGAAATTCTGATTTTAGATAAACCGTTCTTCAGTTATGACGTCCACCACAGTGGATGCTAAAAAAGAGGCGATCGTGTAATATAGCTGTAGTTCCGCCATTTTTCAATATTTTTAAATAAAAAAAAATGTACAAGTGCATGAAAACGAGTACTAATTAATGGTCTTGACAGTTTTTCAATAAACCTTGATAATCCTGTGGAAAAAAAATCACGAAAATCACGTCCTTTCGCCCGCTCCGAGTGTATGTAACCCCTTACCGATAACCAAACGTAAGAGTCTTTCAACTTTGAATAACAAGAGATACGTACGCGTCCACATTTTCATACTCCAATTTGTTCATGTAATAATCCCGTTTGTGCTGAACAAATTCCATGTTATAAACGTCACTGTCCGAATCCTGGTCAACGTCCAATGGTTCTTCTTCGTCGGAATGTCCCAACAGCTGTTACCAGAAATATTCACTCGGTTTAAAGTTGGATAGAAAACAATCGAAGACCGAAAACGTGACGTGGACAAGCTGCGAGCTGTTGCGATCTTGAAATATTTTCAAAAGCAAGTGCACGCTTTGGGATTCCTTTTCCACGGTTAAAAAAAAAAAAAAAAAAACGACTACATTTTATGAAGCCATTTGGGTACCTCGGACGGGGTAAGTTCGATTCTACACAAATCTATTCTACAGAGTTCGGTTCTACTGAAATTGTTTCTATACGGAATTCGGGTTTGGAGGTTCGATTCTACAGAATTCAGTTTTGGAAATTCGTTTCCACAGGTTCATTTTCACCATGTCATGACGGTTCACTACGAGTTAGGCTAGCCACTGATCCAACGCACGCGACCACCGTGGTAACTACCCAGAAGGTGTTTTGTCGCATCGACAATATCTCCGTTTCGGGGTTTTGTAGCCTCAGGATATTTTAGCTGGGGACTTTGAGACTGGTGGATATTTTAGCAAGGTGGAATGGCAAGGTAGGATGCTATGCGGTGGAACACGACTTTTTGCGCACGTATTCTGTAGAAACGAACCTCCGGAACAGAATTCTGTAAAAACGAATCTCCGGAACTGAATTCTCTGGAAACCAACTCTGTAGAAACGAACTCCATAGAAACGTACCCTTTTCCCTAGGACGTCTCTTTTCAATCACCTGATTGACAGAGAGCTCAGCCCATGAAATCAATGAATGAATAAACGAATAATGGACACAAAGCCGAGTACCAATCGACCGAGCATACATTAGCCACATACCATGTCGTCGGTAGACTTGATTAAATCTTGCAGGTCCTTGTTTCCCAACTTCTTTGGCGATGTATCCGGCACACTCTCGTTGTTTTTATAACTATGCCTCTCCGTTTCGTTTGGCCTTCGCCCCGTTTTGGATTCAAAATATTTCAAATCGGCGTAATGCTCTGTAAACTGTTCAATGTCCACTCGACTCAGGCGGTCCATGAATTTCTCAAAGCGATCCAACATCAAGGTACCGCCCTCGTTTATGTAACCTGTACCAAATTTTTTCCGAAATTAGCGACCATATTGCTGTACGTTGATAAATTTATCGGTCGGTCGGTGCAAGATCCGCTGTGGTACTTGTTGGCAGTGACAATAAGGCGGAAACATCATGGGCAGGCAACGTTATTATGTGCGGTCATCGTTAAGCGTTGTATGTTCGTTGCATGAGTAAAGTTTGAAAAATATTGTACCAACCGTCAAGAGTAGGCAGCACTTCCATATAAGCCAAGTATAGGATCGGTAGGGCGCCATTGGCTATGTGCAAGTTTGGCAAGTTTGGAATAAAATCATTTCCAACCAGGAAACCCATGAGCACCCAGTCGTCGATTATTTTCTCGATGCTGAAGTCGAACGATAGCTTATCCTTGACGGATGAAAACTCATGTTCTATGTATTCTCGTAGTACGGACAAATGGAGAAGAAAGAAGGTGGTTTCTTCCGGAGTGGACACTCTCTTCTGTTTGTTTCCGAACTTGATTTCTTCCCTCAGCAGAGAGAAGTGAGGTTCGTGAGTACAGAGACCTAACATTATCAGGTCAGCGTCCAAGCCGTACAAGCAATGCCTCGTATTACTGTCGTAATTTGGCTGAGACTTCATGTACCTGATGTAATCCATAATTTTGTGCTCTCCTTCGCCCGGCGTCTGAAACATATTTGTAACTTGAGCACAACCTTCATTTCCCGCTACGAGAAGATTATACATAATTCATACAGGGGATAGGGGAAAATGCGGGAAGTTGAAAATATGCGGGAAGTTGAAAATGTGCGCGAACCTCGTGTCCGCTCAGAATCACTTTGCACTTTTGCCAAAGTTTGTCGGTCGTTATCTTGTATGTGACAAAATACTTCAATTGCTCGTTGAGGCGCGTCATAAACACAGTTCCAGGTGTGATGCAATTCGAATCGAATCTCGCCTCCTTGGGAAGAACTTCGCCCTTTTCCTTTGCCTTGGCTTCCAATACTTCGGCTTCTTTGGCCGATCTGAATCTTCGTCCCCTTTGTTGGTTCATCTTTGCACGGGGGGCCACTCCGTCGACCGCCATGAAGAACAATTTTTGAGGTTGGATCATGTGAAACAATATTTCGATGTAATGAAATATGTCTCGGAAGATCTTCTCCTCGGATATACGAAAGTGAGGATCAAAGTCATTGGGATGCGAACATATGTGGATGATGCCGTTCATATCCAAGTACAGATTGTCATATTCCGGAATCTGAAAATAACAAAAGCGAGCCTCTTTGAAAATTGCCAATAATCGGTCACAGGCCACAAAGTGCATGTAACGACGATCGATCCGGCGAGAATCTTTGCGAAACACTCCGTCACATTTTCCATAACACGGTCCGCTTTGATAATACTGCCGCCGCAACCCCTTGTTCTAGCTCCGATGCAACCCTCGCTACGAGTCAGCCTCGGGTTTGACGTTCTTCTTTTCCGATAGCGTCACACGCCGGCTCAATGAAATACATGTGCGTCCACGAATATAATACTCCCCTACCCAGTACCTGGCCTTCAACGGACAAATGAATGAACTTGCCGTATGAAAAATAGTCATTTAACCCATGTCCAACGACACTATCGTTTCGAAAGTAAAAAATATACGCCGTAAGGCGGTTATATTTTACACGAAGCCGTGTCCCGTCGATCACCCAGGTCGTGTCCGTCCGTGATGGAAAACTTTGGCGAATGATTAGGAATAACTAGATGAATAGGTTAGGTTGTGAATGCAAATCGAAACTTTTAGTACCCACCTGATATTCTCTGACTATTTCACTGAGGCACGGATATCTCTCGCTCATATACCTGAAGAACTTTGGGACACCCATTTTGATCTGTCACCTGGTTTCGCAAGCCTATTCTGAATGATTATTTATTGTTCGGGTGGAAATGGCCACCGTAACCGATATTAAGTAGTAGATCGTGTGTTCATATCAATTTCCATTCTACGCTTCTATCACCAAAAATAGGCAAGAGGATACGATGCGTAACCACACGATAACTTCCCTGTTGTTGGTGAACTTTGATAAACGCCAAGGGAATATTTTCCGTCACAACAGTAGTGTGCGACCCTACTCCGTGGTGCGACCACCTATACATGAACCAAGGAGTAGGGGATAGAGGTGCAGTCGCGATAAGGCTGCATTCACATGGGCCTGAATTCACCGGATCGGAACGGAATCGCAATCTAGGGAGTTTTCGAAGAGCCAATCAGAGACGTTCCGGTCATTCTTCGTTCCGATGAG
Source organism: Euura lappo (assembly GCA_018257835.1). Taxonomy (NCBI): domain Eukaryota; kingdom Metazoa; phylum Arthropoda; class Insecta; order Hymenoptera; family Tenthredinidae; genus Euura; species Euura lappo. Next base: position 1,029,789 of record JAEUYN010000309.1, on the reverse strand, counting down.
AATATCAGGCTGCTGTAACATCTAACCGGACCACAAACCACATCCTCATGAAGAGTTACCAGAAGTCACTATATCACCATGAACCACAAGAATCCATGATGAGAAACTTGAAATCTAGTAACTTGTCCAGTCTTCTAACGGCTAACTAAAATCCCCTATACAAGGAACTTAGAGTAAACCGACTCTACATAAAGTTCGCCGACCCTACCTCTGCTGATAAAAAGGACACGATTATAATGATCATTCTTACCTTATAAAATTAATACTTTATGATGAAAACATATATATTATATTACTATCATTATTATATAAATATATACAGCATATACATATTACGGGACAAAGGGAAATACAATTATAAGATACTATCATATCTCTATAGTAACGATATCCTTCAAATGGATAGCTAATTAATAAGCATAACGTAACTATAATTCTAATTACGACTGTTACATTTTGTTAATATAAATTCATATAGAAACACTATAACAATAGAACAACACGTATACGGCTACGGATTGATTGACAGGAGGCCGATGCCCCGCGCCGGAGACACTCACAGATAAGCCTCGAAGAAAGAAAAAACAGGGACGTTCAAACAACCACGTGCAAGGGTCATAAATACTTCAGCATGGAATGCGCAGACATACCATAGAAAAAACGCCTAAACACGATCAATAAGCCTAATCAATAGAATATACGGATGCATATACGTATATATGCTAATCAGCAACGCGCTCAAAGGTACCTACATAAATTGATGAAGTAATTCCCAGATAACAATCGTGCCAGGCACGTCACGCGCACGACGTGCCTCGCACGTCGTGCGGGCGAAAACGCATCATTTTAGCCTGCACTCGCTACGACAATATGAGGAAGCCGCTCATGCGTGCAGGACAAGCTGCACCATGCCATCACGCGTGCGTATGCCCAGAATCACGCTGTGCCGATAAAATGCGGGCACCATGACGAAGTTTAACTTTTCGAAACTTAGATATAGAAATGCAGATTGGTATTTTTTTATGAACACCGGCACATGAACAGATGCGAAAAATTAAGATCATTACCAAGTCGTGGTTGAATATCCCGGGATTTTTTCTCAATTCGATTATAATAAATCGTATAAAATTATATTGATATAATTTTGACAAATCATACAAAAATTGTTTATTGTATACACTTAGTGTTAGATAAAATTCAATAAGATTATAGCATAGAAGTATGCATCATTCTATTGAATGACGTAAAATGATATGAAATTATACGCATATAATTTCATACAAATCTTATAATGACAAATTCCAGATATAATTTCATACAATTTTATCTAAATGTATTGAAAAAAAATCCCGGGTGTCAATCAACAGGGTGTTTCTGAATCCGTGACGAATATTTTTTGTCATAAAACTGTGATTGAAATATCGGTTGAATTTTTTCCCGAACTGATTGTGTTTTAGATAATATTATTGGTCATGTTTTCTAGGTTTACATTGATTCGCGAAATTCTATAAGTTCGTATACAATGTGAAATATAACATGATTAGATTAAAATAGTACAATGCAACAGTATTTTTTGGAAAGGAGCAGATTTAATTTGACAAATTTGTTCGATCAAATACAAATATTTTTTCCTGCGGGAAAGGGGTTTGAATGTTCTAGTGCAAACTGGGACTATATGTATAAATGTTGACTCGAAAGTCTTCATTATATCCTTTGACAGATGAATTTTCTCTACATTTTTGAAGGTATAAAAATCTCAATCGACCAGAAGCATATAATATGAATTAGCTACGGGCTTAAATCCTCAACTGCGCATGCGCAAAGTGCCGTGACACTGATAGGTGTGGTTCAAACAATAAGCCGCCACGACCCGATAGCCGCCATGCTGCCGCCGTCTGCTGACTGAGTAAAAACGCTCGGGTGACTGGAAACGATTTGGTTTGCGTATTTCCGCTTTGTTGAACCTATGAAGCTTAATAATCAGGTAAGTGTAGCCTTTTATCATTATGTTAATAACCCATGTGAGTATTGTTTAACAAGACGTATTGTAATGCCGTGGTATAGTTCGGCAACAAGCTACATAACCTAACTTAAATCTAGCCCTAACCTATGCCACTGTCACCATGTATTGGACAACTAATATGAAATATTTATTTGGCTTGAGTCTACCTGCACAACATTCGCTCTTGAAGTCTAATGCAATCAGAAGTAGATTTGTTCGCAGGAGAATACACATTGGCTAATGGTGAAAAACAGGGGCCAAAAAAGGAACGGAGAAGAAGAACGAAGAAGAGAATACACATCTATTTACAACATTTTTTTATTTTATAGGTATAAGACATGTGTAATGATTTTAGCTGTTCCACGACACGCATGATCAACCGACAAAAAGGTTGTGGAGTATTTCAGCGACCGGCTGGCCAACGTGAAAACACGAAGGTGTCGTAAGTGTATATTGATTTGGAATTCTAGGTTTCCAGACTGATTTAATGATTTAATGACACATTATTCCTCTCAACTTTTCTGGGTGGTAATCCTCGAAGGTATTTGATGATTTTTGGGAGTGTCAGTCATGAAAATGTTACAGAAGAACTTGTTTTCAAAATCCAATGAACATTCGGATCTTCACATTCAAAATTGGCTGGAAATAATTTTTCATGTCTTTGCAGAGGCAGTCATAGATAATCATCTATCGTTTCGTTGCCGAACAAGCCAAGTGCGACAGAAGATGATGATATACGCAGGAAGATAGCCGTGTTGGGAGTGCAAACACCGGAGCAGATCACGACGGCTATGTCGGTCCAGAGGGATTCGCAGTATGACAAAGTGAAAAGACAAGGTGGTTAATAATAATTGCTAAAAATAATTCAGCATTGGTCTTAAGTTAGTCGATCCGACTGAAAATAATTGTCATTAAGTTGTAGCGGTCAATATTCGTGCGATACAGCTGGTATCTACGGCAATATTTTTGTAAGATCTTTGTAAACTCAAGCTATTGAACTAATAATTTTGAATTTTTTCATGTGCCAAAACGGAGTTCTCAAAGTAAAAATATGATATTCATTGACTCAAAAAAATATTGGCGTACACAGGTATGGCAACAAACTTATAGTATTTTCAATATTATGTCACGATGAAAAATTCCTAAATTTACTAGTCTAGTTAGACACCAATTAAATTTTTTTTTGTTCAGGAGTTTCCAATTTCTCTCATCCTGACTGACGTTCAAGTCGAGTAGGGCTGTCATTTATGTGATTTAACTTATGTTCTTGAAGTAGCCTACACCAAAACGGTACGCGGTGTGGTCATATCAAATTTCGTGAAATTTTATTTCGATTTTGTCACTATCGAATAATATTATATTAGGTGTATAGATTTTCACCAAATTAGAATGTTTAGAAATGAAATTTCATGAAATTTTATAACATGGTACAAGAATATACGAAATAATCGACGTACAATTTGACAAATTAATATATATAAAACCGAGATAAAATTGTGTAAAATTCGACAGCGTTTCATAAGATCTGACAGAATTTTATCTGATACGAAACATACAAAAACCTTTTTTTTTTCTGAATCGAAAAATTTAGTTAACGATTTATGTTTCTATGTTATAATAACCTAATAAAGTTTATGTATATCCTTGATTTTAACAATTTAAAGTAATTACTTTATGTTTGCATCGAAAAAAGTTTTATTGTAAGTAGCCACCAATTTCGTTTCGAATAAAAAATATCTCCTGTATGAATTCTTTTTCTTCTATTATACACCCACTAATATTCACTGGAATAAATTTTGATCCGTCAAGGTAAGCGCACTACGTGATCGCACCGTGACTGCATGCTTGCAACCCGCACGGCGTGCCGTGTATTTGAGCGTCAATTGAGGACACACTGCCCCGCTCAGGTGCATGCACGCCGTGCGGCAAAATCCGCACGTATGTCTTCACTATGCGTGCATCGTGCGGGCACGATTGTTATCTGGGTTAATAAATGGCTACAAATAAGTCATCAGCTATATTACATATACACGCATATATGCATCCGTATATACCGACCGATTATAATAACCCACGTAGCCGTATAAATTAGTAAACCCACGCATAATTATATATAATCAACCAATTTCTAATTAAGTATTAATCAACCGTCCAGATTCCTCTATGTACACACAGATACATGCATATACATACCTACCTATACCTATATATATATATGCACGTATATAAAACGTTGCAACCACATTATATTCAAATCCATACCAAAACAATACTGGACAGTTAAATAATCATTGGACATATATATTCATATATATATATATATATTATATCCCTATTATAGTAATCATGTAATAAATGTATGAATCGCCCTGGTGAAAATAATTTCTACGCCAAACTACGAAAAGAATCTACGAAAAAGTATCGGATTTCGGACTTTTCGTAGTTTATTTTTACGCCAGATTTTGTACAGAGTAGTAGTTTTTCGTAGATAGTTGTAGAATGAAATTCGATGTCTATATGAATTGTCGTTTCTAGGTATTCATAGTTTATCGTAGTTCCTCGTAGTTTTTTCGTAGATAGTTGTAGAAGCCAGTTTCGGGATTGGACCTGGATCCTACCCGTACCGCAATTTAATAAACGAAGCGATTTCATAGTAATTCGACCTATTTTTAGAAAAAATCTACTCAACGTTGATGGAATTGTAACAAGCAGAGCAAGTCACAGCATATTTATATGGGTTCATCCCGTATAAAGATACAGAAGTATACCGAAGGTTTATATAGTGATAAGTAATAACAGAGTATCTTGCGTAGAAACAGAGTGATTATATCAGTCTTTATTCAAGTAAGCAGTTCTAAGTCAATCAGTATTACAGTATATTACTCCCAGAGTAGGTGTTATTCTCTAGAGAGTTATTACAGAAGTGAGTCCAGCTAATCCAGTCAAGAAGCTGGGGGAAGGGTGAGGGGAAGTGCATAAGACTGCCCTGGTAAAAATGTGGATAGAAACGGATAGAAACATTGCAGAAAACCGTATAGAAACAGATAGACCTATCCGTTTCTATACGGTTTTCTGCAATGTTTCTATCCGTTTCTATCCGTTTCTATACACATTTTTACCAGGGTGACCGAGCCATCCCACGGTACGCGAAGTATCGAGTGATGCACCGTCAGGCTTATGCGAAAAGAGTAAGATAGCGGGGTGCAGACATTCTAAGATCTAGTTAACTAAGTCTAAGTCTAAGCGTGTGTGTGTGTGTGTGTGTGAGGGTGTGTGAGGGTAGGCGTCGTATGGGCCGTGGGACCAGACGTGACAGAATTATTGAATTTAAAATTTAAAAAAAAAAAAATTTACCCCCAGAAGGATTTGAACCTAGCTCACTTTTAGGGGCCACCCATCCAAGTACTGACCGCGTCCGATGTTGCTTAACCTCGGTGATCCCCAGATGTATGGTCTTCAACTCGCCCAAATTCATCTCCTTGCAGAACTTGACATTTTCTGGCAACATGAAGTTAGTGACTGACATGGAACTTCAACTGAATATTTGAAAAGCTTTGTCACGTTAAGCTTCATATTCTGCCAGCTTTTCGTAGAAAATCATACATTATAGTAATTTTGCGTAGAAATTCGTACTATTCAACAAACAATCGCCAAAGTTTAATCAAATCCTTCCGGCAATTAGACTTTTCACTTTTGTTGTAGAAAATTCTAAATTATCGTAATTTTTTGTAGTTTTATACTTGCGATCTACGTAAAAAGATTCTCATACATTTCAGTCGTAAATTTCTGTAAATGTTCGTAGATATTCATAGTTTGTGCAATTCTTATCTACCATATTCCGTAAAATTTACGAAAATTTTTTCGGGTTGATCATGGTCGTAGATTTTCGTAATCTTTCGTAGATATTTGTAGTAAAGATATTCTGTTGCTTGAAAGATGTAAATTTCCATAATTAATCATGAAATTTTGTAGTTTTCTACTTCCGGAACTACGAAAGACTACGAAAAATTACGAGAAATTGCAAACAATTCCGATTTTCTGAACATTTCTACGATTTGACAGTTTTTGTAGTTTGACGTGAAAATTATTTTTACCAGGGATATTCCGTTGTCGGGAAACTGTAGATTTTTGTAATTGTTCATGAAAATCCGTAGTTTTCCACTGCCAAAACTACGAAAAACTACGACAAATCAAGACAAGAACATTCAGCTTCATTCCGTTTGTAGATTTTCGTAGATTCCCGTAGATACTCGTAGAACTGATATTCCGTTGTGGGAAAACTGTAGATTTTCGTAATTGTTCAAGAAAATCCGTAGTTTTCCACTTCCAAAACTACGAAAAACTACGACAACTCAAGACAAGAACATTCAGCTTCATTCCGTTTGTAGATATTCGTAGATTCCCGTAGATATTCGTAGAACTGATATTCCGTTGTGGGAAAACTGTAGATTTTCGTAATTGTTCATGAAAATTCGTAGTTTTCTACTTCCAAAACTACGAACAACTACGACAAATTACGAAAAATTATGAATTATTACGAAAAACCTCGTTTTTCTACGCATTTTTACGCTTCGGTATTTTTCGTAGTTTGGCGTAGAAATTATTTTCACCAGGGTCATACGACACGTGTATGAAGCAAGCAAACCCAGCGAATGAGGCCATACAGAAAACGAGTAGAAAAACTCAGGAATGCGCTAGGCATCCACAGCTATGCTAGATACCAAGAATAAGGGGAGTTGAGCGACAGGAAAGACGGTGTCGCGGAGGGTGACAGCTCGTCTTCGTTATCGCACCAACGTGGACCAATCACGTTCATCTACTCCCACTTGTATCACCTGAAAAGGGCCTATATAAGCCCTGGAAAAGTAGGAATAGCATCTCATTCTCATTCTCATTCTCATAATCTCTCTCATTATTCTCATAACACCTCGTAATATCTTGTATTGTTATATACAGCGTAAACACCCTACTGAAAAAGATTTTGTAAAATATTACGTAAAAATTTACGTAATGAATTACATGATGAATTGTATAAAGTTATGATTGGATTCCACATGTAATTCATTACGTAAATTATCACGTACTTTTTCATAAGATTTATTTTGTAATTCGTTACAATTTGAATGTAACGTATTTTATTACGTAAATTAACACACAATTTATTCTAAACCGGAAATGTGTTTCAAATTCGAACTGAGTCACTGAGTGACGAACTGATTTTGATTCAGGGCAGGTGCAGGACAGACATTCAATAAATTGATGAATCACAGATATTTTGTAAAAAATATTTATTCAAAATGGTTGCCAATTTTCTGTCGGTGAATGTGAATGGCGCTAAACCTACCACTCATAACAATTGTTATCTACGTTACTTTATTATTATTGTCGTATATTTACTGAGCATGAACTGATATCAATAACAGCCAATTAATTGTACAGCCTTTTTTTCTCTATCTTCGAAGCAATCTATAGCAAACTTATCACACTAGATTGATTATATTGTTTACAAAAAATAATATAATAAAACAGATAAATATGCAGTTTTTGCATCGCTTTTCTCGATCATAGTTTTCATCGCGAGATTGGTATCACAGCCACTCAGAACAGAATAAAATAAATAATAGCCATCGGAGGGCTTTTTCTCTCTACTTTTCAAGCAATATATAGCTAACTTATCACACTAGATTGATTATATTGTTTACAAAAAATAATATAATAAAACAGATAAATAGGCAGTTTTTGCATCGTTTTTCTCGATCATAGTTTTCATCGCGAGATTGGTATCACAGGTACTGAGAACAAAATAAAATAAATAATAGCCATCGGAGGGCTTTTTCTCTCTACTTTTCAAGCAATATATAGCTAACTTATCACACTAGATTGATTATATTGTTTACAAAAAATAATATAATAAAACAGATAAATAGGCAGTTTTTGCATCGTTTTTCTCGATCATAGTTTTCATCGCGAGATTGGTATCACAGGTACTGAGAACAAAATAAAATAAATAATAGCCATCGGAGGGCTTTTTCTCTCTACTTTTCAAGCAATATATAGCTAACTTATCACACTACATTGATTAAATGTTCAATCGATCTAAAAAGGCAGCAATTACATTTTTTTTAATGAAATTTCGGATATAATATGTATTCACTTCAGGGTGTTTAAAGATAAGTTTCAAATCTTGTTTACCCGTTCCGGATATGGAAATCCAATAAGATTTTTTTTTGCTGTTTCAGCAAAAATGGTTGTCAATTCAATTGTTTTTCCTCCTCACATGCTTCATTAGATTTTTTCTGCACATTTTTTAAATAAATAGGATCCTACTTTCAAGTTGGAACTGGTGACGTTACTATATTTTTTCGATACTCATTCCTCAGATAAAAATTAGCTTTCGATCACATAAATAATTATTGAAAGCAATAAGCTTCATACAATTCTAACTGATATCAGATTTTGAGGAACGTCGCATACTAGATACATTTTTAATGATGATTCTGTACAGCCTTAATCACTACCACTACATTCCGCCACGTTGATAGGTATAAGGGAAAAATTATTGAATAAATAATTCTTCAGTTTAAAATCGAGATAGGTCAGGACGTTTTCAAAGTGAATATTTATATGTCCTGTCCATAGACGTCAATATTTATATAAATTTGGTACCGATGAAATATACTTCACATCCGTAACATGAAGCAGCACACAAACTTTTTTAATATCGGTTATGTTAAGAGCCATTACCTCAGTATGTATTCGTGTTACTTTTTTCAATGATTCTGCAAATCCACTCGACGTGGTTTGTACAAGATTGCATAAGACTAATTGTCTATTTCTTTCTTGCTCAACAACGAATTTGATAATCTGTATATAATCCTTGTTGGCGAGTTGTGCAAATGAATTGCAAGAACGCAAATTTTGTTTTTCGCAAGAAGCATATAGACAATTGTTTTTTACAATTCTCATGAAAATGGATGTGCGTGGCGACAGTTGGAACTTGTCTAGTAAATGTTTGTTCACCACTTTAGTTCTGCCAAAAAATGTTATGCCACATATCTGAAGGCATTTTTTTGTCTGTGGTTTAGCTAAGTCAGAACAATACTGTTTTACAATATTGGAAGAGTGTGGATACAGGTATCTTTCAAGAACATCAATCGACCGTTGTATATTTAGGTATCGAAGTATTTGGTGATTCACTCCTTTGGCACACTGAATTGCACTGAGCAATTTGTGATTACCAGACTCGAATGGAAATGTAGAGTGTGCCCATAATGGCCCCCAATTATATACACTTCTTGCTATATGCAGTAACTGGTGAACATTATACGTCATCGCAGTTCTAGAATAAATTTCCTCCACTCCGCAAACAAATTCGTGGAGCATTCGGTCAGCATTGTCTAATTCTCTAGATGTGATATCAGTTCCTAATAGTATGTGCAAACTTTCAACAAGTAGGCTCCAGTGCTTCAGTTTCTTTCTGTTTATCACTGATTCGAAAACCGGTATGCTATAATATAGGAGCCAATTCTCCCACTCGCGTGCTTTCCAGTGAGCTCTATCTTTTAAAGGCCTACTTAACCGACCAAGCTGGTTAGGCGCTCTGATTTTAGATAAGCTTAACTCAAGAATTTTCAACTCAGCTGCAGAAATAGATTTAATCAAACTTTCTGTTAACTGCTTTGCTACACCAAGAAGCCAAAGATGTAAATAATCGGGAACGAAACCTTCAATACAGTCAAAATAGTATAAGTTTATGAGCGGAGTAGCATTTCTGACACCAAGAATGGGAAGTTCTTTCTGCACTGCTTCTTTCATGTGACTGATAGTACTTTTACTGTCTCTATTTTCGACGACATAATTCAAAATCGGATATCGCATACTCCCATCAATCCATTCCCCTGGGTGCAGACACCAATCACAACCGAAGAAAGCGTTGAATTGCATCGTTCCGTTCATAGGGGCACGAGCAATGGTGTCTACACAGCAGATTAATGCATACAATTTCACATGCAGTGATTCTCCTTTGATAGAGCAAGGTATGCCTGTACTTGAAAGTTCATTAATTTTCTCAACAAATGGATCTAAAAATACACTCATCTGGGGTTTACTCTTCCCAAACCAGAGGCCACAGACTATCAAGTGATCGAATCTACGTTCAGCTGGCAATTCATTGATCATCATGTATATGGGCCAAATCGAATAGGTAGAAGACTCGAATACTGGTGCTCCATCTGTGTTAAATGCTACGGTCGCATACTGCTGTTTTGTACTTTCGGGCAAACTACGGACAAAATTTCTGTACAATTTCCCATCATATACGTCTTTGAAGTGTCCTTTCTCGTATCGTCTTTCTTGCATCACAGAGTTGTAATGGTCCTCATACGCATTTAAGTAGTCAGCTACTGCATCTGACGGATTAATAATCACAAAACAATTTGTGGATGATGAATTTGATACGTCAATGACTGCGCTACAATTCGTACACCTTGCCGTTTGATTTAGCTCTGTTAATATACCGATGTACATAGTACAGTTCGGGCACGTAGCGTGGAATTCCGCGTTATCGTTCAAATTGCAAAATTTGTCGATTAAATAGCGTGATTCTGGCGTTACTGGCATTGCAAATATGCTATTGATTAGTTTCATTAGATTCGAAGTTGACGTTAACGGTAACTGGTTAGCTACTGAAAACTTGAGGACCATTAAAAGCAGCTCCGCAGGACTTCTTTCCACTGGTGTAGCTATAGTATCGCAAAACCCCGGAGATTGTAGTAAATCTCGAAGATCTTTTGGTTGGCTGTGACGAATCAGGGATGAATTGAACTCTTCATCATCGCTGCCTAGATTATTATCGCTTGAGGCATCAGCATCAGATGTCGAAACCTGCAAATTCGAATGATTACACAATTACTCCCTATTGTTAGCTTCATTAGTCAGGTATGCAATCCATGTATAATTTTTGTTTTCTTGACAGGTGGTAACTGTGACAATCGGTTTCTGATCGTTAGTTCGGTCATGGTAAATTACACTCTCCGGAAATTCAGCTTCTTGAACAACGAAGAATAGATGCAAAACATTCACGAATATCCATTAATAAGCATGATACCGTGATTTCAGTGTACTTTTCGATTTCATTGTTAGCGAGACACACAAAACGCATCAAACGTGGTTATTATTTGATCAATGATAACAGATGAGTGACGTTATTTCAAATAAGTCAGAAGATTTCAACATCAAATATCTCCGCTATGTTTGACCTGTGGCTCAATCATAATTGAAACTTGGATCTTACCGCACACGGTTCCTCGTTTGGATTTACAAACGGAACGTGGTCATCCTGCTGTGCCTCGTTGTGCTCACATTCCACTGCCTGAAAATATGAATTCATTTAAATGAATGTATACCGTATATGTGTGATTAATTATTATCGATTTAATACGTAAATTCATTCTTTGACGAGTAGATATCGAATATGCGTTCATTTATTGACCTGATAATAGACGAAAATATGTTTTCTTGCTCTTTCGAATATGAAGTTGTGCTTTATTGCTTACGAATTCTAAGAAACCAACATGCAACGAACACATTGAAGACTGAATTTGCTGTGTAGTGGAGAAGTCAAGGCTGTTCATGTCCTACGTCACAGTTCTACGTCTATTGATCAAGGAATTTTTTCTTACCCCTGGAGCTGTGATGTCACCCCTCACACACTAGCGTATTGCAGTGTGGCGAGTCAAGAGGCAATGCTATGACCCAGCGTCATTGTGGAGTACGAGATCGGCCGTTGCAGTCGTCCGGAGTACGAAATTGTTTGTCTCGAAGCACAGCAGAGCAAGCCAAAAGGTTTAGGGACTCACGTTGTCCAATGGTATATTTGACTCCGTGAGAGTGCAGGGACTGACGTTGCACTCTTACGTAGTCAAAGACACCATTTCCTGCACTTTTATAGAGTCAAATATACCATTGGACGGACACTCTTCTGCTGCGCTAAGACGAAGATTTTTCTATAAACTACTGCAGCAACAGATCATACCGTCGACACTTGACTCGCTTCACTGCAACACGCTAGAATTTGAGGACTAATGTGGCAGTTCATGGTAGAAGAATGAAATCCTTGATCTATCGGTGTAAAACTGTGACGAAAGACAGAAATATCCCATTCATCACCACTACTAAAACTAAAATTGTCGGTTACCTGTTCAGAAATATGAAATGCGAGAAGACACATTTTACAAAGATAATCACAAAATCTTGGGATGTATCATCCAGGCACTAGACTATAGTAGTATATGGGGCTGTTCACGTCAATTCACCTATGCCTCCAGACTGCAACATTATCATGATTTTTTTCTATTATTGTCCTTGCTCTAAAACAATTTTCGTGATTTTTTTCGGATTTAAAAAAATTGTCCTTTTCTTCGCTCGGAAAAAAAAACCTCAGAAAGTGTTGGTCTTAAAAATTAGAATAAATTCAGAAAAGTGTTTTAGAGCAAGGACAACAATCGAAAAAATCATGTAGCAAATAAAAAAGGTTGCTCTCTGGAGGCTAGGTGAATTGACGTGCACAGCCCACTATCAACATACCATCTTTTCATTAAAAAATAAATGTATAAGTGAATGAATACTAATGCAGAATAATAAAATAGAACAATGAACAAAATAAACATCAATGAATATTGATATTGATTAAATTTTGGATAAATAAAAAACAAATATTGAAGAGTAAAAAAAAAAAATATATATATTTGAACCAATTTGTTTCTCTAATAATTATTTTCAATGGCGAAAATCTTAAGGAGGTTCGTCAGTGAATGCGTTAGTTCACGGATTGATTGAAAATTCGAGTACGGGTTCCTTTGAACGAAAAACAATTGCTTAAATAATTTCAAATTTTTTGACCAGCCCGTTCACGAGAAAAAATTTGGTAAAGTCAGCTCCTTATACATGGGTCCTTATGGAGGCACTGCGCAAAATGGTATTCAAAGCATTGAAATTGATAGTTGTGGCTTTACGAGCTCAACAAAAAACTATCCAACATAAGAAGCAAACATTTTTGAATAAGCCACCGAAGCTTGAGTCAGATTGACCGAAAACTTTTCGAATACTGAATCAAAATACAAGCCGGAGCGTCAGCTTGTGGGCTGCGCGGGGCATGGTGCGGCTGGCAGGGAAGGCCGACGGCGGCCGAAACCGATCCCCTCTGTTCCCCGCAGCTGAGGCACTGACGAACCTCCTTAAATGTAATGGAACTTACTTACTTCGTGCAACCTATCGCTTAGCTTTATGGGCTTACGAGGATACTATAATAGGAAAGGAAGACGGAGATATAAAAATGAATGATATAAAAACTTACTTCGTCAAGAGTTTCTTCAACGGGTTCGATCTTTCTTCTAGCTCTATACTTGGCAGAGTAGTTGATATCTTCGGTGCCTTTTAAGTACAATTTGCGTCTTTTCACACCGTTCATGACGTAATTAATTTTTGAAACACTTGTCTCTAGGTAAAAATGCTAATACTGTTTCGCGGTGGTAGGTATACAAACTGCAATCTCTTCTCTAAAATTCTGCAGACAAGCAGTACACAGGCTCGGTGAGGACTGAGGAGACGCCGAGGCCACGACGCCACGCCGGCCGTTACGCCGGTGGGGATGTGGGTAAATTTCGACTGAAAATTCAAATCCACCAATCGCGTCAAAGATTGTAACAGACAATCGCAATTCTGCGTCAAGCCTGCGACTAGTGCAACACATCTCTACGCTCAGTTCACGTACACACCTACCTTCATCACACACAGCTCCCACCAATCAGATCGGTATAACAGCGCTGTATGTGAGCCGTATTCCTAATCCCAAAAAAGCACCTCTGGTGCAAAAACCTTCGCCAAGTACATTAAAATCTCCCTCCAAAAAATTGTCTTTCACAAAAAGTCTTCCTCCAAAAATTCGATTTCCACAAAAATTCTTCCTCCAAAAATTGTCTTCCACAAAAAGTCTTCCTCCAAAAAATTGTCTTCCACACGCCAAAAATTGTCTTCCACAAAAAGTCTTCCTCCAAAAAATTGTCTTCCACAAAAAGTCTTCCGCCAAAAATTCGATTTCCACAAAAAGTCTTCCTCCAAAAAATTGTCTTCCAAAAAAAGTCTTCCTCCAACAATTGTCTTCCACAAAAAGTTTTCCTCCAAAAAATTGTCTTCCACAAAAAGTCTTCCTCCAAAAAATTGTCTTCCACAATAAGTCTTCCTCCGAAAAATTCGACTTCCACAAAAAGTCTTCCTTCACAAACATCTCTAAAAAAGGGTTGAAATCAGATGTAACTGCCAAGTACAACAGAATACAAATGAAATCCTACTACATAGCGTTGTGCTCGTTCGCTCGCTGCGCTCGCTCACTCGATTGTGTAGCGTTGTGCTCGTTCGCTCGCTTCGCTCGCTCACTCGATTGGTTTATCAAACAATTTGTGACGCCATAAAAATTGGGAGCAAAAAGTGACCGAACGTAAAAATTTTAGAAAAAAATACAAACACATAAATTTGGACAAAAATTATAGAACCAAAAAATTTGAAAAAAAAAATTTGAAAAAAAAAATTTGAAGAAAAAAATTTTGAAAAAAAAAATTTGAAAAAAAAAATTTTGAAAAAAAAAATTTGTCCGTGGTACTTTGCGGGCCAGGTGTGGGTAAGCGAAATTGGGTGACATGTTTACGTGACATTCTAATACATTGCTATAAAAGCCCGCCAAGTACCACTCCCAAATTTTTTTTTTCAAAATTTTTTTTTTCAAATTTTTTTTTTCAAAATTTTTTTCTTCAAATTTTTTTTTTCAAATTTTTTTTTTCAAATTTTTTGGTTCTATAATTTTTGTCCAAATTTATGTGTTTGTATTTTTTTCTAAAATTTTTACGTTCGGTCACTTTTTGCTCCCAATTTTTATGGCGTCACAAATTGTTTGATAAACCAATCGAGTGAGCGAGCGAAGCGAGCGAACGAGCACAACGCTACACAATCGAGTGAGCGAGCGCAGCGAGCGAACGAGCACAACGCTATGTAGTAGGATTTCATTTGTATTCTGTTGTACTTGGCAGTTACATCTGATTTCAACCCTTTTTTAGAGATGTTTGTGAAGGAAGACTTTTTGTGGAAGTCGAATTTTTCGGAGGAAGACTTATTGTGGAAGACAATTTTTTGGAGGAAGACTTTTTGTGGAAGACAATTTTTTGGAGGAAAACTTTTTGTGGAAGACAATTGTTGGAGGAAGACTTTTTTTGGAAGACAATTTTTTGGAGGAAGACTTTTTGTGGAAATCGAATTTTTGGCGGAAGACTTTTTGTGGAAGACAATTTTTTGGAGGAAGACTTTTTGTGGAAGACAATTTTTGGCGGAAGACTTTTTGTGGAAGACAATTTTTTGGAGGAAGACTTTTTGTGGAAGACAATTTTTGGAGGAAGAATTTTTGTGGAAATCGAATTTTTGGAGGAAGACTTTTTGTGAAAGACAATTTTTTGGAGGGAGATTTTAATGTACTTGGCGAAGGTTTTTGCACCAGAGGTGCTTTTTTGGGGGATATCACTCCTTTTTGTAAAATTGCGCTGGACCACCTGATATTTGTGCTCGCTCGCTACGCTCGCTCGGTCGGATTTCTATAATTCATAGAAGACATAGAAGATATTGTACTCCAACGAATAAGTATGGGTGAAGATTGTTATTCAGATAGAACGAAGGTACTTCGCTATGGAAATCCAATAAAACTCTGAGAAGTCTATTAGACGAATATGAAACGCTAATAATATGCAATTATCAGAGTCTTCGAATGAAACGTACGTTATTGTTTGTCGACTGGCTGTCTTATGAAGCAGCCGATATACCTACATATAATGAAGTTAACAAATCGGTGAATATTTGCAACGTGTAACCCTGCGTGCAACCCTCCTCCTTTCTCATCCGGACTTGGGACCGGCATTGGTGGAGTTACTTGCACGCAGGGTTATAACTAGTTGCCGCTGTGATGTCATTATTTTTAAATTTGCGATTTTGAATTTTGAATATACATATTTCTAAATTTGCGAATTTGAATTTTGAATATTATTACGTATTATGAGAAATGTCAGCACTGTTCAGATATGCTGCAGAAAAAATATGTATGCGTCCCTTGCATTTAGTGGCCACCTCCGCTTATCAATGCTAGAATCATTGACGTGACGCCAACCAGAAGTTTCATCTCGTAGCATGCAAGTGTAATGACCTCTTTCAGTATCCTCTCCATGATGGAATATTGCGCTGTTGACCTTATATTGTTTCGAACAGAATGAAGATCGATCCGTGGGAACTCCTTTTATACTGTAATTAATTATCTTTGTCATCTTTCCCTTCTGTATGGAATGCAACACGAGCTGTACAATTAAACAACTACCCGCGGATGTGACGTCAGTGACCATGGTCATATTTTTCGACTTGCAAATTTGACAGATTAAATTTTCTGTTCGTTTCTGAACTGCCGAAAAATTGTACTTGATTATCTCAGACAGAGTGGGAGTTTGCTTACTTGGTGGTGGCAATGCAAGCATCAAAATGTAACCAGGTTCGATTGTCTCACTTTTGAAACCACAGTCAGCACAACGCCTCGTAGAGGTTACCTCGTGTTTCAGCAGATCCCTCAGGTCATCACATTTCCACAGAAGACTGGTTAGGAATTCTGGTGCATCTTGCTGATTCCTTAAAGTGAACTCTCTACCTGCGAGTTTTCTAGCAGTAAACACGTGGCCTGGTGACTGTAAGTTGGCATAATTCTCAATGAGGTTTTTCATGACGTCGCCATTCTGTTGATGCATTAAGCAGTTTCTAATGAGATGACTGTGAAACAGACACTGAATCGTAGCGTTGGCGTAACAAGAAACACCATCTGGGTTCTGCAAACCTTTTATTCGCCACATTTCGTCAGAGGTGTTGCCTATGGTTGGTTCCTGACACGCAGACACATTTTTTGTAATTGACCATTGGCGGTCTTGAACCTTTCGCGAACGTTTGGATGGAACAGTCATGGTCATGAGGTCCGGCCGATATTTTGTCCTCAACCTATTGTATTCCAAGATGGCGGAATTATCTGCTAGCACTGCATGTGGATCGTAATTAATAAGGTGAAGTCCTTCTAAGGAAGTCACCCGTGACAGAGCAACATACACTTGTCCGCTAGAAAATATGCAATTACCTGCATCGATTACGGCATTCTTCAAACTCAGACCCTGGCTTTTGTGGATTGTAATTCCATAACTGAGGCAAATTGGAAATTGTTTTCGGATAACGAAAGCCCCTTCCATTGCCTCAAACTTGACATCAACGCGCTCTATAACGTGTTCCACACCTGTCGCTAAGACAACTCGCACCGCTTCTACATCACCGGTATCAATTGCTCGTGATACTGACGTGATTCTGCCAATAGTACCATTCACGAGACCTAGAGTCACATCAATGTTACGTCTAATCATTATTTTAGCACCAAGTTTAACAGTTATCAATTTTGCGAGGCCCGCAGTCCGAGAACAATCCTCGTCTGCCATATTCAACATTTTTTGTACTTTCTTTTTCAAATACGGGGGGCAGTCAGCCGTATCATAAGCTATCAGTTGTATCTCTTCGCTCTTTATTTTGCCCAACATAGCGTCATTGAGAACATCACACATGTGACAAGTAGGAAGCAGACAAACTGCGTCGTTTGGTAAATTATCAATGTAAATGCATAGTTCACCTATCCTTCCAGTAAAGTCTGAAGCTGTGAAAGTGACCTTCCTTTTTGCTAAAATCTCTGTGTCCGAATCAGTAGCAACCCCAACGCGTATTCTCGACAGTATCTCGCGATATGATTGATCGTCTTTTTGTCTCATGTTGATAGTCAATTCATCATAACTGAATAATTTACTCCACAGGTCAGTGCTCCCCATTGAACCTAGAAGTTTATCGGTAATCGCACTCGATAAGTTTTTGAACGCAGGTTCTTCACGTACAGGCGGAAGTTGTAACAAATCACCGAACAGAAGGATATGTTTTCTACCAAACCAACCGTCCTCGCAGTCGGTTGTATCAAATATTTCACCCAATCGAAGGTGTATGTACATGAGCGTTACATTAGAAATCATGGACACTTCATCGATGATAATGAGTACAACATTTTTCAGCTGCTCTCGGATCACTTTCAGAGCTGCATCGGACAATTGTTTGTATTTGGGAGTGCGTCCGTGTTCGACGGGTAGCTGAAAAAGCCTATGGATAGTCAAACCATTGACATTGAATGCTGCTATTCCAGTTGGTGCTGTCACGGCCGTATCTTTACCAGCGTGCTGCTTAATCCACCATACGAGAGCGTCGATAAGATGACTCTTGCCGGTGCCACCCTCTCCGCTAACATACAGTCGTAGAATTTTATCATTTGAACTGATAGCCGCCGTTGTTGTATCAAATACTCGCTTCTGGTCAGCATTTAAGGCTGCAACTTTTTGTGAACCATTCACCGTATTGTCGACTTTCTGGACGGCTGCTTGAAATTCCATCATCGCACCTTCAGCTTCTATTGGTCCACAACCTAGGGGTATTCCGTCTGAGTCATCGCTATGTTGGGTTTCAACTTCTTCGGTCACATTCTTTTCAATAATCTCTTTCACTTGCTCAATGCCTTCTCGTATTTCTGTGATACGGTCGTGATACTGCAACGCTTCTTCGAGCTCCATTTTGACCGAATCGAATGCCTCTGCGTACGTGTCACATCCATTTTTCAATTCGTCCGTATCCCTCCATGGTTGGAACAGAAACAGTAACGCGAAGTAATATTTTTCGGGTTGATTGTTCGCGTTATTTTTATAGTGATTGATAAGACACCCGCGCTTTCTCCTTTTCAAGTACAGTGATGCTCCTATCCGGTAATACTCGATGTCTTGTGCTTTCGGTTCGAGTTTCGATACTTCGTACCATTTGACAAAGTCATACAAATTAGTTGATTCTAACTCATGTGGTCGATCGGGATAATGAGTATCAACTGCCGAATCGCAGAAAATGTCCGTCGAATCTGCATCTAAAGCTGCAATTTCTTTGTGAGTTTTTACTTTTCGGTTTCTAATCATTCTTACATCTATCCATTTGATGGTCGTTTGTGGGTCGGTGCCATGTAATGAAATTCCTAGCAGAGTATCAGCGGCCTCCAATGCTCCACATTCCCTATGATTCAACATGCGTTGAGCAAAACTCCACAGACGACTGCAAAGGGATTTTGCTGAATTGATCTGGGCCGAGATGTCATTTTCCATGTTGCTTTTTTCGAATTTGGAAATATACTTAGTGACGTACCACGTGAGAAGAGTTGACAATTCGCCAATGAACTGTATATCGACATTGCCTTCCCAAGCGCTGAGAATGACTGGGTTATAATCATTGATGTCGACCTCGTCTTTATTTCGAGGAAGGTCAATGAGCCTTTTTCTGGGCTGAAGTTTCCGCCTACCAACTATCGAGACAGCGACATCTCGAATGACAATGTTATCGGTTACGGGGCGAGAAAATCCAAATCGACAAACTTTGGACGAGGTACCATTTTTTGTTTTTTTTACTCCGCAAACAATACGAATTATGTTTGTGCCGTTGATGTGTCGTAACTCTACGATACAAGTCGGGCGAAACATGTCTCGACGGCAATCTGCAAGTCACATGTTTCAGAATGAAGACTGCTACTTCTTCGTTTGAAGATTTACCAAGAACCGGAGCATCTTTAATCCAAATCAATAAGTGAAAATGCTGCATGCCTCTGCCCTGATACTCACGCCTCCAGAAATAATGAGTTACTTCCCCAATAGGGTTATCCGAAGAACATATGAAATCAAGCATCGCACGAAACTTGTTGTCAATGAATCGGGATGTAGACACCGGATCAGAGGCGATTAATTGACTAGGAGTCATCCCGGCCGCAGCGGGGCCACCTACCTCGCGAAGGTATTCCGTTAAGTCTGACCATAACCATTCACTCGGACTCAGAGTGAGAAACCAAGTAGCCGGACCATAATGATGCGTCATGCAAGATAAATCATTTCTCGGCCGACTCCAATATTGCTCTGTGTTGCGCAGCCTTGAAAATATTGCATTTAAATTACCTTCCAACTCTTCCTTAGAGAGTTTTTCCAAATAACTTTTGGCGGTAAATCGTTCTCGTGGGTTTGTTATATTAAGCTTGTAATATATCCCACTATTGATTTGGCACATATTGGCGTCATTCAACAGGTAGAAAATGTATTGTAGATCTAACCGGTACTGTGAGTGCTTTGACATAAGTTTCGATTTGATAAATTCTGCATCAGTTAGACGCGTTTCCCTATCCTCGTGCTGTCCATTGCAGCCATACGGGTACAAGTGCGGAAAGCATTGCAAATCCAAACTTTTATGACGGTTATCTAACGGCACGTCGTGTACTTTCAACATCTGATACAGATCTGTGACAGTTTCATTCGGTCTCTTTTCATACATCGGATGTATGGTAAATTGTTCGTAAAGTTCGTCCGACTGTGTGACTTGAGTCAATAATGCTGCACGCTTATTCGCGTTAACGTTATCTTGACGACCATCGCCATCGCTCAAGTTAACATCGACATCATTTTCATTGTTTCCAATTTCAAGTTCCGCATGAATTTGATCAAGATTTTCCCGTTCTTTCAAGTCACCATCCACATTCTCTTCTTCATCCTCTAGTTGAAATTCGACATCTTGTAACTCGTTCAACAAGGAGTCTGCTGATTCGGGCAACTTTATTTCAGAATAGTGAGGATTGTTTGCTTTGAGCCATACTAATGCAGCCCATACTTTGTTAACATTTACCAATTCTTCCCACACTACTTTAGATTTCGTTGGGATTCCACGTACTAATATGTATAGCTCGTGGTTTATGTTGATTGGATCTGTGGGTGGTGGAATTTTCTTCAAAGTCTCTTGGATAGGCAATGGCAAATGAAAAGTCCTTCCTTTGACTTTTTGGACCTTCTCTCTGTGAGGTAGATTTTTGTTCGCTACCGTATCCATTCTCTGCACAGTTTGGTATGCTTTCGCTCTTTGTATTAAAATGCGTTCGTAGTCGTTCAATAATGATATACCATCCGGTACTCGTCTGGTAATAAGTTGATTCAAAATGCACCTAGGTGGCATAACATTTTGACGGAGTTTAGGGAGGCAATAGTTACAAACATGTTCACAATCATGACCTTCAGATTCTACATGATCCATCAAATCCGTCCAGACCTTTGTCGTTATAGGTTTTCGGAACCTGACTATGTTCTGTACATCTCGTTTGAAACAAAGTTTTTCACAAGATACACAGACATAACTGGGTGTATCAGTTGAACGTTTGGTCAGGGCATTAAATGCACCCTTGTACTTTGCAATTATGCGTTCCTCATTCAAATCGATGTCACTTGTGATAGTCTTGGCAATGTCATTTGCTTTTTGCTGTGCAAGTTCTGCGATTTCTTGTAGATATTGGAGATCCCCATTTTGTAGAGCTTGATCGAGCATTGAAATTCGCGTGTAGCAATTATTTACCTTGTACACTAGCCTCTGCATGTACCGTACCGATGGGAAATGTGCGCTTAAAATTTGAACAGGTAAAAATATGGATTTGCAAGTAGCGTCGTTCATGTAACAAATTTGTGAGTGACCTAGCTTGCCGTTACCATGTTTCTCTGTACATTCCAATTGATTGATAAATTTATACATATTCTTCAACGTACACGTGGTTATGACACTCAGAAAGTAGACATATTTCTCCAGTAAAGCTATATCTTTTGTTCTGCATCTTTCGTCACAGGGCCAACTTTTCTGTTTACTATTCCGGCTTTTATTGTTATTTTCTAGCAATGGCAAAATATTGACAGCTTGCCCAGCATCGTTAAGAACAATTGGTTCGTAAATTGGAACTTTATCATATACAGCTTCCGAAAAATACGATTCAGCTGAGGCTATATGTCTAGAGGAACCACATATAACCTTAAGTTTTTCCTCAATCTTGTCATTGGAGCATTTCGCAGCCTGTGTTATATTGACTTCTGCATGTTCTTTCATGGTTTGTAAGGCTTTCCTCATTGACTTGATTCTGAAATCCCTATCATGGATGCACCATTTGATGATTGATTGAGCCTTGATTCTACTTTCAGTTTCTGATCGTTCGTTCATCAACGGCAAAATTTTCGCTACATATTTTTCCTTGGATTGTAGCAAAGTTATAGTATTCGCACTCCGAAGGCGCCTATACTTCATGGCAATCTTTTTAGCGGCCTTCACTTTGTGACTTCTCACATCGTTCCCTTCACTTGTTCTACATCGCTGACGTTTTCCATCACGTTTGTCATCATTATTCGCAAGGTTGGCGAGACGCTTTCTCGCTCGTTGCTTGTCAGGATTCGACTGATATATTTTTCGCTTTTTAGCACGCTGCTCTTCAGCACTCGAATGGTATTGTTCACGCTTACGGGCCCGCAGCTTTTCGGCATTAGCGATATGATATTCCTTATTCTTTCTGCTTTTATTGATTAATTTTTCCTCATAATACATTAATGAATCTGCTGCAGGAACTTCAGTTACTCTTTCGACTAATTGGTTATCACAGGTTGGTGAGCGGTATGATTCCTCTTCGAATTCTCGTTCCCGTTTACAAATAGCCTTCGCGTTTGCTACGCGCTGATTGATAGATGATTGCGATTCATCGAATACTCTTAAAACACCGGAAATTGCGTTTGAAGCTGGTTCGTGTACGGAAGTATCGTCAGCCGGTTGCCCTACCGACTGCACGCGCGATTTATTATTTTTATTCGGCTCCGAATGCGGACGTTCAATAACATCAATAACTTCAGGACTGATTTGATGAGTCTTACTGGAATCAATACTGTTCGTCTGCTTTGTATGGATGCGAGGAAATTCTACTACGACATTACGATCGAATAGTTTTAATAGGTGTGGTCGCATGAGTCCAACGTCGTACGTAATTTTGTCTGGTTTGTGTCCGTTCACAAGCGAGATTGCAAAGGCAATAGCAAAAACTCCGCAATCCGAGAAGTTAGGTTGCTCCTGAACAGTTGGAAATTTCATCTTTTTTTTGTCAAACGCGTAGAAGGGTAACAATTTTCTCAAATATTTTTGATGGTCTACGTGGAGCGTCTTTTTATTGAGAGAATCGTATATAAAAATCGATTTGGTATCGTAGTATGCACATACCCAATGCCGGTCAGCAGCGTATAGAAGTTGAATGTGCTTTTGTGTGGGTAGAATTGGTGCAATTGTATCAAGCATTTGTAACCGATATGTCTCGCGGGGTGAATATTTTGTTCGGGTATGCATAAGGTAAACAAATTGATTCATATGGAGATCACTCAACCAGTCTCCTGATATGATTTCGTCTCTAGATACGTTATCTAACATTAATGGACCACGGATACGATTGCGCTTTGCAGATTTTTTATTAGTAACCGCTGTCCAGACGTTCTCCGTAACCTCGCTAACGTGCATGCGAGGTGGAACCAAAGGCACAAGATCATGTTGGGAATCACCCTGTGACGAAAGCTGAATCATATTATTGCCGCTTCGAATTCCCTTCGTATTCTGTGAAAGTGGCGCGCAATCGCTACTGTCGTTATGATTATGAACCGTGGTCGATTTATGATTGATAGAAGTGGAAGCGCGTTTTTTCGACAGATTTCCCAGAAGTGGTTTACTACAAGACCTTCTGGCGTCGTTTTCAACTGGTACACCTGGATCAATAACTGTTTTTGGTTGCCGAACGATCATGGCCCAAGTTTTGACACCAACATGTTGCGAGTGGTCCTGGTGGGTGCTTTCAACAATGCATGGGAAAGTTTCAATTTTATTGTTTGCGAACATGTTTAGCAGATGCTTGCGCATTCGTGGATGGTCATAAGTAATCTCCTCTGGGTTTTGCCCATGTATGATCGAAATGGCAAAAGCGATCGCGAATACTCCACAATCGAGTGTTTGGCCCTGATGTTGAACCCTAGGAAACGTCACCGGATTACTATCGAAACTGTAAAAAGGGAACAATTTCCTCAGAAATAGCTCATGATCGGGGTGGAGCACCACCGAATTCATCGAATCGTATATAAATATCGACTTTGTATCAAAGTAAGCGCACACCCAGTGCTCATCGACGTTCGCAACGCCGGAATGCAGTATTTGGACATGCTTTTTGTACTGCGAAGCAGGTTTGATTTCGTCTGGAAAATATTTCCACCACACGTCCAGGGGAGCGCAGCGAAAGTCACGTTTAACGAGTTTCGTCAAGTGATCTATGTGAACAT
Organism: Euura lappo; assembly: GCA_018257835.1. NCBI lineage: Eukaryota > Metazoa > Arthropoda > Insecta > Hymenoptera > Tenthredinidae > Euura > Euura lappo. The sequence goes on along the minus strand of JAEUYN010000309.1, from coordinate 1,005,465 downwards.
CCGACAACATTTCGCGAGATGTAATAATTCGCATGTCCTTATCAGATAAGACAGTTATCTTCTTGTCCTCCATAGTTGGAAACTGATTTACGTCTTCTATCGAATGTAGAGGCGCAAAGCTGCCGATTTGTTTGAGGCGCAAAGCGACCGATTTGTTTTTGGGGCGAAGCCACCGATTTGTTTTTGGCGCAAAGCAGCCGTTGTTCGTTCGATAGAAGACGGACTAACCTAACTAACCTAACTAGCCTAATTATTAGAAGATTCGGAAGACTCTCCGAATACCTACGTAACCAAACTCCTCGCACCTGAAAACCCTTGAATTGAATACGAATTTCCACGCGGATCTTCGTTTTTTTTTTGTTTTTTTTATCTCGACGCCAACGTTGATCCTACCCCAGCAATTCCGTGATGAGGACTAGGCAATGCTAGGTAAGAGAAAAGAACACCAGCAGCAGGGATGTCGGAATAATGAAGAACCACAATGGTTAACTACGCGAGCCGAGAGGTGGCGACCCTGGGTTTGCAACGATATGGCAACGAGGCAAAGAAACATATACCGTCAGGCAAACAGCGACATGATTGGTCCTGTCCCTTGGATCCGACCAATCATGTCGCTGTATGTCTGAAGGTAACTGTTTTTAACGTGTAACGTCGCACGCGACCGGGAAATTCAAATTAAAAAAAAAATTGATTTACGTGAAAACCACTACAAAAACAATCAGGTACAGGAACATGTCGGATGAGAGAATAAATATTATAGTAATCAAATCAGACATTTATATTATTATATTTTTATTTATTTTGTATAGAAATATTTTGTACTGTTATTTTGGTACAAGAAATTGTACTGTTTATTTTGGTACAAGAAAAGCGCTAAGTAAAAACTTTTTTAATAATATGTTAGGAAAGACTATTTTTTTAATAGCATGTTAACAAATATAATAATAATATGTTAAGAAAGACTATTTTTTTAGCATAACAAATATAAAGTCTCGAAAGCTAGTGCACCCGGTTGGCCTTGGCTCACGGCCCCTTCCTCCTCCACGGGGCTGTCCTGCGCCACGGGGCTGTCCTGCGCCACGGGGCTGTCCCGCGCCACGGGATGACTCCACCCACGGGCTGACCCACTCACCGGGCTGACCCACTCCACCGGGCTGACCCATCTACCGGGCTGACCCACCCACCGGGCTGATCTCTCCGCTGTTGCGCCCTGTCGGTTCGGCGGTGGCCCATCATAATCAGCTGCCATCGCGTACAAAAGGCCGTGGCCAAACTTCTATAACGATTACGCTGACGATTACGCTGGCGGTTGCGAGCAGCATGTTGATCTGCAGCTGCTGAGGATATAAAAATATGAACATCAGCTGTGATGACAAAGATCGATGAACGATGCGGATAGGGGATATATTCCTAGTTATTTGAAGCGTACCTGGTGGTTGTGGAGCAACGGCTTCTACGGGGGCCTCTGCTTGTGCCACCAGAGGAACGGGTTGCAGCTCTATAGGAACGGGTGTGCCTCCATAGAATGAGCGGCGCTTCTGCAACGCCTGAAAACGTAAGTATAAAATTCTATTACCAAACTGCTTGCTGATGATTTAAAAAAAAAAAGGTAAGTAAACTCAAGCCAAATTGGATCGACATTCAATTGTTTTATTTTGATGTAGAATTTGTAAGTCAACGAGATCAAAGATTTCCTCGAAAGAGTGTGTTCATTTAAATTTTTGTTTGAACAGACGATCGAGGAAGTGAGTGAATGATTCGACATACCCACAATCTCCATCCGTACATATTCCACTTCCTCATAGAGAGCCGGTTCCACACCTGTGAATGTGAATATAAATGAACACGTGTGGCTTTTCCAGAAACGTCCTAAAAATGTATACAGGTTGTCCCAGAACCAGGTGAAAGCTCACGCTAGCGCTGGTACATAGCACTCAATTTTCCAGTGGTAATGGGTTCGCAGACTGGTTAACCGCTACTACAAATGAAAGCCTAGTTCGGAAGCTCGTCTATGTGGCCGTACCTCAGGCGTAGCGTTTGTCAAACCGTAGCCCGCGCTCCCGTTTAAAAACTCTCAGTTCGCCGTTCCGGCTATAGTTTTAAATAGACGAAGTGGCGAATTGATACTTTATAAACGGGAGCACGACCTATGGTCTTACAAACGCTACGCCTGAGGTATGGCCGTATAGCCAAGCTTCCCGAGCTAGGGTTTTATTCTTAGGAGCGGTCAACTCGATCACTGATACGATCAACAATTTTATATATTACAAATTATATGTAAAAAATATAGTAGTGCGCGCTTGAAACGAAACCGCAGACCGATCTCCGCTGTAAAATTTGGCAGCTATATACCAGCGTTAGCGTAACCGTTCAGCCGGTCGTAAGTAATAAACACGCCTTTGAGACCACATCTTCTACAGGTTAATTTAATTTACTCGGCTCGGCCTCATCTATTAAGCCTTACATTTTTGGCAGTCAGTTCTGGGACACGCTATATTTTCCGCCAACTTTGGGTAATCGAATGTTCGGAAAAACCAAGTCATAGTTCAGATAATCGAGAGTTTAAATGTTTCAGGTTAGGATAACCATGCTTCTACTGTATTTCTTTTTTAAATTAATTCAGTAGTCTCTTTAATCATATAACGACAAAATCGTTCACTTCTCATCGTTTTTAATATTATCTTGCACTGTCGGTTCGTTGTTGAATACTCGGAATACTCACCCTCGTGTTCCGCGTCCACTTGGAAATCGTCAGCCATCTCAGGGATGCTTATCGCTAGCAGTTGTTCTTCAATATCACTCGACTGGAAATAAAATTTGATACAGTATTAATGTTATATTTTTCTACCCGCGATAGTAGGATTCGAATATTAATCAAAACCTACATTTTCCTCCGTAGACACAACGGCTTCGGATGACGCTGACCGCTGCGATGCCATGATTTGAACGTGGCGAAGAAGAAAGAACACACACTGCACACTACGGGGATTCAGCTGATGAAGAAAAAGTTCACTTCACATCCGTGAAACATGCAGCGCCATCATTGGTCGCATGCGTCTATCTACATTCCGACATCCAATGGTAAACCAAAACGATGTGCGTATACCATGGCGTATCGGAACACTAGCGACACCTTGCCTACAATACAGGCTCAATCAGGGGCTCAATTCAGCACGACGCGTCCCTCTTACTTCCTGCCTCCTGGAGGATTCGCAGTACTGTGAAAAGTCGTGTTTCTGAGTAAGTACGCACCGGTGCTAACAATATTATATATATAAATAACAAAAACTTGGCGGTTGTCGTTGTTGAAGCCAAAAAGAGACGAATCCATAAAGAAAAGTAAAACATAACATTAATGTACAATATTTTACTGTATTTTCTTCAGAGATCAGATATGGAAAAAATAGAGACCGCGTGTCAGAAGCCGACCGAGGTCGAAAATGGCGTACATCGAGGTCGGTATAAAAAGCCGAAATGCAGATCATGAATCATGAATATTCATACGAGGCATGTAAACTCGGCCAACGATTTTCCTTCACCATTTTTGGATCGCTCTATAATTTTTTTGTCTTCTTCAATTTTATTATTCAAACCCATCGCAAAACGGTATTTTTTTCAAATCATTGTAACTTAATAATTAATAAGTAATAAATCGTTGACGCAAAAGATCTAATAGAAATTCGGGAGCGCCGTTTTGAAATCGGAGAGTTGATTGAAAAATGATGAGAGAAATCATTGGTCGAATCGACATGGAATGCACCATATGTATAGGTATGGTATAGTTATTAGATTTGAAATCAGTTATTCATGTATAATATATGTTTACAGAGGCCGCGTCAGATAATTTAAAGGGGAAAGAAGGCCAGGAGCTGGAAAACGGTGCGTTAACAATCATTATTATAATACGATCGTTATTTACCAATATTTACCAATAGAGTAATAGAGTAATATAATCATTCAATGTGAAGAGACTAGATAGGTCAGTTAATCGCTCGAATCCACTCACAATACAATTAAAGTAATGTTCACGTATGCCTTCACACTTCCAGCTAACTTGTTTCTGCTCAGCGACCAAAAATCGACTGATCTACGGTTCTGCGCACAAAATTGGACAACCAGATGTCAAGGCATGCATGAGTACTGAGTCCATTATAACAATCTATGTATTTGTGATTCCAGTGGATCGGGTAGCAGGGAACCTGGTCACAGAGGGAGGGTCAGCGGGAAACTCCAACTCTGATAATAAAAAAGAACGTAAGCCTGGTGAGTTAATTCAAGAATTTAGTGTTTGTCGTTAATAATAGATATGGATACATGGACGTAAATGGTATCAAATTTATATCCATGAAGAAACAATATACTATAAACGCTCCGAGCCAGTCTTCCCAACCAATAATCATATCTCTTCGTATGATTCGCTCCAGTTCAATTTGTTTCTTAGACCGCCCACTTTTATACGTCAGAGAGCTTACATAGGTTTGTTCGCTTCTACATAGTGTTCATTGATCTTATTTCGACATGTTACATTACGTTACGTTCGCAGTGTGTGTTCGCAGTGAGACCCATGGAAATTGTATATGTCAATGTTGCACCTCTGTCAACAATATAATCCAATTTTCACGTTTTCAGATATGCCCCGTCGCCACATGCGAGCAGGGAAAGCTGTGCGCAAGAGGCAGCAAATACAGCAGAGGCGCCAAAAAAACCTCTTATCGTTATTAAATGAATTGGCGAACACTGGTCGCGGCCGGGGGAGGAAGTAGAACGCCGGAGGAAATAGGAATGGCGGAATAAAGAAAATAAAGAAAATCCTGAAAATACTCGAATTTGAAGTTATTTATATCCGCATCGATTATGCAGCTACTTGTATTTGTCAGCTGTAATGTTCGTTGTTTTGTTTCTTGACCTTAGCACTCTTATCTTTTATCTTCTGAAAATTATCAGCCCTCAAGCAAGACGTGAGCCTGCGCGGTGAGCAGACGAGCACCATACTACTTGCTTCCATCTACTTTATATATATTTGCTTCAAAAATGTTGATGGAACAAGCAGCTGTATGTTGTAACAGCAAAAAGGTACTGTGGTAGATGATACAGTAGGTTCCGGTTTTCATTATTTCATTATAATGTGCGAATCATACAACTCTTATACTCATATCGGTATCTTGCCGCATGAAAATAAGCATAAAAGCATGATAATGTTCACGTAGCTAGAAATAGTTATGAGAAGTAAGGTATTGATAAAGGACTCTCCAAAATAATAACAGTATGGAAATATATCAAAATCAATCAATAACTGTCGATAAACACTCAATCAAGTCTTCCGAGATAGTACTTCTGTTATTAGATTGCATGGCAAGATTCGTCCGTTCCCTCCGGTCCATCAAGGTATTCTTATCGTCAGAATCCGATGATTTGACGTCGTGTTACTCGAGTGCTCCAAGAGCTGTTCCGCAACGTGAAAATTTAAAGCTAAGTCATCGAAGAAAACCTCCGGAGCATACTGTAGCGTACACATTTTCTCTGTGGAGCTAGAACTAGGCGTGGGAAAATATAACCAAAACAATTGAATGATTGCTCATATCAATAACTTCTGCAGAAACAGACGTGTTCGGTGGACAGTTTAGAACCGAAACGTAACTCCTGAAACCGGGTAGGAAATGTGTACGGAGCTCTATAATCGCCTCGAAGCGTATTCCGAGTTACGTCTGCTCTAGACTGTCCGCCGAGATATACGTCTGTTATTCCGGTTATTCCTTAGGACTCGTCGAATATCAATAAATCGCCCCCGAATTAATATTTTTACACAAGACAGAGCACGATCCGAACGTTCAACATCTTAGAGTATTATTTCAATTCAATTACGATGTAGCACGATCAATCCCACAGGTTAGGTCTCATTTCATGTCAATGACAATATAGCTCGATCGATCCCACAGGTTATGTATTACCAAATTTCAATGACTTTATGACTTTATCTCATTCTTTTATTAGAAATCACCAATCAACTGCAGTGGAGAATCATATATCATAATAAATCATTGTTTCTTGTCCTATTCCTATTATAAATATCTTTATAAGTTTATACATCGTCAGACGTGGAGCGGAAATATTTAGAAATGAAAACTTTTGTTGACAGCTCCATCGACCTAGCAGAACCTAACCTCATTTCGCCCCTAATAAGGAAGGCGTAATAATGGCTCAGTCACACAGAGCGCGGTGATAGGCGCGTTTTTTTCTGGATAATTTTGTAGTTTTCTTTCTGTTTTTTACCATTTAACGCCGTTAAAAGGAATCTAGGAATTAACGGAAAAACTAGTAAAAACGCACCGCGCCCGCCGCGCCGCGCTCTGTGTGATTGAGCCATATTCAGTAGCAGATTATAAAACAATTATCTCCTATGTAAGTCCGTGCTCCTATGCTTATACACAGAAGATACCTGTTTTATCATCAGCTACCGAAAAGTTAGTCGTTTCTTATTTAGGAGCCATCGAATTTGATCTATCTAGCAGCTGACACAGAACGACGGCTAACTTGTAAGCCTCTAGCAGCCGACATGGAACGGCCATAGACAATGTTGTTTCGTCTGTTTGTACGTATTATACTATAAAGATCGAAAACTCTGTGGTATTTCAGCACCATGTAACTTCCCTATTACTCGAACGATCCCTTCTATAGTTTATATATTCAGAATTTGAAACGACCTTGAAACGACTGGAGGAGGAAATGAAATTGGCGATGAAACGGGGTATCAGAAATCTATAATTAATCATATCTAAGCTCTCAGTTAACTGATTACGTTCAAATTGGGCTTAAATGAGAGCTTTTCGCACCCAGATTCAAAACCTTGCATGCGAAAAGCGATATTTGTCACGAAGACGGAATAAACACGACTTAAAAATTGCCGTTCGGCCGAAACAGTGGTCGCTCGGGTATATAGAGCCGTTGAGTCTCTCGCGCGTGAAAAAATTTTTTTTTTTTAATGTACTTGGCTCGAGACTCTACCGAGTCTCTGATTGGGTCGAGATGCGGGGGCGGCTCATGCCGAGGTCGTTCACCTTCAAAGCTGCAATTTATTGCCCGCCAAGTTCAAACGAACGTTTAGCTCGTGAAGAAAAATCCAGGAGCTCATAGTTTCCTGTAGTGAAGAAAAGAAGAAGAAGGTGAAATTGTATTTCTCTGTGTTTCATTTTTGTCAAATTCTTGTTCCAGGTCTGGTTAAGTTGGGGGTGCACTGCGTCCTTGGAAAAAAGGTCGCCATAAAGATAATCAACCGTGAAAAACTTTCCGAGTCTGTGCTAATGAAGGTGGAAAGAGAAATCGCCATTATGAAACTTATCGATCATCCTCACGTTTTGGGTCTCTCCGACGTCTACGAGAACAAGAAGTATTTGTAAGTGTCGAAAAGTTTTACTGGTTTACATCAGACACAGCTTCTCCTTCTCCCTTGTCTGAAATTACAAACTTTTCTCACTGATTAAAGAATAAAAAGAGCAGAACCATTGTACCAAAGAAATTTTAAGAAGGGGAGTCAGATACCCCTTCGTAATTATCGAAAGCTGATTGCCCTACTTTTGTTTTTATATCACGCTGGCCGTAAGACGAAGCATATTTCTCATTACAGATATCTTGTTCTCGAGCACGTCTCTGGCGGCGAGCTCTTCGACTACCTCGTAAAAAAGGGAAGGCTTACGCCGAAGGAGGCGAGAAGATTTTTTCGCCAGATAATATCCGCCCTAGATTTTTGCCACAGTCATAGTATATGGTGAGTAGAATGTGTACTTGTAAAAAATTGCTGTGTACACGAGTTACAGCATCTGGGACGAAGGGTCCGGCCCTCATAAGCGGCCGGTCTGGACAACCCAAGCAAATCCTGTGATCCCTGTAAGCCCGTATGTAAACCAGAAACCCTTGAAACTCCAAAATGTCCGATGCGGTTAAAAAAGAAATAAAAATGAGCCCAAGTTTTTGCCCAGAAGCATTATGGAGCCTGGGTGCCGGCCTAATTGACCTCAGCCAAGCTCGAGTTTCCCTTTCAAGTTACCACCACGTAATTATCTTCAATGATCGATATTACCCCTTCGAGTTCACTACACTCTCTTGCCGGTGGCAAATAAGACTGCGCGATGCACGTGCACTCATACAACTGGAATTAAGGGGGGGCTCCACCGCTTTAAGTAGCTACAAAAAACATGTTGTACAGCCCATGGCGTGAGCCATCAAAAATCTGCCACGATTGGTTGTTCAGGACAGTAAACTGCGCGTGCATGCCAAATTTCAGCCAAAACTATTAAAAGTTGTAGGAGTTATTCAACTTTGGAATGTTGATATTGAAGACAAAAGTAGTTGTTTGAGTGAACGAGGTGAACTGAGTGTGAACCCCAGATTTGCTAGAAAAGAAATATATATATATACAAAATTGTGAGAGTTATTCTACTTTACAGCTGAAGGTGTGAAATTTAATGAATCCTCCAATTTTCGATATTTGTCAATGAAATTTGGTGTGTACGCTTAGTATACAAGAACGCAGTCAGGAGAAAATCAACAACAATTTCTGATCAATACTTTTTGTTGTGTTGATCGGTGAAGCCCCCCTTAATCCCTCTTCCTCTTCCTGCGGAACCTTGACACGATACGTCATAGCCAAAAGTGTGCTGTTGTGCTAAACTAGTAGATAAAACTGAATCGATAGACTTCCGCTGTTTGAGTTTATACCCAGTCGCGGGTCCAGCCTCGGAGGCACGAGCCCCAGATAGATAGGACTTAAATGGGTTAAGGTTCCGTACTCTCATTCTGACCAAGACGGTAAAACAATAGCGGAGCGATAAGGGGTTTCACCGGGTCGACGAGGGTTGCGGAAGGTGTTAGAGGGCGGGCGAAGGCCTAGTTGGCAAACGGTTCGAGAGGCAGTCACCCCATCCCCGATTAAATAAATACGAAAGTAGATTCGATTTGGTGAAAGTGCAGCCCTTTTTTCTTCTCTCTCTCTTGTCAAAAGCACTTTTAGACTCTGTAGACTCAAGATCCACTGAAACTGTGTGAAACTTTTCACCGTAGCATAGCCTATAGCAATTTGTCGAATATGTAACATTTCTGTGTGTCGGTAATAAAAATTCATTGGATCACGAATTGCACAAGGGAAGCAGCGTCGCGAAATAAAACACGGCGTCAAGAGCTCGGCAATAATTCAACGGCACTGATCGACTGGGAGATATCGATAGTGTATATCATACAAATTGATTACCCTTCTCGCCTACGGTCCTTAGTTGTTGTTCATCGTATCGCGTAATCAAGTTTTCCATTTGAAATTATTCGAGTTTGCTATCGCGATGGTTTATTCATTGATATCTACATCCTATGTTTATTCGTCTTTATATATATACCGACTCTTGAATATTCTCGCGGTATTCACGCGGCTGAGACGCGGAGAATTCACAATAAAATGAAATTGAACCGTGGAATATTAATCTCTTCACGAGCTCGGTGACAGAGCTGAATTGATAATGACATCGGGGCTGCACTCGAGTTGGCACGGATATTGCACACGGTTGATCAATGTGATTCGCCCTTTTGAAACCTGCAGTCCCGTACTCAATAAAACCCCGATCCATCCCTCTTCTTACACCGCTAATTAATTAAGTAAATCTATTCCCCTTCTGTTTTAAAGTCATAGAGATTTGAAGCCTGAGAACCTCTTACTGGACGAAAAGAATAACATAAAAATAGCTGATTTTGGCATGGCATCGCTTCAGCCAGCTGGTTCAATGCTGGAAACAAGCTGTGGATCCCCACACTACGCTTGTCCCGAAGTGATTAGGGTGAGTACATACAGTGATTATAGCCGCATGTCCGTCAAGCCATAACTAATTCATGATTAACTAAGAAGGCAGAGGCATTTCGACAGCTGGATTAAACCTACATACCTATTCGAGGATCGAGTAATCAAGGAAATTGTTTGAATCGACCCTTTTCACTGGATCAAGAGAAGGTCACTAATTGTCTCACATTGTCAATTGAACCATTCATTCCACCATTCTCGTCGTTTCACATATAGACCCAATGAAAATGATTGTAAAGACGTTCTTAGCACGTAATAACTTCAGACGTGCGCCTGCAGGGCGACTGCATAACGTCATTAAACGTGTTTGTCTTCGGATAAGCAATTAATTAGAAAAGATAATATGACGACTCACAGCTTTACGACTCCTCGCACCCAATATCAGGAGGGTAGAGGGGCAGGACATAATTTCACGAACAATCCGCACAATGGCTAAGTGTAGCCACACCAGCTAGAGCTCCGTCTTCGTATCATCGACAGCTGGTGGTAGAACCGAGTCTAATGAAATTTCTCGACAGGAAATTGTTGCTCGTGAGGGTGCCAAAAGCTAAATCATATCGGGAAGAGAGATATGCCAGACGTAGCCCCAGCGTAAAGGCAAATTTACGGGCGAAACACTCTTGAAACCTCATAAATTTCGTTACAGAGTCTAGTATAGTTCAACTATTTGCATAGGTCTCTCCGAACATGACGCGAAAACCGTGCATCTAATAGGTACCGTGCTGCGGTACGTTTTATCGAACAACGACCGTTTACCATAAATCCAACTTGAAAAGTTCACACGTTTCCAATTTCCTACGCTATGTTCTCGAAACCGGGTTGACACGTCCGACAAACTCACTACATCACGTGCCTTGTAACCCATCGACCAGTCAGGCAAAATCCGCAACCATAAATATCGAACGAGTGTACGGTGTTCTTTGAATGCGATTCATCGAGTCGCGGTGTTGTCTTTTTTGTCGAACAAATTAATCGATGGCATGAAGAGATTCCGAACATGATCCTCAGGGTGAAAAATACGACGGAAGAAAGGCGGACGTCTGGTCCTGCGGAGTTATACTGTACGCGCTTCTGGTCGGGGCATTACCTTTCGATGACGATAACCTGAGACAACTCCTGGAAAAAGTGAAACGTGGGGTGTTTCACATACCGCACTTCGTGCCGCCCGACTGCCAGAACCTCCTTCGCGGAATGGTCGAGGTCAATTCCGATAAGAGGCTGACGGTGAGTTTTTTTTCTTGACAATCTTGAGAGAGAGAGAAAATGGAGCATCTCGTCTTTCGTCGGACTAGACACGAAGGTTCATCTCGTTTTTTCAGCTCGCTGAGATTAATAGGCATATCTGGGTGACGGCTGCGGGAAAGGGTGAACTTGAGCTGGAGCTTTCTATGATGGACGTTGTTCAAACTCACGTCATTCCGTCCGTGGATGCGATAGATCCTGACGTTCTTCAGGCCATCGCTAGTCTGGGATGTTTTAAGGAGAGAGATAAATTGATACAGGAATTGCTCAGCCCGAAGTGAGTCGTTTCGCGATCGTTTAAACCGCATGCTCCAAATTTTCTGTATAATGTCGAGGGGGAATTGTCTCAAGATTTGACACATGATTTTTTTTTCAGTAAAACAATTCAAATTATTATTTTTTTTTCATTATACGTTGTTGCACGTAACCTATTTTTTTTTCATTACGATTTGATTTTTTTCTCATTCTTTCATTTATTTCCTCGGTTATTTCTTATCATTTCACTTATTTCTCATTATCTCAGTTATTTTCCGCGTTATTTCTCTATATTTCACGAAATATTGCCACATAACAAGCCGCGTTTATATCCGCATTCGTTAAAAATGTACAGAATCGCTTTTTGGCTATCTTCTTGCCTCAAAGGCTGCTAATTCAGTTATTCCTAAACCCCCAGAGCCGAATCGCCTCGTAATTGATTCACCGATGCTTTGTTACTGGCAATGGACGCAAAGATTTAGCCGGTTGTTTTTCTTTACTGGTCAATTTTCGGCACGGGAAAGAATAATTGATGCGAATCTCGGTCCTTTCATACCACGGATTTTCTGATAGAAACCAATTTTCATGATTCTCTTTCAGCCATAATACGGAGAAGGTAATTTACTTTTTACTACTGGAAAGAAAGCGGAGAAGACCCGCCTGCGAGGACGAGCTCGAAGTAATGAGTGGTGGAATGAGGACCTCGTCTCGGCAACTGGAAGCTGATCCACCGCGAAAGAGAGTCGACACTTGTAGGGTTAATGGTAGCACGGCTTTAAACCTTGGTCAAATAAGTCACGGGTCACCATTGACGCCGAGGAGGCAAACCAGGTAAGAATCAATGCCAAAATAATATTGCCGAACCTTATTGCTGTCTCTTTCATTGTCGGTTTACTGTATCGGGGTCATGAAGTCTTTATGACTTCATAAACATCCTGGAGTTGACCAGACACAAAAGTTACCCAATGATAGAAAGAGCATGGAAATATAGTCGCTTGGCGTGACAACTGTGTATACATAACGTCTTGAATGAGTTGTTGCGTGTTCGAAATCGATTTTTCCGTAATTTTCCTCATCCTTTTGTTCACCAGAAACTCGGTATATCCTGTCTTCTGCCTGCATCCTCCCGTCATTATGATTTGTTCTTTTGTTGATATACAACCCTGCAGGCTTTTTTGGCAACTTACAGCTCACAGCTTATCACACACTGAGAGACTCTTTATGCGAATAGTTGGTAGAATTATATCAAAGTTTGACATGTTACATCGAAAGTAGAGAAAAGAACGAAACAATCTACTTCCGATGTAACATATCGAACTTTGATACGGTGTTACCAACTATTCGCGTAAAAGGTCTGTAAGTGCAGGTTTTTGCGATTATTTCTTTTCCACTTTTTTTGCGCCTGTTTCAGCGGGAGTGCGAGACACCATGCGAGACGTTCGCCGAGCACGGGATCACACTCTTACGCCTCTCATTCACACTCATCGACACCTGGTGGTTCCCCGCTCCACGTACCGACGGTTGCGGGTCTTCTAAGCCCTCACAGAGCCGTGCCGAGCTGTCATCTTGGCCAGAGCGGAAGTCCTCACAGATTGTCGGTGGTCAGTGCGTCCAGTGGTAACAGTAGCCAAACCCAGGCTATGCCGCCACCGGCACCGCCGCCAACGAGCGTTGGAATAGAATTGAACGAAGTTCAGCCTGGTGAGTGCAGGAGCTTTTCTTTGATCATTAGTCCGGTCTTTCGAGTGAAATTCTCGAGTTTCTTATTACTTGCATTTCACTGTTCCTCTTCAGTTAATAAAGCCTTGCCATTACGTGCTCCGGAGATCCTCTCTGTGAATATTCCCACGGGGCAGTTATTCTAGGTTTCAAGTATGCATATCTGCATAATGCAAAGGACGCCATTTTGGGTCTGTGAAAGCTTTTATTCCATCTCCGATGATACTTTTACTAAGAGTCACTTCCCACAAGAGAGGAAACTAAGAATCTCTACAACGTTTGCAGAGTATGAGGATATCACCGTCTCAAACAGGTGTTAATTGTAATTTCAATGTACCGATTTCCCTTCAAGGGTTAAACGCGACGTCCTCTCATTATAGCCTGAATGAATGACTCGTTTGATCCCGAAACACGTATTTCGATTAATTGGTAAAAATTTAAATTACTCATCGAAGTGGAATATTGCACCCGTTCGATCAGAACGGTTCATTTGCTTATACTTACAAACACCGAATTCACTGCAGAAGGTATCCACGCTATGCTCATCATCCTCATCAGCTTCGCGTCCATCGCCAGAGAATGCATTTAATTAAGATACCAATCTCCTGTTTCTGTGCATATAGGCGCGCTTCTCGATATTAGATAATCAACATACGCCCTATGTATGCGGGTTCGACTTCCTCCATCGTTCACCGTCATGGTATCCGATTACACTAAGTGTTTCAGCGTTTGCCGGTGGACTCAGCTGCTCAGCTGTTCGAGCCACTTTCCTCCTTTTAATTCAATTTCGCTATTTGTCCATGGAGTATAAAGCAGACATGCTTCTACCCTCGGTCACTCTCCGCATGTACTATCATGATCTACCGCGTGTCTGGTGGCACTTGTTAATGCCGCATAAGAAGTGCATGCCGCGAGGAGAACCTCCTTGTCACGCCAACTACAGTTTAACAACCTTCAAAGCTACGGCACGCACGTTGTGCGTGAGAGCTTGCAGTGTGAGCTGTATGTGTAGTCTGCATAACGCGATTTTCCCTCGGGCTTACATTGCAAGCTTAGCACAGACTGAGATCCTGGGTGATAGTTTTGAGCTGTGAAAAATTGTTACATTTCTGTCACGATCAGAATGTGCCTGTGAACAATGTTCCTGGAACGAGCGGTGGAGCGTGATGTGAGCGAATTCAAGGATTTTCCACTCCGGATCAGTGATTGGGTTTTTTAAAGTGGCACATCGACTATGACCAAGCCTGCTCGCGCATTAAAGCGACGTAGCTTTGACTACAAAACAAAAAATACACGAGGGGTAGTGAATTGACGGCTTTAAAGATGAACGAAGTGTGAATCAGCGACTGACAACGCAGTCGTGGCCAAGTAACTCTCGGCGACCGTAGTCTGGCCTAGATTCTTTCTTCTTTTACTATTCGCGAAGCAGTCTTTTGTTCCCTTTTAGTGGACTCTCTACTCTCATCATCTTCACATGCACACATTGAGAACCGGAGCTCGGAGCTAATCGCTAAAGGCGTAAAATTCGCTCGTTACACAGACCGTGTGCTTCCTTCCTTCCCTCTGCACCAGCAGGTGACGAGCTTTCACAATAGACTCTTGGCTCAGTGTGTTCAAAGATCGAATTTACACCGTACATCCAGTACGCCTGAGGCATGTTGACAACGGGCGCTGGTAATTAACGAGGGCCTTGGCACTAGAGCTCGATGTGAATATGTTTCATTGCTGATTACTCCGATCATTAAACCTAGGCACATACGTACCTGACCCAATTTATCGATCGCGAGCACTCGACTGTTTACCCTCGCTAGTAGCTTCATTACGGCATCAAGTTAATGTGGGTGGCTCCTCAACTAGCTCACACCGTTTAAGCAATTCTGCTGTATCGAATTCATCACGGAATTTGACGAGTGCCCAATTTTCCTAATCGCTTCTTTTTCTTTTTTCTTTTTTATTCTTTAGTTCTTGCCGTTGGCATCACTCCGCCGGGATCTCCTCACACGGGCGCAGGTTCTGGATCTCATCACTGGAGATCGAGGTTGACTACAATTAAGAACTCCTTTCTCGGTAGCCCAAGGTTTCACCGGCGTAAATTACTCACTAGTACAGAAGAGGTAATTTGAGACTATGGTATTTGATGGACAACTGAGATATGCTTATAATCATGACCATTGATGATTCTAGGTGCATCTCACCCCAGACTCGTCGCCTGAACTCACGAAAAAATCGTGGTTTGGGAGTCTGATGACCACGGAAAAGGACGAAACCTTCACTATATTGGTCAAGGGTAAACCGTTGGCCAGTATCAAGGCGGATCTGATACATGCATTTCTCTCGGTGAGTTCATTCCTATCGATTATAATTAACCGAAGGAATCGTTGGAACTGTCGATCTCTCGGGTTTTCAATTTCCGTTAGCGGCACCGGTTATCGGAAAAATGTAGATTACATTTTATATAGTACGAGCGACGCTGTGATGTTATTTCTGGTCTTTCCCGCGGCCTTCACTGCCTCAAGTGGCATAAATTCAAATGGAATAATTTCTCATCTACATTTTACACGTTCTCAGAGCAGCGTTTATAAGACAGAACAATTGTCCGATAAAGCCTTTTTGATTACTTCATTGAGCCGGGCTTAAAATGTCATAAGGTTCCTTCAGACCTTCATAACTCCGATCGTTATCGGTGTATAGAGAGACTGTAAATGAAAAAAGAAAACTATGGAGCTGAGAAGCAATCTCCACAACGGAGTGTCAATAACAGAAGACCTGAATGGTCTGTGGATCAATAAATCGAACGAATACAAAGACATGTGTGTTATGTATACAAGTATTGAATAACGATGACGAGTACTTGGTAGCAGGAGCCATTCGATTCGCAATTTGCTTGGGTCGATGAAATAACACAGAGGTTTATTATATCAAAATATCCCGCGGTCTGAAGATTTCTTTGATCCTTTGTGGCATAAGGCTTTGATACGAGCAGAAATAACAGTCGAATAAATCTTTTCATCAATATCTTTACCCGTCGGTGGATTTACTCGAATCATCTTCGGTAATTCGATTGAACGTAGTTACACTCGTAATATTCTAAAGGAAGACAGAATTAATAACCGAATTCAATTTTCAGATAGCAGAATTATCTCACAGCGTCAGTTCGCCGATGTCATTCAGGGTCGAATACAAAAGGGGAAGCACAGCGCCAGCCATGTTTCAAAGACAAGTTCGGTTTCAAGTCGACATCAGTGCGATATCGAAACAGCCCAGTGAACCGCTGTTCGCCATCACCTTCACCCTGCTCAGTGGTAAGAACACTTTTGAACGTATCTTTATCATCGTTGGAAAAATGGCAGGACAATGTAATTGGCTCCTCCTACACCGCCTGGTAACTTTGTTGATCCTTTTTCCATTATAAAGAGTTTTCACTGCATCATCAGGTATTCATGAAACTCGATAGGGGAAACCGGAACCAGTTGATACAATTTCACCTCCAATCTCTATACGTAGATAACAAACGACCGGGTAATCGTGTATTTGCGTTCATTGCCACGTGGTTACATATAATAAATAAAGGTAACTCAGTGTAATTATGTAAGAACAAATGTAATCACATGTAAACAAGAGTCAGGGTGTCTCCTCGCGTCAGGATCCAAAATTCCCTGATAATTCCAGGATATTACAGACGATTTTCTTTATCTTTTCAGGTGTATCGAGATACGATTTTTATTATCATTCCTCCAAATATACTAGATTAATTGATTCTTTTTGGTAATTTGACACTGATTTTCAATTTGCAACAAAAAAAAGAAAACTAAAATTCCCTGCGAATCCCAGAATATTCCGGGACAAAAATAATTCCCTGAGATTTTCAGGACTCCCAGGTTTTTCATACTGGTAATGAATAATTACATCCCTTAGACATCGGTTCTGTATACATTTTTCGATTATTAAGGATGTCACGGGTTCGTCTCGCTTATATTATGTAAAGATTCATATCAGGCCACATCGAGGATTAAGGATCAAGCTATTTTCCAAATTTTTTGAATAAATACAAAAATTGACAGCAAAATCTTGTATCAACTGGCCCCGGTCTCTTTTACTTGATGCCTATTTTCTCCTCATGCAGATTATGGATTCGAACAACTTCATATTGGCTCTCCATGCCGAATTTGTTTCTTATTTTTCGTATCCGGCATCGTAGACGAAGTTTATACGCTAGAATGGCGACTAGAAACGTTGTTTGGCATTCGGAGGGTTTCAAAACTTGGCTGAATTCCAAGCGCAACTAGATCGATGCTGCCAAGTTCGCCCGAGACGTTAATATTTCTTGTCGCAAATGATATCCTGCACTGCATCGTTATCAAAAACCATCGGTTATCATGTCCAGGTAACATACGAAGATTCCGAAGGGTCTGCGAGCACATTCAGTCCCAAGTCTGTGCCAGGGGTATCGGAATGGGACTAGGTGGACAGAGCAGGGCTGCGCCTCCCAGTCCGAGGACTTCGAGGAAGTTCACACAGGAAATGAGCGAGAGTTCGAGCTGCGGAAGCGATACGAGCGAAAGATTGTCTCTCAGTCCTCATCCCGCTACCAGACAGGTAGTGTGTTTCAGCAAGGTATCACGTCATCCACCACGCTCATCGTCACTCATTACTCCACGTGCGATTCGCTCAATCAAGTTTCGATTTTTTTGTTAATTTTCATTTTTTTGGGGGGATTGATTTTCCAGATCGACTCGGACATCGAATCCGACACTTCGGTATTTGACGTTAAATCACCAACGCGAGAAAACGGTCGCAGAAGTTCGACCTCGACGAACAACAACAACGCACTTCCGGGCGAAGTTACCACGTCGCCAGGTAGCCCGCCCAAAGCTGTCCGAAGTAATTCGGAGAGTCAAAACACCCCGGAGAAAAAGTGTGTCACCACGATGAGCGGAAGCAACATAGCGTGATACTACCAGAACCTGCGGTTCGACTTTAGGTCCAGTTTTAAAAATTTATGGAACAGCAGACAGCGGTTTTGGTGAAATTAAAAAAAAAAAAAAACGCACCAAACGAGCTGAAAAACTGAAAAAGAAACTGTTCATGATTGGACGGAAAAGTCGGAAATAATTATCGATTAACCCGATGCTAATTGCTATGCAAAGTCCAAGAAACTTTCAAACTCGTGACTAGGTGCCTGTTGTTAATGGGGATTCGATTTGGTAGTTAGCACTGTTCGACAATTGTTTGTTTAAATAAATACAACCTGTCAATGAAATACCTTCTAAATTTTCTTCTGTCTCGACATATCGACGCGTTAAGCAAGACTTAGAAAAAAAAAACCAAAAAAAAACCAAAAAAACGGAGGATCAACATAGTTGAATTTATTTAAAATAATTGTTTCGGTGCCTTAACGAATGTATATTGCATAAGGGTTTCAACGTTCAATCAACGTTTCTAGAAAAGAATGAAAAACTGTGAAATAAACACCAAAATAAATAATAGTAGATGCAATTTTTTCGATATGAAGAATTTAAAGAAAGAAGAATTCTCTAACGTGAGATCAATGAATCGATGAGTAATTCGTGGTCGATTTATCAAGTCACCTCATTTAATGGTCAAGTGAATCGATTGAAAGAAATAAATTAAAAAAAAAAAAAAAACGAAAACTTTACTGCCAACTAGATGCGAGTGATTATCCGCAGCGTGCTTCTTTTGAACGAAAGAAAAAGGATAGATATCTGAGAGTTCATACTTTTAGGATAGTTTTTAAATAAATAATATACAAAAAAAATAGTTCGGTTACGTCAAGCTCAACCTGTTGAACGAAAATTGAATATGCAATTAATACGCACCGATGATTTAATGAAATGAATAAAGGGTCGTATAGCACATGAGTTTAATTAAAGAAAAAAATTACGCATGACGAGACACTTAGAAAAAAAAAAAAAGCCGTGAAGAAAAAAGCAACAAACAGAAAATAATGAAATAGGATTAAAAAATTGACGAATACATAAGAATGTTAATTAAAATAATCAACACGAAGAAAATAAAATGAAAAATACTGTAAATGAACATCCGAGGAAAGAAAATATATTTTGCAATAAAAGATTCTCTGAAAGGAAACTGAAATAAATTAATAAAACTGGAGGAAATATAAAATTAACGATTCAGACACGATATACTATATTCAATACCTACAGCTTACTTATCAGCTTTATAATTAAGCGTTGTGCGAAAGAATTAGAAAGAAAAAAAAAACCAGTAATCATACTAATTACCATTAGTATTTCTAATTACTATTAGGAAGTATTTATAATTAAGATATATTTTCTCAATAAACATATCTCATAATAAGAAGATGAAGATAAAAATAATAATGATGATAATAATAATGAAAATGAACATAAATAAATAAATGAATTTGGCCCTGCTTCATAGAAATCCACGATAGAAATGTTAAGAGTACCTATAAAGAAATCGATTAATCGTCGTGATGATTCAAAATTATCGTCGAATACCAATCGGTGGTGGATAATGGTTCAGAAGATTCAATCCAAGAATGCCAAAAATTATTCAAAAATTGAATAACATACGTACGAATTTGGATCTTTGATTTACCTAATACGACGATGTCATCGCTTTGGTATAAATAATCACCAAATAATATCATTTTACTTATCGCTCAGGTTAGAATGCATAGATCGGCGTCTCGTTCCTATATATAAAAAAAAAAAAAAAAAAAACCAAAGATAAGACGACTGCAGTTTAATCGAATAAACAGTATCCGCAAATAAAGAAGAAGAAAAGAAAAAAACTAAATGAATTGTGACAAGGGAAGAGTGTAGCATCGCCACTATATAATATAATGGTCATCGCTTTGTGATCGCACACACCTAATTTTATCATCGCGATTTATACATTAATTACAATTATTTATTTATTTATTCATTTATTATATCGAACTGGGGAAAAAAAAGGCGAGAGCGACACTTTTCCCAAAATATCAAAATAATCTATATATAGATAACGTAGTTATATAATAAACGTAATTTAATAATCGTGTATAATTATGAGTAAAGTACATAAAGTCGGGCTTTGCAATATACGTTTACTAATAATAATAATAATAATAATAATAACAATAATAAATGATAAATAATAATTAATCAAGATCGAATAGATAGCTGAGATAAATTAATCGGATTAGCATGATTACGCGTATTTACCGTAATTACCGAAGGATTAGAAATTAAGCTTGCGGTTATCTACTTATACTAGCGGTTAAATATAACAATTAATTTAGAGAAAAAAAAGAACAGAGACAAAAAAAGGAGAAAATGACAGAAAAATAAAAAATAAAAATAACACACCTAAATAATAAGTATCTAATAATAAAACAAATTACCGGCCATGTTAAACTAGGATTTTTATCAAGCAAATGTAAGGTATTAAAGTAAAGTCTCAAAAATTTAGAAATCAATTTAATTTTGTCTAAATAATGTCAGAGCGTAGCTATTATCAGCCCTGATGATTCTCCCACCCTCTTAAAACTAGTCGCGTATGTTTCATATGTTAGGGTAATAGATTTGGATTGATTCTAATAATCGCGAATCAATTCTAGGTATACTTTTTAATTCATACTTTATTTTACTCTCATATGATAGAAAAGACAAAGAATTACACAAACATTCTTGGCACTAAATAATCATTTTAATTTTACCACTGTCGACAATTTTTATACGAGTTTCAAACGATTTAATTAGCTAACATATTATTGTTGACTTTTTTATCGGCCATTATCTAAGTAAAACGAAAAGGATCTGGTACTTGCGTTCAATATAATTTGTGATACTATATAACTTTTGGAAAGAAGAAAAAATTAGAAAAGAACAACAAAATGTTATTCTTGTTTTTATTGTAAAAGATATCTTGTATCGCTTAATTGATGTTTAAACAATTTGTTACTGTGCTTCTAATATATTTATTAATTGATTATTATTATTATTATTATTATTAATGCTTGCAGAACTATAATACTGAGTTTGTCATTGGATCGAGATAAAATATCTGATAACTAATGTAAATTTATATGAACTGACATTTTATCTCGTAATCTAATCGTAGTTTATTTCCAATACTTGTGTTGGCCATTATTATGTAGGTAACTCAAAGATATTGATTTTTTTTTAAATGTTTTTTCTTTTAAATTTTTAAGAGAGAAATTTTTTCTTCTCGATAGAACTGTCGTCTTGCTATAATTATATACGTATTATATTTGTCACGCGTTATTTCAGTTTCATGTACCTATGGAAGAGTAAAAAATTCCAGTGCATGTATATAATTAGCTAAACAAAATGAAACGTGAAAAAAAAAATAATCGATACCCTTTATACTTTCGCGTTTTCGATTACTTTTTTTTTTTCTCTATTGATATTGTAAATAATTTCTTTTCGTATATATGAAAAGTTAGCCAAACTTCTTCACTTCACGCTCATGCATTAATCGTATTAAATTTTTATTTTGTCTTTAATGACAAACCATATATTGATTATAAAATCTAATCGAATGTAAGAGATCCAAAAACCCTAGGGTATTGGGTGAATTTTTTCCAAATTTTTTACGAAAATTAAATTCGTCAATGTAAAGAAATTTCAATTTTCATATAGAAAGATTTTCAAACGAATTTGAAGAGTGAAAAAAAAAAAATAAATAAAATTGTTGCTTATAAAAGAAAAGAAAAATAGTGCAGCCGGTGCAATAATTTTCTCAACGATTATAAATCTTAATTTGATATTATATTTGATTTGATATAATCAATTTTTATATAAGAATGGCTGCAATGTACAGTTATAAAAAAAAAGCGCATTAAAACACATTCAACAATTCACACACATCACCGATCTAATTCGCGTAGATAGTGACTAATATTGATTAAATGTTTACATGCAAACAACAAATAAAAACACTTAAGGAAATTTAAGCTGTAACATATTTGTTGATGGCCAATATCAAATATGTATAAAAACAAAAAATAATAATGCGACATTAATAATTAAACAAATGTGTTTTACGATAAATCGTAACAGTCTGCTCATTTTTCTTCTCCCAATAAGAATTTGAATATTATATTAGACCTCAATTTTTAGAAAATAACCCTGCCGATAAAGTCAGTTTCTGCTTTACCGACCGTCGATAACCACACGTTGACTGTCCTACGGTCATACGGTAAAGCGATGCAGCTCAGCCGGTATTGTATCAGCCAGTTACCGACTGGTACTTGATTTCTGTCTAAAATATCGATATATGCTATCGAAATGAAGAAACATCGAGATTATCGATTAGGAACGTTATACCGAGTTATACGAGATCGGGACTTGAACTGGGTTGAAGGTTGAAGCTTGTCCGAATAAGAAGCGTTGTTGTTGGATTTTGAGTAAATAGCTTTTAATTAAAACATGCCAAAACGGATGTGTGAATTCGACGACGATTTAGCACCGCAGATTAAGGTTCACGTTGGTCAAAGAGAAGTCAATAATGGGGTCGGAAGAGACATTCAAATGAAAAAAGTCTATGGTAAGAAGGTTATGTTGGCATTTTGTTTACTAGAGTTGAACCTTAAAAAAAAAAAAAAAATCTACGGATCTTTATTTGATAAAAATGGAAGTTATATATTATTAATTATTTTTTTTGCATTTGCTTTTCAATCGAAATTAGATTGAATAGTTATTTTCATCGTTTTAATGAAATTCGCTACGATTCCGAGGATTTGATTCGATTTCTTTATTTTCTGAACCGAACTTCTGACAACTTGTCTTCTTTTGTAGATAGAACTTTGGGTTTGTTAATGACAGGAGCCAGAGAATTGTCCCGGAAAATGAACGAATCAATTGATTTGAACCTGTCCGAACCGGTGCCTTCAAAAATTGTACCAGAACCGAAGCCAACTCCTCAACAAAATATGAAGCAGATGTTTTTGAACAATAAATTACAGCTAGAGATCAAAGGCGATTACGTCAAGGTGGGTCGACCGGCTCTGCCGCGTCTTCTTTCCTCCGCTAACGACTAATCCCTCGTCATTTTTCAGAACGTTCCGGTAGGAATATGCGGATGTTGCAGAGTAATAGACGACAACGGCTCCCACAATTGCAACTATTGCGAAAAAGTTTTATGCTCAAGCTGCCTCGTCCAGTGTGTCAAATGTTCGGAAAGCTTTTGTCAAAATTGTTCCATAATTGCGTGAGTATATTTCAATATTATCATCTACGCTGTGGTAATCCTCTATTGTTCCATTCCCACTTTTCATTCTTCAGGTACGATAGCAGAGAATACAACATATGCCTAAACTGCTACGGATAATCACCGAGCAATTTCTATATCTCAAACTAATTTATTCTATGATCTATCCGTGTTTGCCTGTATTTTGTATATTTTTACGTTTATCTGTTGTAAATACGAATGTTACTTTTATTATTCGCCCTTGTGTAAGATGTTGAAATTGAATTATTAATTGTATCATGTATCTGAAATGTTATGCTGTGTTCTGAATATATAAGTAAATAATTTTTCACTAAATATCACCGATATTCTACTACACAGGGTGAGTTTTCTCCGAATCCGGACGAGGGAGGGGCTTATCCCTGCTGATGCTCCGCCCCTTGGCTTATGACATCATCAGCAGGGATAAGCCCCTCCCTCGTCCGGATTCGGAGAAAACTCACCCTGTATATGTGTATTTAACGAACGTTACATTCAATATTCGGATAAAGATCAGAGATTAACAAAAATAAATAATTGAGTGGATATTTTTTTCGAATCGACCACTCTAGCGAAATTAAAGCGTGAGGATATCGAGAGAGGAAAGTTCATCAATGTCGAATGATCATACAATCCTGAAAATCCCCGGACACTTTTTTTCCCCTCGTTTTTCGAATATCTCGAAATAATCGTATTCAGAACCACGCGAAAATGATAATTCTAGGGGTTATTCACGGTCTCGCCTACAGATTTTTCGGACTGTTTATACGCAGGTTATTTCCACTTCAGCATTGATGACTAACAAGAAAAAACAAAGCAAGACACTATTCTATCATACAATCGCGGGAAATCGTAGATTACACCGTTCCTGCGGGCGTTTATACTCACCTTGAGCAAAGACGTCGTAGTTATGATACGATTTTTACGATTTTTCCAATTTGTCGCGAGTTTAAGAGCAATATTCAACAAAAGATGAGTTGATGTGGTTGGAAAAAGTCATCTGAGATCGCTTCTGGCCGATTGACAAATGGCGATATACGACATTCGCGTCTATCGAACTGTAACAAACCCAACTAACAAGTACATGCGACTGTATTTTGTTTACCCCTTTCCGATGTGATGGATGCATGCTCGAAAGACCGAGGGCGCGCGGCTCTAGTCAGTTGTTTAGCTTTTGACCGATTCGCGGCCTATTAGCGGTGCTACTTATCGTCCGAGTATCCAATCGGACTATTTATAAGAAATTGAAGAGCGTATCTCCGCATATTGGGATTTGGGATCGAAGTATCGACATGGAAGATTTGGTGGTAAGTAACTGATCCTCTATTGTTGCGTAGATCGGATCCCCTCCATTTGAGATTCTCATTTTCTTTTGACCAGATTAAATCGTCTGCCGGATCGTCGGCTGTTTCTTATAAAAATTCGGACGAAGGAAATTCGAAAACAAAAACAAATCCCGACCCGAAGTTAGCGAATGCGTCGGTCACCCTTGTTTATAATCACAAGCACGTTGATAAGACCGACGACGATCCAGTGTCGAATTGTCAAAACAATATCAAAACCGAACCTAACTCACCAGTGGGAAGAATTAACTGCGTAACGACCTCACCGATCGACGAGAACCAGGCGATTGTCAAAAAATTGCTGAATAAGCATGAGCTGACTTTGGTCCTTGGCGAGGGAAGTGTTCCACTCGTAGCAAAAAACGATAAAATGACGAAACCTGTACAAAACCAAGCGACCAGCATCAAGCGGTCGGGCAAAGTAGAGCCGAAAATAACCAGGAGCAGACGAATATCGGCGGACAAGCTGATCCCGTACAGCGGACTGATTTTACGATCCGGAAGAAAGAGGGTACTCGATACTGGAGCGAACGGTTCGAAAGACGTGGGGAAAGTCGATGAAAACAAGAGTCGGAGGAACGAGCCGGTGAAAAACTGCATCGGAGGATGTTCTAGCGCTGAAAAAAAAGAATCGGAACGAAATCCTGACCCCCTGGGTCGTGTAGATGGAAAGAAAGACGTGGGCGAGGTGCGAAAGAAGGAAACTACCCCGTACAAGGCCTACTCCCTCATGGATAAAATACTTTCCAAGTCAAAGGCGATGATGGCTGATGCGAATCGAAGCAGTAGCGGGCACAAAACCGTTTATTCTGAGAAGAAGGCGGTAGAGACGAAAAAGAGGAGAAAATACAGCGTGCCGTTGGAGAGTGAAAGGGTTCAGACTCGCCAATCACGAAGCATAACTTTGACGCCAACTCAGAACGACTGCAAACCCTTTACACAGCACTTTACACTCCTGACGTCCAAAGATGGGGAAAAATTGGACAAAGAATACTTCGAAGAGACCCACTCAAATGAGATTGATGCAGAGAAAAACGTCGGACAGAAAAGCAGCGAGGACGTTCTTCAGGCCCTGAATTTAACGAATCAGAAGAATGTTACAAAATCCAAAACGCGACCTGATCGCAAAAGCGTCGTAGAAAAGGAAAATGACCCGAAAACAGAGAGGAAACTACCTCAGACGAGCAAAAAACGTGGTCAAGAAAACGGGGCTGGTAATCCTAAACAGAAAGCAGGACACGTCAATGCGCAAGCCATGCCTGTTTATGTGAGCAAAATAGCAGTAGCAAAGGACGCTGGTCAGTCATCGGCGAGGAAGTCAGTCGGGTCGGACGGAGGAATCAAAGTTCTTCAAAATCTAGAAGCTGATGAAGATGAAGTAGCGGAATGTCGGACGACACCTAAACCAAAATCGGAGACTTTCTTCAACAGTAGTATATCTCTGCTGAGCAAAACTGTTAGGAGTACGGATCAAAGGGATGGGAATACCGACTCGGATGGGACTCTGAGCAATGTGGAATCCGTGCCCAACAGTCCTGCCAAAGAACCGTGGCAGATTGAAGCTCTGATACGTGGCAGCTTCAAAAGCTCTGCTACGCACAAGGATCTGGCCACTGAACTTCGATCTCCGAGCACCAGCAAACAGCCGGACGTAGATATTAGCCGCAGCAGAAGAGACAAATCAGAGCCACGATTTTATGTCGAAGCTTCAGAAGAAGGGAATGACAATGCTGGTGATATCGCGAACCACTCTCAGCGGTGGCTCAGACACTACGAAAGACCTCCCACTAAGAAGAAGGAGGCAGCCAAGAATCGGCCCGGGCTTGCGGATAAGACAAAAGAGGGTTCTACCTCGATGGTAGAAAATACAGCCTCCGTCAACCCATCCGCTCCTGTTCGAAAGCGAGGGAGACCGCCGGGGAAGCGGGATACTCAAGAAACGGCAACCAATCCGGAGAAGAAGCAAAAACCATCCACTAGCAATAGAACAAACACTGCGGGGACTGAATCTGGGCTGACTCTGAGAGAACTGGAACAGTTGTTCTTCAAATTCTTTCAAGATGGGCATTTCAGAGTCGATCCCAGACAGAGACCGATCATCATATACAGCAATGATTTACACCAAAATTTTTCATCGAGGATACAGTGTTACGATCCTCGTAAATACTTTCCACATCCCAGTAACACGCAAACGAACAATTCTCTCGGTGCTCAATTCGAGCATAGGATGAGAACGATTGATCCAAACTCGCAAAACTTCTCTATCCAGCCAAATATTTCTAACACAAATTCTGGACAGTACGGAACTGACGGGAACAATTTCAACAACCATGCATTCACGAGTCCAGTTTCGAGTTACGCGCAGTCTGGGTATAGCTCCGCTGTAACTTACCAACAAAACAGCGGTAATATGATGGGAAATAATTCCTACTACAACAGCTGCTCCAGCATGGTGACGAATTCTATGAGCACCAGTAACGGAAACGAATTCAATTACAGTCCCCACGCTCAACAGCTCCGTCAAAATTCGATGCCCTACAAGGAGATGGATCTCACTATGAATAATGGGATGATGAATTCGTCCACCAACTCGATTCAGAACTCTCCCATCAACGATCTAACGAACAGCAATTGGAACGAGGTGAACTCAGCTCTGGACTCGGTGAACGGGATCTTGATGGATCTGAATTCAGCGAGCCAAATCTTGGGCGGAAGCCCTGATTCGAGTCTACCGAATCGCACAATCGATCAAAACTCTACCATCAATGGTCCAAGTCCTTGGATGAACAGAACGAATGGTGCGACGAATCCTCCGTATCCAATGATGCAGCCATGGCGCGGTTCTTTCCCGATGTACAATTCGTACGTGAACAACGATAGCCAATACTACAACATGTTCAACCCGTACTCCGCGTGTATGGGATACGATGCTTACTCGAATAACATCAACGCCAGAAATGGTATGGGAAGTAACGAACATCCATGGGTCCAAAACTATCATGCCAATCTTGGAATCGGACAGTCAAACTTCAATAGCATGATTCCTCAGTTTTCGGGCATCAACTCTGGCTACTTGCAAGATAATAATGACACGAATCAAGGAATGAACTTGTCACTGTCGCAAAATAATTCGATGGAACTCGATGATAGCCTCGGACAAGAGACCAGACTGAATTCCAGCTTGGAAACACCTGGCGTTGAGTCGATCAATGTCCAAAGTGTGCAGGAAACTGCCCAATGTTACGGATCGCAAATGTCTCCGGCGTACTTTTCGGGATACAATAAAAATGATACGCCGAATCTCGATTTTAGCGGGGTGAATGTGCCCGATGCCGATCCTGAACCGGAAGAGAATCAACCCCAGAACCGAGATTATATAAGCGAGAGATTAGCCAGCTTCGTAGGATGCTTTCCGAAGTACGACTCCGAGGGGACCTCGAGCGGTGAGATCGCTGCGGAAGTCATGAATAACAGAGAGATGGAGATTACCAAGTTACGGCAGGAGCTGGCCGACTTCACAAGGCAGTACTCGGAGGATACGAGTCCCTTACCGCAGATCCCGCAAGAAGATGAGAGTGAGTGAAAAGCTTCTCTCTTCGTTCGTTCGATCATATTTTTCCTTCTGATTTCGTTATTAATTTGTGAATTTTGTGGTTTCAGTATTCGACTGTATGATGTCGCAGGATCTGCAGGAAACGGATGAGAGCTCATCGTCATGATACGTAGTTTACGTATTTTTATATCAACATTTTTTAGAAGGAATTTCCTGTGCAGAACGTACATTTTTTTCGAATCTCAATCAGCAATACGATTTTTAGCTGCGTGGGAAAGTTCTTCGCCTTCGATGTTGCAAATAACTAAGCTTAGGGTTCCATTTCGCGAATCCTTGAATCGACTATTTTACAGTTTTAGTATACAACATATTGTTATTAGTTAGTTAGTATGATCTCACCCCAATCGAAGAGGAAAATACTGGGTATTTTATGTTTGACTTGTTTTAGCCTTTTGTGAAGTTGGAAATCGAGACCTTCTCTCTTTTTTTCCTCTCTTTGTGTGTACAAGACACTGCGAAATTTCGACAATTGTACAATTTACTCTGTTTCATAGAGTCGGATTGTTTGTCAGATGTGGCAATAATTTTATACAGAATAATACTCCCTGAAGTAGATGGTAAAATTGATTGGGCATTTGGCATACATCCGAGTAGCTTCAGATTTTGCAATTGTTGCAGCATCGGTATTGAAATTAGTTGGCAAATCGAAACTTCATCGTCTTTGATTAAAAAAGATGTAAAAACACCAATTTTTTGTTTATTGGGATACACAAAGAGACTTATTGAGATCAGAGAATAAATTTCGCAAAAGGCACTAGCAGATGGGGACAAGTTGACTGTTTTGTTTATAACTATCATTTCTTAGTTTTAAAAATCCAATATAAGTGATATTATCGGTACAGAAAAGATTATTCGCTGTTTTCGTGCTTCCTTCTTATTTTGATGATAAGAAAAAAGAAGCTACACTTAAGAGCAGACTAGGAGACAATGGATTAAAATACCGGTTTATTTTAATTCCGATTGTACTGCGGGTTCTTTATCTTGCAATATTGTTGGACGAATAATTCATAGTAGTTACCAAACATTGTTGAACAATGCGGAGATGTGTGATTATTTGTAAGTTCACTTTAAAAAAGGTTGTGAAAGTAACTAAAGTTCCTAATTTGAATAGTGATAATAATAACTAACTTTTCTATCACCACAAGTATATTAATTGGCAACAATTATCGCTCCGATAGAACTTTGTGGTTCCACGCTAATTAATCTAGATGTAATTTCGTTACGCGAGTTTTCTATTGTGAAATTCCCAATGAAATACTTTACCATTGTTATTTTTATCTTAATTTATCTTTAAATATTCCAATGTGATAATAATATTTATTAGTGTTATTCATAGTTTTAACTTGTACCACTACACATTGTTAGATATGTCCCTGACGTTCTCTAAGACCTTTGATACCATTTTTGTCCTCCTTGAGCCGCTATTTTGTAACGAATATAAAACATTTCTCTGTGAAAAATCCATTCATATGTTATCCAATTTCTCGTGCTACTTTTAAATTATTATTTATAGTTCTTGTAGATCGATGTGAAAGAATCGAGTCTCTTGTCATTGTAGAAAATGAATAAATAATCAAAAATATCTCTTTTTATTGTCGATAAAAAATTATGTATTTATAAAACACTTGGAGATGTATACACAAAGTGGCGATCACCTAAAAAAAAAAAAAAAAATACCCAACTTTCACGATGAGTATGAATAAACAGTAAATACATTATCGGTATTTTGAGTGTTACGTAAAAATTACTTCGTTGCAATTAAAGACTGATTAGAAAAACAAGTACTTATATTTTGGCATAGCGTTATTGTCTTAGCCGATAAGTGGCACTGATTTAGTCATATTCGTCTTTCTCTTTCGCCAAAATAGTACTACGATACTTGTACAAATTTGGTCAGGGCACTTAATACTAAACCACGTAACTGCCGTAGGGTTTGTTTTCTCAATTTTTAAACAAACCATTCACGATCCATAATTGGAATAATTACTTGGTAACAATTAGTCATACTTTCTCAATGTGTTTTATCACCTATAGTTGGATTTTTGCACAGTTATCCACTTTCAGAAGACTCTGATATTACATTATTATTCGTTAGTGCGTTGATTTCAATCAACTATTGCACTGAGGGTAGTGTGGAAAATATCCAGGTTGAAAACAAACGGATGTATTAGATCGCTATTAATATTCAATATTCAATATTACCTATTATATAAATATTCTGTTTGATTTTATAAACGTATTTTTCTTCTTTAAATTCATATAAAATTATGTGCGTTAGTCCTTTAATTAACTGACGATAAACTTATTTATCCCAACTAAACGATGGCAGTCAATATATAAAATAGTTAAATATTTACATAATTACATATGATTGCGAGTATACGACGACTGGGGTATCTCAACGACGCTTGGTAGAAATTCTCATACGAGAGTCTACGTGGAAGTCATCCTATATGCATACATATACATTTATTTACAGTCTAAACCATAGTTTATATTCGTTTGATTTCCGGACGATCACACAACGTTTGTCAACAATCTATTAAGAACTGTCATCAGTGTAGAGTTGTTGAAGCTATCGCTTAACTGCGACCGGTTAATGATCATTAAGTACTAAGTAATCCGTCTTTACTCTTCGAACATTATTTAAGAACAATCAATCACATCCAGCATCCAAGCTACCATAGCCACACAGTGTCCAATTTTTCGACTCCCGCTCCGATTTGTTCGTGACTACACCCGAATGGCAATGACCAGAATCGATCACTAGTAGCTACCGAAGCTCTTTCTCTATTATTAGGTGGGTCCCCTATCTATAGTGGAGTCATCTCCGTAGAATTCTTCCCGTCTTTTCGACCCCCTGCAAAGTCTATAGCGAGATCAACGTCTTCTCCATCGTCGCCTAGAAGTCTGCCTTCAACACCACTTTTCGATCTGCCAAATAATCTGTAAAGTAAACATTTACGTTAGTTTCAGAATCATACCGGATCTGATTATCAGTCGAGCGATGCTATGGTTTCCTTTTTTCATTCTTTACTCACAAACACTGTTCGTTACATATCGGACGGCATAATTTATCGTTACGTAAGAAAATCTATCAATAGGGGTCAAAGGTCAAGCTTAGAAAAACGTGTTATGAATATCGAAAGGCGACTGACAATAGTGCGATCTTAATGTGGGAAAATTTCATAATCGAGGTGATTAATATGCACTTTGAAATCAGATCGATTAGCATAGCATATCAAGTTCTCATCGACCCGATGTGAATAATTTTGTACACGAACAACAAAGGTCATGACAAATTCTTATCGACATGTAAAATATCAGAAACGAATCACTCAAACCATGTTACAATAAAATGTTAGATTTGAAATATGCCATGACTAAAAGTTACAGCAAACACAAACTACAAATCAAAACGTACTCTGTGAAGACAATGTGGAAAATAGTTTTTATTAAAACTAATAGGATTTATTTTACAGATCTCTCTTTCACTCTGTGACATGTTTATAACAGAAAAAAGCGGGTTTTTCGTTATACAAAAACGTTCGAATCCTTTAACTGAACACTGTTAGAGAAACTCAGCAATTCTATCCTGAAATACGAACTTACAGAGCACTCAAACGTGGAGCTCGACTTCAGAATCGGGTATCTCACCCTTCTTCCTACACGGAAATTCACATTAATTATAAGTATTCACAAAACTTTGATATGCTCGAAATATTATTTACAGAAAAATTCGTAGTATTGGCCCGCCAATAGCTACGTTCTAAGGAAATCTTAAACCTTAAACAGTTTCCGATGGTTCTATTCCTTTGGAACAAGTTTCAACAATAAATTAGACACTATGGGCTAAAGAGTCCTGAATAAATCGCACGTTTGACTAGACACTCTCGTGGTTCAAGTTTGCTGAAAAATCTTGAATCGAATGGTTCGTCGCATACCTTGACAGTGTGGAAGACGACCTGAGCGCAGGTGCCGTTTCATCGTCGGCACCGTGGTGAATAGACACGGAATCAAGTTCCATATTTCTCGCAGTAAAGTAGGCTTGCATCGCTGAGAGGTACTCCGGCGTTTCCAAAGCCGCTCTCGTCGGCTTACGATATCTGACGATAACAGAGATTATTGGTAATTGGAGGAAACTTTATTCCCAACGACTAACAACGACCCGATCTATACTCACAATTTAAGAAGCAGAGAACTTCCGACAACAGAAACGGAGCTCAGTGCCATCGCTGCCGAAGCCATCCAAGGTTGAAGCGTGAACCCAAACGGACTGAACATTCCAGCAGCTATTGGAATACCTAGGAGATTGTATACGCTAGCAAAGAGGAAGTTCAATCGTATCCTGCGTACTGTTTTTCTTGACAGATCGAGGCAGCCGAGAACGTCCAGTAAATCGTTCTGTAATATGAATTGCAGGCTTGTATCAACGAATCATTGTACGAATAGAATACGTTCATGAAAAAAGACTCACTCTCATCAACACGACATCAGCTGCTTCTACCGCTACGTCGGTTCCAGATGCAATCGCGATACCAACGTCGGATTGGGCCAGAGCTGGACTGTCGTTGACCCCATCCCCGACCATGGCTACTCTCAGACCCTGTTCTTGCAATCGTTGAATTTTCGCAACTTTATGCGACGGCAGTACTTCGGCGAAAACTCTGCTTATACCGACCTGAAAGGATTCGCGTTATTTAATGAGAAAAAAAAAAAAAACAGCTGTTTTTAGGACACGATGTCATGGGGGTGAAACAAATTCTATTACCTGCCTGGCGATAGATGCAGCCGTCTTTCTGTTATCACCCGTTAACAGTATAACTTCTAGTCCCATCTTTTTCAGGGTGTAGACAGTGAGATGAGCTTCGGCTTTTACAGTGTCGGCTACGCTGATCATAGCAATCAGGGTTCCATTGATAGCAGCGAGAACTGCGGTGTGTCCAAGCTCCTCTTCTTCGGACATTCTAAAGTCAACTTCTGTGGGTACATTGACAGCGTTTCTTTTCATCCATTCTCTGTTTCCTATTATCACTTCGTACGCGTCGTCGGAGTCGATTCGATCCCCGTGAGCATCGGGGCTCAACAGTAACTGTAAGTCCATGTTTTGTCGCTCTTGGGAAGAACCGGCAGTAGGCGCAACGTCCACAGGCACTTCGTTCAACTTGAAAGTACCGACGGTCATGTTTTTAGATTGGTTGATGAAATTGATGATATTTTCAGACTTGACGGCATGTGACATCATCGCGGAGAGATGAGACACTTTGCACTTTAAACCGCAGCCGGGAACTGCTTGGAAGTTCGTACATTGCCCGTTCACCTCGGTTCCGATGGTCTGTTTGACGTACCTTTCGATCGCTATAATCAAAAAGTCCCAAAATCAGTTAAAAGTAAAATTCTTTGTCTAATCCTTGTGGAATAATGAACTTTTAACGCATTTACCCGAGGCTATAGGATGTTCGCTATTAACTTCCGCAGTTCCTACGATAGAGAGTAGCCTGATAATGGAGCAAACTTTCTCATCGACGAAAAGCCCGATCCTCGTCACAACGGGAACTCCGTGAGTCAGGGTTCCTGTTTTGTCAAATACGATGCTCTTCACTTTGTGAGCATTCTCCAGAGGCTCGGCTCCTTTTATCAAGATTCCATTCAAGGCCCCGACCCCAGTACCGACCATGACTGCGGTGGGTGTAGCAAGCCCCAGGGCGCACGGACAGGCAATAGCGAGCACAGACAATGCGCATCGGAACGCAAATTGGAAGATTATCTCCTCTCTGTTTAATGTGTTCTTGTCTATGTGATCGACGTCCGATATGGGCAGCTTTTCCCTATTCACGTAGCCGACTACTATCCAAGCTATCAGAGTTATCGACGAGACGGCGATAACAAATGGCACGAAGTAGCCGGCTATTTTATCCGCCAACTGTTGGATCGGCGCTTTGCTGGTCTGCGCCTCCTCCACCAATCGCACAATTTGCGCCAGAGTCGTGTGCTCTCCTGTGTGAGTAGCGGTGATCAGCAGAGGTCCGTTTCTATTGATGGATCCTCCAATCACCATCGATCCAGTCTTCTTTGGCACTGGCATGCTCTCCCCAGTTATCAGACTTTCGTCGCAGGTCGAATGACCGGAGAGAACCTTTCCGTCGACGGGGACTTTGGCTCCTTGAACTACCTTCAGGATGTCGCCTCGTTGGACCAGGTCGATGCTGATCAAACGTTCGGAAAGAATTTCATTGTTCGCACCCAAGCGGATCAAGGTCGCTTCTGTGGCTTTTAGCGACAACAGCTTGGACAAGGCTTCCGATGTTTTTCCCTGTGATATGAGAACGTGTTTTTGTTGTTAGAGGGGATTCGAGTAGGGTAAATAATTTGTTGTTTGCGAATTGATAGGCGATGGGAAAATTACCTTAGCGACGTGCTCCAGCCATCTACCTAAACTAATGAAGACTAACAACATTGGCGGGGTGTCAAAGAAGGTCTGCGGACTGGCAGACTGTTCCTGTGCCATTGCTGCAGTCAGAACAGCAACTGAGTAAACATACGATATTGTCGTTGTCATCGATATGAGAACATCCATATTAGTCGTACCATGTTTCAACGCCTTGTATGCCTGGACATAGAAATGCCAGCCGCCGAAAAACTGCAATAAGAAATTGAATGAGCATGAAAGTGTGAAACAGTCGGAGCAAAGTGTCTTGTACTTGTCTTTTCTCGTAAAAATTAAGCTATTGCGTAGATTCATTCGTCGTACCTGTACCGGAGTAGAGAAAACAAAGAGAATGAGATTTTCCCACGAAAGTCCAGGCAATACGCAACACATGTCGTGGTGAGTTTTGCCGCCGACGGACATGACGAACATGAAGTATGTCATTGCTACCATACAAGGCACTCCAAATATCAAGGATATCAAAAATGCTACTTTCCATTTCCGTATCTCTTCTCTGGAAAAAGATGAACCAAATCAGTAAATTTCAGTCCGTATTATTCACCGTTCTCAGAATTCAAACTCACTTGTGATCCAGATATCCTCTGTTCTCCTTATCCTTATTGCTGAATAAACTAGCAGTGAAGCCTAAATTGTTGATACATTCGACGATGTCTCTAGCGCCTGTTTTCTCAGCATCATATTTGAACTTTCCTCGCTGCGTCGTGAGCGCAACCATCGCCGAACTCACTCCGGGTAATTTTTTCACCGTTGATTCGATCTTGTTGACGCAAGAGGCACAGGTCATTCCCATAATCTGCGGAATTTCCATAATTACATCAGTTGACCTTCGTTATATTTAAAAATTACGATTTCTGAATGACCAATCTTTCAGTTCATACCTTTAGTTCGACTTCGCCTTCTCCAGTTTCAGGTTCGTCGATCAAAGTCGCGGGAAATCCGAGATCGGAAATACTGGATGCAATGTCAGCTGGTTCTATTCTTTCCGGGTCGTATTTGACCTCAGCTTTAGCAGCCAATAGAGCGACTAATATACTGTCCACCCCGTACAGCTTTTTACAGTGTTTTTCAATAGCAGCAACACAAGATGCGCACGTCATTCCCTGTAGCGATGCGAAGAATAATTTTCATGATAACACCAGAGTCTCAAGAGTATAAAAATCCGTTCTAACTTCATCCGACGTACCTTGATGTGCAAAAAGCACTTGGAATATTGTTCGCTTTCCGTTATATCGCCTCCTCCATTGATCTGCACGACCACATCCCCATTTTTCAAGTTGTTATTCGTCGCCGTGTCGGACTGCGGTTTCTTCAACTGCCCATTAACTTCTTTGACAAATGCGTCGAATCCCATTTCTTCTATGTAAGTTGCTATTTGATCCGCAGTTATATCTCCGCTACTGTAAGATACTTTCGCCTCCTTCGCATCCAGACTAACATCGATATCTCTGACCCCGAGTTTCTCAGAGATTACACCTGTTCAACAAAGTCTTAGGTCAATAATTGTATTCAATTGATGTCCGGACGCAATTGACTCACCCGTTATACTTTTAACGCATGACCCACAAGTCATTCCGTCTATGTGTATGCTGCATGTGCTTATAGTGTTTTTTGGAGAATCATCGTTCGCGTTATGGTTACCTAACGAAGGTAAGGAGGTGATGAATCCCATGTCTTCGATCGCTTGCGCTAATTCATTTGCCGAAGTCTGGTTACTCTTGTATTCTATGTACCCTGTTTTTTCCTCAAGGACTACTTTGACACTGACGACGTCGTCTCTGGCGCCGATAGTTCCTTCGATATTTTTCACACAGCTCTGACAGCTCATCCCGTCGATAGTGATTTTGATTTTAGTCGTGCTCGGTTTATCGTTGACATCTGTGGACCTGGGTACTCGCACCAGATGTGTTGCGGGTTCAAAATCACCGTCATCTTCCTGATCCCTGAAACAACGAATGAAGATGTTCCATTAGATATTCAACATAGTGGCCGCTATAAAGAGTAAAAATTCTTTGGAATCTTTTATTCTGTCTCATTTTGTATCGCCACAAAATTCCTTGTCTTTTCCCTGACCATTTTTCGGACTTCCCCGACATTTCTATGACTAAAGTGAACCTGATCTGTTCCAATTCAACGAGAATTTCGTGGTCTTTGTTGGATGGTTTTTCTTCATTGTATCATGAGAGCTGTTCACTGGTATATAATGGTGGGATCGTGCATTGTATAAGGTACAGAATACCGTCATTGGTCATTAAGCACTGACAGTGAGTGGAATAAAACGGGTTTCTTTCAAGACGTTTAAGATGATATTTTTTTTCATTTTCATTGCGTGCAGCAAGAGAAACGTAAAATGTTTTAACGATCTTTACCACGCACTCGAGGCATACTGTACAGCCAGTAATGGTCTTTTATCATCGCTCATTGTGGACAAGTGAACTCTTTTCTCGTCCCACGAACAAGCGTAATGAACAGTTGTTCAAACATCACGACAAGCCGATGTCAGAATAAAAACTATTCATAGAAAATTAGAAATCCGTTCGTTACAAAGTGTGCAGAGTTAATTCGATATTGTTAATCTACGTCGCGATATTACGTCTAATCTGTGTAAGATTGTTGAAATTCCGCGTTCTTCACTCCGACTGATTAAACTCGATCGAGTAAACAGAACGTATCGCAATTTCTCACGGATAATTCATTACGAACAGTGATTGAATGACGGAAGACTCATCATTCGCACGAGTATCAAATATGATAACTATTTCTTCAGGCTAAAGGTCAGAAGCTCTAATCGCGCGAACGTTTTCCAGCGATACAGTAACACGAATGTCGATCGAAAACATAGCGCCAATCGCAAGCAAAACTCATCAGAAAGTCATAAAACAAGGAAAAAAAAAGAATAAACCCCGATAAGATAACCGTATCGTCGAATATAATACCCCGATACACGTAAATCCGACTGGTCTTGTGGAATGTCTTTTCCATCTGTAAAAAAGATTAAAAAAACAGTGGGATTATAATTCTGATAGATAAAATTAATCATAAAGTGTGATCCTAGATATTGGGAATTGCAAGGATTAGATAAGTTGAAGCTAGGCAAGATGAGATACGAATTAAAGACATCCTATCACAAAGATCGTCAGCTTCAAGATCAGTATGGCAAGGTCTTTGACTAATCTTTATCAGATCTTCATTGTCTCAACCGTCCCAAGTTGACCCACTGCCTTGTGCATCGACGAGGACGATTTGAAGTAAAAGGAACCCGACGCGGATGACGGAATCAAATGAGTATCAAAGGTTCGGAACTTGTCCGGATTGAAGATCTCATCTGTTGTGAAGGCTTTTTGATAATAGACAAGATAAACTTAAGGAGCTTGCGATTAATCTCTGGACGATTTTAAACCAACACGAGGAACAAGATTAAGGTAAAAAAAACTTTCAAGGATGGAATGAAAAAAGTAAGGAAAAAAATATTGGCACCTTCTAATCTCGTGACACACGTGTTTATCGCTAGTTTCATACAACACCTATGCGAAATAGGAGGATCGTGCTTACGCGGGAAAGTAGATATGGTTTGACATGAGATACGAGGTGTGTATATAGGTAGAGCAAGAATATTTGTAATTATCCAGGCCTGGCATTCGCAGGTGTGAAAATAGTAAGCTTCACCTCGAAAAAAAAAACATGGAAATACTTTCAAGGATTGAGATACTCGCAGCGAACAATTTTCTTGACGCACGTACGACTACTCAACTCTATATTCGATCTTTTGTATACCTAGTATCTATTTTCATTGATACATAATTGACACGAATTCAAACGAGAATTATAAGGTTTTAGGGAATGAAGATCGTCTCAGCTTTCGATAAGCTCTGGCATCCGCTAATGTTCGTCGTTTGAACGCTAATTGACAACGCATGGCGTGGGATCTAGGATTAAAGTGAATCAACAGACTCGTTGAATTCTCGCGCCAAGTTAACGAGAATTATTTTCTCTAGCACAGAACATGAGACTAATCAATTCCAACACCATTTCCCTGCTGCTCATTGATGCATTACGAGATGAGAAATTATGTACATATGAATATAAAAGAAAGCTTATGCACATGAATTAAAAAATGTGTATATGCGCTTTCTGCACACAATATCTTCTTCCCTTCTGAAAGACACCCATAGGTATAGAGTTGCATCGACTGCAAATATAAATAATAACCCTAGAAGTATTGGAACTGGGGTGAATGTTCACTCCACGCGTTTCTTGCTGGT
Organism: Euura lappo; assembly: GCA_018257835.1. Taxonomy (NCBI): domain Eukaryota; kingdom Metazoa; phylum Arthropoda; class Insecta; order Hymenoptera; family Tenthredinidae; genus Euura; species Euura lappo. The sequence goes on along the minus strand of JAEUYN010000309.1, from coordinate 966,512 downwards.
AAAATTGTTCTGAAACCGAATACTGGGACTCCTAAGTACACGAATGTTTTCGTTTTTCAAAAAGGAAAAGAGTAGTGTGAAACAAAAATTCAGTTTCATTGAAGTCTAATTGGAGAAAAATCTATTCAACTACCACAGAGTGTTAGGAAAAACATAATTCTATAGGGTTAACGATTTTCCCGAATTCATCAATGTCCGTCAAACGTTTGACCACCGTGACGGCGTGACAGGATTAACTGTCCGTTGTACAGGATAAAGTAGCAACATTAAAGTACCATTATCCCAAAGCAGTATCAACGGCTCGTTAAAATCTTTTCTTTAATATTGAATGACACAGAACAAGGCAGTAAAATTATCAAACAAAAGGCTTCAACGGACCATTAATTCTATACTACGACAGTTGAACGTTTCACGATGAGTCCAGTCGTTAGTGTCGCGCATATTGTTGTCGGTAATTAAAACAATTTGAGGATCGTGAAAGAGTGATTAGGGATGAAGGGAATTGGTATGGGTTTCTCGGTACTAGCAATCACAACGTACATAATTACACTTTGTCTGAATATCTGTTGATACTGACCCAAGAAGTTTCATATTTTCACTCGCAAGTTGCGTACATCCGATGTTTTTTGCGCCAGTTTTATTGGATGCGATATCGGTAAAGTTCCGATAGGCCAGTTTGGCCCGGTGGACCAACGGTCCGTTGAGCTTCGTCATTTCGGCGGTACGCTTTCACACTATTTCCCGATAACACTCATTGCACAATCAATCGAAATTCTCTCAATCAATTCGACGCAGTGTCTCGTGAAATTTCATGAATCTCTTCTAATGAAATTCCCGAGCTTGGACCGAAACTCGTTATGTAAAAATCGATCAATCTTCATAAACGTTTATTGCGGTTCCTTTCTCTTCAAAAATTATCAAAGCTGTATTGAACTAGTTTGATTTCACGTCACAGAAATTTTATCAACTTGATCATTGATTATCCAACAGATATGAGAACTGAAGGCGGAAGTATTCGCCACGTGTTTCAATCACGATCACTAAAACTGATCCCTCTTATCTTATCGTCACATAAAAATAATTAACGATTCCACAGACTTGAAGATAGTTTCACTTCCATGAACGTCTTGCCAAGATTTTATCAAATCAGAAGCACAGAGACGCACATCGTCTGCAGTAACTGATGTGAGACTGTCGATTGATTGTTCGATTCACATTCACAGCGATAATTAAATATCGTTATCTCGCTCTGCGGTGATTACAGTGCGCGGAATTTTGTTATTTTGATTTTTTATTCTACTTCAGTTATTCGGCTATGCCGATGTACCAATTAGGCGAAGAAGGCGAGAAAGACACCTTGGCCAGTCCAAGATCGGGACTGAAACTGAAATGAAATTGTGTTGGAACGGTCGACTGACGGTGGACACTGGGAGAAAGTGAGGGGGAGACACAACGAGAGCAAGCAACCAAGACTAGAGAGAGAGAAAGAGGTAAAACTGGGCTAGTTACGCAAGGAACAATACAGAAAAAAACGCCGGAAATTATAATTTCGCAATTTGAAAAAGAGCAAGAGGATGTATTCGAGAATAACGATGACCTGCTACTGTATCCTTGACTTTGAAATGATTCATCGGGAATTTACTTTGCGTGCGGTTTGCCCCAACATCCGCGTATTAGTTCTCAGAGATTAGAAGTCGGAAACACGTCTATGATTGCATCGGACGTTTGATCTGCAGTGCAAAGTTTTTCCTACAGCCTTGAAGAAACAGCCAAGACCACATTTCGATGTTATTTGTTCGTTCAAAGACGTCCTTTTTTTCGATTTTTCGTCTGGAGAATATATTTTTCCTGGCAAAATAATATTGTCTGAGGCCTTCGAACTGAGTGGAATTTTTTCACCGATGCTGAACAAATGTTATCGTTGTCAAAAATCCGACGATGATCAAGACAGCTGATTTGCTTGATCGACGGAAATCCTTCATTTGCGTGTGTTTGATAAAATCTGAAAAACGCGCATTGCATACATTTTTTTGAACTTTCTAAATTGTCACTCGACTAGGTTGAGGTACACTTATACGTGTTCTTTATGGACTCGAATAATACCGTATCTCCTCATTGAATGGGGTATAAAATAGAAAATAAGCCGCGCTCTAGATTCCAAGAGAGTCAGATCGGCGGTTTGTGAAATCTACACCGGCTACACAGTTCACTACCGTTGCCGATTACTCTCAGCTACCTATACGACGTGAAACGAAGGTCAGATGAGAGAGGGAATCACTTGGAAATACTCTGTGAATATTTTTATTTCAACGTTTTCTGTAAATTTATATATTACATGGTGGCGACAATTTTACCGAAATGAAATTCCCTGAAATTTCCTGCCAAAAATGCGTTATTCCCATCTATTTGAAAAAATCCAAATAATGTCAGGTTGTTCCAGTGTTCCAGTGGATTTTGTTTTTGAAATGATAGAATTCAAGTCGACGCTAGGATACAAGATACTTATAGATAGTACCATCTGTTATTCAAACATTTTTCACAAAAAACAAGTATAAGAAAAAATCCCCTGATTTTTCCCGAAAATAGAAATTCCCTGACTACTTCCGGTTTTCCCGCCCAGTCGCTAGCATGTTTTAAAAAATAATAACGAAACGTAATAAACTCCGTTCGACTTATTGGCACGTATTATAACCCTATATATAATTCTGTGCAAAGATACGTTTTAAAAATGCACAACGCGCAGTAAATCCTGTTCTTATGACTTCTTGTTGCGGGTATCAAGTCAATTATCGTGTGTGGCTATGAAATATAATGACAAATAAAATCGCTAATTCCTCGTAATAAATTCTGTCATTTTTTCCTCCTCAATACAATGTATTTATTTGCAGATATTTCCCCGAATCATGGAATTATGTCCACTCCGAGCAAGTATAATTGCAAGGTTGAACTTAAAAATATTCCGCTTTACGCAGAGTCCAGTCCGTATAATGCAAATATTTCTTATCGTACGATGTATGTGTGCCTCTTATTGTAAAATGCAGCACATGAATATTTTGAACTGCCTTTGAAAATTTCAAATTCACGTCAATATCGAGGGCAATCCAAGCAATCAAACTGACAAAGCGAATTGTAGCCAATACCCAGTGAAATCTAGCAGTTGAAAAATGAGCTATTTTCGATATTTCACAGTTACAAACGAATCTTTTCAGTTCTGATCATTTCAAAGGCGTGGCTGAGTCATTTGCAGGCATGTTAAAAAATCCATCGATGCCGATAAAGACCCCGGTCCAATTCCACATGTGTTTTACGTCGCACGTCACTTTTGTATTACGCAAAGCCAGCTGTGAAGATGGTGAAGCAAAAAAAGATAGAAACAAACGCCTAAAATTGCCTACATTGCAGTGGAATTCAATCAGCGAGAATCTGAAACGGGATTCTACATACACGCAAAGCCACGAGGCATAACAACAAGAGTGAAAATATTATCTTTAAACATCCGAGTTTACGTTACACTCCGCATTCCCAGTTATTGTTGAGCCGGAAGTAACGTGACCTACGGTGAGTTGTACAACTCGCCCATTGATGCGGATGAAACGGAAGTTAAGCAAGCTGCATTGTCACATTCTGAAGACATAAACATCGACGTTTTGTATCGGCTGTAAAACACTTCATTGATGAACAAGACCGTTGATTCGATTTTCATGTTACTCACCAATAACTGTCGTCCTTGAGCTGATGATAGCGAAAACCTTTGGCGACACTCTTCATTTTGAAAATTGTTCCAAAAGAAGCCTGCACACTGCCTCGCGCACTTTTAGGACTCAGAGTAAAAAAACATTGTTCGACTCGACGATCCACACGGGCTTCAAGTTTCTCAATTTTCATATACGTTTGAACACTTGTTGCTAGCCGTTTCACCCGGCATAATTATGCGAACAGCTGTGTAACCACAGAGTCGGTCGTTAAATTATTTTTTTTTATCCTTTATTTTTTCCTACAACCGATTAACCGAAACTGAAACCCACAGGAGACGGTATTTTTTTTATTTTTCACGCATTCGGCTCAACATTTCTCGACTCGGTGATAAGACGGACTATGCATTGCTATTCACACGAGGCCTCGAATGTCCAGTTTGTGTTATCAGCCAGCGTCGGTTAAAAGAACAAACAAATCGAGTATAGCCACAGGGTGGAGGAGAACGATACACTTTCTGTATACGCGATCCGAAGAGTTTATATGGACACTGTTGTGAAAACTTTACCGCAGTCGCGGTATGAGAGGCTATTAAAAATCCTTGTTTTTAATATTCCGAAGAAGAAAAGAAACAAGAAACACGACAATAGCGTAATAAAAAGTCGTGTAAAAATGATACAGTGACGGACAAGAATACCAGACGAAAGATCATTAATCGTGTGACCGACGTGGTTAACCGCATAAAATTTCTCTATTCGATTATAAAATTGTAATTTATATCCGCGATTCACCACAAATATGGATAAAAAATAATTCTGAACATATGTCGATACCGCAAAAATGATTCAAACGCGTCTACTTACGTGGTCGGGTAATCGCTACGTATGCAATACACGTGTTTGGATCAATTTTCCGTAATTAGTGACGGTATCGCATCGACACGGTGTAATAGGTTTGCTACAGTTTTCCTGATACCGGAAATCGAGAGAAAAACAGCTGAAGTGAAATGAATTTTGGCGAAAAGCGCTGTCTAGTCGCTGCCTGGCTGCAGCGGTGATAACGAAAGAGACCGAATCGGTGTGATAGTGGGCGTTTGTAATCAATACCAATATTCCATCCGGTGAACAGATATATACCACACTGTCACGGTGAGCCGTGCGCAATGTCAATATTAAAAAAACAAAATGTGTAAGAAACGAAGAGGAAATATGAATTACTTCAACCGTGTACGTGGATCGTTTGCGTGTCCAAAGATTGAGGAAGTTAGAAGAAAAGAGAGAAATTTGATACTATCCTGGCTTTGAGATTCCGTATGTCATTGTCAGTGAATGAAAATGGTAAAGCATTCGGACGGGAAAATTTTTCGAGCTTCTTCAGTTCCTCGTTTCTAACAAGCTTGACAATTTTTTGGGTCCGACTCCCCCACCATTTTTTGGAATGGGATAAAAAAGGGTGAAGCCAAGAGTCTCGATTTTACATCCCGATAGTAACCAGAACTCCACTCTGTCTTCACACTGCTATAGAAAAATTTGGAAAAATTAACATATAATACAAAGTGTCCCAGTAGGTCTACTATATATTTGTGTTATTTTTATGTCGATATAACACAAATTTACATCATCCTAACATTCAATATGTAGTTTTGACCTTTTTTTCATCCAATAATACAACAAAAATTATAGTTATTTCTAACAGTGCAGGTATACCTATACAGTTATTTCGAACATCTTAAATCTTATCAACGATGCGATATCGACGGGGCCTTCGTCAACTCGAGACTTACAATAATAGGAATTAGGACGAGGATAAGTCAAAGAAATAACTTTGAATGAAAGAAGCGATGAATGGCTAAAATGACACAAGAGAAATTGAAGAGGTTTTAATGACACTTTGAATGAACACGTGCCAAGTGCTTCTTCGCTCATTTTTTTATAGATTGAAAGAAACGCAATTTGCACTTCACTGTTAGAAAATTTTTGAAAATTCAACACGTACGTATTTGTCTTATTTTTATGTCGATATAGTGTAACACATTATATTTATATCATTTTAACATTCAGTATTACAGTTTTGACATTTTTTTGTTTGATTCGATAATACAACAAAAAATGTTGAAATCAACGTACAATTTTTGGTGGACCTGTTTTAACACTTTATTTCTAACAGTGATATGAATATTGCTAGATACTTTTTCACTCTCAAGAATCAGACCTCTCATTCAAATTTTGATAATAGAACTCACTAGGCTTGGCTAGGCACCTAATCCGTCTAGAATCTATATCCTAATTAGTTTCGAGTTTCCCATGCACTTAAAAAATGTTGTAAACCAGGTATTGTGTTAAACAGCGGCGTAAACGAGACGTGTTTTCTTCACCGAAACGTTTGAACGTGGGAGAGATACGCGCTAGACTGCAGCTAGCAGGTGATCCAAGAGAGTATTGGAATCGTTGATTACGACCGTATAATACGTGCACAACGTGACTGTACATCGATACGGCACAATAGCTCGTACCAAGTTCTTTGGATCGATAGTCAATATCGTCGACTAAACCTATAGAGGCATAATGTGGCGAATTGATTGTGTAATCGCGGTGTGAGAACTAGATTTTTATTTTTTATTTTTTATTTTACCCCAATTGTCATATGGATTAGATATATTGGCTGCTGTTACACTATCTATGTTACTATCGTGCTGGTGACGCCGATTTAACTGGATCGAATATAATCAATCCATTATCGTTATCGATATCAGCCGTTGTCTTCATTCAAGGATCGATTTCCGCATTCGATTATAATTATTCAAGGAAGTTTTCGCAGGAAAGTGACAAGAAATTTCTCACTAGGGAGAAGAGCGATTACATTTTTTTTAATTACAACTGTCCAAATTCGCTCATCATCATTTTTGAACTAACTTCCCAATTACACTGCCAGAACAAATGAAAAAATTACGGCGTTGATTTCTGTATGCTTATGTGTATAACGAGTCTCTGTTTTAATTTATAGACGATTATAGAAACTAGTCGCAGACTATTGTAAGAGTACGTTGTGATTCTTTTAGCAATTACGTGATCGCGGATCTCTAAATGGTTTTCGAATATTCCAACAGGTAAGTTTTACATTGTAAATTACTTTTTACATTGATTTTTATCTGTAAGAGGACATTGAGAATATTATAATGTTCTCATTAATCATGCCTCTTACGTCATTTGGATTACGATGACAAAATTATTGGTAGAGAATAATGTCTACAAATCATCAATACGAATGATACGACCGCCAGCATGGACGACTATAACTGTGTGAATTAGTAAATCGTTAATCCAATTCAGATAATGACTTTGTACGAGAAGGAGCGATAATTATGTAATTTGAAAATTAGTCATTCAACGATTCGACTCCTTCGAGTTCGTTTAATTTGGTTCAAGTTTCGAGCTACACGTTGGTAACAGGGTCGAGATTTTTCCTATTTTGTTTTTTCATAGGTATTTTGTATTCATTCGTGCTTCACTGCGTCTGCGTGTATTTTCAGGTGCAGAAGTGATAATCGAACGACGTAGAAAACTTATCGAGACAGGTGCTTTTGACGTACATAACAGTTTTCAAAGTCACATATTCTCACTGGATATTCTTAGGAATGTCGGATATTGTAAATTTTAAACAAATTTAAACTGAGCACTACTTAACGATGTTTTATTGATAGTGTATATAAACCTATGTCACTGATTTGAATTGAAAATAACACAGATTACAACAACTGTCGCAATAGATATACACCACCTTGTGATTTGATTGATTATCATAAAAAATAATTACTCGAAGTAATTGTAACAAATTAAAAAATATTGTGATCCTGATAATTTGAAAAAGTATTGCCTTAATTTTTCGGCGACTTCGAGGGCGAATTCAATAGTAGTTTTAATATTATATTCTGTACCTAGTGAATAAGAAAAAGTGTTGACTAGATACAGATTTGATTTTATACAAATTTGTAGGCAGTCCAGAAAGAAACAGGTACATGTAGAATCATGGATAGAAAAACTATTCGAGCGAATTAAACTTTCTACAGCTCATCGTCAGCGATGAAGTGAAAAAAAAAGTTCAAACACGATATTCTAAGCGCTTTTAAGGACTTTTAGATTTTTTGTAAGCCAGTTTGTTTCTCGATTACTGATATAGAAATCCTGATGCATATCCTATTATTCTATGCTTCCCATGTAATATAATACACGATGACATGCGGTTTATGAGATTATTGAAATCGTAATTAGAAAGTTTTACTATCGCTTTCGCATATACGGTAGGAGACACATGTTACGAATTAATGATATGCGATTGTAGCTTGACGCAACTGCAGTTGAATATCGGTCAACAGTGCAGACAGAATTTTCAATCATTCGTTATTAATTAGCTCAGATGATAACACATTTCGTTTGATTAAAAACCTGACTTTAAGACACAGTATCACCGTCACTCTTGCAGAAAATCCAAACTAGATCACTAGCGGCAACGGATCACGCGCTACTACGGTATTTATTGTACAAGGTTCGTGATTTTCGTAACACCTATGTACACAAGAGAAAGGGAAATCTTGGCCCATGGTCATGAATCAGTTCAGTCATTCAGGAACAATTCCTCTATTATCACGGTGTCAAGGCGTTAACAAAAATTGTTACGATTGGATTTGAAGCCATTTTTTTTCTCCCATTTTGATAATATCGATAATTACACTCATCCAGCCAACGAATTACGGCTAAAGATCATCGAACATTATCATATCTCTTCCACATAAAATACATTGTCAATTTAATATTCGATATACTGTCTCTTAGGTGCGTCACGCGATTATGACGTCACTATTCAGTATAAAAAAAATTATACTACTTCCGTCATAATTTTTTTTTTCTAAGTCTTATCCTGGCTTCAAATGTGTCTATAATTATATACATTTTTTTGGTCGGTATTGTTTGAGAATTTGAATGAATAGAATTTAGTAAAGATGGTTTAAATCATAGGTAAAAAATAATAATAAAATGTGGTGTTTGAATCGAATTGATAACTCACCTTTTTTTTGGAGTCTCGATTTCCATATCTCGCACTCGCGATTCGCTGGGTTTTCCTGCCGATAAAATAGACAATGAATTGAAAATCTTCGATTCAATCGGGTGAAATGATAATCGGACTAGTCATTGAGTGATTAATAACGCGGAAAATAGTACGATAGGAAGATAATACGATGCTAAAGATCGAGACATGATATTTACGTATCCTACAACCAGGAAAAAATCACGCGCTTGATAAGACGCGATCAATTATTTCAGTAGCAAAGACCATTGACCTAGACAACGATATAATCACGTCAATTCTATTCTATATTCTCTTTAAAAAACTAAAGAATGTAGTTTTTCGACAAAATATAGAGAATTGGGGAAAAAATACAAGCGTCATAACTTAAAATCAACAATTTTTTGCTATTAATTAACAATGGAACGCGTATCGTTTTCTTCACAATTTAATTGAGGTTCGATGAATTATTTAATTTGATTCAGCTTCCCAGAAATCGTGGGTATAATTTTACTTTCTTTCTTCATTCAATAAAATTAAATATCCTCCCTGATTTTCCCCTCTATCCTCATCACCTGTGATTTGTACAATATCAGAGTCGAAGAGATTGGAAGTGAAAACCTTTGTTTGAGCGAATATTCTATAAATGAATAATTGTGTCTCATCGTGTGAATGATGATGAGTCGGTAGGACAGTCACTCTGCTCATCGCGACGTTATCAGCCAGAAGATATCGCTCTGATTGAGCAGGGAGAAATACCAGAGATGATGTACAAATTATTTCGAAATTATCAAAACTCTCCAAACGAGAAAATTATGAAGCAGCTATAGGCTCCCTTTTTATGTGTAATTAAATGTCACTCAATTACGCAATTATTCGATTAGCCTGAACGTATCAGGTTTTTGTTTTTTTTTAGAGAGAGATTTCTCAACATTTCTCACACGATCTTTGACTACAATTAGTCCTCGAGTGATAAACAATTTGCTTAAGCTTTGTACCGCAGCGTGATAAAGTAATCAGGCCAAAAGAAGAAATAATCGATTGGGAATAAAAGAGCTAAGAAAATTAGGAATCTATAATTTGATTGACGATGGTATTAATTTCACCAAGATTGACTGAATCGAGAATTGGAAGAAAAAACAAGAAATAAGTAAAGAATCAAGGGATCTGTCGAAAAAGATTATCTCAGGGTTGATAATTATAGCGAATAGTTCTGCATTTATTTTGTCATACAATTTGGTATCTGAAAATGATGTATCGTGTCTGGGTATCCAATAGTTATTTCGTCTAGGAGACGACTAGCATAGTACATGAATAAAACTATTTATTCTAATTACTGTTTACGCGAAATATCATGGAAAATATGATACATCAAGTAAAATTATCGATTCTAACTCGATTCCGTAATCAAAAGTTATGAAAATTTGAGAGCGACGTTTTAGTCTGATGAGAGAAATAAAACAGGTGGTGATGGCAGGAAAGAATATATATTAATTTCTTTTTTCACGAATAATTAAAAATGACGGCAATCAATAAAAAAGTAAACAAATAAAAGAACGTGAACCCGAGCATCGTGACGAATTTTAACGGAGTAGAATTATTCTCTACGATCCAGGAATTTTAGGAGCAACGTTCGATTATTATTGCAAGAACGTTCTATTAACCTCAAATAAATGTTTAGCTAGAAAACTCGAATAATCGAGACTATCGTAATGATTCCACTGTGAGAATAGAAACGAATGATAATTGAGACGTGATTAAATTTTACGTTCGATGACGTCTGCACGATAAGAGGAAAATACGAGTAGAATGCATGTGTTCTAGCTGATAGATGATAAAAAAAAAAACAGGAAAACCTAGCGGCTGTCACAAGAGAGATCATTCGAATTAGAATTTTTAAGGCTCAGAGATACGCGACGGTGTCGAATGTCGGACGATACAGGGAAACGACGAGACTCACCTGTCCGGTTTAATTCCAGGGTTGAATTTTCATAATTAATAAAGAACAATAAACAATGATATTTGAAGTGGTCACACACAGCACACTTTCACGAGACAGATCACAGATGATTCTCCGCTTATCGATTAATCGAGGGCAACGCGTCGTTCGACTGCTTCGAGATCGTGGCTCGAGTCGAAAGCTGTCTGCTGCGGTATTTCGAGGGTTCGTCAATTTCGTTAATTTTAAATGAACCGACGAATATCCATCGCGAAACGAAGACACGGACGCGTAGATGCGATAGCGGGGCTGAAATTATGCGATAAAATTCAACGATTATCCGCAAACGAATATCTACGACTTTTGAAAGTAGATTTTTGACACGTTTTGAGGTTAACTTTCGATCGCGATCTCGCATGTGCCAATGACAGGAGGATCAACGACGTAGAGACACGTCGCCGGGTTCAAGATTCAAGAAAAAATAACGAGACATCCAGCCGAATCGAAGATGCTGGGTCTATGTTGCATAACGTGAGTAAATCTGGTTGAAATACTCAATTTATTCATTTCTCTATCCATTAATTATTATTATAATTGTTTTTTAATTACAGAGCAAAGAAATGAAAAAAAATCTGAATTTTTGGCTTCTTTTTCGTTTTCAGATCGTCGATAGTCTCGGCGATAAAAGTGCTGGCGATCCTCGGCGTTTCAGCCTTGATTGTTTTTCTGATAATAACTCCGATTTTAATCTTGTGGGGAAAGAAGCATTTTGCTAAAAAGAGGTCCGAGAGAACGAGGAAGGAAACTGTCGCCGCTTTCTTTCATCCGTATTGCAATGCCGGAGGCGGAGGTGAACGTGTTCTTTGGGCGGCTATAAAAGCCATTCAAACTGCGTAAGAAAACAATATATTAGTTCCTCATTGACGGAACGGCCACGTTTGAATCTTTCGCAATGCCAAAATAAATAAATAAATAAATAATAGCATAAGTTAGAAGTAATCGATCGTTTATCCTGTCCTATCTTCGAAACCGTTCATTCAAATCGACTCAAATTCATTGACTGTTTTATCAACGACCCGGACCAACTCTGTATCAAATTTCATCAAGATCGTTCCATTAGTTGAGAAGATATTCGTCTTTTGCGATATATTATCAGTCTCAACGATGGAACTCGGAAAAGCTTAAGAATTCGTCAAATTTCTTTCTGTACTTGAGACAATTGATTTTGTAGAAAAATTCGTCACCGAATCCCTGAGATTTCCCCAACCTTCGATAACATGTGAATGATTTCTTGGATAACGGGTCCTGATGAGGATCCTCCTCGAAGCATTATTTAATCACCGTCTGTTTGAAATAAGAGACGACAATGAACAAACAGTTTGCTTTTTGCAAGTTTTGCAGTTTGCTATTAATATAATTTAAGCAAACTGTTTGTTCATTGCCGTCTCTTTCTTCAAACAGACGTTAAATAAATAATTTTCCGAGGAGGGTCCTCATTGGGACGATTTTCAATGATCTGTTATCCAAGAAATCGTTCGTACATCGCTCACGGAGGGCAAGAATACGCTTTTGCCATATTGTGACAACCTTGATTCTTCATAGTTACCCAAAAGTCCACATCGCAGTCTACACCGGTGACTTGGAAGCAGAATCTGGGCAGATAGTGAAGAGGGCCGAAAAGGCGTTCAACATTCGTTTGGAGTCTGGGATCGAGTTTATTTACCTCCACCGCAGAAGATGGGTGGAGGCTCCGCCGTATCCGTATTTCACCCTGCTGGGACAGAGTCTCGGTTCTGTTTGGCTGGGACTTGAAGCTTTGAGCAGTTTGCAGCCAGGCAAGAATTGGAAAACGATACGATGATAATCAGTTTGAATCGAATCGGCTCGACAACTCCAGTCTCTTTTTATATTCTCTGTTACAGACATCTACATCGACACTATGGGGTACGCCTTCACTTATCCACTGTTCAAGTACATCGGGGGATGCCGAGTCGGGTGCTACACTCATTACCCAACAATTTCTACGGACATGTTGAAGCACGTTTACCGAAGAGTCGTCTCCCACAATAACAGACGTATAATAGCCAGAAATCCGTTTTTGTCAGCGGCTAAGATTGCATACTACAAATTATTCGCCGCCGTAGGTCTTCTGATTGGGATTAATTACCGATCGACGCTCTTTATCGATCAGAAAATTTGTAAATTCCTCCTTTTTCGTCAACATTATTCTTCATTTGGCTCAAATCGTTCTCATTTGCTGCTTGTAGAGTCAAGATTATGAATTTCATCCAGCGGTTCTTGCTTTTCAGATATACGGCTGGACCGGAAGGTGCGCAGAAGTTGTGATGGTGAATTCCTCGTGGACCGAAGACCACATTAACTCCATATGGAACTGTCCGTTGAAAACTCACAGGGTTTACCCACCCTGCGACGTAGAGCATTTGACGAATCTGCCGCTGCTCAGTGCGGAAGATAAGAATGGAATCATAAAAATAGTCTCCGTTGGTCAATTCAGACCCGAAAAAGACCATCCGCTACAGCTGAGAGCTTTATACGTCCTGAGGTCCATGGTCAGCGAGGATTTGTGGGAAAAGGTGAAAACCAAAAATACCGCAACAAATTGGCTGCCTAAAATCAGTTCTTCTCTGTTAATCGCAAGAGTATTTGCTTCACAGATTCGCATGGTGTTCGTCGGATCTTGCCGCAACGCCGAGGACGAAACCAGAGTGAAAGACATGCAGGATTTATCGAAGCATCTGGCTCTGGACGAGAACGTAGAGTTCAAATTGAATGTACCGTATCCGGAATTGGTCAGGGAACTACAGGAAGGCACGATTGGAATTCACGCCATGTGGAACGAGCACTTTGGTATCGGCGTCGTCGAGTGTATGGCTGCTGGACTGATCATGGTCGCGCATGCCTCCGGCGGTCCTAAGTAAGAATCCTGCTCGGACGATTTTGTCTCCTAACGATTCTACATTTACTCATTATTCAAGGATCAAATATCTCTGCTAGATGATGAATAATATTTGTAGAGATGAGACAATATCGAAGATTATTGGTACTTTTGTATTTTTCAGAGCCGATATAATAGAAACTCAGCGAGGCAGTCAGACTGGTTTTTTGGCAGACAACGCGGAAGACTATGCGAAAGTAATGGCGTACATTATGAGCATGCATGCTGAGGACAGAGACAAAATAAGAAACGCGGCGAGGTAAAATCATTGTCGGAAATTTTGTATTTGGTATTCAAATCACCGCACACTCGACTATAATTTTTGACTATAATTTTTCTAACTATATTTTGTTTTTGTTTCATAACAGAGCTTCGGTGAATAGATTCTCGGGTGAGAATTTTGAGAAAGAACTCTTGAGGGCTGTGGAACCATTCTTCAGACAGAAACAAGAATGAGTATATTTTTTCTACTCATACGAAAAAAGGAACCAAATATCATGTAAAAAATAATAATAATAAGGAGTGTAACTAAAGTATTTCTATATACTGTATATAACAAGAGAATAAGAAGCTAGTGTTATTAATTAATTCTACTCAATATTAGCCTGTATAAATTTGGTCTGTGATCGGAATGAATTGGTCGATGATTTATTTCAATCAATACTCAAAATCGCAAGAATTGGAAAAAGAAAATATGAATTAGTCTCAGTCAAAAAGCGAATAAATTTGTTCCTGTAAAATAAACTTCAACATTACTTACTTACAAATCAGGAAGATTTTCCATAAAATATTCAGATTCTATAAATATTAATGACTAGACTTTCAGCAACCGTTACACTTTTATAGTTGCTTACTGATCAACGATAATAAACTTGAGAATGCTTCGTATTGCAATGTAAAAGTTCAACTTCTAAAACCCTGTTGCGTAAAAAACGTTAGTTGTGTTAAATATTTGAATCCATTGACGCAAACTGTATCATAATTCAATCGATTATCGATCAGCATATATCTGTATTAGTTAATCCAAGCCCGTCGCACTCCAATACGTAAGATTCTGAATCTCCATCTCTGCTCTGTTCCTTGGAACGTTTAAAGCTGAGTCCTCTGTCTCCGAGCATCAATTCAGCGACTTGAATAGCGGTCTTGGTGTGGCAAGTCAGCTCTCTGGATCCTGTCCTTATTTTTGATCGCCCAGAAGCCAGCGCCATTAGGATAATCATCTGTGAAAATAGAACAAAGCAAGATGAAAGATTTCAAGCTACTAGTTATGGAAATTTGACAATATCGTCGTACTTGATCTTGCGCGTGTTGATCTACGCAGGCACCGTCCAAGATAGGAGCTATAATCTCATCAGCCGCAACTGCGCCTGCTGCGACTTGGGAGGAAGAGCCTAAGCCACATCCTCCAAATATACAGTCTGTGCTCGTCCGGCAGACTATGCTAGAATTTTAAACGTTTCAATAGTTAGAAAAGAGTTTTTATCCTAAAATGATGTGACGATGCAAGACTAAGATAATTGGCTCACTTGATGCCAGACCCATTTCCAACAGCCATACTACGATCTTCCCTGTAGGTTTCGATGTTGATAGGTGGAACTGGGATCTTGTTGCCATCCAATTTTTCCGTTATTGTCGTTTTGGCATCCGTAGCCATCCGATTCGCTTCCTTCGAAGGCATAAATGCGCGAGTTTAATTCTGGGAGTCGATTTTTTTGTGTTTTTACAATTACCAAAAAAAAAACAAGCTTTTATAATTGATTTAGATGAAATGAGGGGCTTTTACGCACGGTGATGTTAACAGTTCCAGCGACATAAGCCCATCCGGAGATACCGACTGGTTCACCCGGTTCTAATAAGCTAACGGCATGCAAGCTTTTCACAGGCTGTATCCTGAGGTGAACTTCTCCGCCACCCTTTGGAAAGTATCCTCTGAAAGAAGAGAAGACTAATTGAAATAATAAATAACATGGAATAAAAACTACGAGCAGTTTTATCAGTTGGGCAAGGAATTTGCGGAGGAGTTCTAGAAACCAGATCAATTACACAATTTTCGAAACAGTAGATACCGTTAAAATAAAAATCAGTTTCCAATCTTGCATTGAACATCGATAACAGAAGGAAATGTGGAGAGAAAGGTACTAAAAATGTAAATTCAAGCAGAGTTAGCCACCTTTTGACTACAGTGAATTCGAAATTGGCTCCAAACTTGTTGAGCAGCGGCCTGAATACCTCAGTGAGGTATTCAATAGACGGACCCATGGGAACGTTAGTCCCACCTTTGAGTATCAAAGTAACAGGATTCGATCCCGGAAGAAATAGCGCGCAGGGAAGCGCGACTTGAGCGAGTAGACAGATGCAGCCCGCCGTGTGTATGTCTGCCCTCAACTCCCTGTTGTAATTCTGCAAAGAATCCGGCCAGAATTCCAAACGTGTGGAACCCACGTATGTCCCCGTAACTCTGGCGTTGCACATTTCCTTCACTAGCTCGACTCCTGCAGAAAAGTGAACGTGGAAAGTATTGATAAAGGAATTTCGATTATTCGATTATTCATTCAATATTCGTTATTATCAATCAGAGAGATTAATTGCCAGTTAACAAATAATAGTAATAAAAATGCAACTTCATTTGCATCCCTCCCCTGACCCTGATTTATTGTTTGAATATAGAATTATAGAATTTTCAATATTTTTCGTACGTCTGGTGTTTCAATGAATGCATTTAAGTATGAAGTGTTAATCTCGAGTCTAGTAGAGTCTCAAAGCTACTGGAATGAAGAAACTTCTCTCCGTTTCAACATTCTGACGACCGTAATTCCGTCTAGTAAGTTTAATGTTTGTTAAAATTGTTTGATGGAAATTTCCATAAGCAGGATCACCTTTCAAATGCTGCGCCGCGAGTCCTGGCTTCGAACGACCAGCTCTTATGTTCGTTATCTCAACGGGAATTCCGTACAGAGCACTCAGACTCAACGCTATCCTCAGAACTTGACCTCCCTGGTGGGTAAATTAAACATAAATACGTCTAGAAAAATAAAATTTTGTGAACAATGTGAAAAAATGATCAAAAAACGGAATAGACAAATTTATCGCTGTTTGAAGGTATTTCACGGTAGAAATGATCGAAATATAGATATTATTGAAAATTTGAATATCATCGATTGCCATAAATTGCGAAAGCATATGGTCGCGAGTAGACGGCGGGATATAACCTATTAATATATAGATGAACAAAAATAGATCGTAACTTACGCCCTCGCCTAGACTACCGTCGATTTTCAACAGACTCGCCATAGCTCCTCGGAGGGATTTCTTCATTCGTCGATAAATATCACTCGATTATAAAATTCTTCCGTCACGCTACAACAGCCCCGTACACATGTCAGATGATTGTCAATGTCAAAGACCGGTCGCAGTCGTTTGAATGAGTGATGGGTTTCCGCCTTTGCCGGACTCGCCACCTCCCACACTTCTAAGGTTCTACATGCAATCGACGTGACGTAGGAAATTGTACAGACTCTGAATGGTAGAGGCTAGAGATTCCATTCCCTCCGCCAATCGGGGCCACGATTCTGAGGCCTAGTACGACGACTACGTGACTACTAGCGTACGTCGTAGGTCAGGATTCATGAATGGAAACTAGACGAATGCGTGGGCTTGGAATCGATCTTTGATCAGACAGTGGCGCCACCTACTTCGGATATCCGTTTGGACGCGTATCTCGCAGAGGTAAGATATCGACGGTGTCGACCATATCGACGTTACCGACGGTGCATAACTCATCAATTCACTCTTTATTAATTATACCGTTCAAATTAATTATTGTGATGTAATAATCAGATTTGAAATCGTGAATTTTTCAGCCAATTGTCTTGCCTTCTTTTTATTCCAGTTGAGAAAGATTCAACGAATGGAATTTAATTTTTTTATTACACAGTTACGGAAATCGATTGATTCACTTTGATTCACTTTGATTCCAACGATTTGAAAAATATAATGTAAAGTGATGGCAAACATCGGGGAAAGAAAATACAATGATTCACTTTTTACAAAATTCTAGGATTTCGGAATATCACACCTGCACCTGTAGCAATCAATGGTTTTATTATACCGGGTGATTTCCTAACGATGGAACAATATTTTAGACACTTTTGAACCAATCCTCATTTCTGGATTTTAGCCAGCTTCAGACTGTAGTTCCATCGTTAATAATTTACCCTGTATACAGTTTAAAATTTGCACGTGAAAATTGAATTATTAAACATAGTTGCAGATAAATACGTGAAATTAAATCATTCCATGATTTTTAATTGGGTGTCACAAAGTCGAAGTTGCAGTTGTTTGATCCTTTTTTATGAGTAATCAGCGGTTTTTGAACTTTCTGAAGTGAGCTCGAACCGGAAACTGGGCTGAAAGCTGATTTCTCGATTCTAGCCGCCTCCAGATTGTTCAGTCATTAAGAATTCACCCTGTATATGACCATCCGAAGAAAAGGGGGAAGTCGTACAGAGAAACAATTTTCAACCACAAGTTTGATATGTTTTGTTTTATTGTTTCACATTCAGAGTTGTTTAAAATTCCATAATTTGTGGGTGAAATGTTGATCAAGTGGGTTCACGTTGTAAATGTGCGATGACATCCACGTTCAAAACGAAAGGTACGTACGTGACACGATTACCACAACTTTAGAGTTGGCGAACCGTGTCATTAATTCGATCAAAAGTATCATGAGCACATCTCGATCACTGCTGTCATCATCCAATGAATTATTCTATTGCAACTAGTGGCGATTCAACCCCAAATTTGGTGATACCATTTCAATAAAAATACCTTCCGACTCCCAATCTATCCAAGTCATCCAGATTTGTCAGAGACAATTTCGCTCTCTCTGATATCTTCCACTACGGTTGAAAGCCGCAGAAGTTTCTCAAGCGAGATCAAAGAGATTTTCATGATGGCTTTTAAGACGAGTTTTGTCTCTTGAAATTCTGAACTAAATTCGAATACATTTTTCTTATCCCTTCAGGGGTGGAATTAATACATGTATATATACATACAGCGCTGTGGTTTCACGATTTTATACCTATATATAGCTATTTCATTCGCTTCTTATTCAACCTGTCTGTCCGTGTTTACTTCGAGACTCCAAATTTCAGACGTGTAATACGATTAAATTTCGAAATTTTTTCCATCCCCAGAGGCAAGCCGACTCGAGTCAACGCTTGGTAAGTGCACGTCTGATAAATGCCCGGGGTTTGCCCACGCTGCCTTCGCGAGGTCTACTTCGCTGAGGAAAAATTGGCCCTCGGAAAAGTCTGGCACACATTCTGCTTCTCTTGCCGTTAGTAAAATGAACATCGTACATAAAAAATCACTGTCTATATTCCCTCATAATCTCATAAATACACCCCTCGCAGTATCATCTTCTACCAGAGAGTCTTGATAGCTTAAAGTTTTTCTCGTGCAGAATCAAAGTTTACAAGATTATTGAAATTGTCTTCTCTTTGACCGCCCGAAAGGGAACTGCCGGAAGTTGCTGGACAGCTGCACGGTCTCGACGCACTGCGGAGAACTCTTTTGCAGAAATTGTTGCACTCGCCTCTTCGCCTCGACTGTACGGTCCGCGCCTCCGCCCCCGGCGATAAATCTGTCGTTTGATCATCGAGGTCCACCTTATTCTTCATCTCGCGTCCCAGTCTCGGCTTGCGACTCAGTTTCGGATTGTTACTGCTGCTGCTGCTGTCCCGACCAGGAGGACTTCTCCGTCGCTGATCAGGTCCGTTCTGACCCGAGAGGAAATCGACTCGAAAAGCAGAGACTCCGGGGTGGAGGCGGGGAGGAAGAGGAATCTGAAGAATTCAGGATCTGTCCAGACACGAGACACTGCTCGGATAGCGACTGCTCTAATCTTGGGGTCGTCAGCTCCGTCACTACCTTGTGCAACGCGGCCTCGAGTCCCACGGCTGTGACGACTTGGTACAATCGACAGCATTCGGCTTCCCAGAGGTCTGGAGCTCGTTTTATGACGATGAAGCAGTTTTGTGTCATGGGAAGCCATTTTGGTTCACTTTGAGAACGTTTTTCTAGCTCGTTTGGCGGACAGGCTTGCAGCCGGAGGCATTCCGACCGTCCGAATGAACCAACGAACCACGGAAACGTGGGCAAAGATTTTCGCGGTAGCTTCTCGAATCGCGTTAACGAAGGACAGAAGGTTTCCGTTCTGAGGAGATCCGGACAGAATCACCAGGAACAAAAGCCTGTTAAATCTTCACAGCAATCGCAGCAGCAACAAGAACCCGATAAACAGCAGGAGTCACGTCACGAACAGATACAGCAACAGATTAAGAGCGGTGGCTTCAATCGCAACACCAGCAACCATCATCAGCCACATTCGAGATACTTACCTACAAGGTGAGCCTCGAAGATATGTTATTTTTGTACAAAAATTGAGAATAATACTGATCGAGTGTCTCGGAATGAAGGCAGATGTCAAAGAGAGCTACGTCAACGTTGGCGAGACCCTCTTTCAGCATTTTCGTCTTTGATGATCAGACGAATGTCTGAAGACTATAGAAAGCCCTTGGAATATATAATATGAATCACTGTCATTTTTGCTGTCGTTACAAATCAAGGGGCTATTCAGTTGCGTTGACCACTTTAAAGACAATCCTACACTGTAAATCCAAACGTGTTACAATCGTGTAGGGATAACACACTTCCTTGTAGTCACTGTGAACACACTTAGCGATTCTCTTGTCTTCTAACAAACTATGGTCGAACTCTACACATTGCTGCGTGTTATTTGAAAATATTTGAACATTTTTCGTAACGTGTTCGAAGTGACCACAACACAATTGGATTTGCAGTGCAGGTAGCACACTTATCCTAACGTTGACTATCATTGATGGTCGACAGGCATCCGCATTGCAAGTGAAAGTCTTTGATCCACTACGAGTCAGTCGACTTTTCGGTATTGTCTATCGTTTGGCTGTTCAGAGGACATTCGTGAACCTTTCCCAGCGTGAAGTCAACTATTTGCTTGACATAAGACATCCGAGACGTTCTTCAGTCCCTAAAGTGACAAAATTGTGCTACCTGGGAATCACACGAAAATAGAATCGCATAAATTCACTTTGAAGTGACTCCTACTGTAGTACTGTACCTACTTGTTTATCGCACCTGATCTGTGAGTGAATAGCCTCTGATTATATTGAATACAAATTGTGAAATTGTCCTCAAACCGCGAAGCTGTACTTCCAAGTGGAACTTGAGGGATATCGTGTGCCCCTGTAATATATTGAGAAAAATGAAAGAGGCTGGATAACTTGGGTGTTTCCAGTATTTCCGGTATAGGTGCCGAACGATCATAGGCAGGAGGTATAAAGTATCGAGTTGTACACGAAACCGAGAACAGAATCGGTGCCAATATTAATTCGTTAAGGGAAAAATCGGCGACGGCGTCGCCGTCCCAAAATTACTACCACCATCAATGTCCAAGAAGAAGAGTATCGTTTTGTAGCGACGTGCCAGCGCCAGAGGAAGGGAACTCGAATTCTTCCTCATCCGAAATATCATCATTCCGAACGAACATGCCAAATGATAACGGCAACAATTATAACGGGAATACAACATCCCAATACCGCCCACCAACTCCGAACAACTACACGAGCAGCAATGGAACTACGAATTACGAAACCTGCTACGAAATGGACGACCTGAACCCTCCAAATGAAACCCAGGTCTACGACTGCTCTCCAAACTCTCCCGAAGACGGATCTCCGCGTCCCTCCCTAGACCGCGAAGACGATTCAAGACTCCGCGGAGGATGCGGCGGCCGCAGCGGAGGGTGCAGCTGCGGAGGTTGTCCAGCTCCGACGCCGTGTCCTCCATGCGGAATTCAGTCACCATGCGATCCGCCGTGTTGCCCCCCAGCCGGATGTCGTCCGGTCTGCAGAAAGCCCGGACGCTCGTGCTGTCCGCCGTGTGTTGCGGAGCCGCAGGGCTGCGGGAGCGGAGGATGTTGCGGTGGCGGGTGCCGTGGAGGCTGCGGAAAGCCCGGCAGGCTCTGCGCGCCTCTGCGTCCTTGCAGCGCGCCGCCGTGTCAGCCCCAGGTCTGCAGACCTAGGGGATCCCCGTGCGTGCCGCCGCGGTGTTGCGCGCCGATACCGCCCTGCTGCAAGACACCCGGGGTTGTGTTTCGACCCGGTTACGGTTACGGTGGAGGCGGAGGCGGGTCCTGCTGCCGGTAAGGAGACAGAGACTCGTATCCGTGGTTTAAATGTCATTTCATATGTGTGCGCAGGTCAAAGAGCCCGCGAAGGGGATGCTGCAGCTCCGCTCCGCAAGATGACGGGTGCGGATACTGCGGACCCAGGTTACCTCCGGGATGCGAGTGCCTAGGAGGAGGACTCGACTGTCAGAGGTGTGGGCGGAAGGTGTATCAGGCCGAAATGCAGGTTCGCAACTGCAGTCATATATTCGCAACGCTAGTAGGGATCTTATTGCAATTCTGTCTGAATAAGGATCTTCTTGGTAGGATCCAGCGAACTTAGCTAGTGGACATTAAGCCTTTCGACGTACCCTGTGATCACATGGTTGTAATGACGTACAGTTTTTGTGATGCAGTTTCTTTCTGCAAGGACTGACAATGAAAGAAGGGGAGAGACGACTAACTCCTTTTTCCTGAACTGCTTGTCATGATATTTCATAATTCGATTTGGATACAATGGGTTCAGAATCGTTCGAGTTTGATTAGATTCCGTGTGTTTCTTTGTGAATGGGGCGAAAAATGTTGGAACTGATACAAATAATTAGATTTGAGACAACAGTAGTGACTCGAAAAGTCTTAATGCTGACTTGAGATGATGATAACTTAGTTTCTTAGTTTCGAGGTAAAAAATCTACAGAAATGTCACTTTGTGTGCTTTTGTGTTTGCAGATTGCATCTGGAGTTCCCTACCACAATATTTGCTTCAGCTGTTTTTGCTGCCGTAAGCCACTCGAGCCTCTAACTTATCAGGAGAATTGTGGTGAAATTTATTGCAAACGTGAGTCTGAAAAACGTTAATTAATTATTTCGTGATAAGATTGATGCGTTAGTCACTTGTAAAAACTCGAGAATTCGACACTTTCAATGATCATTCAAGGTCATAGATTTTGACAAAAAAATTTCATTCAGAAAATCCTAATAATTGCAACAGCAAAACGTTGACTACCGTGTCTGGTATTTAGGAAGCTTGAGCTACATAAAGTAGTTGGATGAAATTTCAAGTCTGGGGTCATGAATTCTCCCCCCATTTCATTTCAGCATTTGCCCACATTTCAAAGAAACGAATTTCAGAAAATCTTGAATACATGGACCAAAAATTTTCTCTTTCCTAGACTGCTACGTTCGAAATTTCGGGCCACAAGGATACGGATACGGTGCGGGTGCCGGAGTGCTGCAGACTCCGATGTA
Source organism: Euura lappo (assembly GCA_018257835.1). Classification (NCBI taxonomy): domain Eukaryota; kingdom Metazoa; phylum Arthropoda; class Insecta; order Hymenoptera; family Tenthredinidae; genus Euura; species Euura lappo. The sequence continues at coordinate 943,409 of JAEUYN010000309.1, read as the reverse complement.
AATCGGTGTTTGAGTCGTTGCAAAAATCTGGAGGAAAAGAATTCGTTGATTTTTGATCGAGTCAATCATACAGATCGAGCGTATGATATAATCTATAAAGTGATACTATAACTATTATACTATCTTTCCACATTTACTAGAATTTTTATCATTCCATTGTATTTTTCTCTGACCCCACACGTACATACACACGGATTTTTATTATAGTGTACATTTGGTATAGAAACGCTGATGAATAAACGAAAAATAAAAGTACATCCTTCGTTGTTCTCCTCTGCGGGGACCTTTTTCCGTTCATCGTATGAGGATTTAATTTACGCAGAAGGCGTTGAATGCTGTGTATGGGTACGTGGATATAGAAGAATTGAATGAAAAAGAGAAAAGAGAGAGAGAGAAAGAAATTGCGCCGCATCCATACGATCCAAAGCCCATTGTCGATTCTGGCTCACGTCGCTTCCGGTTCCGCACACTTCCTCTTGACTAATGATTTCCATTCTCGCTCACAAGAGACCGCGACTCGCTCCCGATGCTCGTTTTCGAAGATAGATAACAGGCTCACTCACACATCCGTATTACGTAACACGCGCGTGAAGTGGATGCGCGGCGATGCCGCGACGTAGACGATAGAGTGCAAAAGAGACACCGAATCGTTGCTTTATCGAGTCTCGGGCTCCTTTGGGCTCGGATTGCGGAACGTGGAACCGCGGGGAACGTACGCCATCCGGGATCGAGATGGCGAGGGTAAGGGGGCGTTTATATAGCTTTCAAGCGCAGAAGCTTAATCTAATTTCAAATATAAATCTGTTCTCTTCCGACTCCCTCTTTTCGTCTTCGTCTTCTCTTTCCCAGCCTCCATTGTTCCCTATATTCTATTACCATATTCCTCGTTTCGCCGAATTATACATATATCCACCTTACAGCCGATTCTTACCGAATAAAATTCAAACCCGCGCGAAACCCTCGGCATATCCTCCTGTTCGACCAACGAGGAACAACTTTGCTAAATGGTCAAAAAGGTAACGGGAATCGCGATAGGAATTTTATGAAAATGAATAGTTCGTGTAAATTTTCACGTTACGTCGGCTGTCATTGGCCCCCGTCAGTCTGAGCGACAGGAGCCCAAGGCTCTATTTTTCAATTCCAACTCTGACCCGAACCCCTGGTTTTAGCTGCCTGCCAACGCTCATGCACAGCCAGATACCGCGCTGACACAGGCTGCGCCTGCCACCGTATCTTGTTGAATCGTTTAATTCAATCCCTTTGTTTACTGCAATCGAATTCATTAAACGCGTACATGGTACGCGATGATTTTTGAGGAAATGAAGATATAAATAATATAATTTGACAGATTGCGAAGGGGAAACAATTATAACGAACACCTATAATCTGGGGGTGTAACCGAAGCAGTTGGTTGAAACGATTAAACTTTCGGTATTGTAGATACAGCCGCAATTGTTTAAAACGTGAAATGCTGACCGTAGTGAAAACCAATTATAAATTATGTGTACCGAAACCGGGGAATAAATTTAATTATAACTTCGACGAGTAGAGTAGGAAGGATTAATTATTGTTTCGAAACACCCGGGGTTCACGTAATACACTATTTACTTCCTAGCTTCGTCGAAAACATATCCGAACAAGGGGTGGTTTCTGGTACAACAGTCACAGTCTCGTCTAGGTATGTTCGAACACACAAATGCCGGACCCGAAACATCCCTAATTTCTGTCACAACATGGCTACAGGTACAAAACACGGGTGACCCAGAAAAGGAGTAGGAATAATATTAATGGCAGCAATGAATTACTCATTCTAGAGTATACGGAGCACTGCAGCTTCCAGGCATTGTGCCAGCTTGTGCCCCAGGAATACGGACCCGTTTGAATAGATATTACCGGCTATACCTGCCCATTTTTCCGAAAGGCCTCGTTTTCCGAGACCCAGAGTCGATCCGTGAGAATGAAAACTGAAATCGACAGCCCAGAGTGAAGATTTTGTTGATAAAAGTATCGCTAATCGGCACGCGATAATTGAAAAACTGGTTCAGCTACGGGGAATAATTTAAATTTCGTTGCAGACAATAGAAATTCACCCATATCTATTGGCTATTTAAGCTACCCCCCCGTGTCCAACAAAACCCAACTCGATTTCGTTGGCGGTTGGAAGACACCGTGGCGAATCGTTGACTGCAGTCACGGGGGATCCCAGAGTTCATTCTATATTCCAAAGCGGCAAAGGGGTTTATTGTTTGAGACCGTACGTAATGCCCTCCTACCCCACTAACGAGCCTTGTCGAATCTCTAAGTATTCAACGTAATTAATAAAGATTATCCGACGAACTATTTATTTATTCATTCATCTGTGAAGCTTCTTTCATCCACCATTGACCCAAACTGGCGAGCAAAGTATTACGTGAACCTTAGAATTTGGAAAAAGAGAAACTGCGAAAAATCAGAAGTAAAATCTAACGGTGGACCGATTTTAGTTTTCCTGGTCTCAAACTTTTCGGTGAAGAGGCCTTTTCAAAATGAACAGATACATTTTTGATGAATTTATTTTTAATCGAGCTATCACGAAAAAAAAACATATGAAAAAAGAAAAACGCTATTTTATTCTAGAAAATGATGAATATTTGGTACAATTTTGATCCGATGAAAAAGTTCTCTGTTCATTTCGAAATGCTCCTTTACTGGACAGTTTGAGACCAGAAAAACAGAAATCATTCCACCGGTAGATTTGACTTCGTGCATCGCAGACAAATAAATTTCTTCCTAAAATCGCGTGACAACCATTATCAAATGTGAAAATGTGTTCCAGATGATTTTCTCTTTCTTATTGAAGAATGGGAGGATTCGTGTACTTGAGAGTATATTTTGCGAGAAACTAAAGAAAAGCCAAAAGTTGAAATAAAGGATTCGTATACTCCAGAGTCTGGAGGATTTATGTACTTGAGAGTCTATTTCGTGATAAAAAGCTAAAAGTAGAGAAAAATTTGAGGATTCGTGTACTTGAGAGTCTATTTTGCGAAAAAGAAGAGCTAAAAGTTTAAAAATAAAATAAGTCCAGTGTGTTCCAAGGTTAAAAAGGTTGAGAAAAAAATTCAAAGTTATATGAAAGGGGAGACAGTGAGGCGAGATAATGCAGGATAGGAAGAGCGTTTAATTTGCATGGTATAAATCGTGTTTCCGGTTGAGCACGCAACACAAACACGCGTAAATTTCGGCGGTTCCGCTCTCTACCTATTCCACGATACCTACGTTCTCGCCTCTTTCTCTCGCTTTTCATTGTTGACCGGGATAATTTATGATTCGATAAATAAATCAGGCATCGTCTGTCTAAAGGATCTCTGATATTCCTGACCCCGTCGCGTCCTACCCTCGCCCTCTGTCGTATTCACATGCGTGCAACGCCACTTGTAAGAATCAAAACTCTCCATGTTGTATGTTGCTATTACTTCCATCGACCATCGCTCGTTCAACACTTTTCCGTCTCGATGCCCTGCACACAGTCTGACTCTGTAATTGGGGTACATTAGACTCCACCGAACCCCTCAATCTGCGACAAGAAGGCGCGAGGAGACGTAATTTATTAAGGTTCTTCCACCTCACTTACAGGCCTTACAGGCAAGGGTTACAGGCGCCCTCGACTTCCCCAAGAAATTGCACATCCTCTGCTTCCTCGCATGATATAGATGATATACTTACATACAACAATTAACATAGATTCAAATTCTGGATTATTTATACCCTCAACGTCTTTCTCATGTGTTAGAATAAACTCATTATTCATATTACAAACAGTCTGGAAGTATAAAAATAATCTTGCAAGATCAGTTTCTTAAGTTTGTCAAAATTTTATTATAGAAGCACCGAATGGTGTTAGATAGTAAAGAAAGTTTGATAACTTGGAAGAGTTTGATTATTCTTTGGGAGAGAAAAGTGAGTCGTATGTAGCTTTGGATGTTATACATTTTTTTAAATTTTATATAGCATCGGAATTTACGAGCATTTGGTGAGCTAATAGGAGTCAAGCGATTTATGTACTGGCTGAGGTCCATATCGTACGTCAATACCTTTAATGTTTGGTGCACAGTGTGGGCAAGAAATAACCTCAATCCCTCGTTACTATATTTTATGTTATTTCCTGATAGCATGTTTACGAGATCGAATGAATGGATTCGTACTTTATGGCGGGCACACGGGATACGATTTAGGTATAGACGATGCTTATACCTACCGACCTTTGTGCTGTACAACTTCTAGTGTATTTATTGGAGGACATTATGGCGAAGGTATACAGGCAAGGGCGACGTTGGTACTGAAAAAAATAATATCGTAACGTAGTAGCCACCGCAAAACTGGTATAAATGATATTTGCAATCGTGAAGAAAATGTCTGATATTTGTCTACAAGAGAAACGATTTTTTTTACACGGTCGCGTTCGTGTGTCAAAATATGTTACATTTTACATTCGATTTCACTGTGGCATAAAGGGTTGTGACGAGGAAAAAAAAAGAAGGAAAGAATGAAATAAAATGAGAACGGTGTCACATGCGCCTGCTTGCATGATAAATGTAGCGATTTAAAATCGAAATTTCTCTTTCGTGTGCACAGACCCCGACGTTTGACTAATGGTTTCGTATTAACTATTGGAGCATAGAATAGCGCGTTGAAATTTTGAAAAATACATTTGTCCTGACACCGGATTAATACTTCACCTATCTATTCTACCTCCGCCTATACCAGCCTATGCCCACCCCATACCTCGATTAGCCCTCCGAGGTAAGGCCGTAATGATCCTACGTACTCGATTTCCCTTTTTCAACCACGACCGTTTGTTCCATTTCTCTATCGCCACTTTTCAAATCTCTCAAATCTGCTGATTCGAGACTATAGCAAAACCAATCTTGTGTTTTTAGGTCCTCGACTTCGTGATACTGCAATTACTTATACCAACATATCCTATAAATGTAGTTTATTTTTTGGCCCTGTTCTTTTTTTAAATCTATTTCGAATGTGTCTTCACGCCTAGCTTCAACCCTTTGTCGAGAGGCTACGCCGTACTTGAGAATAGAAAAAAAAAAAAAAAATGGACCAGCTTTTGGACCACCCAAACGAAACAAACTAGTTGACACCTCGTCCCATTGGGATCCATTGGGGCCTTTCGGGGCCCATTGGCAGCCTCTCCCCGTAGCCCATAGGGGCTATTGTTACGGCGGGGTGGGTTACCCATAGACTGTGCTTTACCGAGTGGAAAATATCCCTATTCTTTAACCCGTAATCGTCGGCGTGTCTTCTACGCTCTTCACTCTTCACTCTTTCTGCGCGATACGAAACTGTATATAAGCCTTTCCAAACGATGAAAGAATCGCAACTCCTGCAAGTCTTACTCAAGATTTGAAACCATGATCTCGATACTCGACCGCTGATCCATGTGAACCCAACTCCAAGCCTCCGCATCGCAAAAGGATCGAGGGAAAGGATCAAAGAATCTTTCGAGTGCTTGTCTCTTGCCTTGGCTAAGAAGGACTTAGAGAAAAGTAACAGAAAACCATAATAACAATAATACTCTAACGATAACAATATTGATATAGTAATATGATAAGATGAACAGTAATTAATAAGCGAGGGACTATTCACTCGTGTATAGATTCAAATCAGTTAAATCGTGAAAAATCGCTAAGAAATCACTTAGACTTAGGAATATGAGCTTAGATTCTTCGAAATCACTTTGGAATAGTCGAGAATCAGAAGAAATCGTCCAGAATTACACATGAAATCATAAAAAATGATGCGAAATGATATGGAATCACGAAATCACGGAATCACTGGTACATTAATTAAAAGTTTGAGTGAATAGTCGTTGATAAGTTTAATTTGTCCATAGCAATGTTGAGCAATGGTCCAATGAATTACAGTATTATATAGACTGACAAAAGGTGTATAGGAATTACATTGGATAGAAAGGAGAAAGAAGTTCAAGAAGAAGATTGTGCCTCTCGAACTATGAGACACTAATCAAGTCAGTGCGTATCTATAAAGGAACGAAAATCGCCTTCAATTTCACTGTTCAAGCTTCCGGTCAAAGAACTCGATTAATTAGACGCGTGAGTTGAATCAAATTACTGGGTATAGTTCATCACTATCTCTGCGATTTTATATCAGCGGATAGTGGAGTCGATAGAATCTGCACCTGGAGCATGAACTGATGGGACATGATATGAGCTATGGACGTTGAAAGTCCCCGAGCGTGTCGAATAAGTGGGCCGACGCGCCCGTTTGCGTTAAAAAGTTAGCCTCTAGTGTTACGAGGATGAAGCAACGGGGTGTCTCACCTGTGCCACGCGTCTAGCTAGCAGGGGGTTGCGGAAGTTAAACAAAAGGAAAGTGATCCCCAACCCGTGACGTAGAGGCGAGGGATTCGCGCCTAATATTATTAAATTAAATCACGATCACAATGGTGATCCGTGACACGCGGCGTTTAAACGATTTTAATAACATTTCACGGAGATTTCATTTCTATCTCCTCCTCCTTTTTTTCTTGTTCTTTTAATAATATGATAATAAAGTGAAATGAAATAAAATCGAGAAGAGATTATCATTCGGGCACGCGGCTCCCCCCTTCATCCGCGCAAGATGGCGAAACGGAAGATCTCAGGTTCCCTTTCCATCTCATTTCTAATATCCGCGATGAAATAAGTTTCGAATCATTCATTCGCGCGTAATCTCATCACTTCCAATCTTTATTCAATTTAATTTCATATCACCACGTGCTACCCCTGAAAATTCTAGAATTGCAGTGCCGCTGTGTGTAATGTATGCATATAATGTCCCTTATATTCACGCAAATTATACTTCAGAGTCTGCGATTCACGATTGAATAAATAAAGAACGTGCTACATTATATATACAAAAATAATATAGGTACTTTTTCTGATTAAAAAAACTTCCATTTATTTTCCCCCCATTGCAATCATAGGATTGTTACTGCAAAGTTACGAGACGGTTATATCGTTTCTGTTTTTTTTAATTGCTGAAAGGTGTAATTTGAGGGATAATAATTTAATAACCAGTGAATAAACATTTATTGGAGGAGTTAGGTTAGGATATTCGAATATGGCGCTCAAACTGTGAATTCTGACGTCACGTCCAATTTTTTAAAGACAATTTTATAACAATTTAAATGTGGCTAGTTATAGTTACCATTCGTACGGGTTAAATTATATGGCATCAACTATTCTTTACAGTAAATCAAACCGAAATATAGTATTCCCAGTCATAATTTCAGTTCGATCGACTATTTTTATTGTTCTGACAATGATAAAATGCGGCAAATATACGTTTTTTGCTCAATGAACAGACCGTATGACGAGAATGAATATTTTTCGATTCTCTGTCACCAAACGCAATAGAGAGAGAGAGAGAAGATAATCAATATCCGCGCGATTATGATCGGTAAGGGTAATGAATGTATGCCCGATCTCGTGCCCCGGGGTTGGATGTGGAAAAAAAATAATCATACGGTAGATGAATACAGCGTCTGCTAATGGAATCGTCGATTTCGTACAGCCCGCGGAGCAACTCTTTCCGTTCTGAAAAAGATCGGCACACGGCGTTGTGTGTAAATCGTATAGATCGTTAATCACGAGCACAAACAGGCGACTAATTGTTGGGTTTGAGAGTGAACGTCATTTTCTATTATTGCGCTGGCACTGACGCACCCCTGTCCCCGGCGAAACCCCTCGGATATACCCGAATCGCGGGTTTTCGATCGAGGAACCACGCTGTGAAGCTGACGATTTCAGCTTCGGAAGCGGAGTCGGTGCTGACTGGCGGATTTTAAGATCGTTTGTTATTTCTAACCGACGTCATTGCGGATGCGAAACCGTATTCGCTATAAATATATATATATTCTTGCTCACCCCCTTTCTCATGGGAACATACGATCGTGTCGCAGGAGAGGCACGTGTGACGGCTTCGACACGGAAACCTGGTTGGTACGGCTATCGTTAGCGAGACGAATGTCGCAGAGTTAAGATAAATGAATAAATTTAACGAGGGTTCATTCATCCTTTGTCTGGTTAAGTATTCATTCGACAGAACCACGCGGTCCTTGATTATAAACCGCAAGCTCATTGCATACCCTGCAAAAATTGTTGCCGATTAAAATGAATCCATTTTTACGTTCTAGTAATCCGAAACAAATTTGATTACATCGTTTTTTTCTTCTTTCAATTGTTTCGGACACAGAGTTTATTCAGACTTGCGACTTTCCATCGCGTCTAGGAAGAGAGGCGGTGGCCCACGTTCACAGAAACTGATTGTACGAAGAAGAAGCACATGACAGCTAGAAATCTAAGAAATAACACGAATACAGACATTTTTTATGAGAGCTTTTGACGAGTGAGACAAGATATGACGTAATTTTTCCAATCACTCTGCTTTATGTACCCAATAAAAATTGCAAGAAAAAATCAACGCAGACTCTGAATCGAAAGCGTGAATTCTTTTGATGAAATAGACAAACAATTGTATTATTATCTTTGCGACAGTTACGTAGGGGTGACAATGAATCGTCTCGTCTAAATCCGGCGTAAAGGTACCCGACGCAAGTCGGTCGATCACGTATCCCAGTTTACCATAATCAATCATCGTTCACAGTACAGAGTTCAGTCCGTAACTCCTCACCCTGGTCAGAATCGAGGAATGATCAGTCATCGACGATGAGTTGTGACCGGATCGGCGCCTGGTCTTATTTCCCTTTTCTTTTTATTCAAAAACCCCGAACAATTCCGTATCGCGAACAATTGCGATATTCCGCAAAAGGTGCGACGGAGGACGAGCCGAGGCCGACGTACGTCGCCTTCAATGGAGATCCGATGGAAATGAACATTTAATGGCGTCTTGTTGTACAGTATATGCAAGAGATTGCCTTTCAATTCTTCATCGCTGCTCGCTTTGAATATACCGCATCAGACTCTGGCGTTCTACGTCTATTTGTCATGGATTCTACTCTCGACAGTATTTGGTTGCGTAGAGGCATTCCGGAGCGATGCAACGCCGCTGCTAATGATACTAATTCGTTCTACATCGCAGGCTGCAGCCTCCGGGTCCTGTGCAGTCAAAAATTCAATGAAATCCGTTGAAAATAGGGCCCGGACCTTTCCGATTTGACATCCTCGACGCGCAGTGATCGTTTTACAGCCCAACAAGGCGTTAAAATTTTGCCATTTTTATAACGCAGTAATTTCATGATCGAATGGTGACGCGATTTCACATTTCACACGCTTCGTATAATTGAAAGTATCGGATGTATATACATTTTTTAATGTTTAACGCTCGTCAACCATCGTAAAGAAATCAGTGACGTAGGTAAATATGCGGGGAAAAGCAACCCTTTGCGGTATGCAAACCCGTGGCTTGTATGCAAAGGCAATATTTTCAATGTATATAATGAATATTTGACTGCCGGCCGTGAGGAAGGTTGAAAAAGTCAAACACCGGGTCAGCTGGCCTCGTTGTTAGATTCAAATTAGTAATTGCAAATAAGTTTATTTGCGTAACTCGCGGAGGGGTGCAGAGATGAAAGAATTTTCTCGGTCCCGATATCTGATTCACAATCAATCCAAACCGCGAGTCTTGTGATTTCTTACGTGATTTCATTACTTCACTACTTTCCCACGTCCATTTTTACCAAAAACATAAACAAAAAAATATTAATGATTCAAGCATCGTTGGTCTGTGGGTGTAAAAAAAAGGTATGACGTGTAGTCTTCAAACAGTAACGATTTCAACTTAATCTGACAATTTTGTGACGTCTACTCAATGATCTGATGGTTTCCCTTTCCCATTCGTATTATTTGTACGGATTAGCCCCTATAAGTGTGGTTTAATCCTGTTAAAACTGTTTGCCCGCAACAAAGCTCGAGGCACTTTCCGATCGACCACATTCTATGTATCCGTGCAGGGTACTGTATACACGAGCTGTATATGGTTAGTTGTGTTTGCACAGCTTGGTCAAACACTGGAGCGTGCCTTTTAGTGGGCCTCGGTAACCACGAGTGACGCGAAAACTTCAGGCCCCAAATACGATTCGAAACTAAATGAATCTTGTTTACTCTGCCACAATAAATACTTCTTATATCAATCCCATTTTACAGACTCTAAACTCCAGTTCCTGGTACATAAAACCACAACACAACTCGGGACTCTTCAGGACACTATACGGAAACCATCTTTTTAAATCAATTTTACAATAATTTAGACACGACCATTAGAGAATATCGATGATTGAATCTCAAAATGCGGTCATTATCACGTTATCGGAGAATCAAAGAAGCGTTTATGCTAGATTTTGGGGGTCAAATGGGGTGATAAGATTTTGTTTTTCTGAATTAAATGTCGAGTTGCTCTCCAAACAGAATTTCGATTTATAAAATCATTCACAAGCTGTGAAACTCAACAAATTTTGCTTCACAACAATCGAGTTTCGATTGTGGTCGTCTCCACACCAACCACACAATAGTTGCTGGCCATGTATACAGTTGTGGGAGGGATGGATTTCAATTAGTATAGCAGCGGTATTATTTTCAGTTTGGTAACTCGAAACCGTGCAGCTTTCATCGTACCAAATACACAGTGTGTCTTGAATGTCGTAACACTTACGAACGGGAGTGCACTCAATCGAAACAATGTAGTCAGCTTGTTTCAGCGTCGGGGTTATAACAGGGAAGTTTCATGCATTTTTTTTTTTTATTCTTTCATTCGATGATTTGATTATCAGGATTAATGAAAAACACATTGCGCCTCATTGTTTAAAGTTCGTTCTCAAGTAAATCAAGTTTTGCAATGCAGCTTTTGAATTTCGCGGTCGTGTAATTTCGCAGATTCACCGTCTGATGGCGCTGCGAGCAGCCGAGGTACTGCGTCACGTCACGTGGTGTTTGAAAATTGATAACTTTCAATCTGAAGTTGATTCTGTAACTTTTATAGTCTCTAAAAATTGTGTTTAATTATCACACGCTCTTTCATCATGGATATCTGTTACTTTTCAACCTGAGGAAAGTTCCCTATCGTCAAACCACGTGAAGCATTTATCGTCCCTTTCAATAAATCTTGAACAATAACTGAATCCGCTTTGATTATTCGTCTGTTATCAGACTCGAATTCATAGACGTTGTGTGGATTTTCGTGAGCAATCGGCAGGAAGCTTCTATCCTGGTGATGAATCCGGTAGCTAAGGGACTAAGATGAGGTACATGGATGGAGTATTACATCTGTAATGAGAATGACAGGTAATGTGTCATAATAAAATTCTCGATTGCATGTCGAGAATGAAGGGAATAGAGGGGAAGAGGGAGAGGTGGGCAGGAGGCTATTCCCTGCCGTGCAGTATTATGCTGTTCCATAATTCTATTATTTCATATCATTGTCGTCAGTATAAAGCAAATGACTGATGACCAGGCGTAGTTCGACAAAGAATCCCGGACGTTAATAGCCGTACGATATTCCATTGGAAAGTGACAAAAAATGATGTAAAAAAAAGTATATATGTATCCAAGTGGGCGGTATAATTCCGTCGTTTCCGAAATCGCGTGAAAAAAAAAGAACTGAAAGAAAAAGGTTACACCACGTTTTTCGGGGTCGTACCACTGGCTTTTCTCTAATTTTTTTCTCACTTTTTACCATCATTTTTTTTCTTCTCTCCATCCCAAATGGGGTAAACCCCAGTTAAGCCAATGTGGCGTCAATTTTATTGTCAGAAACTCACCGTCGGTCCCGTTCTCGCCTCACAAAGACTGCTGCTGGTGCCTACCGTTGTTCCCATAACATTTTTTTTTTTCGACTAACATTCTTCAATCACGTGAAACTTAAGACAATGATATCAGAGCCTGGGAGTCAGGACTAATCTTCGATCGGTGTTCAGTTCTGTTATATTGCCGTATAATAACCGAGTGTCGACTACAACCCTTGACTGAAGCTTGTTGTCCCTCTTCCACCGGTTTCCTGAAACGGATTTCGCGTCTCTCTTCGATGTATAAATTTATCCCCGTGTACGTACGTGTATATCAATACATATATACGATAGAGTAATAACAACCAGCGGGGAGTTACACCTAGTAGGTACTTTGGCGAGGGGTGACGAGGGCTGAACTGCCAGGGTGTAGAAGGGGGGGTAGAAATTCAACGCCTGGCGTCGACATCACCAATTAGTCACCAACGCTTAAAAACAGCGGGGTGCCAAGTATTCCTATTACACTGGAGGTATAGACCATTTTATTGCAACGCCTTGGCTTACTGATTGTGACCTGCGGTCGAGATATCGCTGTGATATGACACTAGCTGGCAATGTCACAACTACCCATGTATAGAAATTAATTCACAAACGGGGAAAACTATCCAGGATACGATTCTAGCAGGAGCCTGGTTTAGTTTCCCCCATTTGACCCAATTTCTACTTTCATTCTCCAAGAAACTTGCGGTTTTTCTTCTACTCCATCGCGTTGGCTCGAATCTCGAAATCGTTTTCCAAAATTCTTCGGTTCGGGTTGTGGATGAAGAAGTGTGTAGTCGATGTGTGAGAGCAGAGCGAGGGTCGCAAGCTGTGGGTTTCGGAGCCAGGGTCCCCTGGGCCTTCTGGATTCTGTTCCCTGTTATTGACACTCTTCCAACTCTGCTAAAATTGAACGAAGACACGGATACACAGTGCCGCGTGCCGCCTGTACTCACACACTACCAGAAGTATCCGTGTTTAGTATTTACACAATCGGTCCTTCGACGGGTTATTGGAAGGATTATCCTCGAGGACCCAGGAAAATTTCAAAGATGAATAATCGCGAGGGTAAGTCCTCGGGTGTAATGAAACAGATGCGGGATCGTATCATGGAGCAATTATACGTATATTTTATACTAATTATTCGAGAGCATAAAAGACCGGTCTTTGTATCGGAATAATATTTCTCTGAGATCCACTCGATTAAGCAATTAACTCCGGGCGCTGCAGCTTTCCTCGGTAATAAATAGCCTTTGTATAATTCTGTAATTAAAACCAGTTATACCTACCGCCTTACCGCCCTGCATATATACGTGTGTAACACGCGAATATATTTACCTACCCCTGTGAGGTAAATACGGGTATTTGCATACCTGTTAGCTGCAGGTAGAAAGAATAGTCCGGCACCCGGAAAGGGATGGCGAAGTTTGGAGTCGCGAGCGAATTAATACAGAGACAAGATCGCTAATGTCCCGAAAAGTTTTTAGTGCCTGGGTTTGGTTATAAAGCGTTGAATAATTTCGGCATTGTAACTTCCGAGTGTATAATTGCCACGCGGTGACGGAGCTAGTCGAGGAGGTTTGGGGGTAGATCGTAAATTGACTAGTTTGAGAAATCCTTCCAACCCAACTCGTAACCCTAATAACTTTAATAACGGTTCCCACACTGACAATCTCATTTTATAGAACGGCGTGGAACGTGAAGACTCAACATTCATGCATATATAATCGAAGAAACCTGCGAGACTTTTTTCACATCCCTTATACTGCGAATCGCACAGAGACCATATTGCCTCGGATTACAAGCAGAACACTCAAAGACTACAAGAAAATAAATAATAGGGGTACATAGGTCGAACGCGTTGCGGGCGCTACCCCTGAGCGCTCGTCGACACGCGACCGCCCTCGTAAAGGTAGCGTGGAAGTGACACACGGCACGCGTGTCGCAGTGCCAGTGACTGTTGGTCCCGAGATCAAGATTGAATGGACCGACGATTACGAACATTTCGATGATTCGGGGAGGTTGTACCTCGGCATTGTTCATAATTACGGAATAGAAAAAAAAAAATGTATGAAATTCGTTAATCGACGAGTCTGCACCAGGTCGTATCAGCCTCGGGCGACAGCGTCAACAGTTACACGCTGACTAGCCGCATTTTCCCTGCTGCAGATTTAGCCCCGAAGCTAAAAACCGGAACGTGCAAAAAAGAAAAAATTTCGTTCATGAGTGGAGCAGCTTGTTACACTGCAAGCCTGGAAGAGCAACGGTCGATATAAATTGATGAACAATTGTACTGAAAAAAAAATATGGAATTAAGACGAAAACGGAAATCGATCGATACTCGAAGTCTCGGAGAATATGCAGACTCGATAACGTACGATTAATACGTAGACGTAATACAGCGTAACCCGTCGGTTCATAGGTCGAAGGCTCTTTCATCTTATCGCAGTATCAACGTCAAACGCAGACTCCGCGAAGGCCCGGGCGGTTCTGGCTCCACTCTTCTCATCCCTGTTACCCACCGTACGTGCAGCTAAGCTATACGTGTAGGTACCCTCGGTTTTCTACCTATTCGGAAAATCATTTTCCGTTCAATCGTTGCCCCGCAGCAATTGTTGCCGGTTTAGTCTATCGGAATATCTATCTTCCAGTTAATTAATCGCAAGAGCTTGTGAAAATTGATAAGCTACCTACAGAGACGAGATCGGGATTCTTCACTGAAAAAAAACTATATAACAGCTGAATCAGAAATTCGTATGCTTTCTGTATCGCTGCAACCTTTTACCGCAATAAAATATGAATGGACGAACAAGAATTCTGGTTGTCATCGCTAAACTTTTTTTTCTGTCTTTTTATTGAATTTAATTCGGGTTTCTGCGTCTGCCAGCGGCTCGCAACACTATGAATGATCGGATCAGGGTGTTTCCCTCGGTTGACCCTCATCTCTTTGGCCCGAAGAGCGGTGGGAGTGTTGAAAACAGAAGCCGCGGTGGCCCGAAGGAGGCCACGTGGCCGACCACCGCTCATGGCTTGCGAACTGTTGAACCGAGTAATTTTCAAACCCCGCGGCTCGAACGAATTAATAAATTAGGCAAATTAATGGGGGGAGAATATCGCTTCTTTATTCCTGCGTGCAACTGACAAAAAAGACTTGGGCACAGGGACGATACACACGCATAACCGCCGTGTCCCGGAGGCGACGGTGCGGAAACTGATTGCCTAACGATATCGCACAAAATTTTCGAACAATCAAAGAACAATGAATTCGATGTTCGAGATGATTGTCTTTATTTTTCGAGAACCGCTGAGTTTCGACAATTTTTTGGCAGATATTTATCGCTGAGGCTGTAGAGTGGAAAGAAACACGAGAGATAAATATCGTGTGGAAATAAATAACTTATGGAACTGTTTTCATAAATCTTTTTTCGTCCTGTTATTAACTTTAACCCCGAGTCTGTTATTCCAAGATGGCTGATTCAAACACTCGCGAGCGATCGACGCAATCTCTATCTCTTCCCAACACGTTATTACCCAAGAAGCCCAAAGTTTCTCGGAGGTATGATCAATGCGATTTCTTAAAAAACTTCATACATCTCAACATCTGCCAGTTACACATTTGTATACATATCTCAGCGTAAGAAAGCAGTAAAAATGAGTTTTGATCCTCCATTCTAGTATCTCAATTTTGACCGAAAATCTGCAGTTAGAATCAGCCGCGTGTTCGAACGATGGTGTATATATATTATATGGTTAAAACGATCACCCTGTGTGTATGAGAGTTCGTACAGCTATAGATATGCACATACAAAGAGAGTGGACTGAGATTTGGCGGGACCCCACGACTCGACTTGCGATTATTCAATTCATCGGCCTGTCAAAAACACCAGTGCACCCTGGGCACCCAGGGCACCCCGAGCTCCTTCTCTCTTCTGGGCATTCTCTTGGGTTATACAACCCGTCCTTTTCCCACTTCCGAGTCCACCCACGACTCGGTCACCATATTCTCACCCCTCTTTCCCTCTTTCTGCTCTCAACACCATATCCTGATTCCCGATGCCACCAACGATTAGGAGCAGGCAAGACTGCCAACCAAGGATTTCAACGTCGATCTACAGTCTGGACCACAATTATAATATATATTCTTGTATCTTGACTCGCCTATGAATCTGAATTAAAAATTGCTAATTGACACTTTTCTGGGAACTCAAATGAGACCCACTTGTCACAAGCGACTGTTTGTATCCCTTGACGGTAACGAAAGAGCTATGGTTGGGGTATGGACGCCCATGGCAATCTCACCCCGCTCGGTTCTCGAGTGGACTTAAGATTATACCGCCAGTCAGTCGAGGAGCGATGCCGGATTGCGGATACCGCAAACATCCTGGGAGAGAGTGGATATTCCATTGTGAAGCAAATCAAGGAGAGGACTTTAGAAGCGAATCACCCCTTGACGGTGTGTTGTGTATATTTGATTTCGAGTTTCTAGGGAGAAGTAGGCGCTTTTATATCATGAGCGCATATTCTGAAATTTTTTACTCCAAATTTGATAGAAATAGACGAGAGGTAAAATCGCGATAAATGATTTTGTCGGAGGGAAAGGAAGCGAGGAGTGGATTGAGGGTGTGGACGTAGAGACAGAATTTAGCAGCGCAGGGCGCGTGACGTGATATTAATTAACACGAACCCTTCGGCGCGGCCGTCTCTGTCTGGCTCGACCTCAAACGCGTTATCGCTAACTTTGTCGCACCGGTGGTTCGGCCGCGAAGTGCGGGTCCGAGGGTCGCCAAGTGTCACACAAGGCACACCCCGAAAGCCGGGAGTGTGGAAAGGTCCACCCACCCACGCACAGCAATCACCGCAGGTACACTGAGTTACGACCCTCTGAGTTAATTGTGAAATGCGATATTTATGGTTGCAGTAAATTTTATCATCTTTATAAACTATGCGATATATCGCACACAATATCAAACGCGACGTGTCATATTCACTACAATTTTAGGTATAAATTTCAAAGAATTTAGGAACATTGCTAATGTGAACAATTACAGAGCATTTTGAAGAATTATTTGAATGGATACCAAAGATATGTGAAAAAATCCAAAAACTTGAGAGAATCAGTGCAACAAACATTTATACAATATTTTCAGACACTCACGTGTAATGTTGGGTCTCAGTTTTCAGTAAAATCGACTTTGAATTCAGTAACATATGATCTGATTGCTCAATTTCACTGATATTTGTATTCAAAATCAGAAGACTGTAAGAATGTAAGCTTTGTTGGTCAATAATTATCGTCAGTCTCTAGAATATAGAGAATAACCTAAAGAAGAACAAACTCCTGTCCAGGCTGATTATTGATGAGCCAGTCTTTGCGAATTTCCGGTTATTTATTTATTTTGATTTCAGCTATTTTGAATTTTGCGAATATCTAACCTCAGATTCGTCATTAGAGACCCCGAAAAATCTTCGAGTACCAATTTTCATCAGAATCAGTTTCTAGTTTTTGTCATCGCAGCGTATTGAATACGCAATCAATCGTCAGATTCGCGATCAGCGAGCTAAAAAATCATGGGGTTCTCAAGGTGGCGTAATTTTTATCGCATTTTTTAGAAATTCGTTATTCGAATAATTCGAAAAGTAGTGAACCGATCAAAGCCAAAATCTATTCCGTTTTGAGTTCAGGACAGCCGCGTCAATTGAGCCCAATTCGGTCGAAATCCGCACATACGTACAGAAATCCCTGAAACAGGAAAAATCATCCGTTGCAAAATAATGGCGACTATGTGCAATTTAAAATCAGTGTATGTTTGCCATAATAGTGGGTGGTCGGTCGAATTACTGGGTTTGATATCACTATAGGAGCTAGTTCCCAATCTTCTGCGAGATATTGGATTTCTCGTGTCTTTCTTTTCCCCGCTTTGTTATATTTTCGTATATATACCGTTTCTATTTCCCCGGTTGAGCTTTTTCCCCAAACAAAGCAATCTTGGGGCTGTTGAACACATGGAGCAGTAAAGCCAGCGTGTGACTTCAAGGTGTCAATTTACACAGACGTTGCACCGACACAAGATTGCTATACAAGACCTGCAGTGATAGTCCTAAAACTGCTTTATCGCACGGAGACAATAAGCAGAAATAGCGATTCGATACGCTTCAATCGGTCCAATATTTTCGATCGACTCACTCGATCGTCGTTTTCATTGGAAAAGTCCTACACTGAATCGTGATAAAAATGATGTTCCAAGTTTATTTATCTCCAATTTTAAAGACACTTCCGCAAATTTATCGCCGTACGATATTCAGTGGCAATGATTCAGTGGAACTCCTTAAATAAAATTGCTGTCAAATTAGAGAGGGACCCCCTGAATCACCGGTAATAATATATTCCGGGATATAAGTGAGAAGCAAAACGTAATGCCGTGCAGCGGGGACGGTAATAATATTATACTGATAGGGGGCAGTTATAAACACATGACGCTGTGAGCCTTATACCTCTTATATAGATATACATACATTTATCTACTCGGATATACGTACAGCTTCTATGCAGCATCGGAAAACGGGGAGGTTCTTCATATTCTTCGAATGCGTTGAATGCGTCGAATCGAGCGTGAAATCAACTTTATTAGTTATTTTTCCCGATAATGCGCCATCAAATACGAATCATATTACGCAATTGTACCGATGAAATATATCATATTGGTTATAGATTAAATCAAATACCGCAACCGAATTGAAAACCGCATTTTTATATTCTACATTTCGTCATCCATACCATTTTTCTGATCATTTACATTTTTTGTATTCTTGCTTCTCGTTATCAAACACGTTAAAACGATGCGAAAGATTTTTCTTTCCCCGATTCACTGCAGTCTATAAGCTGGGGTACCTAATTCGAATAAAAATGATTAGACTGAGATTAAAATTTTTCACCCCCATACTTTATCTCGTTAAAAGAATGAATAATTATCCCTCTGGTTAAAACGAATCGTTTTCGTTTTCCCTCTCGCGCACCAATCTCTCTTTTCATTTGATTTTCACCCCCCTCCCCTCCTCAGTCAAAAAGCCCTCCAACCTATTCCTCTTCCATCTGGCATCCAGTCCGTGGCTTATATATAAGCTAACGAAACCAACTTCAGCTCGGAAGAGAGAGAGAGAGCGAGATCGAGCTTGCCTCGCCTGCTCTTATAATAATTCCCGATTCCCGCCCGATGTTCATTTCATTATTATTATTATTTTTTTCATCCCTCTTTCTCTCCTCTCTTTTTTTTTCTCTCTTTACCCTAGCCGAGAGGGTGATAAGTCGTGACGTCGACGAGGTAGGTATAATTCCGGCGAGGGTGTGGCCACGAACCCCCACTTCTCTGACAGGGGTGGCCCTTGCGCCGTTCTCATTGGTTGCTCGATGAGGGTTGCTAGGGATGTTTGGGGATACCGAGAGTGGTAAGAAAAAGCGGAAATACCGCGTCTAATAGACGCAATTTCACTAAAACGAATTTTTCCAACCCCCTTTTTTCGCGTTCGGTGGTGGGCTTCCGGCGTCTATATCTATACCGTAAGAACGCTATGTAATAATACTCGAATCACTGCGGCAAGATATTCAGCGATAATTAAAACCCACTGACCATTTGGCTTGATGATCTGATTCTTTCCTCATTTTCTCTTCACAAGTTTTTAACGAGGATGCAAACTCGACGATAACTTTTAGATTCTTCAGAACCGCGAGAAGAGGATCAACGTCAACATTTTTCAAAGATAAAACTTTTCCAGTTAGCTTGTAAACTTTCGTGGTGACTCGGCTTTTTACAATCCAGGATAAGTCGATTTCAACTTCTGATCATGACAGAGATTTCAAAGGATTACGAAAGGCCGCGATCATCGATAATTCCGACAATAAATCAGACGTCGAAAAATAAGTAATGGCAAGAACGGGAAACAACGGTTACCAAACGGCTGGATAATGTCTTGAAGTGGCTCGTGTATTAGTCGGTAATGCATTTCGACGTGATAAAATAAAAGCTCCCACTCCCCGAAGGGAAGGGAAGGGAAGGGAAGGGAATGGTAGGGTATACAAGAAAATCTCCTGGCATAAAACGCCCCGGTACAGAGAGGACTGGGGTAGATAATAAACTTGATAAGGGTGTAGCTGCTCCCCTCGACCCTCTACCCTCTACCCTCGTCACCCCCACCCTCGAAATACCCTCCGAAGTGGGCGTTGCCTGGGGTGAATCCCGAACCGCGATTGGCCGGGGGAATTGAGCTTTCGTCAAATAAAATCCAATCGTTGAGTAAAGGAATCCGAATCTCGAGGCTTTTTCCGTGCCTCTCGCTTTAAGGGGGTGTGCAGTGCCGTTTGATGGGAGTATGATTTTATTACGGCATTACCAACCAAGCCAAACCCCGAATCGGCCAGCTTATAGTCTGTATTATCTCACCTCGGGGCGGGAGGCTGGGAACGGGGCGGGGGGCGATATTTTACCGACAGAGGGGGGGTTTTCCTTGATATAAGCTTTTGTCGCACTTTCGTACAGGGGATGCTCGCAGCTCACGTTGCGGGCCCCCTGCTCAGCTCGTGTGTCAGTTCACATTCTGCTCTCGAACCTCACGAGTCTGTTTACATTTAGCAGATTTGATAATCGTGTGTCCTTACAGTGCAGTGAATAGTTCCTCGAGTGATTTCGTGCTTCTAACATGACACAGTGCGGATAGTGAGAGTGATTGCCGAACATGAGCCTGTGCCTACCACTCCCACATTCGATATAATAAAACCGTGTCTCGCGAGGTGCTGGGAGCCTAAGATATTTGTGTGATGTTCCCGTCGTCGGCAGCGATGCTCAAGAACCTGCAACAGAGCGCTATGGCAACGTCACCCTTCCTCATGGAGAATCTGCTCCAGAGCAAAGGTCCCGGCGGTGATTTTGCGAGCCTGACCCTGAACCTGGCGAGCTACGTGGCTCGACAGCGCGAGAGGATGGAGTCCGAGAGTATTCGCGTAGAGCGCGAGCAGCAGGACTTTGACAGGATCCACGGTCGCGGTGAGCGATCCAGCGTCGCAGACAGAGTCCAGAGCACGAAGGACTCCAGGTCGCAGGAAATCGAATTGGAAAGGAGATCGAGTTCCGGGATGGACGTAGACTCGAACGACCACGGCACCGACGGCGGTATCGACAGGCTCAGCAACGTGATGGAGAGACTCGCCGAGAGGATGGAGAACAGATCAGGCTCGGCCATGGACTCGAATCACTCCATGGAAGAGGACAAGGCCTCAGCCGACGCCGAGAACGCGCTTCATGAACGCGACAGACTGTCGATACAGATGGAAAGAGGTTTCGACATGGGTAGAAACGGCATCAGGACCTCAGACGAGATGAGGATGCACATCGAGAGGGAAGGTGACAGGATGGACAGAATCAGCGAGGAGACTTGTACCTGCGGAGACGACCGCTGCACGGGGACCGGATGCAGGAGGATTCAGGAGAAAGAAAAGCCTCAGCTAAAGTTCAGCGTCAACGCCATCCTGGGTGGCAATCACGACAGGCGACCGAATCCTGGTAAACAGATTTTTTCAGTAATTAAGTTTTGGGTATCACTCGAGCGTCGTTATTATCACTCGAGGGCTGTGGTACAGTATAAGTAACGAGGATATGTCCACCTACATTTAGAGTTCGAAGGCACACAAAGAGGAGTGCACAAATCAGTGTCGAGAACAGACTTCTGTCGGTGAGCCCTAAATCTCATCCGCGCACACCCTCAAGACGAATCGCCCCGTGCGTACGGTAAAAGGGGATCCCCCATCCTCTCGGGTGGAGTAAAATCCGCGTCAGTTGGTCCGCCACTTATGCCATCACCCTCATATTAAGCCGTTACAATGGGTCTTCATGATATCGAGGAAGTAGCATATATCAACATTGTCTAATTCGCTGCGGTATCAGAGTTCAAGTCTCAAAAATCTCTATGCAGTTATACAGAATTTGAAATTTGAAACTGAAGGTAATTTCATATTGGTTGAGCTTTGAGGACTATGGAATGGGGCAGCTTGTATCGTGATGTTTGATCGTGCACTGGCATTTACTCGATTTGATATACAGCCACGTCATGTATCCACATATGTGGATATAGGTACAGTACATAGATGAACGTTGCATTTAACATTAGCGAATTGTTGACGAGCTCCGTTGCATGGACGGATTTTATCCATTTGTCGGTTGGCAAATGCATCGATGGTGCCACGTGCATGTGTCACCCCTTCCCACCCTGCCCTCCACAATCCATCCGTTCGCGTTTATACGTCATGTTGAAATGTTGTGAAAATAATATTGTTGGAAAAAGTGATTCGTGATACAGTCGTACCAGTCCAGCTATAATGGTCGGGATTCGTATTGTCGACAGGCATTCAATTCCAGGTGGTTGAACGATAAGACTAGCATTAAAATGATGAAAACTTTTCGATAGCAACCAATAAAGAAGAAGAACAACGAAATTCTTGAAATTTGTGAAAAAAAAAGGTCATCGAGGGTCTTTTGGGGTCAAATATGTGGTGAATATCGAGGAAGACTACCCCAAGCGGTTCTTACGTCATGTATGAACAGAGTAACAGACCTCGGATCTCCATTGAGGCTAAAACCTGCAACGGTATCTAGTTAATAAAGCATCGAGGCCTAATCCGAAAGAAAAACCACGAGCGTTAAGCCGCCCCAAAAAAGGCTACAACTGTAACAACACGGGGCATACAAGCCAGGGACCCGGATCATAGTGCAGGGCCAAATCTCTAGCGGGGTTAAGAATAATTTCTATTCAATGTTTCCGTTATACCGTAAGCCGCTATTAGTCGGAGCGATCCAAAGCGAGGCTCTCATTGGTTGGGCATGAAAACAACGATTAAAGGCGATGAGTATTTTATGGGGTCTTCTCTCACAATGGCATAACGTGTATAGCCCATTGTCAGGCATTGTCTGCCTCAACGCAAAGCAAACCCTCGACTAAGCCCCATTATTTTATTATTTTCAAACACGTCACTTTTCCCCGGACCACTGGGCGTGGCGGATGATATATAAAAAAAAAAAAAAAAATTAAAAAATAGTCTTTGGACCAACCCTCTCGGCTTTATTGTCACGGGGACTTGCCTCGGGGACCGGGACAAGCTATGCGAACGCATATTTCACAGAAAAGATTCTCACAGCGTTTGCATTCACCCAGCACCTCGGTGTCACCTATTTTTTATTCCCTGACTGACTTTTTTTCTTCCAATTTTGATAGACTGTTTGTCACCACTCCCAACTAAACTTAGACCTACAATTTATAGGGCATCGGTCGCCGAGTCCCGTCGCAAGAAATCGAGCCACTAATCCGCAGTGTGCGGTGAGGGTCGTAAAATATTGAAATTCCCGGAACCCTGAAGTAATTAGTTATGACTTTCCGGGAGTAAAATCAGGGTATTAATTACGGGCTTAATGTAGCGGTGATTGAATTAAGTCGAGCTGAAAATACGCCATTCCATCATTAACGGTGCCTCCATGATGGCACGATTAGAAAAATCAGAGCTCATCTCTCTTCGGTCCCTGGCGAGCATCAAACAACATCAGAACCAACTTTTCTGATTTACTTTGACGAGGGTGAGACTCTCGATAGGTTTATCGACTGTTGCGACTACATCTCACTGTTCATGACGGACGTTGGTTGAGAAAAAGAGAAATAGAATCCCTCAGCGAACGAGTGTTACATGGAAAGGCGAGAATTTACTTTTAGGAAGGTGTCGAGGTGAACACTCGAGCGTCGGGTGCCTGGAGCTGTGAAAAGGGTCTCGACCCGGACGGGGGTGTCAGCTTGAATTATACGATGCGCAGAGCCGCGCAAGGAGCTGGTGAACTTTCGCCATGGCAAAACATCCCCGAGCCTCGTTCGTCGGTGGGATTTCAGAGGCCGATTCAGAGTCACGGAGAGACGGATTTCCTGCATTCTCTTCTTCCCAATGTGGACGTTATGTTCGCGAGCTTCACGTTATATCCACAGCCCGTCAGCGTCGGATAAAAATTCGATAACATTTTACACCGACTACAAAGCGATGGCAGATTGCTAGCTGATCGCCGCTCACCGTTTCGCGATGCGGATCAGTCGAACCGTTGTTGTATTTTCAAAGCGGACGTCAGCGTCAACGGCAACTGCAAAATAAAAAAATGAGCGTACCACGATTCAATTTTTAGCCACATTCTTCGATTTTCACCCTTCCCAAAGCCCAGGGTCGAAGATTGCCACAGAGTTTCACTCTGCCAAGGGCCGGCAGTAAGTCAAACGTTCACTTCCTCAGATACCTTCCAAGGACTTCCGCCC
Source organism: Euura lappo (assembly GCA_018257835.1). Taxonomy (NCBI): domain Eukaryota; kingdom Metazoa; phylum Arthropoda; class Insecta; order Hymenoptera; family Tenthredinidae; genus Euura; species Euura lappo. Next base: position 919,312 of record JAEUYN010000309.1, on the reverse strand, counting down.
GGAGCCATTCCGGCGTTTCTTCACAATCTACAAAATTCGGCGGGGTACAACATAGCCAAACCGATAGCAAGACCGGCAGCCTATCATCCGCATCATCCGGCCCATCCTGGACATCATCCGGGACAACATCAGCTGCCGCCGAACGCCCACACACTGCATCAGCTGCTAGCCTGCAGAGGACCTTATCTCACCGGTGAGTCGATTGATCCACTTTGACAATGACGATTAGTATGAGATGGGTGAAAAAAAAATGAAGGGAAATTGTACGAGTGTATTTTTCGTCGAATGAAGAGGGTATATAGATGTGGCGAGAGAGTCTTTACGCTTGGTCGGTAGACCGCACCAATTAGCTGCTCAGTTAGATGTGATAAAAAGAATTGGAATTTCCAATTGAAATTGAAATAGGCGGAAAAGCGGGTGGTGCTCGAACTCGATGTATCTGAACAGCACGTTCACACGTGCACTCTATGTCGTGCTAATACGCGGCCAGTTCGCGGTGCGTGTTGGACATGAAGTGCATGTGAAGTGCACCACTGTTCTCTACGTGCACTGCTAAATGCCGAATCCACGCATGCAACAAGTGCGTCGGGATATTATCCCCGATATTATCAGCGCATTGGGCAGCGGACCATCGGACCTCACTATCTGGACGGTGGTCATCGACCAGACAAACTATTCGAACATGGACATTCTTAATGTTTCAGTAGCCAACCCAGGAGCGGGAGGACATCACCCTGGCGCCCCGGGTGCCGGTGGTGGTTTTCCAGGCGCGATGCAAGGCAGCCTTGGGGGTCTGGCCAGCATGGGACTCGGGAGTCTAGCCGGAGGTTTTCCCTGGGCAAGTAGTGCCCGAGGAAAGCCACGTCGTGGTATGATGCGACGGGCGGTATTTTCCGACCTCCAACGACGTGGTTTGGAGAAGAGGTTCCAGCTACAAAAATACATAAGTAAACCGGACCGTAAAAAACTTGCGGAAAAACTTGGGTTGAAGGATTCACAGGTGAGGATTATAATTTATACACTCTCTAAATAAATCAATGCCCGTTTGATAGGGTCTGATGTAACATCACAGCTCCCACATCCCCCGCCTCGGCTTCTCCGGCGGCACATATTTCATCAGCGATAATTATAAGCTGGGGGTATTTCTCAGCGGAGTTTGCGAATGTGTTATATAGAGTACTTAGGAATACACCTACCCACCTACGCCGCTCAATGACCTTATTAGGGCAGTAATTGTCGGGTTAACGAAGTACGAGCTTAGCTCCGCTTAACTCCACTCAACTCCATTCACCGGATTGATGGAGACTAATGCTCTCGCTTTAGTCTCTGGCCTCTGCACCCGGATGAAGCATTGTGTGCGCTCAATACCTGAACACACACACCGCGCCTCGTCGAGGCCGCAGTACCGTACATCGTATGTACGCTACCGACTCGGCACACGTGTGTTGGGTTCGTGTTTCAATGCTCAACATTCTAGGTGTCTAACACTGCAGGTTGGGGTTAATCGAGGTACGCGTTAGTTCATTAGTTGCACCATTCCGACCTGGTACAAGCGGGATTTCCAGACCAGTCTGGGATACCGATGAAACCAGCGATACTGGCAATGCTACTGATTTAGTTTCATTTGATTTCATGAGTTTAGTTCCTGCGACGGTGTTAATTCTCTCCCCGTTCTCCAGTCTCGACGAACGATGCCAGCGATCGAACTGGCCAGCTTTGTCACGGTTTCAAAATTCTTTTTTCTTCCGCATTTCTTCTGATATCGATGATCAGTAAAGTCGAGGGAGGTGTTCGTTCCGCGACCCGGGATCATAATAGATTCGTAGCTCTGTAAGATCGGCTGAACAAGGGTGCGAACGAGAGAGACCGGCGTTAGAGAGGAACGGCGAGAGATCCTCATGTATAATTCACACCTCGAGCGCCATGCCTTGCCCGCCATTGGTCGCAGGGTACTCGACGGGCATCGTCTCATGGCTTTCGCGATAAATACAGCCTCCGATGGCCGCGGTACGCGTCTTTCCCGTTTTACGGACCCCCTCCTCGGTCGTACCGACGACATTGATACCGTCGAGGCTAAGCTCACACTCAATAGTCATGGGGTCACTCCGGTCCTCGCAGAAAATCGCATCGCGACAGAAGCTGATCCGACTGTGATCCAATCTCAAGATTACCAGCCGTCATCTGAGCCCCGCAATTATTATTAGCCATTTTGAATTTTCGAAACGTGTGAAGTCTCGGATATTGGATGAGGAGAATCCGATTGAATGCTGCTAAGACGTTGATGATGGTACCGATATTAATAATAATAATGATACGACTGATAGCAATAAAGGTCTCTGAGTAGTTTGTACTTTGCGGGCTATGCAAGGTGGCGCTTCCCTCGGGTTCTGGCTTCACGGTTTATGGGCAGAAAGGGGATTGCACAGAGGGATGCCTTCCGTCGGGTAAAGGATGCGACGAGAGGCAGGAAACGGCGGGGGGATAAGTTAAGTAATTAGTGACGGTGGGAGGAACCGTTCTTCCTTAGGTACACCTTCTCTCGTCTTGGCATCACTTTCTTCGCCCTTATACCGGCTTGTAATAACCGACGACGGAAATTTATTATTAAGACACCGCGTCTGTATTCTCATAACTTTGTAAGTTTTCTGTACCAAATTAATTGTTTCCTGTACTGAATAAGTAAGAATGAGGTGCCATTTTTTGCACAATCCCTCTTTCCAGATTTAGTGGAAGGACCTGTGTCCAATTACCGAATCGATCGAATCACGTTGTGTAGAAAAGTGGAGCTCGAATTATCCGTTCCAAGGGTGGTGGGTGTCTAGGCGAATACCGAAATTAATTGAAGAGTCTGAAAGCCTTTTCGAACCGAATGAAAAATTATAAAGCCTTAGGGCTCGTTATCTTTTTAATAATCCAAGTCGACAGCCGCCTGCAGCCACCCTGCGGTTCGCTGAATCGTCTCGGTAAATGGCAGGTTGTCAAGATCACGCCGGTATCATAATTTTTTAATCCGAGATGCTTCAGGTCCCGAAATTATAGCCGGAAAACTCGAGGGCGTAGAGTGTTTTCCTTTCCACCCCGACAATTATTCTTCTCTATATTGGTGAGACATGCTTTGGCCCTTTGTTAGTTAATTTTTTTGGCAAAAATCAGTTTTCCTAAACCTTTCTCAAACATTTGTTCAACCACCCACTTCGCAGAAGCTGGAAAAATGATTTCAAGCTGTGCTTCTGCTCAATCTTTTCATTTTTATTATCTCAAGAGCACAACGTTTTTTCTTCTTTGCTTCATCTTGAGTTGGGGAGCAGCGTTCCTCAAAGATTCGGGGGATTAGAAGGGGTTGCGATAATAATAGATCGCGGTGTGTGTAACTGACAACCCACTTAAGGGACAAAAGTACAAAGTTAATAGAAAGTTCTGCCATTTAAATGTCCTCGAATCTTTTGCCAAACGAATCTTTGCATCTTTGCCATACTCAGTCTCGTAGCTCCTGAACCGGAACGCGACCGAGATGTAATTTGATGATGAAGCAGATTCATTCGCCAATTCTCCTATCTTCCGGTTTTGCGCCGGACTTATATCCTCGAAATGAACTATCATTTCGTAACAGGATCGTGTTGCACTTGACAAGCGAACGCTTTGGACAAGGGCTCGTCGACTCGTCGAGGGATGAGCCTCGAATCGGTTCGTATCCAAACACAGATCGCGGGTTCCCAGGATCTTGAATCTGACGGATCGTCCATTACGTTTGCTTTCAGTGAGATATAGAGTTTCCCGGATTCCATCAGTCAACTCAATTTGTTCCCATTAGTCCGTGTGACTTCCGTTACCCGGAGCCGGAGGGATGCCTCTGTCATAATGGTTTCTTTTCTCTCCTTCGAAAAAGAACATTCGAGAATTATCGCCTCGTAGGATGGGAACATCCGGGGAGCTGGTAAATTTTTTAAAGCCTCAAACTTTGATCCTGATACCGCACAGTTTATATTAAAAACAAAGGATGCCTCTTGCAGGGAATAACATGAATTTAACGGCGTGCAATATCTCCCAAGTTAAGCCTCGGTCGTTCATGCATTATGGATTTAACTTTGAGATGCTGCGGTCTTGGGAGGCGTCGGATAAGAAACCATGAATATACAATACGTCCGTACACACACCCACGCCGTCCTACATATAGATTCCTCCTTTATGGATGAACTTTAATAATCCCCCCACAAGACGTATTAATCTTTCGTATCTCGGCTCGGACAGATGTTGCCACCGACCTATTAGACCACGTTCCACGTCTCGGTTCGCATTATCGGGACGCCTTCGTGCTTCGAAAAAAAACCCCAGAGTTCGTATCCCAAAGCGAATGAGGAAGGTGGACTTTTGTCATTTTGGACAAACGTCAATTTACTTTCAAATACATTACATGGAGTACGAATTGTGAATCCACTTCGAACGCGATGCTCATGCAGTTATCAGCGTCGCTTTTCGTGATGAAAATGTCAATACCTTCTTTCCCGGCTTTCATCGAGTATCGATAACCATACACAACGATGTTACGTGTGCGTGTTATGCCCTCGAATATTTCCACGAATAACCCAACGCTCTCGCACGCGGACGCAGGACTCCGCGTGGATATAATAATAAATATGGAGAGTCCTCTCCCTTTTCCGTATTAACATGTGAATTCTGAATTCCTTCCATACATCAAACACCCCCTGGCCCCCTCGCCCCCTCGCCGTCCATACCATCACGCACACACGGGGGCTGCGAGTTTTTACGTTTGATCCCTCCTCCTCTCGTTTCGTTTCCCTCTCGCTCCACCCCCGTCGTCCTTCATCCCTCCGTGAAGTTCCCTCGAGGGGGGTAGTTCTGAGGCCGACGTCATAATCGATCGTCTTTTATTAAACTGCGCCAGATGGCGCCACCGCCAACGCCACTGGGGATGGGGTAGAGTGGAGTCACGAGAATCAAGGGAGTTAAACGGAGCCTAGAATATCGTGGGGAGACCAGAGAGGACCGGGAGGCGAGGCTGTAGCCAATCGTTTAACGATTACCCGCTCACTCACTCTATAAGGCATTCCAGGTGTTATTATGATTATTATACCCAATCCCGTAGTATTTAAGGGAAAGAAAAGGGGCGCCTGATCTTGATACTGGAGGCTAAAATATTTCAACCGAGTCCTATACCCTCGCCTAACTTATGGCCTAATGCTTTCCGATCATGAAAACTTTATCGCTACTTAAATCCATATTGCGTCGGGTTTTTAAACGCCATTTTTCACCGGTCGGTGAAATTCTTGCACCAATATCACGATCGATGGTCAGAAATATAGAAGTAATGTTATCGAAAAAGTTTTTGAATTTTTATGGGTCGCGTGAGGTACAGAACTCTCAATAATTCTAGTGAAAGTCAAAGAAGCGTGTCGAATGATAAAAATTTGTGAACGAGCCTGTAACGTTCCGAGAATCATTTATTCAGGCCAAATGAACAACGAAACATCCAATTAAAAATAATCCTCTTTTCTTTTCCCTTGAATAATAATCGGAGCTTTTCCTCTGTGAGAGTGGACGAGAATAATTGAGCTCGCAGGCTGTAGAAAGGGACATTTCCCTCGGGTTCTTGTATACTATAATAACAAATTGTGACAGGCTTTGACACCGTGGAGCGTTAATCAAGAAAATCCGAGGATCGGATTAAACAGGCATCGCCCATATTCCATAAATTGCGAAAAGGACGGCTGACCATCAACTCCTTATTGCCCTTTGTCGTTTATCTGCTTACGACCCTCGCAGCGGCAGCCCTCGTCACGAATCAGAGAACAAAGCTCGAGCCCGGCTGCCGCCAGGCCGTCCGGCCGACCGGCGTCGGCTGTTACTACTTCTTCTAGTCGTTCGGCCCACGGCTAGCGTAGTACTGCTTCTCTGACGGAAGACGGATCTGGCAGATGCTGTGTCGGAAGGGCCCGCAACATTCCTATTTAACCTGACGAAGAAGCTTGATGCGGGTCACGGGTCGCGGATAGAGCGGGGTGGTTTTGTTACTTTTCCTACTTCCACACTACGGCACACGGACGCCTCCCTTACTCCTGGGCTGCAGTCCCTCAGCGACGCTACGCTACCTTCCTGCTACCCCCGGCTCCTGCCTGCTCCTGACGGGACAATCAATCACTGCCGTACCAGTAGACACAAAAAGACCCGAAGGAACTGAAAATAAGGTCCCATTCACACGGAACAGAAACACTATACGCGATGTAGTAGAAGCAATGTACACGGATAACAATCAGAGATAGATGTAACTTCGGATACAGAACGAAGCTCGAAATCGTCTCGAAAAGATTCCAAACCCTTTTATTGATATAACATAAGAGCAAATCCGTTTTCCGCGTTGGATAAATTATTTTTCTTTCGTGTTGGACTCTTTTCCGAAAAAAAAAAAATAGTACAGCAATGACACTGTAAAGAAAAAAGTCAATTGTAAGTTTAGGATGAATTCTTGATTGAGTTGCACCGTCTGTCGAGTTCTTTCTAAATTATTGTTATATTTGAATTGTTAATTGTTAGAATATAATCATTTCTAAACGTGAATGATTGTTTTTTACTTGAAAATCAAGTTTAGTATGCATTCTTGATTACAATTTTGATAATTATATGCAAATTAGCCATTGTTTCATTACTGAAGGGTTCAGTGGAAGACGGGGGGACAGGGACGAAACTGACACAACCTCATCTCTCTCGAAAACGATTTTACACGTTTTCAAAAATACGAGTGCAAAAAATAGGACATACCTCTTCGATAGAATAAAAATTGTAACAAATTCCTCACTCCTGAAAATTATTATTTAGCGATTTTATTCCCTTCAAGGATAACAATTTTTTCATGATCAAAACAATTTTCGCACCGTTTTTCTTTCAAGATCGTGAGCGAGTTGCGAAACGTCGATTTTAGGACAGACTTCTATCTGTATACCGTCTTTTGTTGTTTTTCCGATTTCGTATTGTCTGAGCGGTTGACCTCTCTTGAAGTCAGGTGTATAGCGTATAGTACACCTTGCCAAAAAGTCAGTTGACGTCACTTGAAGTTAGCTGAAGTCACTCGAAGTCTCTCACTTGAACCCCTCGGTATTGTCCAAGAATCTCTCCCAGGCAGATAAAGATGAAAGAAAGGGGGTAGTACTACTACTGCGAGCAAGCTGAACACAAGGTGGGTGTAGGTATTTAATTCGACTAGGTAGCGAGTCGTGGTGTCTGGTGCGAACAACCAATTACCTGAGGCGTCGCGACGCGTGGTGTGAACGCGGCGTAAAGAGAGAGCCCGATGTCACACGGCATAGGTATGACACGTACAGAGCCTCGCCAATGTCAACCGCACACGCGTGTGTGTACGCGTTGCCCGCGTACGTGAGGCACACGTTTCAACGAGCGAATGAAAATTTGGGGAAAATTGTTTAGGTAAATCAATTCGCGGATATAGAGGTGGAGAGTTTGAACCGTTGGGGTGAAACGGGCCAGCGATTACAGGGAAAGAGAAAGGTCACCGTTTTTAACGGGGCTCAAGGTACCCCTCGCATACGCTTAGGGGTTGCGGCAGACGCGTGCATCTGACGTTTGCCCGTTCACTGGCTTCCCGCTTAACGCACGCGTGTATGGTCTTTAGCGTTTGAAATAAGGGTGCACACCGAGACGAGGCGCCCTGCACCGATTAGGGGGAGAAACAGAGAGAGAGAGAAAAAAAAAATGTTTGCGGATGGAGTTGGAGTGGGCGAAATAGGCATCTAATTGGATACGAGGGTGGTTTAGGTGTGTGGGGAAAACATACGTTAGGTGAAATCAGATCCCGGGGGACCGTTTAACTCCGTTTACATCCTCGGCGTTCCGCTAGAGATTTTATCTTCCTAGGGGAATCCAATGCTCGAGGGTACTCATTGCTTGGTGCTCATGATGCTTTGAATAGCTGTTGAGAACTCGCGCGGCTTACTTGAAACTATCGAACTCAATTTAGGGGGGATAGGGGGATATGGTAGAAGGAATTTACTGCACCGATACTCTTTCTCTGCGGTATATATATACATCTGATAGTAGTATTTTAATCTTTGATACACTATTATTTGATATAATCATCAATTTACTCAATTTCATTTGTGTGTTTCGATATTTTTCTAACCCTTCGTGAATACTGTATTACACAGATTTTTAACGACAGATTCAATTATGATTATGGTACCTACATAAATAATTTTTCGGAACATACATTCAAGTCTCATGAGAGGGGCTGCATTTTCCAGTATTAGTTAATTTTTGTATCCGAATATTATTTAGCTACTACATGAATTTGCAATTTTCATTATTTGTATGAAAGGAAAAGGCGACGAATAAATGCTTGGAAATTTCAGAGTTTCTACGTGTTAATTAATTATGTGATTCTTGACGATTGCATCAACTTTACACAATAAATGATCATGAATATTGAATATATTGAGGCGAACGTCACGATTAGGATAATACCTATAGGATTTATTTTTGTTCTCATCTTCCTCGTCAAATTTCTTTTCCAATGATTATGATCTCTAACAAAAATCTGCAGATCTCCATATTTAATAAATTGTGTTCATTTTTACTGTCTTCGAAACTTCTGTGTAAAAAAAAACCTTCTAATCGCCATGACATTATTTTTGTTGCAGGTGAAAATATGGTTCCAAAATCGTCGCATGAAGTGGAGGAACAGTAAAGAGCGTGAGCTTCTGGCTGCTGGCGGTTCTCGCGAGCAGACATTGCCCAACAAGAACAACCCGAATCCGGATTTGAGCGATGCTGATGGCGATAGACCAAGGCTGGATCTTAGCGATGCTAGTCCTCTGACCAGTCCTCAGAGGCCAGACGATCACACGGACAACGAAGAAGACGAGGAAATCAATGTCACGTGATAAAATTATCAAAGTGGGAATCTCCGGACCTGTGGATTCGACTCGCTGATTCATATCGACTCACCTAAACGAACAAAAAACAAATTATAACAACTTTACTTTGTGATAAAATGAAAGGTTTTTTACTTTTTCCTCAAGAAAATTCATTCCGTATTAAACCAGACAAAAAAATCGAAGATCGTTGTAAAAAATGCCGAAATTCATGAATCGACTCTTGAGATGAATGCTGGACCTGTAAATTTTCATTTAATTGCTGGAATTTTCGTTCGCCATCATCTGAACGTTGATGGCACGTGGAATTTCGTTGTTTCTGAGTATGTTCTGAGCCATGATTTTGCTGGCGAATCCGACGTAAATCTTGCGTATAATGGGTCCTGTCAGTCTGTCACAAACACCAAAGTGAAATATTCCTATATATTTAAATAATATAAACGAGAACATGTATTATATTGTAATTAGTACTGAATGTATCTTAATAAAACTTCTAAACTATTATAAGAATTATTGTACGTGGTACAGTTAAGATTGATAATGTCTAAGATAAATATTATCATATAAGAAATCAACAACCAAATGTAACTATTACTCGTGATACTATTATACATATTATAATAACTCCATGTAATATAACGAAATAAAAGTATATCTACTAAATATCACATTTTTATCGCCTTCACTTGAATCAATTTGTCCAGCTTTCTTGAGCCTTCGGGTTTCCAAGTAGTGCTACGTCTGAAAGAAGATTATTGGTTCAAAAATTTCGTCACTTTCCACCAAGCAAGGACTGAAAAGGACACTGAAGATGCAAAATAGCACGTAGCATACCTCACCAACTGCTGGTGTACCCTTGCATCGACCGACGGTGGGTTACCGGCGGATTTCACTTACCGACCAACCACTCGAAAGCCGTCACCCCTTACAAACTACTCTTCCGAGAGTCGATAACATAATATACAGCCGATGGTATGTATGTACGTCCTTATCGCAGTCGAGTATGACTTGTTGTTTGGCAAGTCTATATGAATCCAGAAATAAATGACGTGTCCTGGATCCACGTGAGTGCCTATGGACATGGATTTATTTCAATCAGACGAGAAGACAACATGAGATGAGGGCTTCAGCCAATTATCCTTGACGAAGATACTTGAATTGTCAATTTCTTGTTGGCTATTCAGATGCAGACCGTACTCACCTTCTCACTTTTCGTTCATGACTCCGTGACTGTGGAGGGTTACTGCGGTGACTTCAATCATGGGTTTGATCGAGACCCGGTAGCCATGGGGATCCAGTAGTTGGAATCTGAAGTCTTTATCCACGGCATCGATATTTGCGACAATTGTTGCAGCCAACAGCGCGAAGACGAACCAACTTCTCATCGTTATCGAAATTGATCCAAAGTTTACGAAAAGAATTGGATAAATATTACCTCACAAAAAATCTACAAGACTATAAGGCTTGACTTTGAATCAACAACTGAATGACGAGTGACAGAAAATCAGTTTTTATATATCGCGTGTCTAATGGCATAAGGACGTAAGCGCCATTATACTTTTTGCTGTTCGTAACGGCAAAAGGTCATATATATATTTTTTCTCACACCCGGTCGCAAAATGCCACTTTTCATACCTCTTGAGCGGGCTGAAAACAGATCTTTTCGCCCTCGGGCGGAAACGTCTTTTTCCGCCCGCTAGGCGCAAAGAGACTTTTCATACCTCTTGAGCGGGCGCAAAACAGATCTTTTCGGCCCTCGGGCGGAAATAGCTGCGCCCGCCTAAAGCGGGCGCAAACGACTCTTTTCCTGCCCTCGGGCGCAAAGTTCCGTTTTGCGCCCGCTCACTCGGTCTGAAAAGAGGCATTTTTGCAGACCAGGTGTTGAGAAAAACATCGTGTGCAACACGGGCGCAAGGCTATTTTGGCGAGTGTGATTGCAGTACACTCGCCTTCGGCTCGTACTGCAAATTTCACACTCGAAAAATAGTGTTTTGCGCCCTTGATACACAATGTACTATTCTAGATTTACAATTTTTTACAGCTCGGTTTTCGCACTACTTTCTTGGGCGCGTAGCCACATTTATTTAAATTTTGAGGGTGACGATGAGACGCAGAACTCCTCAGTTCTTCTATCTGGCGCGAATGAATACTATTTACGGATTTTCTGTTCCCTTCTGGTCGTGTTAATCCCCTTTTATTTGCAATAGTGTCACAGGTATGGTATGTTTTCTTTGCGTGTACAGGAAATACCCTCGAATCAGATATACTATTATGTTTTAGCTTCTACGTGTGTATGTTAAACAAAAAGGTCTGTGTAAGTTTTTGTTGCCAAAGTGGCGCTGTTTCTATGTGTCATTTTTCTTCTGATATGTGTGTGTGTGTGTGTGTGTTTTGAATTTTGAATCTAATTGTATGTGTAAACAACGTGACCCTCAAATGACCTTCGGCTCCATAATTCGTGATCAAATGATGGAGGGATTTTGATCTTTCTTTCTTGCATAATTTGCAAGAATCAGCCAGTCACGAATGAACCTGGATCGATGATGAAACTAGGTTTTCTGATTACGCAATCTGGTCTTGGCGTTCAGAGAATATCTAATGCTCAGCTTTTTTTCTATTCGTACAGTTAGAGGCAAAAAATTATCGACCCATTCTGACAAGACGGAATGATACATTCCACATCTTTGGAGTTCAAAATTGATACAGCTGCGTTACGTAATTTCAAGTTTTTCCACATTTGCAACATTCTGGGGCAGATGTTTGTTTTTCATTCGTTCGCGTCTCGTATGGAACAGAGGGGAAATTCACCGCGTCTTGAGTTCGGAAATATTTCGATATCAAAATTCGTCCGGCAGAATATCAAACGAGGAAAATCCTAGAAGTCAGTTCGACTGCGATATAAGGTGTAAGCCAATGTGTAATCCTAATGCTAATCAAAATGCTAACTTTTGAATGCATTATTTTCCACAAAGTTCCAAGTTGACCCGACAAGGGTTTCGATGTCGGTATCACATCAAGCTTGAAAATTACTCTAGTATCCGATCCGAAACGGAGAGGAATACAAATTCGTAGACTTCATTCTACTCATCATTTTGCCAAACGTTTTGATGGAAATTACTATCGAGTTCGTAAGAGCTTCGATTCGTCCCAGGGAAAAGGGAGAGTTATGTATGTCGCATATTGGCTCTACAGAAGATGTGAGAATGGAAAAATTCAACGAGATTTCGAAACTTTTCGCCATTTCGTCCCTAATTGTTTCAAAACTGCCCGCATTCGTTTGTCCGAGAGAACGAAGAGAACGTCGCAACCACTTAGATTTCAGAAAGCGCATTTCGTTTGACAATTTGCGCGGGAAGAGACGGTGATGGGTTATCGGGGAGAGATAGAAATCGATCGGCAATACTTTTTCATTCGGAATCGTATTTATTTGTGGTGCAGCAATGGTGGAACATTTTCAAAGGTTATTCAATTTTACAAGAGTTACGGAGCCGTGCCGCGTCGAATACCAATATTCACTGAAGATGTAGGTGCTGGACGGCGATCTCGAGCGATCGGTCATGGCAGGATCAGCGACATCGTGGTGTACGAAGAGTGGCAGGCGTTCGCAGATTCAGTGTTTAGAGCGGGGTTTGCAACGGGTTGCATATGGGTGCACCTTACAGAAATCTTTTTTAGCTTGAATCACACAAAATTTCACCAAATTTTTACGAATTGTAGTATGAAAAGTCTACTGTACCAAGTGCAGTGATTCTTATCAGGGTGGATAATTGTTTGAGATACTCACTTAGGTGGATGTGTAACGAATTCAGTAGATCTGCAGAGACCGCACCGACGAGAGACAAAGCGACGACGATGAGGGCGAATAGTGTCATGATGGAAGATCGGCGAGTGGGACTCTTCGAGTAATGCCAAATGTGGCCCGAGGTCCTCTTTTATACCCGAGACGAGAACCGATGTGACGATCATGTGACTCACGACTGGACGCGGATGTGGAAGATAATCAGAATCCGTCCGCGAACAATTATCAGGCGACTCGCGAGAATCGTGGGACATAAAGTAACAGTGACTTTTTTTATTGCACCCAACCGGTGGATATAGGCTATTCGAAGTTTAACGGTGCTTTTTACAGAGCTGTAATGCTTGCACGAAACAGGATGCTTGGAACATTCTCACACCTGCTTGCGGATCTTTCGTTACTGCAAACTGTGTTAGGGAAAGGAAATTACCTATTATTTTGGTAATTATCAATGGGAATTCGCTGCATTATCGATTATATTTTCAATGAGTAATGTAATTTTTCCCCATTGCGCATTATTTTGGTAATAAATAATGGGCATTGGCTGCACTATCAATTACACTTTCGATAATTGATATAATTTTTCCCCATTACGCATCACTTTAGTAATTATAGCTGCAACAAAGCATTTTTTTCATTCGATACGACATGGAATGGATACTGATGTGAGTACTAATTTTCTGTCAAGTTTTTACTGAGTGTAATGATAATGTCTAATAAATCATTTGGTTACGTCAAATGATGAAAAAAATATGATTGCGATTCATTACTGTAATCCAAGCTCCTAACTCAATCTTTCAGTAATATGATTAATAATGCGATCCGAATCCGTTGCCCATCATATTGGTAATGACTAATGCAGTTCAAATCCATCATCCATTACATTGGTAATGAGTAATACAATTCAAGTAATGCAGTTAAAATCCATCATCCATTACTTTAGTAATGAGCAATGCAATTCAAATCCTTTATGCATTACCTAATTAATTATCAATAGTTTCACAATCCATTGACCATTATGTGAGTAATGAATTATGTGAGTGCATTAATTTTGTTCCAGCTAGGAACATAAGAGTCCGTACTCATAGTAGTAGAAATGATGATTCTTTTGAACTCTGAGGATTATCGATTTTGGCTGAATACCAATTAGACGTAAAGTAACTATATCGCTTCTAACGATAAATGAACGTGGCTTTTCATTTATTTTGTACAAACACGTCAGCTACTATATAATAATGTCCAATAAATATTATAATACAAGAAGAACGGAAATCTAATAAATATATTACGCAAAAAGCTATATCAAAGACTGGTAGTTATAAAACGTTTTCGCCATTTATTGGCAAAGGGGATCAAATATTTTGAGCGATCGGTAGGGGTTTTAAAAGTTTCTGCAACTCCATCATTTTGTAATTCATATCGTTACTCTGCGGAGCCTGGTATGATCCTCGTTTATATATCCCGTTGCCGGACATGTTTGGCAGTATTTCTTGAATCGGGAGACTCTCCTCGACCGATTGCTGGTCCGGCGGTTCTACCATCCCCTTGCTCCATTTCGACAGCCATTCTTGACCCCCGGACTGAAAGCACCAAGAATTGTACAACCAAATCGATTCAATGGCTCCTTCTGTCATACCGTTCCGTCATCTTTGCTGTCCATCGTTTGGAGTTTTCTCAATTTCTCCTGCAGCCGTGTCTGCTCTGCAATTTCCTTCTGGATTCTCAGCTGCGTTTGATACTTGGCCACGGATTGCGCCCAAGGACCCAGGTCGCCTTTCATCGCTGCGTTCAGCGTTGCCTAAGATTTTATTGAAGAGAATCAGTAAGCGATCTTTGCACAATGTCCATACGACCTTGTCGAGGCATCGTTAGTTATACAGCTATTTCATTAAGCTGGAATAATTTCCAGATACTTTGCATAAACCACGCTCGACTAATTTAGCAATTTTAGATAATTTACCTGTCGCCTCTTTTTCGAATCCGTATTCCCAATAGGGTCTGTCTCCTTCTGGGGACCCAGCTCCAACAGGATTTGAAAATCTGCATGTTCTCCGAGTCTGAATCCAACTCCGAGTCTAGAATCCGTTCCTAAACGAAAAAAGTATTCAATTTGTCGAATGTTTTACTAATTTACGTCATTTCCATGAACTATTCAACATCGGTTCTCAGAGCCTCGGATCTTAGGTAATCGTTTTGAAGAAATCTTTGTGGGTCGTTCGTGAATTACCTTGGGAATTCACCGTGCATTGAGGAAAAATTGTGGTTTCATCATAAACTTTATGGTCTACAATCATTCCTTGACAATTTAGAGTGTTTAAAATCGAGTGAATTACATCAGAAAAAAATTCAGGTATTTTTTAAGCCAGATATATTTCACAGGAGCTGATTTAGTTCCAGAGATGGTTTGGTTGTAGTTTCGCTTCACGTTTTCGTATATGAACTGTCCAAACTCTCTTGCAACGTAAATTAACTCGTAATACATTTCGCGTCAATGAAATACGTGCTCACCTTTTTTTATTGGAGGAATATTAGAGTAGATCAGCGATAAAATTGTGGGCAACTCTTCCGGCACGATGAAGCTCCTCGCGCCTTGAACAAACGTTTAATTCATTAACAAAGAATCTGAGTGTTTCCTAATAATTGCGTCTTCGAATACTGTTCAGCCTGAATCTAGAAATACTCCGATTTAGTGACTTCACCTTCAGCTAGAGACATCAATTTGTTCTACTGCTGAAATTCTTACGAATATCAAAGTGAATTGAACAGGCTCCACGATTTTTCTTCAAATATCTACTTGGAAAGTATAATTCTATATCCGAAGATTGATTATTGGCACAGTTTCACCTTATTTTTTCGTCACTGGGTTAAGTACACGAACCAACCCACGACACTGTCTAATTATCGAGGGTAAAAAATTGACATCTTTTCAATTCCCTTTCTCCTCGTGATTAATTGAGTTCTACGAGTCCGTTGCTAAAAATATGCTCCATGAACTTCGAAAAAACTACAGATATGAGAATTATACAGGAGAAATCGTATCACACGGTACAACTAAGTGTCACTTACATCCACAGAATAACAGCAGCAGTACGCAGTATCGAATCACTTCAGTCTGCATTTTCGTTTGGTATCGTTGATAACTGAATGAAATTAAGCGTAATCCTCATTCACGTTTCACAGTAATGCATTTTGACCACTCCGAGGTCCTGAAAGTTCTCCGTGGTCTCGTGAAAAAATTCACTGCAACTGTCCGAAGACTCCAAAGCGGACCAAAAATTCACACTTCCATTGGAACGAAGACTTTACGCTGTGATTTTTTTCACAAACTTCTTACCGATCTACGGCTCGCCGGTTCTTCGTGTACTGATGCCAACCAAGATCCGAGTTTCGGTGTTGGGCATACAGAACTTGGAGCCGAAGTCCGGAGTGAAAGGAGTCGCCTTGTCCGGGGGTATCGAGGTCAGACACTTAGTGACTCTCTACTCTCCCCCTACCGACACCAGTAACTAGGATCATGTGTGGATAGGCTGGCCAGGTAATATCCGATGGGAGCACGTTACTACCGCCCGTCTTACCGCACCCACGTGACACTATCGCACCACTAATCCACCGGATGAAAATAAAAGTGGGGTTTCCGATGGCCGTAGAGCGACCTTGCGCCACTAATCTTTGCACATCTGCAGCATTTGCTCGTTCAATCATGCCTCGTTGTGCGAAGCCATTTAACTTTTTTGCTGCTCAACTATTCGTGTTTGTGTTACGGACGAATTAATCGTCATCGGTGAAATCGGAATTCAGGACATTCGTCCTTTATAGTTGGAATTCTTCTGATTGTGAGAGTTTTTGATACATTTTTTTGGGGAAATTCATTCATGTCAAATAGCTTCCCCGTGGCATCACTGAGAAAATAAAAGTGTATTCAAAGGAGAGAAATCGTATTGAATCAGTCGTTGAGGATGATTGACGATAACCGACGGACTAGCTACGACCTTTAATTTAAATAACGAGCATTAAATATTAGGACAATTTTTAACGCAGTGGTTGGAATAATTAGCCAATTAGTGAGTTGAATTTTCAAGCTTGACTCAGGTGTGTAAAAAAGTGGCGAGAATCTTTCCCCACTGCTTCAAGAAAATGTGGGATTGGAGACGTTATGTTCTCAGTTTCGCCGCTGATAATGTATTATCTACGAGTTAGATGATGTGATTCGTAGAAATCGAAATTGAATGAATAAATTACAGTGGATTGGTTCGAACCTAGTCGTTTTCCAGCCCAACGGAGTGGCAGCTGGTATGCATAATCTAGAGAAAGGAGTGATGAGCGCCACATACGACATACTCGGACCGAGGAAGTCAAACTCGTTTTTCTAATAATAGTGATTAGTCAAATCAGCTTCCGTGCTCTCATCTTCTCTTTCTCTTCAGATTTCGTTATGACAAAACCAACAGACTGAATCCTTCGATCTTCCTCAAAACCGTAATCATAAAACAATCAGGGACAATAGAAAATTGAGTCTTGTGATCAGGAGGGAAGCAATACTGCAAATTCTTCAATTTGATTACACATTTCATCTTCTCTTTTTCTTGACGATTCCATTGGGACAAAACCAACAGACTGAATCCTCCGATAATCCTCAAAACTGTAATCATAAAACCATCAACGACAATAGAAAATTGAGTCATGTGATCAGGAAGGAAGCAATACTTGAAAAAATTCTTCAATTTGATTATACATATCTCGACGATCCTAAAACTCGTGTATTTATGATGACAGAAAGTAACGAAACTAAAGAGACACTCTTCAACGATCCAATAAGCATCCGGAGCTGAGTGAAAGAAATGGCATGTGGGTATGCAGGGTTCAATGGACTCCTGTTCCTTGTGACCAAATGGATTTATAAATCCGAAAACCACGTGAGTCAGTGACAGTATTGGTCACACGCTGGAACACCATTGGCGTCATTCGAAGCTGTGTATGGGATACCTGGATCAAATATTTATCCTCATCGCGTTTGAAACGTGAGAATTGAAACAATGACCACATATCTAATTGCGTAATGAAAACGACGATCAAGCCGAGAGGAAAACAATGCAACAGACACTATAACCCTGCGACCTTCGACCGAATGGCATCGTTCTTACGAGCCATAATTCTCATGATTGCCTTCACCTCTTCACACGGGTCTCAATCCCCTCTCCGTAATTTAGGCGATAGACCAACGACAAGAATGAATGAGCGAGGATCTTAGTTATGTCAGTAATTAGCGAGGATAACCCGTGAAACTTATCGGAATGATTCACAGTGCTAAAAATGTGCTCACAGCTTTTTGTACCGCCTCACAATCGAGTTCTGAATATGGAAATCATGCGATAAATTGTGTTTTTTTTTTGGTGCGATTCAAATAGAAAATTGGATTCGACTGCGCCATAACGTGATGAAAACTGCAGGTGCAGAGTTACAAAACACAAAAGACTGCTGCAATGACATACTAGGACGTGTCCAGTACGATATGTAGGTAAGTATACCTGCTGTACGGAGTCTAAAGTATAATGAGAGACTTTTTTTTCTGTTATGTAAGTCACGCCATGTTTTTTTTTCCAAGATCAGAAATTGACCGCAGAAAGCATATTCACAGTCGTCGCACCATCATCGCGTCCCACAGTGCATGAGGATCGCAAATTCCAATTCAAATATGAGCGATGTCGATACTCTTTACCAGTTTATTTAAAGATGTGAGTGTGATTAACGTAAGTAAATGACATTTACTTGCGCGATCGGTAAAATAAAGAAAACAAAAACAACCGTAAGACGTATAACAAGTAGTGTGTGCCTTGAGATATGTATACGGATTGTTTCAGCACTCTGTGTGTCAGCGAAGAGTTGAGAGTGTATTATCAGCGATAACGCGTGGTTCGACACACGTCCAAACGTAACGTGCATGAGCCCGCATGTGTTGGCGACAGAGCATAGTCGAGCGACACGACACAGTGTTTCATGGTAGGCAGAGATAGAAACGGCGCGAGGTATAACCAGCGAATAAAGAAACGATCGTTGATCGAAGCACGACGCCCAGATGGGAGGAATTGTTCAACTTACTTTTGCAGTCTCTCGGTGATCGCGGTCGTTTGATCGAAAAGAAATCGACGCTGGACGTTAATTAGCTCGAACCACCGACGACCATCGGTTTCTTTAACGGAACTGCGATAGTCTCATGTCACCGGATGTACATTTAGTCGAGTGAGTATAATTGTTCACGTGGGAATTCATTTTTTTTTCTCAAAAATCTGTGTTCAATGCTAAGCGTATAATTATAGACTCGTCGTGACCTCAAAAAAAAAGAACTGCTTTCTAGCAGCTAATTTACCCATGTGCAAAACTAAGAAGCTCGCGATTACTTCAGAATACTTTATTCACACTTCGACTGGGAATTTTCACGTTATCTTGGGTAGGTTTTTCCTCGCCACATCCGACTCGACGTCTATTTGCAGACAAATTTTTCCGATTTGTCGCTCGTCTCGTGTCAAGGAATGAGGATAAGAATCTCAAGGGCAATTAGTGTGTGTTTTGTCTGGTCTCAGCCACTGATAACGGCTCCACGTTGTTTGAGAAAAAAAAGCAATTTCACGCATTCAAATCTCCGTTAATTTGCGATTTCATCCATTGCGCGTGAACAACAGAATTTTAAAAATGTGAGAAATGTATTTTCGAAACGTTTTAACGACGGGACTTTTACTCGACCTTGAGTATATCCAAATTACTTTTCTACAGGTGTATCGTGTTCGTTCGTTTAATATTGAGACTTTAAGTGCGTAACGTATTTTACATGTGTGCATATAGGTACGCGATACGTGTCGGAGTTTAGTTTCACGTCACGTGACACACAAGTGTTCAAACAGTTGCTAGCCTCCGTACTCGATGCACGTGAGACAATATCAGAGTGAATAAAAAAATAAGAATAATTCTATCAAAACGAAATACGATATCGCTTTGCGATCAGCAGCTGCTAAACGACGTTAAATCCCGCCAAAAATTGGAAAAAGATATTCCATCAGCTTCGCGAAATTTGGATATATTGCAACCGGAATGTCATCACGTTCTATAGCCTACGATGCGAATGTGAGTTATATGCATATGCCGTGAATCAGACGTATGTACATAGAATTTTATCAGCGTGTCACACTCCTCACTCATCACACCTACCTCACGTTCGAGAGGCCATATTTGTTTACAAACAATTTGTACGATGATTTTTCTTCGTTGATTCGACCTTGTCCATCCTAAGATTCTAAAACGCACTTTATTTAATAGGTAGCCATTCAATTGTCACGACTTTTGTTTTCGCTTTTAGTCAACGCTAAACTACAATAATAGTAACTAATTATATCTTTATCACCACGCTGCCCACACGTCCATAAACTATTCTACGCACGTCAGAATAACTTCTGCCTTGTTCTACGCGAGGTAATCCTGCAGGCGATATGAACTGTTAATTTTTTTCCGTTCTTTACTTGCAGTCTTGAGGGGAGATTTTGGTGAAATTTTGCGCAAAAATCGGACTTTAAATTCTCACAATATCAAAAACAGGTGCATAACAAAAGTCCTTCCAACCGTTTTTAAATAATGGTAGCACAGACTGTGAGAAAAAAATGTCAGCCTTCTACGATGAAAGTTGAGACGGAAGGAATTTTTGGCAGCGGTTACTCAAAAACTGCTGAAAGGATTTTTTTATACGACTTTAAATAGCGATTTTCCAAATTTCAACGACGATTTGAAAAAAAAACACCCTCCGAAGTGAGGATATTGGTTCAAATGTTCAGAAAAGTACCAATAAATCGGCACATCCACGTTCAAGTACCTCCTTCTTTTTAACTGTAAGGTTTGAAATTTCAGTGAATGGTGTACGAAGAGTTTTTGGGCCCGTGGGGCCGGTTCGTTCTGATTGGAGCCGGCGCAGCTGCCGTACTGATCTGTCTACTAATTATCGCCTGTTTCCTTACTCCAGGCTGCATCGGTTACGAGTGTGTACGGAAGCGTCGTAAGTCACAGATTTCTCTTAATTAAATACTATTAATAAGCCGCTAATAAATTCTGAATGTCTATTAGACACTCGTAACAATCAGCTCCATATATTTTCTGATCAACGTATTAATCAGCTTGAGTCTCGGTAATAATAACTAGATAAGTCGTTCTTTTGTTTAACGGGGTCAACCAATCTCTCGGAATACTTATAGTCCTCGATTTTTCTACAGCTGCATAGCCGCGGTTAGCGAAGTAGCAATCAAAAATTCCACTCTGTTCCTGATAGCCGCCAGATTATGATTTGAAATGACTTTAGAGGTAGGTAAGCCCGTGTCTGTACGTGGACGCAGGGTCCAAAGTCAATTCATGACTTCGAGCCAAGGTTGAATTATCAGGAGACGCACAGGATTCGGAGAGGTTGAATTACTCAAGGTTCAAATCGCTTCGTGATTACCTAACTCAACAATCTTGCACCGCGTTTATATTCAATTTCGGGATATCATCTCACTCAAATCTCGCTTCCAAGGTCTGCCAACTTATCTCACGTCGGGCATAATCTGATAATCGCAGGGATAAGCTTCGAAAAGTGACTGTTTCTCGTGAAGCAGCCAACTACGCATCGAGCAGGGCTGAAATGTTACCATTATTTGTACCGTTTTAAAAACGATTGTTATTCCCTTAGGAAAGCAGGAGTCGAATGCTCCGCTGAAGTACAGCGGGGGTCCGAACGAGAACGTAAAACTTGCTGATGTTAGCTACAGGTCATGGCGGCTCGGAAGTTTGTACGATAATGGAAATAATGGTGAGGTCTGCTAACTTTAGTGTCTATAACAATCGACGCGAATTGCGGTGATAATAACGTTACCCATGATAATCCAGGCAGCTTTTGTCTGCAGAATTCTCATTAAGAATTAGGTGCTCGTTGGTAATTAACGACACGACGGTCGACGGATATGAGCTAAACCCACTAATTCGATGTTAATTGGTTTAATATCCCTTTAGGAAGCATTTGCGAAAATGTTGAATCACAGGGCAGGGATTCCCTGAATTCGATCAATGGAACCTTCGAAAGTATCGAAACTGCTTCGACTCTGGTAATTATTAAACTGTTATCAAATCATAGGGAATTTTTTATTTATCTATTTATAAAGCTGACTGCGGTTCGAATTATGTCATTCATTCATTTGAGATGAATTTTAGATCGAAAGAAAGATAACTGATTATTAGGCATCGGAGTGACGTTGTTTTACTAATTTTAAAAATTTTCCAAATTCGCCAATACTCGACAATAATCATAATACAGTTCTTTGTATCACGTCTGGCGACGTTACGTAACAAATTTCAGAGTCTAATTAACGTTGAAAAACAGAAGAAGAACGAAAAGCTGAAGGAATTTCCTACCGAATTGACCATGAGCTTGCAGTACCTACCGACAAGCGATGAGAATATAACAGGAAAGCTGGTTATCGGTATCGAGGTATGAACAACATCTTGACAATTAAAACATGATTTGATGACATTTTTAGAATTTTTTTAAACCCAATCAGATTCATTTATTCACGATTTGAAATTTGACTTTTTTTTTGTGAGATTTTAATTAGCTTCTCATTATTTTCCAGTCGGTGTCTCATCTACCCCAGAAGCAGTACAATTGTACGCTGGAGCCTTACGTGGCAGTGAACATAATCAGGCAATCCTGGTCCAGCAGGAATACCCAAAAAATGCACAGCTTCCGGACACGGGGTGTTCGGCACACGGCCAGTCCAATTTATAGAGAAACTTTCATCGTCGCTGATGTCAAGCCCCAAGAAGTCAAGGCACGTAACGTCTCGCTATATTACAGTATAGATTATAGTTTTGGCAACTACGATGCACTTGGCAATTGAACACTTTCTTCCGCGATTTTCCCCAAGTATAAGTGCCTGTTATTCATACACGCCGGCGTGATATACTTGATTTATATTTCATTACACCACGAATATAGATTTAACTGAATTTATCTCTCCAATGAAATAATAATTTTGTACATCTTTTACCGCAGGAATGGGCAATCGAAATAGCCGCGTACGACCACGACAGGTACGCCAATCACACTGAATTATGTACGCTAAAAGTTCCGCTGAAAGAAGTTAAGAAGCTGTTGACCAGCCCGGAAATTCATTCGCTCAGTTATAAAATGAAGCCATCGAACAAGGTGATTATTAGACACCGCTTACATCGTTAATAATCATGCCATAATAATTTTGGATATTGATTTATTAATTAGCTTCAATTGTTCAACTTTCAAATTTAAAACCGCACTGAAATTTCTGAAAAATTATGTCACACGGGTTGTTCACAATCCTAGTCAAATCACAATTTTTTTAATCAAAGATACTCGCGTGGTTTCAATCATAAAGAATTGTGTAAGAATGTCAAGTTTCGTAATAATTTGACCATTGAACTGTGTTTTTTTTTGTTTTCTTTTTTCAGGAATTTGGGAACATTTTATTGGGCATTAGTTATCTACCAACGGCTCAAAGACTCACCATCAACGTCGCAAGAGTGGCGAACATCAAATTTGCACCATTTGTACCGAATTTGAATGATTTCAGTAAGTTTGACCGCAGTTAGAATAAGCTCGATTTTTTTAGTTCCTCTGCCAAATTCTTCCACTCGATATGATATTTACAGATCCATACGTAAGGATATTGATGCTGAATGGCAAAACGGGTAGGAAAATAAAGAAGAAGAAGACGAAGGTTTTACGAGCGGAAGCTCAGCCGGAATTCAACGAAACTTTAACGTTCGACTTGACCCATTCGCAACTTGAATCAATTCAATTTCTCGTTGCTGTTTGGAGCAAGGTAATATAAAAATCTATCATGTGAACGAGATCGAACTCTGACTGCCCATTTATTTGTTTATTTATTGGGAAATTGGAAAATTGTTTCTTTCCACAGAATACAGTCCCATCAGAAGGGATGATTAACGAGGGTCAGAGCGATAGCGAAGAGTCGATAAATTCGTCGAAAAAGTCCAAAGACGTCTGCATCGGTAAAGTTGCCCTGGGAAAAGGGGCGAGGGGTGCCACAGAAAAGGGTCACTGGTTTTCCGTCCTACAAAATCCAAGAAAAATAGTCACCGTTTGGCACACGCTCAAGTGATAATAGGGTGAAATTTAATATAAAACAAAAAATAACCACAAGTCAGAAACCCGAGATGAGAAAAAGAAACAAATATTAATTAATTAACCCAGATTTATATAATGTATATTTATGACCAACCTGCAGTTCAAATAAATATTAACACACGCCACCTACATCAACAAAACTTCACCCTTATGGGAATTGAATCTAAATTTTAATTACTTCCCATGACATTTATGGATCAGTTGTGGATCAAAAATTTCTCAGGTGATTTTCTCGGTACTTTTGTGACCAAAATTCACGTGGTTCTAAGATCTAAATTGTCCTGTTGATATTCGTTGATTTGAACAGTGTGAAATTGTCTATGAAAGAAGCTATACTCTCAGAAAAAGATAATATACAGGGTGAATTCCTAACGATGATACGGTCTGAAGTTGGCTAGATTCGAAATACAATTTTTTTAAAACAGTTTTCAATCAATCCAACTGTCCGAAAGCTATTTTTTCGATTCTAGCGAACTTCAGACCGTATCATCGTTAGGAATCCACCCTGTAGAATTCGACGGGGTTAATCACTGCGCGAAAATGACCTACACCGTTTACAGTCACGAAGGATTACCTAAAGATTGCAATGATTACAGAAAGATTATAAAATAATACAAAATATTAGAAAATATTTCAAGGATCACAAGAAAAAAAAACACAAATATTACATAAAAATTGTCAAGATAACAGACGAATTACACTGACATTGAAAGTGATTACATTAATTACATAGATTACAAAAAGAATTCAAGTGATGACACATGGGATTGAAGACGGAAGATCTAAAGATCAGAGGCATAGTAGCGGAAAAAAAACCTGGCTGTGGAACCTGGAAAAGATAAGACAGGAAAAGAGGACGAAGAGAGAAAAAATGATGGGACGAAAAGGAGCAGAAAAAAGAAAAAAAAAAAACACGGATACAAAACAAGAGGGGAATACAACAACAGGATATATCGAAATAAAACATGGAAAATGAGACAAACTGTATAATCAAGACAATATAAATAAACCAAGCCATTTTCAATACCAGAAGGCCGAAAGTAAAGACACATACACATGGGATTGAAAAAGATTACAAAATTTCTCTACATTGATTCGTGACCCTCTAAACTCGAGCAATAGTTTCTTTTTTGTCCTCAAAATAAGAAACTTTGATGATAATAGTGTGTTAATATAATAACAATAATCCCCCTGTGACCCAAGGATGCAAGATCATTATTCAGGAGAAGCCAGTTTGGCAATAATTCGAACTTCCAGCCGAAAGCGTGACGGCAGCGTTTGAATATCCCGCGTGAATCGCCATGTTGCTTCGCTAGTAGACTCCGTGTCCGCGAGAGTTCGTTAGCAGCGACGGTCGCGGTCGGTCGTCAACAGAAAATACCTTGGTACTTCTCATCAGTCTGTTTTGTGACTTGTGAGTTCATCGTGTGCGGGTAATCGTTCCGTTCTGTGTTATACCTTGCGTAGTTTTTTTGTTTTTCGTTCATGTATTAGCACCCATTATAAATCGACCTGTGATTATTCCGTTGTCTGTATCGGATCGTGGCTATAATGTAAGTAGCAAAAAATCATGCGATATCAAATCGAATAGAATAAAATAACCTGAAAACGGTTAATATCGGCGTACACACAGATTCCACGTAGTGCGCTCAATGCCCAACTCTAGCCACTTGTTTCCCCATTATTCCCGGAATATAAACAATTTTTACTTATCAAAGACATTCGAACCATGGGAATAATCCGAATCTCGATTTAAAAAAAAATCGATCGAAATTCAAACAACGAAGAAGCGTCTCGAGTCTCATTTTAACCTATAAAATTCAATTCTTTGTTATTGTCGGATTTTATATTGACGAATAAATTGTTTAATGGAATCGATGAAACGTTACGGTAATATTAAGCTACGAGAGTCTCTCTTTTGGTCAGAAACAGGTTACCATTCAATTTATAACCACCTCGACTGATTTAGAGAGAAAAAAGAGAAAAAAAACGTTGGGAGAGAAAAAAAAGGAAAACTACCTGCTCGTATCTAGCCGGTTTTTAGGCGCCTCTAAAACCGTGTGTCCGCGTCTATAAACGATACGAATTTATACGATTCGATTTATTTTTTATTCCGTTTATTTAACCTAGTCTAAAAACGTTACGAGTGTATTCGCCTAAAAAACAAACAGTGGCTTATCGCTGTGGGTTGCGTTGCAGAAGTAGAACGGTATTCGGCCTGTTGACAAAAGACCGAGACTCTTACAATGTCTATACTAGGCGCTACTTGTCAAACAGTTGAGCCACTCTGGCTCGTTTATCGAAATCGAATCGTTCGATTGTTAATTTGTTTATCCTTGAAGTTCCTTTTTTTCACAATTAACATTTTTTTACTCACATTTTTTACGATTAAATAATTTATACTTGAGGTGATTCGAGAATCGACAATTGTAATTTTATCAAGACATTTTAAAGCCAAATAATAATAATAATAATAATAATAATAATCTAATTCGATTTTACATGTAGATAATTATATAATTATAGTAATAATAATCGTGTAAGCAATGGAGAAAATCAATAAAAATTATTAGTTTTTTATTTTCATAATCAAATACATGATATTATTATTATTATGATTATTATTAAATCCGGACAATCAATGAAAGTGTGAATTTTATATTGTATGCTAATATTGTTGTTGCCCTAATTTTATTTTTGTTTTTTGAAGAAGGATTTTGAAAGTACATATTTATTACCAAGATATAATAAAAAAAAATAAATAAAAAATGATAATAATACCGGTTTTATATATTTCAATTTACACTGTAGTCAACTTCTTCTGCGTTTTTATTTCGTTCTTAGATCCTGTCTGTATTCAAATCGCGTGCAAATATCTAGAGAGACTGTATAGACTACGAATACTACCGATATCTTTCAAGGCTAGGTAGTATGTCGGATTTACGAGAGACGCGTTGATTTATGCTAATTATCGATCTCTAGGCTGTGAGAGGTTGTCATTATTATTACCTTCGAATAAGCGATTAGCAGACAACCAATACCTACTCTCAGATACGTCAGTGGCTAAAATTTCATCTCGACGGTCGAGATAAATCAAAATCAATTTTCATTCCATTTGCCTTTTTTTTTTAATCATCAATCAGTTTCTTTTTCATCGAATTTCCCTATGTATTATGTCTAGACTGGCAAAACAAGGAGGATGGGAAAATTGGCCGGATAATCTTAAGTCTAGACGTCTTGGGGTAATTCCATAATAATTATCGCAACCAATTTTCTGTCTAATTACACTAATTCGCAATGAATAGCTTCCTGGGATTCTATACCAATTAAATACCACGAAATGTATTTGCAATTTAGCCAATAGCATTCAAGCTTTGATATCTTTCGAACGGTCAGTCCTACGCGAAAAATGGTAGGAACCTTTTTTGTAGAAAATTTAACGAGCCTCAAAATTGATTCTTATGATTTTTCGTCTAGGAGCAACGGGAAGCGAGATAATGTAGAACCAATCAATTTATCTGGCCTGGCGCTCGAACAGTGCATCAGAATGAACGTTGAACGGCTGTTTTTAAAGCCAGTTGAAATTTGAATCGGTATTAAATTTAATGATGCGGGTTGAGAAAACTGACGCCTCTTCGGTCCAGAGATAGAAATTAAACGTGGTAATATTTACTCGAGAGTGTTTCGACACTCACTTAATAGCTAATCGGGTCTAACGTGTCTTACCCTTCTGGCACTTGAGGTCCAGTGCGGTGAAGAGAAGAGAAGAGTCGAGATACCCAACGGTCTTACTCGTATAAAAATAACCTAGTCGGATATAAATGAAATAAAGAAGCTTCCCAAAATACTACACTCTGGGAAAAAAATTCTCTTTCTCCATCTCGGAAGATTGACACGTGTGACTAAACCGCATGCTATTGTTGCTCTTTCTCTCTCTTTCTCTTAAACGACAGACTGCCTCGTGTGGGCGGTGAGCTGGGTCAGACAAACGTCGTGATTAGGATGACTGTGGGAAATAAGGAAGCAAATTATAGCGAGAAAAAAGGAATTATTATCGCTAGCCGGGCAGCTGATCAATCCCACTTTCTTATCACTCGAGAAAACGCTGCGTTCGTGCGTCAGCGATAAAGCGAAGCTCCCGACGTTTCGAATTGATTCTAATCGTCGAATTGAGCAGCATCGGGCTATCTCGAAAAATAGAGCCTGTTATTTATCGTAGGTACACAGACGTTGCATCGTCGGGTGTAGTTTGAGGTGGCTTATAGACTTCAGAAGCGAGAGGGAATTGAGTTGCAAACAAGTACGAGGAGATGGATATTTCTCAGGTTACGGTATTACGTAACCTGTAGAATTTTCTGAGCTTCAATTATAGTGCATAGTGCAGACGCTCTCGCGTGTTACCGACCGCCATCGCTTATAAATTATCCTATACTCTTGACATTATGTCTCAATTGCGTCAGAGCGTAAATGAAGACGATTTTTATTGTATTTTTGCCGATATGTCACCGTCGGTACATCCTAGACCAAAAATAAAGAGGACCGAATTCGAAGTCCTTTAAATTCTCTACAAAAAAGGTTCGATCACTTTTTTGCGTGGAGTAGACAGTTCGGGAGATATGAGACACCCAAAAGTCAGGTTCTCACGACTCCGAAAAGAGGGAGGAAAATGCTTCTTTGAATTCATGGCATCGCTTAAAGACGTTCAAATCTCGTACTCAAAAGTTTTTGAGACGTTGAGCTGAAATCGAAAGTGTGAAAAGCTTGAAATTTTGTTATAACGCTTCGAGAAGCCTGTTATTATATTCGAAAAATCACACTGCAGTTTTGTAGACACTTTCCTTGCGTCTAGCCAATCTAAAAAAAACTCGAACAATCCGTTATCGAAACTCTATCCACCGCAGACTGAAGAGCAAAAGATCCTCCATTACTTACATTTCAATGGTTTCTATGTAACGACGATATAATAAGTTCGAAGACTTTAGTCCATATCGATACACGATGCTGAAACTAGCAGCCATAGTTATCAGCCAAATATTTCAAGTTTCCCCTGAATAGAGTAACGCATCAGATTCATGTCTATCATTTCACAAAAATCTATTCTCTTTCCATAGTACTTCACAAGATTTTAGTACTCGGGCCTGATTGTCTCATTTTCATTGAATCCAGCACTTATTGGCTGCTAACTATGACTGCTAGCTTCAGTTTCATGATCGATACGTGGGTTATGAAAACAGACAAGAAATTTGTGGAATCATATTTAGCCAGACGAAGCTAGTAGCCAAAAGTGCTGAATTCAATTAAAATCAGACAATGAGGCCCAAGTATTGATATTTCCTGAAATATTATGTAGTGTGAATCATTTTACAAAAATGAAGACCCGAATGTCTACCATGTCATTCTATTCAGGATTAGCCTCGGGATTAGCTTGAAATGTTGGGCTGTCAAATTATGGCTGATAGCTTCAGCCTTATCAGACGGAGAATGTTTCTAGGAGAACGAAAAGGGTCATAAGCTGGGAATCCGAATTCTATAGCAAAGATCGTGATTGTACTCCATGAGTGGATTCTGTTCGATCCTAGACCCGCTTCTTCTTCACCATTATCGGGTTCCATTCTCGGAGGCAATTCGTAAAGAGAACTCCTCAAATTCATATCCATAGATGTACATAAATCTACGTCTACTATGAGCAGTATCATGGGGTCTAGGTGTCTCCCTGTTCCTCGGTGCAGGTTGACGGAAGAGACTTTTTTTCTTGAACGCAGGGATATTCGATGCGGTACAGCCGAAACGCTGGCAGGCTTAGAGCTCCAAGAAGAGCCCTTACTACCTGCGATGTGCAGTGAAATGCGTTTTCGAAGGGAGGCCACAAAAGAGACACGCTCACCCACACGGGAAAGAATCGTGGTGACGGTGTTGAGCCACTACCTCGATCCTGTGTAATTTGGTCAGCCGAACAAGAGACTACCTGATCAGAAATTTTCCTCGAATCGCAAGGTCGCGTAGTCGTCAACGTTCGGTTATTCCGGTATCTTGTAACGGTACATGAAAGCGTCATTCAGAATTTCTGTGAAGCAATAAAGCTTAGGTAATTATTAATATTAATTGAATTCGATTTACTGTCTATTTTATAAGAGCAAAAACGCAGGTGAATATTTTTGGGATTGCAGATAAACCTTAATGTTGAAAAAATGAATTTATTTCTACTCACGAAAAGTAACTGATTAAAAACAGAAAAATGTTATTTCATTTTAAAAAATGACGAATTATATCAGATTCAATTTCTATCGGGTCAAACAGTTCTCTGATTTTTTTTTTTTTCACGCATCTTTTTCTAACAGAATCTGAAATCGGTTCATCCGTAGAATTTATTTCTTGCATGCTATACAAAACCAAATTATTTCAGCACAGGGAAAACGTGGAAAAATCGGGGAATTTCGGAGATAGGACTGACAATGAAATTCATCCCTTGAGAACGATCAAGCATTTTTTTTCAAGAATATGATATATATTTCGTATGTATCAATGATGCTTGGAAAATGGATTTTCCTACTTACCTTGAAGAATATGTAGTATCAGGCACTTGAGTAAATGAAAGTTTGTCAACTTTGTCAGTATTTATATGGGCCGACAAGGTGTTCAGACGTTGGAAATCAACTAGAAAAATCTTATTTCGTGACTAGAAAACAGAATCTTGTCCTTCAGCAGTTTCGACTTTTTTTCAATTTCAAGTTGTATGGTACCCCCTTAAAACTGTCGTATTTTCGGCACTTATCCCCGAGGTCAAAAAACGAACCACATCATCAGAATCTGAGGTCACGTCGCATTACCACTTTAGTGCGATTAGCCACAAAAGAACCAAGGCCATCTTTCGTTCTGACCATGAGCTCCTGGTATTTACACAGTTTCGCGACAGTGTAATGGCGTAATTGTCATCCGAAGGAACTTCCGCTCGACAGTCTTAAAGTCATGAGAGAAAAAAAAATTCTTATCATTTATTCAGTTATCGAAATATTGTATCGATGAACGTACAGTGCGAGCTGCTGATTCCTGTATATGGTAATCTATCCATCCTGCACCGATACCTATATCGTTTTATTTTCTGCCGCAGAAATCTTTACCGAGAAAACTCTGTTGAATCCATGTGTGACTTGTGAGCGTATGTGAGATTGTACGTGGTAATCCCACAGCTGCATGCGTCACATCTTAGTAAATTTTATAACGTATATATCTGAAGGGATTATTCGATACGTCCGTTTTATCTTCTTTCAGAAGCAATAATTCAGTTTACTATTATCTACGATTCTCTCCGCTTATCTTATCTGCTTTTCCACACTAAATATATATACATATACCGATGTTGTGGTTATATTCTTTGTTGCGTGCGGTACTGTAAACCGTAAATTATGTATTTACGCATCTATTATCTTAATGATACTGTAATCTTATCTCTGCAAAAACTGTGCGAGACTCGCTGAAAGGTGCGTTGCCTCTTCATCCGACAATGAAAACTGTTTTATTACCCTAGTTACGATCCCGCGTGAATGGTCGTCGTATAATTTTCACGGTTTTACAGGCTTATTTAAAATCAGAATTCTACGAGACGCTTCGCATCGCGCAAGCATTCCCTAAACGTCGAGAACTTTTCCAAATTTGCTCAACAGCCTTGTCCACTTCTAGTTCTCTCTTGACCAAATTTGGCAAACACACAAAGTTTCTTATCATTAATATTCACGTGTCTTCTTCGCGGTTGCCTAACACATTACGCAATTCTTAGTTTCTGGTACCAATTCTTTCCTCCTCCATAACTAGGTTCAATATGTATGTATATATTTCTTTTTTCTTATTTTTTAGAAAGTAAATATATAATATACAGTGAACGAAACTCTTTTATACCTATGCACGTGACCATGAACGTGAATGAAAATTGATTGAAATCAATCCTGACGTAAATTTCCTTCGTCCATTATCATAATGATTTTGTTGACTTGCTAAATAAAAAAGCGACGTCGACAGGGTCTGGAAAAAAAAGATTTGACTGCCACGGTTATTTTCATCGTGAAATGTCAGAGCTGAAATTGAACGGAAATATTCATTCTACTTTATCGTGGTATGAATTTTCGCCTAGTCAATAAGTAAAAATTGTTGGAGCGATGGATCGATGCATCGATGCATCAAATTATGTATTTATGCAAATATCCACTTGTTCTGCTGATCAATTCGAAATTATTCTTTTCCTACTTTTTCTAACTATTCCATAATGAATTGGACTATGAACCAGTTTTCTTGCTGGAGAAAATAAGCACGGAAATTAGTTTCCGCGTTTTACATGATTATTGCTAATTGGCTCGGTTCTTTCCGATTTTATGCACGTAGAATCATCAATTCTACGGTTCTGTTAAATTAAAAGTGATCGATTCGTATTCCGATGTTCAATCTGATTGTGGTAGAAACGTTTTGTACCCATTCAGCTTGGAAATTTCCAGTTCGACGTGAAGCTGACGACGAGAGTTTCTCGAGTACAACTGCAGTGTGCTATAGACGAGGCATAGACATGTACCGCATGCATACCTTAACCCCTTCTCGCGAATTCTCTAACTGCGATTTACCGCCTTCAGCGAATCGGTTATTTCCCACTTGACTCGTCTGAAATGGTGTCTAAATACCAGCCACCTCATTTCTTCTCGATCTTTTTCTTCAACCCCTGAATCCCCTGTAGATATAAGACGTTTAAATCACATCCATTGAAACTGAGTCAAGTGGCCAAGAGCCAAGGTAAATAAAAAAAGCCATTGGTTTATACAGGATTAGATTTGGCGCTCATTATCGCACCACATAATCCCGTAATCGATCGCTACTTAATTAATCACGAAAGATGTCCAACGTTAATGTAAATTTCATCCTCTGACCGCACGAGAAACAACCCTCGGTCCGATATAGTCTGTTCGAAGTAACATCGATTTTTGCTTAACGTTCAAATACTTCGAATTGACTACTCATTATTGTCCGACTGGCGCGATCATCGCTCTTGAAGAAAGTCACTACTGGATTTTCAATCTTGTATGGAGTGAAGCGAGTCGCCCCAAAGAATGTAGAAAGTGGGGTCGATTGATTTTTTTCTGATTCTTGGGGTTTCGGGACGTTTTTAATCGATGATTTGTTGGCATTCCTTGCCAAGAAGGAAACGGTAAGTCTGGGGTTAACGGCGTTTATAGTCAGTTTGATATAACTTCAGAGAAAGAGAGAGAGAGAGGGAGTAACGACAGAGTGGTAGTTGCCATGCCTACGTGTCTCGCACCCTCGTCGGACCGAACACGTTCGATATTCCTTGCACCGCGTCAAACTCGGAATGTTATTATTATCATGGTGTTTCTGGTGGTTCTCTGTAGCTATATAACACAGAAACGCGTTAAGAAATCATTTCGCACTTTTCGGTCAAAGACTGTGACGTAAACGGCTCGTAAAGAATATAAATTTATGACTAAGGTTCTGACATTAAGGATCCGAATACACTTCGGGTGCATGAAAAATATAAAGAATAAGTCACACAAGCTCAACGCAGCTGAGGGTACAGACGACAACATTTTCACATTTCTTGTTACGTCTAGTGCCCCCCAACTTTGTTTCTGCATGCATTAAATGAGCGAAAAACTTATGGAATTTTTACAGACCCCCGATTGATGAACCATGGAGCTTGAATAAGCATCAGCTGCGCAGTCTGCGAATCTAATTATTGCTCTTCGCTTAATCATACTTGAATTCATAATTTTCGGCCTATGTCAGCATCGAGAGTCGCATCAGATATAGCATACCTCAAATTATCTTGTTGAGGCTATCAAGCTCGTATTTGCTCTAATGTTGAGCTGATTTTCGACCCTGTAGGTACCGTGTTATGTAATGGCCATCTTATTGGTCCATAAGTGGCGATGTTCGTTACGTTTAATGAGAACATGATCAAGAGGTATACGTTGCAATTCAGATTGGAAGAACGGTATTCGAAATTTTGTTTAAATCATATATTTTCAAATATTATGATGTCTGTAAGTGATGAAAGAAAAAAAGATATAATTTTTTTACTTCCAAAAGCATCAGGTGAAGTTTTTATTATTCTGAAAATTTGAAATATCAGAGGAGACTGCGAATTCTGACTGTTCATTGTCACAGTTACAATCGATAGCTCGTAAAAGAGACTCAATTGTATGAATAATTGTATACACAGATTTTCAATTGATGTAGGATGAATGACGTAATGAAGAATTGACTACATTTATCATCGTTCAAGCGTATCTATGTCATATATTTTGACAAATGTACTATTTGAACCATTGAAGGTGATAAGAGTGTCTTGGGATTCCGCCTAATTTCGAAGATAACTTTCTTCTCTGTCTGCCAAATGGTGAAACTGTCGATTTAAAATTTGGATATAAAATAATGGAACTTTTTATGAATGAAATCCCAAAGGCCATCAGATTTCTTGGACAGTGTACACTTGATGCGAACTAACTAATGCAATTAGAGTCTAAACGTTGTTGGAACAGCGAATATCTTGAAATAAACAACTTCATTGAAGGTAGACACTCTCAAGATGTTTGAAGTAAAATTAAACAGCGTAACTCGTATGATTTAACTGAACGGAGCTACTTTTTCGTTCTTTGTGAATGAAATCTTTCACTCCAAACGATTGGATTGGAGTGCCTAATCTTACATTGACTGATTTACTTTTTCATCGAGTAAAACAAGCCATGATGAAAAAATCTCCCCTACAGCAAATCGAGATAATCTTCGTATTTGAATCATATGCAAAAAAAATATATGACAGCTGAAGAGTTCGCGGAAAAGGTTCCCTGAAAAGAGAAAGAATGTTTTTTCTTGACCTCTTTATATAGCTAACCTTCAGTCCTAGTCACATTCAATTGCAGTATATGATGGGACTGTAAAGACCACTGCGTTATTACTTGATTAGGTCAATGTTGCGTTTACTATCATGAATCGTAGACACGTGCTCCTGGTTGGCGTGACGCTTTCCGCGCTGCTGTGGAAAAGCTAATATAATTTCAAGTTCATACAGACGTTGAGAGTTTATCCGCTTCCGGGAATAGAACACGATTCATTATCACAGCAACTCCTATTATCACTCTCGAGCCACCATATCTATCGATCAAACATCCTTGATTGTGATCGATTCCTCTGTGATCTCGTATTCTATGACACATTTCTACACGTCAAGTTTCCTTCCGCTCGTTACACATGAAGATTTCATGGCAATTGCAATCAATGGCCACTAGATTTTCTGAATCTGTAGGTCTAGGAAAAAATTCCATGATACCAATGGTATTGTTCTGATCAGTAATTCGAGACACGAAAACTGAGGTACAGTGCGCGCGGGTTAGTTGATTGGAGAATCAGAGGAGCATTGTAGCTAAGTTACAATTAGTTAGCTGCTAAACGGAGCTTGGCAGAGATATTCTACTGCGTGGTTATTTTCAGTCACATCTAACAGCCAAGAGTCAAGTGTTAGCTGCCCCTTCGCATCTTTGCTAAACACTTTTATTTCCTATCTTATCGGGTATTTAAGTCCTTCAGAATGAATTTCTAACTGTCTACGCAACAGTATCTACTTGTTTATAACTATAGAAAGTCGGTCCCAGTCGTTTCAGGCCAAAAAGGAAGGAGATAATTAAAAACTTTTTCTTCTCCTCTCATTTTATTCAGCAGATGTCCAATTATAGTTACTTCAAAATTCAAAGGGTTCAACGAGCTTCTTATCTTACTCAAGGTGGAAATGCTACTTTCGTCTTCGGTTTGCTTATGGCTCCATTTCCGCAGAGTTTTTCTTTCCGAGTCAAACTGCAAGAAACTTGAACACCGTTGGTATATCCTCACTTGGGAACTTGGGATGCTCTCTAGTCTTCCGAGTAGCTGGATCAAGTTGATATCAGAGAAGAAACGCGACCAGTCACAATAGCGGAATCAAATACGGATAAATCGTGCTCAAAGCTAAATTCTGCGGCTTCGTTATCGTGATAACTACACTGATGCTCGGCAGCGATTAATCACGTGCATATTTTTCCTCGATGCAATTCAACGATTTCACTCATACTTCATAGGATGTCGATCAATTTGAAGAAGATATCTTAATGATAGAAGATATTAGATAATATCAATTCAATCAATCAAATCTTTTTTTTTTTTTGATTAAGGTGAGGGATCAATGATTGTGGGTTTTGAAGTCGTACCTAGGAGGGTGAAGGGGAAAATGATGAAACGGGGGAATCGCGTGGTCTGTACCGCATCGTTGTCCCGTTTCTAAGATTACATTTGCATATTTTCTTAACGCCGCTTGACTAAGCTTTCGTAGACTTAGTAGCAGCAACGCCGCTACAAATATACATTGAGAAGATGGATCAGTTAGCCCGCTTCTCGCAGTTGATCTGCCTTACTTCAAATCCGCCCCGTTTACAACCTTACGAATCCCCCGAATTGAGTCAACCAAATGTAACAATCTGCTCTCAACTGTAACACCAATATCAGATCCTTCTATCTTCACTCATTATATCCGAAAACCCATCAGTTTTACCCGATTACATTCAATTCACTTTCTAACGTCATCATTTTTACTATATGTTTCAGATTGCGCCGGACGCAGTATCATAGAAAAATACCGAAGTAAGTACCTACAACGGCATGAAATTTCGATCGGTTTTATCGACTTTTCTGCGCGGAAAGAAAAGCAAACTGTTACATTATAGAATTCTGTAGTCTTTTATGACGTTGTTTGCCGATGTGAATGGACCCTTAGTTCCAAACTCCTGCGGGAGTACAGGATAAGGAAGGAAACGCCTGGTGGAAGTCGAAAACTAGCGTGCAAGCCTCGGGATGCCTGCTGGTCGATAATCCACAGGTTTATATTCTGCTGCAGTCTTGGCCTCTCCTCTCCTCTATCCAAGCAGCTAGCTATTCGCCATGGTTAGATTTACTCGGGTGCAACAAATTGCCGAGATAGCTCTTCTCATGCACATTGCACCGGCAATCAGAAACAGATTTTCGTCACCTTGACAATCTCGCGCCCGTGGGGAGCTTTTTCGAGCGCGGTTCGGAATTTCCCTTTGAACTATTTTCGGAAAATGCACTTTTGATTCACCTTAATAAAGAATGAGGATGAAAAAAAGACGTCTAGATTTCGCCCGCGGTCGCATGCCTCTGTGTCTACCGCGTTGAAAGGACCCTTGATGTAATAAAGGAAAGTCAACATAGTCGTCGCAGCGTGCACCAAGCAAACCGAGAGACGGTTATCTCAGCAGTGCAAACACTTTCGAAAGATATTAGGTACGATTTTTTCTCGGAACAAGAAGACTCTATTCAGAAACGAAGGCTCACAGGTCGTATAACGAACGCACGAACCCTTTCGTCGACACATAATCACTGATTAAACAGAGCTGCAGGAAGCGAGTCTGGTCAGATTTTGAGATCTCTTAGCACATTTCATCTCTTTGTCTATTGCAAAGCTGATCGCGTATCTCGGACACGTACCGCGAATCCTTGTCCAATGTACTTTTACTTGTTTTATCGTCTACCACCGCAGCAGCAGCAGCGGCAATTCTGCTGGTGCCAAAGCCTACATACCTAATTATCTCCTCTTCTCCCATCGTCAGACGACGAGGTTTCGACCTCGGGACTAGTACGCTTATATGGTAAATAATTTTACACACTGTAAAGTGTGCCTTCCGGCAAGTCGTACTCGCGCACTTTCTTTCTACGACAAATTAACGGCAAAAGGGGATATTTCGTCGTGGAAAAATTACCATGGCTCTCTCCGCACACGATTACTATCAAATTAGGTGATAATAACACGACGAAGCATATCTGCAGATGCGAGAGAAACCGCGATTCTTTGTTAGCGTCTCCAGCCTTGGACATGTTCAGATTACAGGCCGCTGACATGAGTAGGAAACCACCTGGTGAAGAAGTTGCGAATTATCATTGCCCATGTACATGTGCACATGTGAAAGAGGAGTTCAATTTTTACGATGTTACGACTTTTGGTAAGGTGTATTTATATTTCTGTAACACGGATTGTGAAAGTAGGATACGATAGGAATATTACTCCGAGTCCATTGTTGCTGGCGTAACCTAAATTTCGTCATCGCTAATCTTAAATCCTTTTTGGTCATATATCGTTGGTATACACGAGATACTGTTTGATAGGTTGCTAAATATGATTCAGTCAGATCGATGACTATGCTGCAGTAACGCCATAATTAAAATACGTGATTTGTAAAAAAAAAATGAAAGTTAATATCTAATGTCGTTTTATTCGATGCAAACGATTAGATTGCCGTGAAAAAATGATATGTTATTTCAAGTCTATGATCAGGATGTATAAAAGTAGGATTCTCACTTTCCCATAGACAGGATGACCCCCCGAGTATTACAAACGTAAG
The DNA here is from genome assembly GCA_018257835.1 of Euura lappo. Classification (NCBI taxonomy): domain Eukaryota; kingdom Metazoa; phylum Arthropoda; class Insecta; order Hymenoptera; family Tenthredinidae; genus Euura; species Euura lappo. The sequence goes on along the minus strand of JAEUYN010000309.1, from coordinate 880,987 downwards.
TAGATACGTGTGGAATCCTCATATTCACAATGAAATGTGTAGATTCCTTATTTTTTGCTATCGCACGTATGTATGTGAGTCACGTTGCTATTATTCTGTACGAATGAAGAATCATCGTGACCCAAATAACGATAAAATTTCTATAATTCCCATATTTTATCCTCACCTCTTTTTACAAACACTTACATTTACATGTGTAAGTGACCTTGAGTAACACGACCTTATTACGTTTGGCTGACCTGTAGCTATTCTGCACACATTGAAAAAAAAAAATGCAAGCACCACAAGTACATCCATTAAGTCGTATCGGTGAGGCACTTTATACCACATCATTCTACTTCTTCTACCGAAACACTCTACGATCGCGTTAAAATAAACTACTGGACGTAACTGTTAGGTCGATCGGTTTGGCGAACGTGAGGAAAATAAAATTGAATACGAAAATTCCCTCTGCATGGTGGAGGGTCTTGATCCCTCCACTAAGTAAGCATGAAACAGCGACTTAAAGAACGTCATACTGTCTACCACGTGACCTACCACGCATTGAAATTGATGACGAATCACTGCGTTTCCTTAAGTCAAATTTAAGTAAAGTAAATATTTAACGAAAATAAGAACACGAGAAGTGGTTTCAACCTCTTAGAAAGCACGCACTCAATCTTCTCTTCGAGATTAAAGTCGTATTATATAGAAATAAAATTTATGCTCCAAGTTAGCGCGGTTTTCTGTTGTCTCATGCCAATAAACAATCGGAGGGTAATTAGTCAGTGACCAGGTACTGAGCCTTTTCACGACAGGGCTATAACTCAAGAGACAAAAAAGAAAAGAATAATTCCGTTGACGCATGCGGGAAATGTTAATAGACAATGCACACCGCAACGAACGCTGCGGCGGTGTCCAACGGCTCCTCACAATCAAACGACTAAGGGCAACGACTTCTTTTTTCGTGCGAACAACGCGGAAGTCTCGTGAATTAGTCATTGACCAACACGCACTATTGTCGATATTATACCCGACGGGACAGTTTTCCCATGGGTAGGTAAGAATTTTTTTACAGACAAAGACATGAAATATCACTCATTAGGGATCAATCACTCATCAAGTTGAGTGTCAATCGGATTTCTGAAATCTTCACGTCCTTTAAGCTTGCCCGCAACTACTTTTTTCATTCACCTTTGACTCAAATTTGACTGAGCTTTGATTCACAGTAGAACCTCTCAGATTGAGCACGTACAGGTTCCTTCCACCAGGCAGCGGAGGGGGGGTAGAGTTGCAACCTATGCAGAGATCATCGGCCCTGGGTTAATAGAAGGGTCACTGCTACAATTTCGGGTGCCCTAACACAGATGCCCGTTTGTGGACGGCACTGTGAAACTACCGCCGCCCGAGATCCACGGGGTCGCGGTACAAAAGTGAGAGGTCAAACTGGACGGTTGTTCCAAACTTAGAGAGAGGTTCGACTGTAATATTGCATTGCCTTGGATGGATTTGCTTATTTTGCTCTATTCGCAACTATTCTTCAAAAGATTTGGAAAGATATCAGGGATTCAGCAAAAAATAAAAAGCGATGGCCGTAAACGGTACAGAACGTAAAAACACACCTCAACCTTCAAATCAATTGATCTGTAACCAATTAATCATTGAAGAACTGTATCCAAGACTTTCTTCAGGTTATACTTAGGCTTTCATTCGAATAGTTTGATGAATATGAATGATAAACACCAGTGGGTACCCAGTCATCTATTCCGAACTGGCTAGAAATGTAGGAGTGGGCCAAGACTGTGGTGCTACCCTATCAAAAAGTTTGATGAGATTTGTTACGATGTCAAGAACCCTTCAAGGGTTTCAGAATAGAAGAAGAAAAGGGTTCCAAGGGTATCTTGTTCAGTATTGAATTTCTTCTTTTGAAAAAATGCAACCCGACATGGGCTGCAAGTGATAATGTAATCTCAAAAGTGCTGCACCGACTCTTTTCTTGCTCAGCTCTCAGATCTCTGGTTGAGGTTAAATAATCCTCTGATGATTCGATGTCAACGTGTAACGTAGCATTGTGAGAGTTTCTCATTCGTCGGTTAGAGAGACGTTGGTTTCTTAGTTTCCTTTTACAGTCTCATCTCCGCAGAATTCCGGTCAGCAGCAAACTCTCAGATCTCGTCAGCGTGTGTTTCTTCTTATCCATCCTACCTACCTTTCCCTTTTTCTTCTTCCTCTCAATCCTCACTCTCCCCCATCGTGCGTACGTGTATTTCACTCTGGTACATACTATGGTCCAGTCATGTCGCGCGCGGATCGCTTGGAGCGCCGGTCACGTATCGAAGACTAAGAGAGTCTGGGGTCGCACGACTAACTGAATAACATACATAGGCCATAGGTACATACCGAGAACGCACTACGCATACGCGTACGTATTATGCTTCATGCTCCTTGGCAATGACGATGAAATTTTATCTTCACCCATCGGAAAAACTCTCAATTAGAGTAGAAACACTCGAATGAAATTACATGATCAAAAGTCGAGAACCAACATATCGAATGTCGTCGATGTGAGGATTAATTCCGGGTGCAACGATCGTCCCTGGAAATGGTTGGTTGTGTAGAATGCGGTTTTGTCGCAGTATGCAGTCGCGATGTGAATACTTTCAAGATGTGTGAAAGAAAGGGACTTGTAGTATCTACCAAATGAGTAAAGGTACACCGCGAGGTTAGCGAACAGCGAATGTACCCAAGAAAGACCGTAGCTATTATATTCACTAGGTTAGGTCACCGACTCTCTCACGCTCTCTTTGCCAAAGTATAGTAGAGAAAATAGTGGTTGAGGTATTCGAACGGGCCTAAAGTTGCTCGACCGGAGACCAGAGACCGCTGATCCCATCCGGACGACCCAACTCATTCAATTTTTTTTTCAATTCAATGTGATTCAGTTTGACGGGGATTACAGAATTCGGTTTTACTTCTACACCCCTTTTTCTTTACTTTGCTGTAAAATACCCAAGACCACTTTTCTCGCATTCCTCTTCTTCTTCTTCTTCTGTCTGTATAAATATATATATTCTCATAACTGTTTCTATCGCTTAGTCCGTTAAACGCGTAGTCGGAGTCTCAAGACTATCAATCTTATGGGAAATATTAAATAGGTATGGTAATTAAATATACTGTCTTTGGAGCATGTGCAGTTTGTGGTGTTTCATTAATGCACAGACGAGGAGAATCTTAATTACAATATTTCCGTTAATGCGGAACTTCCTTGAATTCATATTTAATTCCACTCTGTATGTATAACGTGTGAAATATACCGTCCGTCATTGAAATGTTATCGCATTATTCTTATCTTCGATAACGGTATGAGATAAAAACAATTCGGTTAGTTTCAGGTTCAGGTAGGTATTTGCGGAACCTGACCTTGCTCGAGGCCGGCTTTAACTGCCAGCTAGGTAAGTGCGTTCCTTATCAATCACTTCACAAAATTGAATCTTATACCGGCGCCGTGACCGTTGCGTTTGATCTAGAAAATAACCAAGGAGCAAGTTGTTCGAGAAACGATATTAATTTGTATTACCGAATCAAATTTCATCCTGTTGTTGGATTTTTGACCTCGATTTCGGTCGTCTTGAAATAGATGAAACTGTCACTGTTGCGTTGCATCGAGGTGCGGTGATCAGACTGCATACTGGACCGCAGCAGCCGCACCTTTGAGATTCGTACCGCCGTTTAATTTCAAGGGTATGACGTTATTATCGTATCCCTATTACAGTTACATCGCGTTACACGAGGCAGAGGGGTGAGTTATGTAACATTCGAAGAAACGAATGGAGCCTAATTACTTGATCTGGTGAATCGGATAAGTGGGCATTTCGATCGACGAAGTGAATAGATAGTTTGGTGATGCACCATTTCGCAAGAAGGACGCGTTACGTCTCGATCATCTCTGTGCATCGCGTAATTGCCTCAAGGACTTCAACACAATCTTATACACGAAGGAAAATTGCATTCGTTATTCCAAAACTGAAAGAGAAAGAGAAACCACGAACTGGTCGGATCAATCGTAAAGTATAACGCAAAAACTGTGGGCGAACAGGATTCGCGTATGTACATACATGACATGAATTCCTTCAGGATTCCTCGCCATTGTCGGTTGCGTGAAAGTCAAAGTGATATCCTGGCAAATATTGCGACGTGAGACCACATTTTCTTTCCGATGTTTTCATTTTTCCTAGACAAAAAAAATCTGTCGTTCTACAGTCGTGAATATTTATGAGAAAATGTCTAGAACTGGTTTATTCAATTCCCCTTCGCGGTTGTTTTTCTCAGACTTCAATTAATCATCGTGCGTTCTAGGGAGAAGATTTTAGTTTTTTATTACGTTTGTTGAGTTTGATTGATCAAAATTTGTTATGTTGAGTTAAAAAAATGTCAAAATTTAAATGGATTTTTTACTGTCTATATTACACTTCCGGTTTGTAATAATCCCGCGGAAAGAAGGTGATCGATACTGAGAGATAAAAAAAAAAAAACAATTCCGAAGTGATTTAGTCCTGGTTTTACTCGCGTGGCATTTTAATTGCTAATTTGTACGGTGTGTCCAACATGGCCGTAGCAGATAAACCTGATAAAATATCTGCTAAATACTCATCTTCGATAACGCGATAAAATAATAAAATTGATCGTTTCAATTTCAAATTTGAATGATTCATGAATAAAAACAAGAATCAGAATATGGATATATTTTGGGATTAAATCGCAAGAACTTGACTACTACGTACAGGAATGGGAATACCGAAGAGATTTTTATGGTAAAACTTTCCGTTCAATATTCAAAGCTGCATACTGCACCGCTGCAATGTGCAATGGAATTGTTGGAGGAGGATCCACGATTACAAAGTTTGTTTATATGCTTTGGATTTCTCCGTCGTTATAATTGAGTGTTTAGAATCTGTTGTAAAATTTACGAGAATGAAAAATGAAAAGTCGTATAAGTACACCGATCTTCGCGTTGATTTATATCGCTAAACATTGCCTCCAGGGCTTGGTCCGTCTCTTTTATGCCGTATTTTTAGACCGTGCAATTCTCGCGGATGATTTTTTATTCCTATTTTTTCACTTTTTTTAGCTCGTAATCCAGCTGAGAATTCAAAGTAACGTGAAACTTCAGGGAACATTCTCCACAACGCGTACGGTGTCTACATGTACCAAGTTCTTGCTCCAGTTTTTGGTCAAGTGGAAAAATCCTAGCTTCGTCTAGGACTGTTTTAGCGAGTCTTAGATGTGCTTTTTCGCAACCAAGAAAGTATACGAACGGATTGAGATCTCGATCTTACTCTAGTACAATAGAATCTCTCAATCTATTTCTACTCCGAGTTTCATTCGATCTCCCCTCCATCTGTCTCGTCTTCAAGAAAATGGATTTCAAACGTTCTCTTGGCTATTAATTTCGATTTCCCATTCCACGATGACGTTTGAAATGAACGAGCCGCGCGGGTTCAATATTCCGGGGAAATATAGCGTAGCAATTTTCAACTCATGCTGACTATTTAAATTTCATTATCTCGTCGTCTATCTTCTGCTTGAAATTATCGTCAAGTTTTTTTTAGACAATAACATTCAGACTGCCTTTGCTCATGAGGACAAAACCTTCGAGGATAGTTTCATCTGTGCCATCTCAGTCGAAGCGAATATCATATTACATTATAGACATGATATGTACAGTACGAAAATTTGAAAGGTTCTCAGGTTTTGAACGACTAGAGATCTACATATCCCAGAGCTTCTAGTGTCACATTTTTGACATCTGCCACTATTTGCCTCTATTTTTATGCTTCATAAGAATTTCAGTTCTTATTCTTTCTGCTCTGGCATCCACGAGTCCGTGAGAATGATAAAATAACAGTATACATGTTCCGGATAAATAGCATTGAGAATAAAAAAAGAGTTCGTGAATCTAATGATGATTTTACCGTTTTTCATGCTTCCATCCTTTTGCTGCCTTCGTAGCAACACCAAAATTGTAATCAATGTACTTGAAAGGTTCTCAAAAAGTGAAAACCTTCATTGAAGCCACTGATGCAACCCTTCTCTTGAAGACCGCGACAATCCTTATCGTTTATTTCAGTCTGATTTACGTGACATTCGAAAGGACAGCGATGATGGTCTCGATTAAAAAACTTGGTCGGACAATCGCTTGGAGTTACTATCCGGCTAAATACCAGAGTAACGTCACGCTCAGGGGCCAATATTGTCTCGTATCGATTTCGCGTGCCGCGGTATGGTAGTCAGGGCCTGTAACTGTTTGTCTGCAGTTCGAAGCCCATCAACGACTGAAAGTATATTTATTTATGATACCAATATAACTCACCGTTTCCCAGTTATGCAAATTATTTTCTATCTCATATGCAGCGGTGTTCAGAACCTTGTGCCAAAAAGTAAACTTTTTTCGACGCGGTTGGACGATAATCAGTTCCTCAATCCTTTAGCTGGAGAATCTTCTGCTTCACACAATTTTGGTGAACGTTAAATGTCAGAATACTGGATTAGAATCTTAAATGAATTATTCGCCAGACGTTGATCCGTTTGTTTTATCAAAACCACAGAATTGAGGCCCAAAGTTGTACCGCACTTTACCCGATGTGGTATCCACGTACATTTTACAACTATGTCCATACATCACGTGCGGATAGTAGTAGAGAAATATTATAGCGGCTCGGTTTATGTCCCACGGTATAAAAACAGTGTATCCTTATTTTTCTCGTCTGAAACGGTGCCGAAAAATAAATCGCACCAATTCCACAGGATAAAAAAATAAAAAAGAAAGAAAAAAAAATTGCTGTTCAGCAGCAAACGTTCATTTATTTTTTTCTTCCAACCCTGCAGTTATCAATATCGCCTGCAATCTGTGACATAACAACATTATATTATCAACGCTTCACTACGGCATAGATGTATGTTGGTACCCGCAGTACGCGATACTGGGACCGGTGTGCCTATCAATTTCGTCCTTCATACCCTTCGCTACGAAGTGATTTTCGTTTGAATTCTTTCAGAAAATGAAGTGACCGAGGCAGCGCGGCTCCTGCGAGAGGATGAAACCCTGACAATAGATTAATTTCTGACTAAAAGATCCCGTAGACGATCGTCGTCGCGATGATGGAACCACCGCCGACCAGTAAAGTCCTTCGTACTCCGAGTCTGAAAAGGGGACAAGAAAACGTCAGGATCCAAGATCGGGTAAGTCAATTGGATTATTTTTACAAAACCAGCGGGATTTTGCACTTCGAACAAAACATCTCCGTCGTAGCGCAGAAAAAAAATTACGCTTATTATCCGGTCAGATAAGACCGTGATTCATGTTTGAGTCAGGTAAATTTCATACAGATATACGCATCTGCGAACTTATGATAAAAAAAAGGCCAAGACAAGCTTCAAGGCGCAGGCGACAAAATATTTTGGATAAATTAAATTCATCCCAGCACGACACCGGCTGATTGAATATCTCGTAAAGCTCGAAAGCCGTTTAGACATTGATCGAATCGCTCAAAGAAATTCTATTACCGAAATTTTCGCCGATCATTACAGCCTTGCCCATTTTTGTTCTATTCGTTTTATTCTCGTACTGAAAGAATGGATTTTGAAATAGTATAATTAATTTTGCGTTAATTGCAGATAAGATAAAAGTCACGTTCGCGATGATTCAAATTCAAATGTGTACGAGGCTCTTCTTATTCGTTGGTAATAAAGTTTGTAGACTTCGTCGATAAGTAGATACGCGATTATGAGGCAGCGGCAAATAGCGAGCTCTGCGCGAACGAGCGAGCCTCGAAACCTGTATAGGTAACTCGATTACCAAACACTAGGGGATCTATCGGAGATCTAAGCGCGTTTAGATCCGACGGTAAGTCAGATCCCTACCGTAGATTTTTGTATCGAAATTCGAAATTAGAATACAATCGCGAGGGGATTGTCAACTATCTCTCATTCGTCCTTTTATGATCTGTATCAAAAGCTACAAGCATTTCAGAAAGGATGTGGAGCCTGAATCTGAACGGTATCTCATGTATCGTGGTCATTATTATTTATAATCTAATTTAAACGTTCTTCACGGTCACACGAGTGTCTCTCTCGCGTTGTTGTCATCGTTGGAAAGAATTTCAATGAAGAAATAACGAGTATCTGATCCTCTGTGTGTATTCACGAATTTTTTATTGTGGAACACAATCTACTCCTTTACTCGTAAAAAATGAACTCACTTCTTTCTTCCCTCTTTTCGATATCGTAATCCGTTCATTTCTCAAGATCGAACATCGCAGAAAGTTTGTAATCAAGTTTAAAACTTCACTGCTAAAAATAAAATGAGCAAAAATCGTGAGACTGTGATCCAAAAAATTGATAAATATTATCGCAATGGAAGAAGACATGTGTTTGAGTATTGTGTCGTCGACACTTTATTCTACCCCAGGGAGTCTTTGATAAGGGCATCAGAACGAATGTTTGCAAACATCCTTGTTATTGACATGTATTCGTTGGACATTCAATTGCAGATATCGTGAGAGTTAGCTGTTACGGTCTATACGCCAACATTTGATGCTTACATAAAAACTGGTTTATCTAGTCCCAGCTGTCTGGTTGTGTAAAATGCGGAATATTTTCAAATATACTACAAAATACTATTCGGTCGTTTATCAGCAGGATTTCGTTCCTAGTCGGGGCGAGATAAACGACGGTGTAATAGCCCGTTTCGTCATCAACGAATTGCCAAAATTATCATTGTGTGCAAACTAGAGCGTGGGCTCAGGCCCCGTCGAGCTGCTATCTTGGCGGATCTGGAGCGACTACGTCAGAACCTTATAAATTGTCAAACATATGTACATACATACGTGTACCGAGGATAATGCACTTTATCTTCATGACAATTGTCCCACCGCTATTAACATAACAATCTCAATATCGAGCTCGAGATATCAGAGTTTATATTATATGATGATGCCCTGAAGAGCCTTGAGTACATGATAATTATCGGAAATATATATTTTCATTATGCAATAAGTTTGTTCAGTTTTCGTAATTTCACTCACGAAGCAAAAGGTGCGTGTAAATATGAGTTGAATGTGTACTACGCAGTATGTTCTTCACGCGTGACTCAGTGTGTCACCAGAAGCAGTGAACACATTCGCCCACTGTTCGGTTTTGAAGAAAATTCAACAATTTATTATCGAACCATAATTTCAACCGGTGATGTAAAATTTGATTCTGTTGGTCCTGCTGGCAGGATTTTATAACCCACGAAAGAAATTGAAGATATTCTCATTTTTATTGTCAAAGTTTGTGAAAATAAAGAATAAGTTCGATACTCGCAGGGTATGGCAGCAGAACGTTTCGGACGTGGAAAAGTTTACTAGATTAAAAAAATGCAACGAGACAACGCGGCTTCCCTCGAACTCCGTGCAGGGTTGACGAACCTCCTTCTCCTTCGCCCTTCTGGCTTTTAGTCGATTAAGTTAGCGGCTAGTAGTTACACAGCCGCGGAATGGCCACACCTTCTATAATAATTACCCGCGTGGTCTCTTCCCCTCTGGCGCACCCCAACCAACGGACCGATCTACCTACTTCACCTGGAAAAAAACGGCAGACAGCAGACCCCCTCGGATAGGCACGACACGAAAACCACGATGCATAGTTGTTTATTCAAGCAGTTGAATATCCCCAATAGCATAAATCGATGACGTGACGATGTACGCGATCGAAGGATAAAAGCTGGTCGTGATGATCGACTCAAAAAATGGTCAGATGAGTCAAAAAACGAAGAATTGAAAAAAATAAAAATAAAATGTTAGCAAAGTCTGGGGACTGTTTAGTTGGTCAAGGAAAATCAGTAGCGAGTGTAAAAGCCGATTCTCTGTGGCTTATTTGCATGAACATCATTTTGCATTACCATTGAATAGATTGTATAAGCATGTTTACGAATACGATTAATTCAAAGCTAAATTTGGTCAGGGAAAGTCGAGAAAAGTCAACGGTTTTTTTTTTTCTCTTCTTTTACTGTTTCTAATGGCCAAATTCATTCTAGGACTTAGTTCCTCGTTAAATTATAAGTACGGAACAAATGCGTTTTGATAGATTTATGATATCACGCACCGTATTCTACTATCAGGACGTAGAATCGAGACACCTGGCCTTTATGCTCTGTATCTCAGTGAGTATAAAAATGGTGATGCATTTGATCTGAAAAATGTTCAAGCTTGTTCCGTTATTCATTTCAAACAAGCTTGACAAAGCTTTGGGGTCCGACTTCTCTACCATGTTTTTGCACTGGGATGAAATAAGGCCCAATAGTAACTGTTCTTCAATCGCGTTCCAGTCCTGAAATGAATTTTCCTTTTCTCAATGTAACAAACTTCAACCTGATCCATTCATAGTCTTCGTTCAATGTGGCCGCTACCAGGAGATCCCTGAAAGTCCTTCAATTCTCAAAGAGCATTTTTATACAAAATTCTGCACACAAACATGAATTCGCGAGTCACCGAGTGAAAAATTACGTCTTCGATACCGTCTGAAATAATTGAGAATTTATCTGAATAATGTACGAATGTACTGTATGTCTTATTTTCTTTCTACGCGTGAAAGCAGCACTAATTCATCCAGTAACCCGGCGTCAAGTATTCAATACTATCGGCTAATTATTCTGCAAAGATGAACCGCGTACTCGAATTAGTTGACTGCTTCAGGTCATCTTTGAAGTAAGAATAGCATCTATTCATTCTATGACGGTTTTCTCAGTGACCGAAACACAAACTATTCGCGACTAATTGCAGACCATGAGGAACAGAGATGAAATTTTGCGATAGTACTCGTGGTTTTGATAGAGTATAAGTAAAGGTGAGAGAATAGGCGGACGTGGAGAGGGGGAATCGAGGGGGGGAAAGCTCCGTGCGGCGCTTACTGTTCAGTCTGTAGTCGACCGGGCGAAGCGACTATTCCGTTGTCTAGCCGTTTCATAGTTTTCGACCTTTCGAACCGCGTTTCGTAAACAGCGGTGTAAAAAAAAAAGAAGAAAAAACTTGGAAAACGAACTTTTTCCTCATAGAAAATACGAATTTCGCGAAAACAGTGGATTTTAACGATACGATCGACTTGAACGATGTTAAACGATGATTGATTGATCCTTAATCACGATCAAAATACCGGAGATTAACAATTCACGAGTAACCAGTGGTAATTTAATCGAATAGCTAAATATGTTAAGGATTTAGAATCGTGATTTAACGGTAAAAACAAATTGCAGTCTGAAGATTGAAATTCTATGATTACGAGCAAGGAATAATAAAAACCGCTTGGCCAATCTTCATCGATGACCTTACCTTATAGATGTTGTAAAAATCGTTCTTTTCTCAGTTGTAACATCCTCGTATAATTTAATTGCACCTTAATTCGGTAGATTAAAATTCCATCGAAAAAAAAGAGAACTGAAAGTTACGATGAATCTCAAGTTGAAAATTAAACGCTCATTAGACTCGGATGATGGAGTGATATCGTGATCGTCTTATTAAATGATACCGCAGTAGCTGCAGCTGATCGTGACGACGTCTGAATTAAAATCGCGAAGAAATTACGCCGCGAATGTCTTCAAATTTTTATTTTATTTGCGTAAAAAACGTGGGCCACAGCTATGATTGCGAAATTATCGCAGTTTCGTTGATAAATTGCGAGTCTGGCAAAAAAAAAATCACTTAGTCGGTACGCAATCGACAGAAAACGGACGCGATTTTTTGAATGAGAAGCACCGTTATATCGCGGATTTGATCAACGAGTTTGCAACACGATTTTCCTCACGTTTGGATCCCTGATCGATTCTATTAGCGTTGATCTTTCGCATAATTACAAAGCGGGGTCATTTGATTCGCTAATGAAATATTAACAATTTAAAGGTCGTACGTATCTGTGTCTGCGCGTGGCAGACATGATTCCGGTATTCACGTGGCATTCATGTAACCGAGCGTATTGTGTGTGCAGATAATCTACTACGGATTACCGCCATATACGGGTCTCGTTCGAAAGCAAATTTGACTATTTTCACAGGTTACGAGTCGTGCCAATATGTACGCGAAATTGAACGAATAAATTGTGTAATACACGTTTCTATCTCGCTCCTCGTCAGACCGGTTTTACTTTCGCGTTATGCGTTATACTCCTCGAAAAAATTTCTAATAACTGTTTTGCTTGCTTCGTTTTTTTATTTTTATTTTACAACACCGATTTAGTCGAACGAGATCGACGATCATGAGGGAACTAAAAGACACTTGGTGACACTAGACTAGTCTAGATCCGTAAAAACTGTGCTAAAAATAAATAACAAATACGAAAACAGTGAATAGTACTCAATCAACGTGTAACAATGGCTCTAATTGCTCCGAGAAACAGCTCTCCGATTATTCGGGACAAGGAAAACGTTCCTGCATACGACGTAAGGGAATACTTACATCATTTTTGTAGTAATATATTATATATTCTGTACTTTGCGTAATACGCGCGGTTTTATAGCTGTATTGATTTCCAATATACGTTATTTGCTGTACCAACGATCACGCCGTGTGTGATTAGAAAGGAGATCGTAAAAGTTTATCGAAACTGTAAAGTACGATCGAACTAGTATCGATCATAAATCGATGTCACAGGTGCAGTACAACAAAATGACCGGTATATTCGTGCATCAAGTCTGCGGTGTCTGCCACGAATGTGGGTGACGTCACGTGCGGAATACGTATATCCGCCCATTCCGAACCACCACACGAATTTCAGTCATCCGCGTATTGCCTTTCAATGTACAAATATCGAATCTTGACGTAACGTACATATCAAACGCGAAAAAGAGGCATAAAGCTAGAAATATTTTTTTTTTTTGTTTACTCAGATATGATGAAATGGTACCAAAACTACGAAATTAGTGTCCCAACTTCCTAATTCTGATCCCATGTCTTAAATTTTGAATGAATTGGAAATGTTTTTGTATGCTTCTTACTCTGAATTGATATTCATGGACTGGTAAAAGATCAATTATATCATCATCCTCGATAAACGTGTTCAGTACGTCTGAAAATGAGTACGTACTTCTATCTTGTGTACTTACGACGACGGCGTAACGTTAATCATGCTATGTGCGTATGAAACTGGAAGAACTGACACGACTCTACTGCTGCCCTAGTTACATGGAATATTAACCATTGTCGTATGACGATAAGGAACCAACTGCCTTGGGATTTTTTTTTTTTTTTTTGCTTTTTTTTAATCTCTGACGATACAGTACGCATGATTGTCTAGAACAAATTTACCTGTATTCAATAACACTGCGTCTGTGTAATTTTCTCGTGTAAATCTTTCAATGCATTCAAATCCTTATCTCATGGTTCGTGTCGCGCCCTCATTTGCTAATCGTAAGCGTTTGTGCAGTGCAGTGCAGTGCAGTACATGTTTCAGATATCCTTATCTAATGCTTAACCCACTGGCAACGCTCGTTAAAGCCTTCCGTCTAATTCTAGTATTTTTGAAGCATACTTATCACAACCCTACCGCATGCAGTCGAGTATGCCCAACTGCGTAAACGAATTATTCACCGAAGAATATAATTACTGCCGATGCAAACGAGGTCCGTCTGTTTTTAGATCCTCTAAATAAAAATTCAATATCGTGTATATACGTACCTGGATTTGGTGAACCGCGTCTTATCGTTCGCTTGTTGAATTTACCAGAGAGACCCTCATATCGATCCGTTCGTTGAGTGCCATAATTTATATCCTGTTCGATGTTGTTAGTACGACATATTTTATCCGGTGTTCGGTGTGCAGCTTCGCTTGAACACGATTTTTCATTATTCTGTAAACGCAGATGTTCGCTGTGTAATATTCTTGCAGAATAGTTTATCCGCAGCTCCGGCTATTTTCCCTATAAGGCTACTGTTACATTATTTAACATTGTCTGCACTGCCTTTGTGGTACCGCTAACACAACGAACTTCCTGGTTTTCTTATCCCAGTCACTATAGTACTTTTACTGTAGGAATTACAGGTGGCGGCTATCGAATAGCGATTTTTGAATGTATTATATTTATATTTACTTTTCACCATGATAACCAGAGACTCACATTTTCTAAATGAGATTAAGATACCGTCTAAGGTTGCTTTACGATGCGGGTTAACACGATTATAGCCAAGTAACTGTTATACCATACCTTTTTTTTTTACACTGTACGGTCATGACTTACAAATTTCCTCTTGACAATGAGACTAAAGATTTTCTTCTTTCTAAAGAGGAAAAAAAAATAATCCGAGGAGGACGTTGCAGAGATTAGAAAGAGAGAGAATTCACTTTTCACAAAATTGAGTCACCGCGCGGCTATTGCCGCGGTTTGATTAATCGGTCGAGCTTTGAGTAGGGTCAGGCTGCTTACGGTTCTCCTGTGAAAACCCAGCTGATCACCTAAAACCAGAATTTCTGGGTCTATTTAACATTTTCTCACGGTCGGTTAATTCCGAATCGTGTAAATTGAGACTGGCGACAACCTTGCGGCACTCATAATCACACCTCGATCATATCTAAGTCTTCATCTTCTATAATCTTTTTTTAAGCAATCGTTGAATCATTTTTCGTCAAGACAGCGGAGTATGAATAACGTCGATCTACGTCTCGTCCCAGTGAACGATAGGCACAAAAGGTTTGATCAATTTCCATGGAAACGACCTTAGAACAAACCGGAGAAGCTTTTCGATGTTATCTCAAGTTCACGTACATATAGCTTCTGAATGGATACTATTTCGAGACACGGTACTTAATTACGTAAGCATAGGTAAGACAGGAAAGTTTTGCCGCATAATGAAAAACGATCAATTGTTTTACCCTCTGACAAGGTCAGATGACGAAGACGCTAATGTTAATCGTACATCTTCAAAAGTACCACTAAATCACATCGGATCTTTAGTCATTTTTCTGTAAACGATGTCACATCGTCGAAAATCTTCTGAAATGTGTAAGTTTGAGGTGCGTTATGTCGTGTGAAATCAATGAATTCCCAGTCTGTGATGATTGCCCACGCCTTTAAAATCGCCATGATGTAGGTACCTTATGACTTTTTATACACTCGGTTCGAGTTTTCTACTCTAGCTCTGTTGCGTTGCCGTGTGCGTAACTTGTCCTACATATTTTCGTATCGTCGAGTATAAGAGTAGGCTTTGGTGTTGCAACTTTAATGCGTGATACTTGTGGAAGATTTGAATATGTGGGATGTCGGGTTTTGGCCAGTTGGGCAATCTTCGAAATAATTTTGTTTATTTCGGACCCACCAATCAATGTTGTTTGTCTTCGAAACCTGTTTTTGACACTACATACCTACAAGCGAACTTTTTTTTACTTCTATCATTGAATATTTGAATGACAAAACTGTATCGCGATGATTATTTGAGCCAGGAAAATCGCGGCACCTTAAACATTCCAGGAATCGTACATGGCGATACCCATGTTGCATATCTTTAACGCCCCCGTATTAATTTAACAACCGTATCGAAAGTCGCGTAGGTTTGACGTCGTGAGTTTTTAATAAAAGTTTCGTGTGTGCCTATGGGCTGTCGGTGCCAACCCGCGACACGACCAGCTGCGACGTTACAGACAATTGATGCCAATAAGATCACGAATATTCATCAGACGTGATGCAACCAGAGTTTATGGATGCATCGATACACCGTCGACCAATTATTAGACGCTTATCTCCTCGACTTCTATATCTCGAGATTCTGATGATTAAAAAAAAAGAACTGGGACACACAAATTTCTGCGGTACCGTTCTAGATTTTTGAATAAAATTTCAAAAACAAAACACTTGTTCGGTGTCCCATATGTAAAGCAGGTACGTTCAGATTCACTCGCACCATTTATTCCGTGGATGAACGATCTTCCAGGCATTACGTAAGACGACATACGCATATTACAGAGAGACCTTGTCACTTATACCGCTTGCGTATTACGTCATTACTGTTATTGTGCCTTAGTGTGTATTACACGTGTTCGTGTACAGGTAGCATTCAAACGTGTCTCTATTATGAAGGCGGTATACTGTGCAGAAATAATGAATATTATTTCCAATTTTTTTGTCTAGAAACTAGTTTTTCCACGCGTTTTTTTTTTTTTCTTTGCTTCATCTCTGTAAAGAACACAAGAAAATTCTCTCAAGCGGAGAAGAAAAAAAATGTATTGAGAATAATTGCATGCGACGAGACAAAGAGTTGGACTCTAAAGATGAGCGTATAGTTTTATGGTTACGAGAAGTGCAGAACATTTCTAATCTGTTGTCTGTAACGTATACATATATCAGCGTTACTCTATTTGTTGCACACGGTATAATCGGTATTTAACGATAATTGATGGGTATTTCTGTGTTGAGTGCTGTAGGTGTGCCCTATTGCGTGTAGGTATAATGATTATAGTGTTATGGAAATAATGTGAGACAATTAACTTCCACATGCTGCAGCAGCAGTTATACTATCTTTAAACTTCACTTCAACCAGCTTCGTGTGTCGGTTTCCAATTTTTTCTGCGTTATTAAAAGCTGTAAAAACCGGAAAATTACAATCTCAATTTCGCCGACATTTCTCTACCGGTTAATTCTACCAAGGATTCGAAAAACTGATCGACTAAACGAGATTCTGCGGTAACTGCAGATTGTCCAGGAAACAGGAAACTAGAGTCTTCGCCAGCGACTGTAATCTAATCAGACATCGGATTTGATCGATTACGTCTAAGAACCGTGAACAACAAACAAAAATATGCATTTGCCTTATGCAAGAGACTACAATTGCATTCAAGATTATAATTGCATCAAGAAAACGCAAATCATGGTCTTGTCTGCGTGACGAATTACGATGAATACATTTCGCTCCGGGGATTCGCGATTAAATGACTGCGATTTTTATTCGAAAAAGACGGAACTTTGATCGCCGGTACTCGTGAAAGCTATGAATGAACGTGATTGAAAGCGGTTAAAAGTCTGATGCCTGATCAGGTGTTTAAGCGACGACAACATTCGTATCTACCAACGTGTTTGTTCCCGGTACGAAACGATATGCGTGGAACATACAAGAGGCATAAAATCTAGAGGAGAATGAGGCAAGGACAACCGGATGCCGCATCATCGCTAAAAATTTTCGTAACCGGTTTCGCATCGATCACGTTTGTTTAAACGCTAATTGAACCCGGCGCCATTGTTCTGTGATACGTAGCCAGTGAAAACCTTGCAAATCATAAAAATGTAGGCTGGAGAATTTCTTCGAAAATTATTTACTTTTTATCGTCTTAATTAGCGTCCGACACTGTCGCCAGAAAATTACCATACAAATGTGAGACAAAATATTGTATTAACAGTCATCGATTTCGTAGCGTTTGCAGACTTAAGTTTGCCGAAATCAGGTAAACAAATTCCCACACTGTTGTCAGTGACTTATATTCATATTCATTCTCACTGCCATCATGCGCCCGCGGCTCATTTCGCAAGACTTTAAAGCGTAGGTTTGGAACTTGCATATCTGTGATTCCTTTATTGCTCCTTGTACCCACACACGCACGTAGTTTCAGATGGTGAAACTGCAACGTGAGACTCGATATTTCGAACTATTTTTCTTACACAGTTTCTAAAGACACTGTAACCTACTATTTCAGACGCCATGATTTTACTTTCAAATTAATCGACGTACTATCTCATAACGACCAACTAATCACCAAAAAAGAATGTCAATAATTGAGTTTGGGAGCTTTAACTAATCCATGCGACG
Organism: Euura lappo; assembly: GCA_018257835.1. NCBI lineage: Eukaryota > Metazoa > Arthropoda > Insecta > Hymenoptera > Tenthredinidae > Euura > Euura lappo. The sequence continues at coordinate 863,193 of JAEUYN010000309.1, read as the reverse complement.
TTTCTCAATGTCCAAAAGAACGTCCAAAGATCCCAACATGTAAGGATTCACTTCGTGGTTGAAACCAAAGTCACTGCAACGTGGTTTGCTGACTGGTTTCTCCTCCATTCCCACATCCTAGACGCAGCTTTGTCAATTTGGTATGTAATTAATGCCCTCAATACCTGCGTGCAGGTTATTGGACAATGAACTACCTCCGCAAATTAAACGAAGCTAACAAGTGTAAAGTGTGATCATGCACCTGGCCGACACGACACGACTGTCGACTACCGTTCCATGGTGGGTAGAAGGAATTCAATGCAACGACATTCGTCCTTTTTACAACGCATATTAATCGTCATAACTTTTCAAAGCGGGTACGTATCTCCACCAATGGTAATCGGCACGCTGAGAATTTTATGGGACCAGCAATATCAGCTCCTTTTTCGAACGGATTAGACCTGGTCTCAGTCTTGTGAACTGATTCCTTCTGGTTACACACTGCAGTGTCTAGAGAATATAGAAAGACTGCTTCGGCAACGATTTTCCCAAGAATGCTGCTGAACTGCGGCTCTACCCGGTTGCTGTAAACTAAGATCAGGAATAAAACCATCAAGCTTGGCTAGTTATTTGCCAATAATGCCTTCATACCCTGGCGATGACGCGGTTCGCACGCATTTTATTCGTTTCCAAACGATCTATTCGATATTCCATAGCCAGTTAAATTTTTTGCCTCAAGTTCGATACCGGTACACTGTGGAAGGCAGTGGTTGCGTCGGGGAAAGGTAAAATAATACGAAACAGCTGACCATGTACAATTACTCGCTTGCTGCACTCCGCTGTCTGTCCGTCTCTCCACGTGGCGATTCCCCTCTTTCATACCATGGCATAAAAATGTTGAGTTCTCTACCTCTGACTTGTTACGAATCTACGTATCACCGTTACAGCACCGCTGTGGGGTACAACGAGCCTTTTTTTATAGTTGAATATTTTTTTGTGGATCAATAAGAACTGCGATCACAGATCGCATGAACCGGTAATTTTTAAGGATATGGGTGGGTAATGAGCAAGGTGATACGATGAGAAATTAATTCAACCCTGCACGGGTTATTATAGATTCTCAATTAACCGCTCGGTGCTTTGGTAATTACACGGCAATTAAACGACAGACTACCTACAACCTGACCTATACGACGTAGTTAGGGTATAGGACATCGAGGTGAAGTCACTTTTCAGCTTTAATGTAGACCAGCATCTACTTACGGGTTATGGCTCAACGAAACAAGTCGCAAGGGATTAGCATGGGTACAAATTTCAAATAGCTGAACATTTTCAATTATCCTTGTTTTCATGCGTGTAGTTGAAGTACTGAGGGATTTTGTACAAGAAGAATATTAGCCAGAACATTTTTTTGGAGAAGCACTTCTCATGTACTAATTCCCTCAATTGCTTTTGCGATAGTAAAGTTAATAACTCAATTAGCAGAATAATAATTGCACTAGAATCTGTATAATTAGAGCAAAGTATAGAAAAATGGTTAATTTGTCGATGGATTTACTGGTTCATATTTATAGCAATGCATGCGAATATCGTGCCTATAGGTATATCGAAATCCACATTTAGTTTCTATGTGTGTTTCTTTTCAGTCTAAATAAGGCGCTGAGTCTCAGTTCTTGAGCATAAAAATTCTTCTCCTCGTACATATATAAATGAAGATAAATCCTTACCTTTCGAACGTTACGTCATCATAGCTACAAATCTTCACCAATGAATTGGTTTCTTACTCAATTTTCACGTATATATTTCAATAGTCGAATCATTCTTTTTTCTTCTTCTTTCTGTTACGCAAAGAGAGAGTAATGAATTTATCCCCATTGGCGGTCCGAGACCTGGTATTAAAGACACTAGCTGCGCACTCTTGTTCACTCATTATCATCATGCCGCTATCTAATTAAATAGTGGCATATAAGAGTTAGAAATATAGGTCTAACAAATTGCATTGCATTTACAACCCGCTAACCCTAACTTATCGCTATCTAAGCCGTCGAGCCTTGAACTAACACGCGGAGATGATTTAAATCGTTATCTCTTCCATATACAGCCTCAACTTTCTTCGCTTTTGCACTACGAGTTTATGGCTAACCTTCGAAAGCAAGTTCAACGTCGGAAGTGTCATTAAGATAAGAAAATTATCGTCGAGCTTTCATCAACTTGGTTAGCGAGAAAAAGAAAAAAAAAACACTGACTATAGATTTGATGGCTTCACATTCCGAATAGCCAAATCATCGGAGATTTCATGGTCCATCGATGGTCCACCGGAAAGACATTTGAAAAAAAAAATAACTTACATCGAACGTGGCGACAGTCCGTCCATTGGTAATCCGGCATCGCCCACGTTTCTCAATCGCCAGCAGCTGTTAAAATAGGTACGGTTCGCTAATTGTGGGACACTTCCGGTCGATTATCGCTGCGAAGTGTGCTGTATAAGCACACGCGCGTCTAATTGATCGTGTGTATCGGATAGATAAGTAAATTTATACCTTGGCCCGAGGGCATCACGATGACTTCCTCGGACTTGTACTCTCGTCAATGTCCTCATTTTTTTTTTTGTTCGTTTTATCTTGTGTAATTCTAAAAAGTATAACTCAACGCGCTTTTACCATTCGTATTTCTTCAGATTATATTCTCTAGCCAGCTTCGTTTAGCTTTGCTTGACACCCTTTCTAGACAGTTAGAGAGATACCATATAGTTGTGTTTTATGCAGTGCAGCCTCTAACGCTGCCATACATCAGCGATGTAGAAAGCAGTATTTTTTTCATCTTATACCGACGACAACGACGAAGACGACGACGACAGTTGACGTTGAAGAGAAAAAAATAATGGTAATTCTAGGTCCGGTATATATCGATTACCGCACATTGTTCCAAATCAAGGAACAATCAGAGGATGACGTGTGACGTCACGATGCTAATTTTCGGTTGCAAGCATGTCCCTAGTCCCCACTTGTGAACATTACGACACAGGAAATGCAGAATGTGTACGCTTCACTGGTCTCACGTGTAACAATAAGAAACGGTCATTCGATCAAGAATGAACATTTTGACACTCTGACGTCACGGAGAATCGGAAGACGTTCCAGTCCATGTGATTAGATAATGATTTTTACCGATTTTCACATTTTTATGACCTGCGCGGGAGCCAATTCTGTACCATAATCAGTGAATGCAGAATTATAGTCTTCGACCCACTGTGGTACCGCTTTCCTGTTATTCTAATAATTATCGCGTGGGATTTAAATATGACGAATGATTCTAATCGCTGATATAATATCTGCGTTATGAATGGCGCGTATGTAGACCGCGAACGATTTATAGAAATAAATCAAGTGTTAAATTTCAATGTACTAAATAATGGGCGGACACAGGGAACACGCACCATGCTGGACGTGATCTGGATCATAAAGTAAATCCATTAACGATGTTTTGCATAAATTTTCGCATAAAGAGACTGCGCGCTGTGCACTGAAGATTTTATCTTCATGTACGCCATAAACGTGAAAGCATAAAATCCTCCGTTCCCATTAGATTAGTTAAGGACAATCGAGAAAATCGTGCCCGTCTCCATGAGGACATGGGTAACAAGGCGTAGGAGTTACATTTCCGTGCGTGGAAGTAACTTATAGGATCTACGAGCTTAAACAATGTCACGGTTGATATTTTACCGAGGTCCATTTAATAAACGAAAAATGAAAATCCTGCTCACGAAGAGACAAAACAACTGCATGGAACTATGGAGAATGCAGTATGCAACAGAGATACGAAGAAAAATTGAAAGAGAAAGAGAGAGAGAGAGAGTTAGAGGGGGGTCAAAGAGAAATAGTTACAGTCGGTCGTGTGTACTTTTATGGTGTCGCTGCTGTGTCCGAGTCACAAAGTGCTGCGTAGTTTCTATGCAAATCATATTTACAAGATTGCATGCCGCCGAATCGCATAAGGAGAGAGTACTGTACCTCTCATTTTCTGTATCGCTCAAAAGGGTTTCGACCGTTAATTTTCATTTTTTGTTCTTTTTTCAGATAAAATTGGAACGTGTCCTAGGAGTGACCGTGTCAAGCAATGCAGCTTTGGACTGTGATCAGACTAACGGACTGGTGGCTTACCCGGCTGGGTGAGTTGAATTTAAAAAATTACAAATATGTACAATGATTTGAGTTATCTAGTTCCTACTATCTCCGTATTTTCACCTACATACTTAGGAACCTTGTTAAATTGGTAATTAAACAACTGTAACGCGTTTTTATGTTATACCCACGGTCATGCGATTCTGAAGAATAGCGAAAGCATACGACCGTATAGTGTAGCAGAGCATTGTTCAAATCAGCTATGTGAAAGAAGAAATGTAATAAAATTTATATCTAAAGATGAGCTTTATGAAAGAAGATTAGTTCTATACTGATTAGGAAAAAGCTGAGAGTCTTTAATACCGTCTGAAATAAACTAGACGCGAACCACACTACAATCTGTCCGGGTCAAGTTTCTAATTGATTAATTATATGAACCCAAGATAACTAGATAAGAAATAGGTCAGTGAACGGGGAATGGACCAGAGATGCTGCGTGTCAGTTTTTTATTTAAACACAAATCCAGTACATCGTACAATATCATCACATATGAGGCAGTGCACCGTAGGAGATGAAAATCCTCTTTAATTCCGTAATTAGTTATACCTGAGGGGTAATTCATTACGGTCTCTGTGTTCAGTAAGCGAAAATCGTGGAGTTACTATGCGTGAACATCGGTCGTAGAATGAAAGTAGAATATAGCGTGTATAAACCCCGCATCAGATCCATAAGTTACGTCTGACAAGGTAAATCTCTTATGTCACTTCGTCTTGTTTCTCTTACTTGATAGACCTGCTGCAGATAATCGCGCGATGCACTGCTGAACCCTCTAAGAACAGTGCCACCATAAATATCGGGGATTATCATCGTTATACATTAACGATTTTCGATTTTACATCGTACATTAAAGACCCCGTGAGGGACTCACGGTAATTGTTACCTTTCATTCAAGAATCGACATTCTCGTATCCAACCTGCGAATTATTCTATCTGCCATTGATCAGCACACCACGTAGGTATAACGTTCGAGTCTAATGACTAGTTGCGCAACGAATGCGGTCTGGAGGTGATAATTGTTGTGCTTGAATATATTTTTTTTTTATTATCCAAAACGAAAGAATCGCTATTGATGAATGTGACGGGTTTTAGACTCCATTCAACACCCGCAGAGTATTTTTCGTTTTCTTCTTCGTCAACGAGAACCAGATATTTTTGAGTGATAGGTTCGTTCAGATTTATTCTCATGCCGTCGACCGGATCGTGAATCGCACATCTGGTAGGACTGGCAATTTATTTGTCGTTCGAGAAAGCCAGTGGGCAACGCTTTCCTCGGATGATCGAAGCGAAACTGTGCTGATTTCAGTTACTATTCGGTGCAGGTTTCCTTTAACGATGAATCCTATTTTCAAGTAAATTCTACCAGATCGTTTATGTATCGAGAGAGAACGGAACAGCTTTGGAAAAGTACGTTTTATAAGACGTTGAAAAAATATAGTGTCTGTTCTAAAACTAATCCGATTATCATTGCACGAGCAGGAAAAATTTTATACCGAATAAAAATAAGTTTATCTCAACTTTTACGTAAAGTCATCTTATTACGGAGTCAACTGACTGCCTCTATGAAGTTTACTCGAACACTTTGATGTCTCGTCAACTTTTCCAACGTATATTTTTCGTTATATCAATAGAGTTATAGACGGAAAGATAGAAATAAACAAAATCGTGGGTGGTCTTGTCCCAGGAAGAAGAGCTCAAGTATTTTGAGAAAGTTTTATATTCATCTGACTATGAAGATTTTTTATGTTTTTTTTTTCTTTAATTAAAAGGGGTATTGTTGCTCACCGATTGTAACAAACTTTCATTCAATTAGTCCCGCCTTCAGTACTGAGCCCTGTTCGTTCGAAGGTCGTTTATGCACCGAGTGATTCGAAGACTATTCATTACTGTCCATAATTAAAGTCCCATTGTTGTTTGCATGCCTAGATATTATTCTAATTGCATAATATTCCAAGGAAAGTTAACACCTTGAAAAAAAAAAAACGATCGGTTCGGCGCCTAGATGTTAAAAAAAAAAAAATGCAAAGACCTTGCGTATACAGTAATGATCGCATAACTCCCAATGCCGTGCGTAGGCGGTCTTCAAGGTATACGCAAATACGGTATATCCCATCAAAATCTTCCTACACAGAAATGCCTCAAATCTATCATTAGCAGAAATCAAAGTATTTGGATGAGATTTTAATTGACTCACATCTGCGATCGTAGATTCTTTTGCCCGAGGGGTGATTTAATTGCTGAAATCGTATCTAATCTTTCGAAACGAAATCAATGAAAATTTCATTGAAATTATCCCAAGTGTCTTGATGTATAATTTGTCGTTTTGGAAACTCTTTTTTTTTTGGTTCATTAGAAAATAATTCAAAAATTCTGCCGGATGTGAAACCGGGAACTGACCGCGACCTTCTTCTGTTCAAAAGTGTATAATCATTGAGACAATAGTTCATTACAGCCCCGAGTGATTGTCTATGAAAGTAGGCGGTCCGATTCAAGCTCCAGAATAATTTTTGCGGTTTGATTCATCTTCTGTTATACTTTTTTGTCTCCCCTTTGGCCGGTTTGAGCTCGTTGTACCGTGATTGAAAAAGTGAAGGCATCCCAGATCGAATGTAACTATACGTACGTGATTTTTAGCAACATAGACTTTCTTTGATCCGTCCACGTGGTCGTTGCCTACATATTGGCAATGAATTGGCAATTATTATTACCGGTGACCCAGTGACCTTTACCCGCTGGCTGTATGCTTTTCTGTACCCACTAAACTCGTAAAGCTATCCCAGATATACCTACGGTCGGTCCTCGGTACTATATTCTGTATCTTGATGTATCCACAGCCTTTATTTCTCTCCATATGCCAGCTATTATATATTTACGAGGCATGTGTTCATGCCAGGACACAAACGGGCACCGCATAGACGCCGTTCGAACCCAGTCTAGTATTCACGAGGATCTCGTGGTCCGTTTATATATGTGCCAGTTTTCACCAGGTCGAGAGACCACCGCGTCCGAACCTTTCCCTCTTTCTTTATTTCCTTTTACTACTCGCGACCTCGTCGATGTACGTAAGAGGTAGGTACTCAAATACTAGAAGAGGCGACTTTAGGCGTCGCTCACAACGTCGCGTCTTTTTAACCACCGGATCGATTCTTGTTCTCGAATTTTTTCACTTTGGTGTGAAAATAACCTCGACTATATCCTATAACTTGACACTCGGCTCTGTTCTTAGTCAGCGTTATCATTCTATGTCGCCCGCAGTCCTCAAAGACGGCGCAGGACCGTCGATCTTCCAAGAAGTTGAAGAGTACCGTAGGACGTTATTATTTTCGAATTCTTATTTAAAAAAAGAAAAATCTCCGCACCGCGGCTCTATGACTATGGCTTCTCATAGATATGTTAATTTCTACTTTAAAAGACTCGCTTCATAAATTCCGAGACGTGATGGATGGAAAGGTCTTTGAACCCGACAATCGCAGACTTTGTCGTCGCTGTCTTTGGTACCTGAAAGTGAAGTAACCGGAAACGCGACTACTTATATGAACGCTCACCTGAAGTCACTGATCACATATCCTATTCGTTCAATAATTCGATTTTCATTTCATCGCGGTCTACACTGTAAAAAATGATCGTGCAGAATTTACAACACATTAACTACACGAAAGTCTTGTAAAATTACACATTTAGTACAGCAAATTGAATGCTACGCATGTTCTTTGAATTTATCAACAAATTTTTGATATCACTATACAGTCATCGTTCGACGTAAATCGAAATCAATTCTAATGTGTGGTTTAAGAACTTTCTTCGCCTACTTCTGAACACTGTATATAATAGATACTGTAATGGAGACCAGTTTTTAGATCAAGACAAAAGAATGAATAAAAATCGTCATGTGATAGTTGATCGTAATTACGTTGATTTCTATGGTAGTAGTAAAAGTCGCCATTCTGTTCGGTGGTTTCCGATCAATCTCTAGACCTCATCTGAATAAGATTGGGCGGAGACAAATCGGGTCGGTATAAGATTGATAAAAAGATTGCTGCTAAAAAAACTTGCGATCATTCGAATTCGTTTGCTCACGTATTCATCTACTCGTTTGAATCGAGGCAACTCCAGCCCAGCTGGATAAATTCTATGGTCCAATAAAGAAATCTGCACCACATATCGTAAGACTTTCGAGTGAAGTCGAGCTTATGCAACTGCAAGTAGCTGCTGCGTTTTGTGCAGAGGTGTAGAAATTATAACGTAGTTTACACCTTGGTATGCGAGGACTAGGGGGATATAAATAAACCACCAGTGGTCGATCTGAATCAAACTATAAGTTTATTGACTCGGAAATCGATAGGCGTAATGTGTACATACTTAATTTTGTTATTTACAACGTATACCTGTAACATAGACGAACGGATAAAGCCACGGTACGTGTGACGGACCACGTTACCGCAAACGACGTTTGCAGTCCATACTTGTAGTCCGCACGTGTCGAATTCATGGCGTATCCTTCGATGTCCATATATCCTACTCGTCTCCATTGTGAGCTGCTTTGAATTTCGTTTTTTTATGATACCGGCCAGTCGATTAAAACGAGCTCGAGATTTTTTTTTTTTGCTTTTTCTACCGACGGGTGCGTGACGTCGATTTCATAGAATCGGTGGTATCATCTGTCCATTTTCTATCTCGTGATTAAGAATCGTGGCCGTTGTCCCGTGACTTGAGATCGAGGCCTCTGGCAGAGCTGACTTCCAACCCGGGAGAAAGCAGCGTGAACCGAACGAAGCATAAAGGTATGAAATTACGGTTGGAAATGCCCCCGGCTGATCGAGGTAATACCGCGGTTGTATCTCAGCGTTTTTATAACTATATATATATGGGTACCTGAGCCGCGGTGAACTTGAACTTAACTTACCGATTCTCGTCAATCCGCGTGCAGATATTCGTTCCCTCGAGCTAGTTACCGAGGTACGAGGTAAGTAACATACCTTCCCAGACTCCACGGTGCCAAAGAAACACGCACTGCAACCCGGACCGCGATATAGCCGGGTTCGTATGACCCAGAATGCAACGGGTAGCACAATACCCTCGATATTATCGATGGAGATCTGGATACAAAAAACCGTGTACCGATGGTGTATGGAAAAAGTTCATTAAAAGAACAATGTACAATGGGACTTTATCTCTGTCCTCGGCCAATTAGAATCAGGTTGAATCGTTTATTGGGTTGAATTTCGAGCTGTGATCCACTTGAAATTTAATGTATTGAATTACGGCCACGCGTGTGCGTCCTTTCGTAATTATTTTAAATTAGGGTCGGAACGATTTCTGACGGAGGTATATAATGAGGTGTAATGACCGTTTTCTTCTCTTAACGCGTTCCAGATGCACTGTGGTATTGTTCAACCCACGTAAAAACAGTCAGACCCACGTGCTTAACGGATGCCGAAAGACTGTTACTTCACTAGCTCTTTCGGGGGATGGAAAACTCTTGGCTACCGGGGAATGCGGACATGTTCCTAACGTCAGAGTATGGGATGTTTCAGACCCTCACAATGCCGTTCAAATTGCAGAGTTTCCGGGACACAAATATGGCATCAATTGCGTGGTAAGTTTACAAAAACAAAATTATTACCTGTAACATGATATAATAACATGTTTCAACGTCATCAATAATTCATTATCACTGGTCAAGAATTCGAGTGGGATTGAAATTCATTAAGGAAAAAAACGGGGGACTACACAATTATTTAAATGTTTCCATGCTTGAAAATTTGAAGCCGATTCAAATGAGTGTTAATGGCGTCAGATTTATAGAAAACACTTAAAAGTTTTCGAGTGGTGCTTCGGAGTTAGTATTCCGTGTACTATACGGTGACTTGAACGCGTGAGTAAGAAAGGACCCCGCCTATGAATAGGAAAAAGGCCAGTGCAATGCAACGGTGCAACTGCACGGGAGAAGGTGACTCGTGAACTCTCTTCGAGTACCTTACGTTCACGTACGTACAGCTACTGTACATAGAATGCAGCATGTACCTACGTACAAACTAGGCAGGTAGTCTAGGTGTATTATATATTTATATCTTCAACTGCCAGGTGTCGCGTAAGTTTCATGCTAATTAGCGATAACCAAGATGGTTCGAATTAGTACTTCGTAGACATAACGAGCGGAAGAGGAATAATTTCAGATACATGACGTTATTTTATAATTTTACTGTTACCTCAGTTTAGGTAAATTATGTGAATCTTGAAAATTTGTCATTTCGGCTTGAATTCATCAACGACGAAAATTCAATCATCTTTTGATGGTTGTATACTTTTTTTAATGGACATTTTTGGGCGATGATACGGAGTGGATTAAATAAGCCGTATGGAACGGGCGCAGCACCGCGTTATACGAGGAAATTACTCTATAGGATCGTAACGGTGTATCGCGTAGCTACACGAACTCGTGTATTTTCATACTTGAACGTTTCGTGCTCCAGGGTTAGCATTTGAGAATTTTTCACGTGCCAGGGGAACCGTAAATACGCATAATCTCGCGTGACCGACGAGGCTTCGAGTCAAACGAAGTAAACCTTTGAGCGTTATACTTTGGAACAACAAATGTTACAATGCTGCTCTGCATGGCTGGACTTCCAGAAATACACCTTGGTCCTAATTTTCATAAAACATGATCATTATTGTTATTTTCTTGATCTAAATTCATCAGATGGAATAATGACTAGGGGCTTTTTCGTGCTTGACAATTGTTTAAAGTGAATGATCGACTATTTCAGGCGTTTTCACCAGGCAACAAATACGTGGTATCGGTCGGTTCCCAACATGACATGATCGTCAATGTGTGGGACTGGAGGAACAACGTTAAAGTTGCGTCGAATAAAGTATCGAGCAAAGTAAAGGCCGTTTCGTTTGCTGAAAATGGGAACTATTTTGTCACCGTTGGAAACAGGCATGTCAAGTTCTGGTACTTGGAATACTCACGCAGCGCCAAGGTAAGACTTTACCCTATCCTCGAATCTCAACAGAGTTATGAAAAGACGAGAAAAATATAATTGGAAGAAAAGATACAAAGCAATATTGACGATCCTGTATCTTTAAATGATGAATCTCACTACGAGGAATTGTTTCTACTTCTTGTGAACACTGAGGAATTTAGTCCAAAGTCCAAATTTTTTCTTCTTGACATTTCTTTGTGCTCAACTAGTGTCTTTAAAACTGTTTCCATGTCTTACATGAATATATTAATTTCATGAAATAGGGCCAAAATATAATTCAGATGATAAGCAACGTCGATTTTTTGCTTGTTTGGAAGGATATTTTTTTTATGATTTTTTGTCTATATAATTGCACCAGGAATGATTATAAATATTTTATCTCTATGATTCCAAATTTTTGACAATCATGAATCTTAGTGTCAAAATGATAAAACTTGAAAAATCAGGGCTTAAAATAACGCAACCCTGCAACGACGATCATAATTTGATCTTTTTTGAGAACTTCAAATATTTTTTAAACCTCATAAATCGCGGGTCTATGAAATTTTTCTATTTCTCCTCGAAATTCACTGTCATGGGTGCTTTAGAGTCTGAATTAGATATTATTATAGGCTTTCAAGTAGATCCAGAGGAAATTGAAGATAATAATCTAATTGAAGTTTGATGCTTATTTTTACAGTACAAAGAGCCTGTACCCTTGATGGGGAGGTCTGCTATTCTCGGGGAACAAAGAAACAATGATTTTGTCGATGTTGCCTGCGGCAGAGGAGAAATGGCTGATTCCACGTATGCCATTACCAAGACTGGACTACTCTGTGAATTCAATAATAGAAGACTCTTGGACAAATGGGTAGAGTTAAGGGTGAGTCCGAGTCCTTCCTGAAACTTATTTCCAACGAAAGGCCTTCGCACCTTGTTCTGAACAAATTTCACACTTCAATACCGCTAACAAAAATTGTATTCTGGCGAAATTAACACCTTCATTATAAACGTTCCATTTATTTTCACAGACAATTAGTGCCAATTGTATGGCTGTTGGCGCCGAATACATTTTCATAGGCTGTGCCGATGGAATCGTAAGGTGCTTCAGCCCCGTTTCTTTGGAATTCGTCACAACGTTACCCAGAACACATTACCTCGGGGTAGACGTTGCCCAAGGATTAACTATCAGGTAAACAGTCGCTGAAACTAGGGAAAATTCTTCATCGTCAAACCCCAATTTTTATTAAACGTTTTATTCCTTTCAGTCACATGTCCCAACACCCTGCGAGCGCCAAATATCCAGACACCATAGCCTTGGCTTACGACGAATGCCACCACAAATTAACTTGCGTGTACAACGATCACAGCATCTATGTGTGGGACGTCAGGGATATCAGAAGAGTCGGGAAGTCTCATTCCTTTCTCTATCACTCCGCCTGCATATGGGGCGTAGAAATGTACCCCACAGGCTCAGACTCTGCTAGCGCCATGCCTCCTGGCAGCTTCGTCACTTGCTCCAGTGACGATACTATTCGGGTTTGGAATTTGGAGAAGGATTTGCAACCAGATGATACCATGTATAGGAGGAATATCTACAGCAACGTAAGTCGCCTCAATATATTCACGTCTACTGCCCTCTTCCCTTCATCGTTACTTCATTTCTTCTCGTTTCTTGTTTCAGGAACTTTTGAAGGTCTTATACATCGACCCGGAATTGACCTACCTAAAGGATCTAGACTTGGCTGCGGCTGGTTCTGCAGAAAAAAGCGACGCCTCGTACGACGGAAGAAACGGAGTGAGATCGATTCGGATTAGTCCCGACGGAAAGCATCTTGCGTCCGGAGATAGGTGGGCTTCAAATTCATATTGATGAGCTTAGTTGGCTGTAGAATGCACGGATTAACGTCTGTTTGCTCGCAGGTCTGGTAATATACGAATTCACGAAGTATCTACCCTGGAAGAACTTTGCCGAGTAGAAGCCCACGACGCGGAAGTACTTTGCCTCGAGTACTCTAGGTACTCGAAATTCTCTAAGGAAGATACGCCCAAACTATTAGCCAGTGCCTCCAGAGACAGACTGATTCATGTGTTCAGCGTCGATCATGGGTATAACTTTGTACAGACCCTAGACGATCATAGCTCGTCCATAACGGCCGTCCGATTCTTCAATCCCACAAATCAACCCAATCAGGTTCAAATGGTCTCCTGTGGGGCGGATAAGAGCATCATTTTCAGACAGCTTCAAGGGGTGAGTGTTCCTCCATTTATCCCAATTCACAAAGGTCGATGTTCGGCTGATAATAATGTTCAAATCTTATTCCAGACGCCAGGAGGCACACCACAGTTCGCTAGAGGCCATAACGCAGCTGGGAAGACGACGCTGTACGATATGGAAGTGGATTCGAGTCAAAAGCACGTCCTGACAGCCTGCCAAGATAGGAATATCCGAGTTTATAACGTAGCTACTGCCAAACACAGTAAAACTTTCAAGGGATCTGCCGGCGAAGATGGGTCCCTTATAAAAGTTGTTTTAGGTATTTAATCATTTCGTAGATTCTATCCTCTCCGCTGTTTGACACTGATAAATGTTCTACCTCATAAATTGAATTCTAGATGCTTCGGGAATTTACGTGGCTACTTCTTGCACCGATAAAACCTTATGCGTCTACGATTACTACAGCGGAGAATGCATGGCTACCATGCTGGGGCACTCCGAACTCGTCACCGGCCTCAGATTCAGCCCTGATTGTCGGCATCTAGTCTCTGCCAGCGGGGATGGCTGTGTTTTTGTATGGAAAGTTCCTCACGACATGGTCGTCACCATGCAAGCTCGACTCGCTCAGCAAGCTATGCGAGCTGGAAAGTGAGTAAATTCAATATCAGATGACTTCATTCTGATTCAACAAAAGCATCATACTAATTTTTGAACTGAATAATTTTCCCAGGAGGCCACCGCTGGTGAACGGAGGTAGCGTCGCTGTTCATCTAGACAATGAAACGTTTGGTGCTCCTCCCCCAGAGTTTCTTGACCCGAACGCGAATCCGACGCCTCAAGGAACTGGAATCGACTACCGTTTCAGTGTCGGGCAGCTACCTCTCTGGGCCAAGAAGCAGATAACGACAACTGCAGCGACGGCTGAAGAAACGCCACCGCTTGGCAGCGGAGGGAGAATGCTTGGGGTTGATTTACCCAAGGGAAGATGGGCGCAAAGGGTGCAGCAAAGCGACGGTATCACTGTCAAGTCCGTTTACGACAGTGATCCGGTCATTCCATTCCCATCTCCACGTATAGGAGGTGGGGCTGATTCTGATGGAGGCGGTGGTGGCGGAGGATCTAAAGATAGCTCTATCGACAGCGGGACTGAGACTAAATGCAGCAGCGACTATAGACGGGATACGATGATCATCAAGAGGGTAAATTTTCGAAGCTTTTGCAGAAATTTGCATGAATTTTCATCCAGTTTCAAGAATCAGCTCGACAAGACCAAAAGATTTGATAATTTGATTGTAATATTCATCGCTGCACGTTTTGTTTCGTCCGTAGTGGAGCTTTGCAGAGATAATTACACTGCTGATAATCAGTTGCAATCACGTAACAAATTCAAATGCAAAACAAGTCACACTTGCTTACATATTTTTCTATTAATCTTTCGAATGCAGACTTTAAGTTCATCAGTTCTGTGCCAGAAATAACAAAGATTTTAACAACATTTTCTAGGACGAGGACGAAAATGAGTTTCAGCCATGTCCAGATAGTTACAGGGAATTGGCTGATGATTCAAAACAGGTACTAACTTGTCGCAATAACAATATTAATTCATTATTTAAAACAAATCTGCGACGAGTGAATCATTTCAAACGCATGCATAACTTCAAGAGATGCTTACATACACATCACGACTAGTTACGTGTATTTTTGTCCTGTCATTTGTTGGAAAGTTCTCTTAATCAAACTTTATTTATGCTGATTCTGCTTCAGAATGAATAAAGTGTAAATATCGTCGAATGTTATCTGATTTTTTCCCCCCAGTTAATCAGCTTTGTTTAATTTGCAATGTTTTCTCGTTTTGTTTGGTGCCATTATGCCATTGATCACTACAATTATTTCGAATGAATCGCGTAGGTGATGGGAGGTAACGTGACCGTAACTAGAGGTAGCAATTTGACGGAATTGACTCGGCAGTCAAGGAGCCGCCATCACACCGACGACAGCAGTCTTGGAAGTTTCAAGTTCGAGGTACATGACGTTTAAACTGTCGTCTGAAAGACGGACAAATACCGATCATCCACGAAAATTCGATTAAAATTACTTTTGCATCGAAATTTTGTTTTGTCACAGCTTTGCCCTCGCACCTTTTATTTCTGGTTTTGTCATTGCATTAGTGAACAACTTATCAGTTACACTCGAAAATCCATTCATTCAGAGAAATGCGGCAAGACTCAAGTCCCTTTTCTAGACACACTCAGTAAATATTGTTTTTTTCCGTATTATACAGGACCATGAAAGCACGGAGCATGACGGAGACGTCGAGGATTACTCAGAGGGCGAAAATGGTACCACTGGCTCTGAGAAGTCACACCATCATGCCCTCATGTATTATCCACCCACAGAGGACATTGTGTCCAACCAATTCACCGTTAATGCCATGGATGTTGAAGAACTGAGAAGGTCAGTTGGATAATATTCTTGACATCGTCGATTCATGATGAGGAAACAGTTTTATCGTTGATTCTTCCTTTCCAGATCCCAGAGGAGACTAAAGAAACCCAGAGGCGGCGACGCGGCACGGGGTAACGAATTAACAGCTTCGGGTAGTCAAGACGATTCCGATTCTGAAGGCGGAGCGTCGACGCCGAGTGCAGAGCGGAATCCTCTTTCTATCCTTTCGGAAGCAAGCTCTGAGAGCTTTGATCAGATGGCGAATCAGAGCCATCGAGAAAAGTATTTGAAGAGTGCTTTCGAGTCCCTCAGCGGTGCCGAGGAGCCAACTAATATGTCTAAAACTACCAGCATCAGTTCAAAGTTTCACGGACGGTAATTGAACCGATAACCCTTGGGTTCCCATTCTAGTGCTTGCTTAATCAAAGCTTTATCCCACAGGACGAATTCCACGGGCGAAAGCGCGGCAAGCAGGGTAAGAAATGTGGCTGTGATAAATGCCGCAAAGCATACGAGAGGAGACACAGACGCGACTAAGAAACGAGAGGAACTACAGAGGAGGATAGAGGAAACTAGAAGAAAACTGCAAAGTGTGAGTGAAATTTTATTTATTATAACGAGAAGAAATTAACAATGGTAAGGTAACTGTTTAATTTTTTGTTTCTTCACAGGTGGGATATCGGTCGTCTTTGAAATCGAGTCAGAGTATATCGGATCTGAGCAGTCACATTCCCTCAGAGAAGCATCACCGGCAAGGGAGAATAAGTACAGGTAATAGAATCGGACAGACGATTCAAAGCGCGAGACTAACGAATACTAACAAACCCCCGCCAAATCCAAAACCTAAATTCAATCCGAATCAACTATCTGCTAACAAAGCCCCATTTTCTGGGAATGCTTATTCCAAGTTTGAGACACCACGTGAAAAGATTTTGCCTAAAAGTCAAACCACTGCTTGTATAAGTGAGAAATTAAAGCCCAAAGCCAATCCTAGACGTCCGGTAACATTGAGCTTGAAGAAAACTGAAAAGTATAAGCTGTCCTTGAACAAGGCCAATCAATCACTGCCAGAATCACCTGTTTCCGAGGAACTTAAGATTCTCAAGGAAAAATGCAGGAAGAACGCCAATCGTTTCGCTCGCTTCGCCGCCAAGAGAAAATCCTGTAGTTACTTCATCGGATTAGACGACAACGAAACTGAATTAGAAAATATAACTAAATCGTTCGAGAGCTTGCCAGCCATGAACGAAATCGTAGAACACAAGTCTGTCGAAGCATCGGGAAACGACGACGATGGGAATGGAAGTTTTAGCGACGATTCTTTGGAAGGGGATTATAAGAACCCTCCGAGAAGGTGCGTCAGCGATTATCTGATATTCAACTACCCGGAACTGTCTGAAAACCAAAACTATCCGAATTACCAAAATCTGCGTAGGAGAATTATGACCCAATCGCAAGAGAGCATTTTGTCCGACGTGTCCGTGGAATCATTTTCTAAGGGCAGCGCCGAAATATTGGACTATAATTTCGAACACGAGAGACATTCCAGTGCCAGCTTCTTCCTCTCTCGACGAAAGATGCAGGCGTGCAGAAGCCAGGAGAGTATTCTAACGGACGAATCTGATTACCAGATGTTTCCTCTCAGAGAAACTGCCGATCATAGAAGTACGGAGAGTGTTTTAACCGACGATTCAGATTCCCTGGTAAAATCTGCTCCGTTAGAAATGCTCTTCGATTCACATTACAAACGTAAGAGACAAAACTCTGAGACTTACGGCGGGAATTCTAACAACGCAACGGAAAATAAAGCTAAAAGTAACTCGCAGAAGACTTCCGACGATCCCAGCCAACTCAGGGCAGTGTCTAGATCGAAATCGTTGCAGGATACGCGGTTGAATACTGTAAAGACAATGAATCATCGCCAAAGTGAAACTGGACAGCCCGTAACATCCGTTCATTATGACTTCAACTCCGGCGACAATAACGAAAAGTCTAATAACCCGGAAGAAACTTGCGGCATTGATTCGAAAGCTAAAAGCAATACTTCGAGGACACCGGGTGAGCCGAAATCGATGTTCATACCGAGCGACTTCGTGGCTCATAAGCCCCCGAAGCCAAAGAGAAACTCTGCGAGGACCCAGAGCATGCGAAACAGGGCAAGACCAGCATGGAATAAGTATAATCTGGACGCGTCTCAGTCTCAGTACTCCGAATGCTTGACAAATTACCACTGCACGGATCATTCTCAGAATCCCGAAGTCTTGAGTACTTCGGAGCAGAGTACAGCACAAGCGATGCCAAATTCATCCCAAGAATCGGATAAAATGGTCGATAGCGACCGGCGGAGGAAAAACAGGTCGGAAGATAACTTGAAAAAATTTGAGAAGTTCTTACAGTGTTCGAAGTATTCCTCGCAGACCAACGACAACCAAATGGAGAAATCTAAGTACCTAAGTTTGCCGTTGAAACACGCAAAACAAATTTCATATTTCGAGGGTCACTCAGATTACGAGTCAAAATCAAATTTCGAAAATAAAAACTTTCAGAAGACTGAGATTGTAGCCGATGCCAATAGCCAAAATTATGAAGAATCTACAGTGCAGAAATCAGGCCAAGAAAATGAACAGAATAAACATTTTGAGAACGAAATTCCGACCAAAGATACGCCGGAACGATACGACTCTCTCGAACCGAATCTAAATCTCTCCCTGAACTTCCAAGCTCTGGAGGTCGAGGCGTCGGTTTCAGCTGCCCAGATTGAAAGCAAGAATATACGAGCGCAGGATAAGAACGTGGATATTAGGATCAGTAGAGCGATCGAAGGAACGGTGAAGCTGTTATCTAAGGAGTTCGAAAATTTGGTTCGAAGAGAAACGTACTTTGCTCAAGGTAAAGATTTGAGGCAATTACGCAGTCAAGATGCGAGTGAAAATTTTGCTAAATTGGAAGCTGAGAGAGACACCAAGGGTTGGATGCTGAGACGCGAGGCTCGTGGACAATCGGGAGAAGACAGCGACTGCGCAGATGTTTCTGCGATGGATAGATCCATTGTCGAGAGTGGATCTTCCACTTCGGCATCGAGCTGTACTAACTCTCCTAAACGACTGTGGCCCCCGGCTTCACACTGCCAAAGTCATGCCAAATGGACAAAGAAACTTCCAACTATAAATCAGGCCATTCTACCGTCAAAACAACATTATACAGGTACCGCAGAGTATTGCAAAGAGTCTGGAGACCAATCATTGTATTTTTATGCAAGGAATGAATATTATTTCGTTATCGATCGATGTTCCTGATTATTATTTCGTTTTCGAGTACAGTGATATCCACGACGTTGTACTGGCTTTATTTTAAGTTACAAGGAGACAGCAATTACTTTTCAGTTTGGATGCTATTAAACCCCATACAGTAGGGTTTTTTTTTTCATAAAGATTTGAACAAGCTTTGAGGATGATTTTTACTTTCGCATGTGCGCAGTCGATCATTTTGGCATGTTCTTTTCAGCACCCTGTGTTCAATTTACGATTTATGTACCCAGTTCGATCTCATCCTCACCTTCACCCTCTCCACTTTTAATTTAATCTATCAACAGCCACGCAGTTATGCAGATGAAATCTTTCTATGGTAGTAAAAAAAGAATCTCATTTTTCATTTTGTCGCATAACGCTGGCTGTTGATAAATATTCTTGATACGTTTGATCTGTTTTCTACTTTCCTGGAATTGTGATCCCAGGAAGATATAAAACGGGACAAAAATTTACTCTGCAACGCGTGCATTATGTCAAATGTAGTTTAGTGCATGTGTGTGTGTGTGTTGTCAACAGTTGCCAGTAGTGGGGGGCGTCTTTCTTCAAAAGTTATTGACAGCGAGGAGGAGGGAGGAGGTATGAGACGTGCCTGCTCGCTCAGCGACCTCTCCGTCAGTCCACCAAACCGGTTACTGCATGGTCCGATAAAAGGTATTAAATCGTCACTCGATCATTTCTTTGGAACGATCAATTATATATTTATTTACCTACTCAGAAGAAAAACGAACAATAGCTGTGCTTCGTGCTTGTCACATAATACCCTCTCCACACATGCAATTCATTATCTCTCTTCTACGTCGACGGGTCTAGTGTAACGAGAAACCATGCGATATTTACTGATCGAACGATGACTAATAGTTTCAGGAAAGCTTACCACCAAAAATGGAACCAGCTCTTCTAGAGGGAGCGGTAGCGGGGGCAATGGAGGTCAATCGAGACATACAGCAGGGAAAGGCTATGGAAATCACATGACGCGAAGCAGTAGCGTGGGTGTATTGAATCAGGTAATTTCTATTATTGAACCGATATTATGGTGGATAAATTGCTTGTTTCATCGATCGAAGTCGATTAGATCGGTTTTTATTCTGTTTTCGAGGGTGTTTAGGAATGTGAACAAGCTCCGGTTTCTATGAGCCTACCGAACACCGAAATTAGCATAAAACTTTCACTGCTTAACTCCGGAATGTTTAATTTTATAGCAAAGTGACTCGGAATCAGACGTGGGCATCTCTGGAGGCGGAAGAGTCTGGAATAGTCAAAGTAGTGGAAACAGGATAAGCGGTCTTATGAGGCCGACTATAAGCTCGCAAAATAAAGCAAATCATCAAATGAAATCAACTTCGTCTTCGGGAAATGGGCTCCCCTCGGTACTGCGAAGGCGTGGTATGCAGGGAGCTTATTCCAGTGGTTTGTAGTCTTTTTTCGAAAATCGTTTCACTTCCTGATCCAAGTCTCATACTCTCTCTTCCACCTTACAGTGAATCTAAGTCAAGTAGGAAACCATGAGGACTCGAGCTCCGAGGATACGTCTTCGAACGGAAACTCTGGGAAGCCGGCTTTACCTCCGAGGCCAAGAAGCATCAGTATTGATCACTCCGCAGCTAGGTGAGTTAGCAACATTTGCTATTGACTAACAAAATTCGATGTGTTACTCTGATTCAAATGCAATTCTCTAGTTTAAGCATACCCACCGCCATGGTCAGGAGGTCAGGGTCGACGACAGCTATGACCAATGGCAGGGGAGTGACTAACGGTTCGGCGGGACAAGGCGGGAGCAGATTGGCGCCTGCAAATCGTAATCAACTTGAACCGAGTCCTCAAGAACTTCCAGTCAAGGACACCGATCATGCCATTGATATTGCCAGTGCCGAATGTAAGATTTTTTTTTACCTATTCTGACGAACATCTTGGTGAAATTGTTTCAGAACTCGTGTTCTTTCCTTGTTACTAATGTGATAATTAATGAGAGATTTTTACCCCCGCAGTAGTCATGGATAACAGTTTAGGTAAACTAAAGCCGCCTATTGAGAATGCCGTGCTGTGAAATTAATAAACCTTGCATTGAGTAAATGATTAATTTGTAAGTGATCATGCTATGGCCGAAAAAGTTTCACCCCCAAAGCACTAGTCGAGAAAAAGAGACTAGAATATTACGTAGTCATGTTATATTCGTGCTGATTGCTGTACATAAATGCTACAAACGGATTATAATTACCCGGTATATTTATTTTCTTATTTTCTTTCGGAACTGTTTCAAAAATGATTATTCATTTGTCCAAACTGATCGTGAGATTTGTAAATATTGTCACAGCTAATTGTACAGCTTCAGTGTTTCGCTTTATCACGGTAGCAGGGATAATATACACAAAATTTTATCAATCAAATTCTGTGAATTTTAATTCCTTCACATTGGACAGCGAATTTCATTCATAATCATTCTACTAGTTATGAATTTTTCAATCAAATTAGAAGTCATAGAAGATACGGTACTGGATTACTTATCAATGTTTGAATATTCATACATATAACTCTAGAAGTGTTGATTGAAAGAACATTTTTTAAATAGCATGATCTCATACGGATTTTAGACTATACATAATAACTCGCATGCAATTCTGCACATTACGTTTTTCGACATTATTCTAATATAAAATAGGCCATAGAAATCTTGTTACATGTACATATTACACGCCACAGAAGACAATGAATTTATTTTACAATCACCTTTGAATGTGAATAAATTGCAGATGTTGATTTTCCACTATATTAAACAAAAAAAGTGGAATATTGTCCTATGTACAGTCCATCATTGAAAAATCGTTTCAAAATGTACAAAAATTTGTACATAATATTGTAAACAGGTATATTTTCAACTCCAAAAACTGTATCGTATATTTTTCTTACACACAGTGTCGACCCAATTGTGCAACACGATAGCGGATGAGCTAACAAGAACAGCTGACAATGTCGTACAGCTCTACAAACGGCTGACACTGGATAACTCCGGCGACCCTTCGGCGACTGCTCTTGATCGAGACACGATGCTGCGAGGTCTGGAGTCCTCCGTCAATGAAGCTATGCATACTTTGAGGCTGGTAGCCGCGAGTACCACAAACCATAACGAGGAGGGAGGAAATACGAACGAAGCAACGGCCAAGTTCCAGGAACTTGTCGCCGGACAGGATCAGGGAAAAGTCGTGAATATGATGCAGCAGTATTCTGAGCTCCTTTTGAACCTTATGCAACAAAGAATGGGTGGGAACCAGACAAACCACACATAAACTTTGCTTCGGAATAAATAAGGCGAAGGCAGAGTTCGTTGGGGGACTTTATGAGTGATTTTAATACCGAGATAATCTGTGTAGTTTCGAATGAACGTAGATCATGTTAGTAGTTGATTATGAACGAAGAGTATTTGAAATGTTATCTTCGTTGAAATCGTGAAATAGGAACGAGATTGAAGAACGACCAAGTCGTTATGGTCTGAATGGATTTTAGAATTTTTCTTTGCGATCGCTGTAACAGATCAGAAACTCATCTGCGAGATGTTTAATGTATGATGAAAGGGCCGATGGTGGTCGGAGCTGCCTGTACCTCAGCGACGACCGCGTTCCCATCCACGTCTGAATTGATATTAGATAGAAAAAACAGGGAAAAATAAATGTTCAATAATTGTTCCTCGAAAGGAACGATGGGATGAAAATGAAACATGAAATTTGTACCGTTTCAATTTGAGGCCATAGGCCGTGAAATGCCAATTATCGAAGACTCGTAGATTATGCTATTATCCAGAAAATTAATTATCCAAATATTATGCAACATTGTAATTCTATCAGAGGCGTTCATGTCACTAATTAAGAGGCTTACATCCAAAAATTACCCCTTTTTCTAATAGTCGCACAGCCAAATCGTGCTACCCCTAAAAATAAAAATAAAATAACAAGAAACATAATTTTCTCCCTAACTCAGATGAAGAATAGGATATTTTTTTCCTCCATGAATACAACTCGCCAGTAGATAAAAGCTATTCAGAAATAAGCCGAGCCGATTTAACTTGTTTGCCTGCGCGAATACCTATTTTGTTCAGATGAGAGCTCAATCAGATTTTCGACTCTCCGATCTTCCATATTGAGTCCCGAAATTTTTTATCTAGTCTTCAATCGGAATTGAAAAATATCGCACTTGAGTATTGCCAGTACATTGCGATCGGTTGATATATTGATATAAATGATATTTGCGCAGGCTTACAAAAATTATTTTACTATACAGATATTTTTCCATAAATACATGATATGTAAATTTTAGAAAAAAAAAACAAACAATAAAATACTTGTGCCCGTCGTAGTCATCAGTAAAATTATGTTCCAATTTTAACTATAGGTTCTGAAAAAAGTAATTTGAGAAGAAAAAAAAAAAGAGTCTGGTAATTTTTTAATTGAAAACAAAAGAGGAATTAAGTACGTATCTTAAGAATGGAATTGAAAAGAAATAACATTGAAAAAAATGTGTATTATTAATATTTTAAATAGTTTTTTGCTATCCCTAGTTCTATTTTTTCATACACTATTCCTTCTTTATTTATTGTAAAGTCGCTCATATAGTGTGACGAATAAAACCGTGCCATTTAGATTAGAATTATAGAATTCGATTTTCATATTTAGATAAAAAAAAAAGAGATCTTTTTTTTTACCCGATCTATTTGCAATTTCGATTGGAACGTGGTCCCACTTGTCTGTGCCGACGAATTGAGCCTCGAATTTTTATTTAATTATCTTTCTACGGCTCACGCCTGATGCGTAGAGCCACGTTTCACCTTAATTGGAACAAATATACATTTAAGTACACTAAGTCTTGCACCCCCTTATCGTCTCTCCGTTCTAGAAAGAAACTTTCGTCAATTTTACGACCTCGAAAATGGAGGCGTAAATTTTTTCATATTGTAAATATTATTCTTCTTGGTCACACAACAATAACAACTTTGCCAAACAATCTATAGCTATATATTTTGTGATTTTTCAACATTTGCGAATTTTTAGAAAGGTTTGAGGTCGAAATGCAAGTACTCCTTATTTTCATACGTTTTAGTGGCATATTTGTTTAATAATACACATTCGCGTTTATTTTTTGGAACGAGGAAGCATGTCTAATGAACGAAATCAATATCATTTCGGAAAACTCTTGATGACACAATTATCGAATCTCATTGTAAACTTACGCATTTCTATCCGGATAATAACGAAGCCGAATCGATCCTTACTAAAAAAAAGTAACAAATAATCACATTATTAATGTCTCCCAGCAATTTAAGCCATGAAAACAGCATTTTAACAGCTGTAAAATGATTGAAGCATTTTGAACGGCTTTGTACATTGTTATTGATATCATTATAAATGTTGTATTAAGCTTTAGTATTATCTATTAGTTAATTATTATTATTATTATCATTATTGTTATTATTATCATTATTATAAGTCCTTCTCTTTTTATTTGTATATATTTATTTACGCTATATTCCGAACTTGACTTCATAACATTATAAACAAACAGAAGAAAGAAAAAACAACACGAACAACAAAAACTGTTCATTCTGTACGAACGTGTGTGAACTTTTGTCGGTCTCAACCCGTTTTGTATATTATGTTGATAATTAAATTTAAAAATTTATCAACTTTCTAAAAATACTCCAAATACCATCCAGTCCCAGATTACCCATCTATCAATTTTCAAATTTCCAAATTTCAACAAATTCTTAGTGATGCCCCTTGGCTTTGTTTTTCCCATCATCAAGATTCTTGTATCATCAGAGCTTCCTACTCGATGAAAATCGTGATGAAAGAATGTATCAATGTGATCTTATGCTTTCGTTGGAACTTAGAAAGAATATTATTTAAAAATTCAATGAATATATCCAATGAAACAAAAGTAAAGATTTTTTATTTTGTTTGGTATTATCTTGATGAATGATTCCTTGGAAAATTCGAGCTTTGAAGAATCGGTGAGAGACTCATAACCGATTTTGTCAAAAGCCTGTGGAAGATGATTGATCAAATATATTAATGTTATTATTGATAGAAAAAAAATTCCCTGACGATGAGTTAATCCGAAATTCCCTGCAAATTTCAGGACTTCCAGATATTTCAAGAAGGTATATAAGAATTCCCTCCGAATTCAGGATTGAATTAAACCAAGTGAAATTTATTTTTCTCTTCTTTATATGATCAAACAAAAGTATGATATTCTATCATTCGAAATTATGGACAGGTATTGAAAAACTGACGGGTGACGACGCAGTTAATCAGCGATAAACTTCTAATATTATGATTTTTTGTTAGATTTTGATTTTGAGTCTAACTCTCATATTCCGTGAACTTTGGGGATATTCACTGCGCTTGAAACCCGCGTCGGAGTTTCTTGAAAAGAATAAATAGCCGAAAATTCACATCCACCTAGGACACGTAAAACATTCAATGAAAATCGCATCTTTCGAAGAATGTCTCTCAATGTTTTCCATCACCACAATTCGATTCCAAATTTCCAAAAAATATTAATCAGCAAAAAAAGTTGATTATACCTGAGACTGGTCAAAAATCGATAAAAAAAATCGCATTTCTCGGAAGATTTGCCTCGCTATTTTCTATCGCTACGATCGGTTTCAGATACTCGCTATAGTCCCAATTTGTGGGCGATTTTCTGCTCTTGAAAATGGCGTTGGAATTTCCGAAAAATATTGATCAGCAAAAAAGTTGATCAGTAGAAAGTAGATCTTCAAATTTCGCGCGCCGTCAATATCCTCAACGCCTGTTATTAGGCAACTCGACCTCCGTCTCTTCTGTCAGACCGTCAATCAGCTGTTCGAGTTCGTGCTGGCTGCCGCGATTTTGGTTAGAAAACTTCCGTGTTCACAGTGCGATCATAATATGGCATAATCAAATAAAAAATGTCGATATTAAAAATGTCCGTGATGCATCGAGGGCTGACTCACGACTTCCACAAGCTTGCGAAGTCGTTGTTATGCGGTACGTCTAAGTACTCTGAAATAAATCCGACGCTGTTATCAATTCGGAGGTTAAGTACCTCACGATCGAATCTCGCCCTGCCACCGCACAGTGTTATGAACGTTTTCAATCGCGATCACAAACTATTACAACGCGAGCGAGCAGCCCGCGCCGACGACGTAGAATTATACGACTACGTGAAGGAAGAGGTTGGTTACAGATTGTCGGACAGAATCTTTGACGTCAAAAGGAGATTTAAAAAAGCCCTCGATCTAGGTTGCGGACGAGGTTACGTATCAAAAAACGTCCTCAGCGACAGCGTCGAGGAATTAATTCTCGCCGAAATGTCACCTACCTGGTTGGACCAGGCGCAGACCACCGACGGAGTCAAAGTACAAAGAAAAATACTCGACGAGGAGAATCCTGCCTTCGAACCCGACAGTCTTGACCTCGTGATAAGCTGTCTGAGTCTACACTGGGTCAACGATCTTCCAGGATGCTTTAGCCAGATCATAAAAAGCCTCCGAAACGACGGAGTCTTTATGGCCGCGGTCTTCGGAGGCGATACTCTCTACGAACTCAGGTACCATTCATTCGACGCTGAATTTCAACCGTGAATCGAACTCCGCTAATCATTTCATCATCCGTTATTCACAGATCTTCGTTACAGCTTGCAGAAATTGAAAGAGACGGAGGTATATCGCCACACATATCTCCGTTCACTGAAATCAGAGACATCGGAGGTCTCTTGACCAGAGCTGGATTCACCATGCTGACCGTAGACACGGACGAGATCGTCGTCGGCTATCCCACGATGTTTGAATTGATGTGGGACTTGAAAGGTGAAGATTCTCTACCCCCACAAACCTCATGTGATTTTGATTCGAGAACGTTTCTCGATTTTCAGGAATGGGCGAGAATAATGCAGCGAGAAATCGGAAGCTTCATTTGAAAAGAGACACGGCTCTGGCAGCTGCTTCTATTTATGAGGAGTTTTATGGTAAAACTAACGAGAAGGACGGGTCGAAGTACGTGCCGGCTACTTTTCAGATAATATACATGCTAGGGTGGAAGCCGGATGCGTCGCAGCCTAAACCGTTGGAGAGAGGAACTGGCGAGGTTTCTTTGAAGGATTTGCATAGGCTTGATCAGATAATCAAAGAGACGAAGAAGGTGAAGCTTGGAGATGGGGATAAATGAATATTCTCTGAATATTTACTGTTAGACAACTATTTTGATCAATTGTTTATTTATTGTGTACACTACGTAGGAATGTAAATATTGTATAAATGAGACTTGATCGATTTTTTTTCAGCTTATATTAAGCTGTTCTCTCTTTCACAAATAAATTATTCACCTACGAATTCAACCAAAATTTCGCGTCAGGCTTTCGAATGTACGAAGAAACACAAATTTCAGCTAAAAACGAATAATTTTTTTTTTTTTTCACAAAAGTGGACAACAGCGGAGGAAATATACATTGAAAAGCATCCGCTACAGTATTTACAAAGTCGGTAGTCATTTTATAGTTTATAAAATATATAACATTATCGTCGCTTTTGTATAATTTATGAGTCTTCTCGTTCTTTGTAACTGATGACGCCCTTTTCTATCAGGTCTGGAATCTCCACGGCTAGCCAGGGTCCAAGCTGAAAAATTGATTCATAATTAGTTCATTCGGACATAGAAACGAGTCTGATATCATCAATCTCAGAATTTGTACTCGACTTATATTCGTGATTCATTTGGAAATTAGCAACGCGAACTGATTAAACTTTATCATTTATCATACATTTTATCGATTATATGCAAATATGGGGAGCGAATTGTCATCATAGAAGCATATTTGATTATAATATTTGCGTTTTTCGCCTATATTCTTCAATAAGGCTCGAATTAAACTGCAGATAACTGATTCAGGTACCAGATTCAACTAGATAACTCAAGTTCCAGTGCTCAACGAATGAAAATGAAGCATCATATCTGGTTTATAATAAAAATCCTGGAATAAAGTCGAAAAATAGGGCATCGACTTCTGTTTGGATGAATGCAATGTATCAAAGAGAGTACATGGGCGAAATTCTATCATCTTTCATGACAAGAGCGAAATCTTCTTACTCCTAACGCCATTGCATGAGCGATTCCAAACTTTGGTACATTTCTTGCCCAAAGTGGTTTAAAATGATCGGTCAAACAAATCTTTCCTCCTCTGTACATCTTTGCTGTCTTTCCATCCAATTCTGGCAACGCTATTTCCGGTGCTGTGGTAGGGTACGTAACTGGAATCTGAAATTTTCAAATTTGAGAATCTAATTAGTTGAATTAGTTAATTGAACTATTGCAGGGACAGGATTCTGATTCTTACGTCAAATTCAACGTCGAATTCGTATTTTAGGAGATTATGCATGTACCAGCATTTCCCAAACCAGCGAGTTCCCTCCTTGTTTGATTCCAATCTGAACCAATCATTGTCCGACCCTTTGTTGTTTTGAACATACTGTAAAAATCAAGATTAAAAAATACAAAAATTATGCGATTCATTTCATATCCAACGCAAAAGTCACATCGTCAGCTGATCAACAACATATGGTTGTGGACTTGAGGTTATCGGACTGTTATTGAATATCACGATCTAAAAATTGTTTACATCAATTTTGCAGTACCTTTATCAAAGACTGATACTCCTCCTTCAATCTGTTAACCCATAACTCCTTGTCGCGGGGTCCTGCCTTCGTATTAAGCAACGGAATACTGCTCAGAGTTTTTCGTGTTGATTCGTCCACCATGATTGATTAACCTCAATTCACAATTGTAAGACTGCAATGAATCTCTTGCTTTCTTGTGTAAATTCGGTCGATAAAACAGAAACCGATCCCGCAGCGACCCACCAATTTGTTTCGAATCGATTGCAGATAAGGTAGAAATTTTTTCTTCTTAATTATCATTATTCATGCCACAAAGTAACAGTAAATTGAATACACGAGCAATGACGTCACTTCTCATTATAAAATAATTCTTAAATCAATATCAACAAAATTACAACTATTACGTAAAAAGGTTACGTGTTTTAAAAGACCGGCTGTTGAATTAAAAAAAAGTCAAATCTAGTATGTACCAGAAGTTTTCGCCTTCTGCCACTCGAGCAAAGTTTTTATTTTATTTCTAGATCGAAAACAGTTTGAAAAAACGAGTTAATATTCTAACGGTATACATCGCGAGTGGAAGGAGCGCTTATTTATTTCCCCAAAGCCTTTTCTAATCTCTTTAACTAATGATAAATCGAATCTAATCTCATACGTCAGATTTGAGTGGCGCTGCAATCGCCCGCACATTTTTTAGAGCGACGATGTCGTGTGTGGTTTGTGGTTCGCGGGCTTCCGCGACTGTCTCAGGTCTACTAGCCTCGCCTACCGGTCCGCCGAAGTTTCTGGGTGCCTTAACTCTGTGAAATGTTTAACAGTGCGTTTATTCATTGACAACGA
The DNA here is from genome assembly GCA_018257835.1 of Euura lappo. Lineage (NCBI taxonomy): Eukaryota > Metazoa > Arthropoda > Insecta > Hymenoptera > Tenthredinidae > Euura > Euura lappo. Next base: position 833,623 of record JAEUYN010000309.1, on the reverse strand, counting down.
TTTGGAAATTGAGTTCGAAAAATGGGGCAGCGAGTATCTAGGACCGATTTCGAGTGGGTTTATACGGAGGAGCCACACGCTAGCAGACGAAAACAAATTCTGGGTTAGTGTGCGAATGTTGGGTAGTTAATTTTATTTAACCATCAACCACTAATATCGCAATAAAAGGTCACTAAAATATCACGGACAGTTAATTTACAAGGCAATAAAGTCACAAGAGAACCTTTAATTTCTCGTACGCTAACATCACACAAGCAATCGACTATCGGGTCTACAGTTACAGTTACACCCATCAATCAACTAATCATATGCTCCGCTATTTCACGTCACGATCCCGTCCCGACTCTAAGTTGTGTCTCGAATATCAATTTTTCACCGCTTACGACCCTATTATCAACCCATACTTTCTCCAGGAGATTTGCAACTGCAACTACATAATATGTCGCAATTGATAAGAGAGGAGGAAATAAAAAAATTAAAATTAAATTTCCTAGCTTCTTTATTCCCGTAGATTTTTTTCCTCCGAAGCTTAAATGACTTATTTTATTCTAATCTATTTTGATTACAGAAAAGTATCCACAGATCAAAAAGCTGTTTGGGTACGATCCGAATTTCAAATGGGTCGTGACGGGAATGGTTCTAGTCCAGTTCGCCTCGATGTTTATAGTGAAGGATCTGAGTTACCCGATGCTATTTTTGATGGCGTATTGCTTCGGCGGAGTTATAAACCACTCGCTCATGCTCGGTGAGTATGATTGACGTGTCTAAAACCTTCGCCACCCAACGATTATTCGTTTTTGCAGCCTCATAGTGAAAGACGCTAATTTAAGTCTATGTCTTTCTAGTTATAAGTTCAATAATCCTGTTATCTACGGTCTAATTATGCAGTACGTGATCGTAGTCACGGCACTTTTACCGTTTCCTTCTACGTTTGGTGGAATTTAGATATTGAAAATGTTATCTTGGAACGTGACTAATTGAGTCTTTCAATGAGTTTTCTAATATAACAGACAATCGAAAATATCGATGAGTCAATCGGATAAAATCTATTGGAAAATACGTTACCATGTGAAAACGGATCAGTTCGCTCATCGGAGCAAACTCTAACGCCGAATCAACTTCTCTAATCTAATTCCTAACGTTTCCAGTCGGTTTTATCAGCAGATTTTTATCACCGTATTGAAGTGTGCGTGTGTCGATTTCAAACTGTAATCTATGAAAGTATCGAGGAAACCTTGGCTCAGAGTTTTACACTGAATAAAATTTTATATTCATGATTGGAACCTTATTTTTTTCAGCTATACATGAAATATCGCACAATCTTGCGTTTGGTCATGCCAGGCCAATGGCTAATAGGTTGTTTGGGTTCTTTGCCAACTTGCCTATCGGGGTGCCTGTCTCTATCAGCTTCAAAAAATACCATCTAGAGCATCACAGGGTGAGTTTAAGCTATCCCAGAATGAATGTACAAAGATTTTAGTATGAATCGGCTAACGATTTACTTCTCTTTTTAGTATCAAGGTGACGAGAAGCTGGATACCGACTTGCCGACTTTGTTAGAGGCGAAATTATTTTGTACAACATTTGGAAAAGTTTGTTGGGTCCTGCTGCAACCGTTTTTCTACGCTTTTCGACCCCTCGTCACGTACCCCAAGGTTCCAACAAATCTGGAATACGTCAATTTAGTCATCCAATTAACATTCGACGCCATTGTTTGGTACTTTTTAGGTACGTCCTTTTTTTTCTATTAGCTTCACGCTCAATTCGACTTCAAAATTATTAATTGTTACTTCGAAATTGAATTTTTCAGGTGGTAAAGTCATAGCTTATCTGACCGTTGGATCAGTTATGGCGATGGGGCTGCATCCAGTTGCGGGCCACTTCATATCCGAACATTACATGTACAAAAAGGGGTTCGAAACGTACAGCTATTACGGACCGTTGAATTTCATCACATTTAACGTCGGGTATCATAACGAGCATCATGATTTCCCTGCTGTCCCTGGCTCCAGATTACCAGAGGTAACGTTCTTTTGAATTTTGGGATTGAGATAAAGAATTCATTCCGTTTGATCTGATTACTAATTTGATGAATACAATTTCAGGTAAAACGCATAGCTCCAGAATTTTACGACGATCTTCCACAACACAACTCGTGGGTATCGGTTCTTTGGGATTTTATAATGGACCCAGAAATCGGGCCCTACGCTCGTATGAAGAGAGAACACAGAGGATTAAAAACGTCGTAGAAATTAATAGAGATAACGAAAAGAATGAAATGAGAGGAATTTATGGATAGAAATATTTTCTGAAACTAATCAAAATTTAACTTAACGTTTACATGTATAGCGTGATATACAAAATAGTTTTACAAACTTCTTTGCTTGACTAACAGCGACAACGTTACAGCATACAAAAGCAAAATCCAGTATTAAACGTCTGGAATCGTATAGTTTCCCCCTAGCAATCTAATTCCACGTGCATTCTCGTAGGAAAAGAAAGTGGCTGATTTCCGGAACCGATAACTCTGAGACCCAAGGTTTAATGAAGAACGGCAACTCAGACTAGTCAATAATATTGTTACTTGCTGGATTTCTTTGAATATTTTCTACGAATAGAGGTGGATGGGGTTTTGGTGAATGGAATAAAACAAACTATGGGATCTTAGATAGCTTCTATGACTTAATTATCATATTAGGAAGCGGATTTTAGTTTATTAATATCACATCAGCCTTCCCTGTAATAACGAACAAGGATTATGCCATAGATTATTTGAATAAAATCTAACTACGCGCTAAATAATGAATAGTTTAATAATATTGGGTTAGTATGTACATACATATGTTGATTATTGATTGTAATATCTATGATTCCTCGACTGGGTGAAAAGCGGAAGTGGAGTTTCGCCATTTTTACAATATCAAAGAAAAGCAGAACCTAAGATAACGGTATTCAAATTCGCGATGTAATGAATTAATTTTCCGGTCACATGCTCCCAAATATAAAACGTCGCCGTATAGTTATATAAGCACAATTAAATTGTATTTGAAATACATACATAATTTCTTTGTTAAGTACTTTATTTATTAAGAGTATCGACCTGCTTACGCTGCCGATAAAAGCCAAGTACATTTTTCTTGACACTTCTTTTTATTTTTCGATTCTCCTGAGTTGGAGAATACAAGAAGCGTAAAAGGTTTATTTTTATATCCTACAGTTTCTACAGAGAATGTTCCATTTCATTAATAAGCCAATAATAATATAAACTGCATCGAGTGACCTTAGAGCTATGATCCTTATCTGCAATCAACGCTACATTAATTGTATTATTAATAATAACAATAACGATATTGATGATGCTAATTCCATATTGCTTATAATTAGATTTTTATAAATTTAGGATTGATTATCCAAAAACCTTGTAAAGGGTCCAAAAGATGATTTTTTTTTCTCTGCCTTTCCAGCATGAATGTTTTTCTTCCGATACTCATTATTATATCTTTGGTTGGTAAAATAAACATTTTTCAAAATGAAACGTATCGAGATATTCTTGTTCATCCCAAATAGACAATTAATCATCTCATCTCTAAGAGAACTTTACGAAATTAATTGTGATTACATGATCAATCAACCCTGATGAAATTCACACTACTGCTTCGAAACACAAAGAAAAGGCTTGTGTGTAAGTTTCACCAGGGTTGATTGTGCAAAAAAATCTATCATACAAAGTCATGTATAAGATGAAAAATGACTGGTTTCGGAATGTAACTTTTTTTCTGCACAATCAACATAAATGAAACTGAACAAGTGGATCTTCGCTGGCCGTAGCATTAGCGCTAGAATAATCCTCATTTAATTCTCTATGAATATTATGTGATTATGAAAATTAACAAGGAATCATAGGAATTGGAAGCACTCGTCTATTTGATCATTAAAAATCGTCACCGTCCGTCTATGACAAGTTAAATTCATGTATCTGTATTTTTTTCACCTCAGTTGAGAGAGCGTTAATAATCAATCTAAACTAGTCTACCAACTGTCGTGAAAGAATTTGAAGAAATCGATTGAATCTCATATGACAATTATTACGGCGATTAAATTAATCCTGCACGTAGGCGACTCTCGTTTCACGGATGCTCACACGTTTGTATATCGTCAGGCGCAACGTGATACGTGATCTTCAACCTTATCAGATATCGATTTTGATTAATTACATTTTTACCGTACGTATTAGAAGAAAAAAGCTGTAGGGTAGATAAAAATAATTGAGAGGACTGTACTTACAATGAAAAGATATAACATACACCTAGGGCGGAAAAAACTAGATTCATATTAAAAAACTGTTTCTCTTTCCAACAGAGTTAGGTACGCTTATCCTGGTTTTTTCATCAATCGGAATTTAGGACCGCTATTGATATGGCGAAGAGTTTCGAAAGCTCGTTGATTTTTCCATTCTCCCATCTCCTGTAGAGCCATGCGACATACATTACTCTCCCTTTTCCCTGGGACGAATCGAAGCTCTTACGAACTCGATAGTCATTTCCATCTAAACGTTTGGTAAAATGATGAGTAGAATGAAGCCTACGAATTTGTATTCCTCTCCGTTTCGGATCTGATACTAGAGTAATTTTCAAGTTTGATGTGATACCGACATCGAAACCCTTGTCGGGTCAACTTGGAACTTTGTAGAAAATAATGCATTGAAAAGTTAGCATTTTGGCATTGGAATTACACATTGGCTCACACCTTATCGCAGTCGAACTGACTTCTAGGTTTTTCCTCGTTTGAGAAAAACAAACATCTGCCCCAGAAGGTTGCAATATGCATCAGTGATTTTCGAAAGTGAGGTTTTTTTTTAGACACTCTAATGAACATGCGTCGCAACAATTACGAAAATTTTCAATTCCTCAAATGATGAAACTGGGAAAATATGACAAGAATATGGCGTTGAAGTTTTCCATTTAAAATACATGGAGTTTTCCCGCGTTTGCAGTCACTATTTTACTGTGTGCCTAAAAATGTTTGTCAAATCTTGAAATTTTCAGAAATTAGTTTCCAAGCATGCTGCTACATGGAAAAAATTTCCCAATGTTCCATATGTGTGTGTGCGTTTACGTATACATGTCATAATTCCTCACAAGACGTAGTCTCAGAAAAGTGCTGGATGGATCCTTCGAAAGAGGGAATTTTTCGTCCATTTTTGACGCGTCCCAAAAATACGCTACTTCTTGACTATCCGAATGTGTTTCAAGATTCCAACGAAAGCTTTAAAAGTGAAGAAGCCAAGCCAGACTCAGGCGTCATTCAAGTATTACGTAACGCTCTCAGGGAGCGGGGGGGGGGAGGGGTGGGTTGGTTAAAACGTGACTATTTGTTACGGGGGGAGATCGTCAGACGTTACGTTACAGTGGTTTGTCTTTTCAATAAATGCATATATTCAGATCGCCAAACAGTTGCAATCAATTGTGACTACCGAGGAAAACCCAATCTTATTTTTGGGAAATTTGGCATTTTTGGTAGTTTTTCATAATCTTACCAATGAGTCGCGTTACGTACTACTTGGGGAGGAGGGAGGGGTCGAAAATGGTAAAAAATAGCGTTACGTAATACTTGAATGACGCCTCACACACTGGATTCGTGATAACCCGTTGACAGCAGTTATCCGTTTTCCTCGGTGATGAAAGATTGGCACGACTAATCGTTGCGGGATTTGCAAATCTCTGATACGCTTCGAAATTCCATAAAACGCGGCTGTTTCATGCAGCCGAATCAGAATCCGTCCTCGAACAATTATCAGGCGACTCACGAGAATCGTGGGACACGAAGTAACACCGACTTCTTTTAGTGCACCCAACCGCAGCAGGTGGATAGGCTATTCGAAGTTTAACGGTGCTTTTTACAGAGCTGTAATGCTTGCACGAAACAGGATGCTTGGAAGATTCTCACACCTGCTTGCGGATATTTCGTTACTGCAAACTGTGTTAGGGTAGCTTGGTCCGAAACCGACCGGCCAAAAAATCGTGGTACGAATCATCGTTTCCATCAGGCGGTCGGTTTTGGACCACGCTACCCTAACACAGTTTGCAGTAACGAAATATCCGCAAGCAGGTGTGAAAATCTTCCAAGCATCCTGTTTCGTGCAAGCATTACAGCTCTGTAAAAAGCACCGTTAAACTTCGAATAGCCTATCCACCGGTCGGGTGCAATGAAAAAAGTCAGTGTTACTTTATGTCCCACGATTCTCGTGAGTCGCCTGATAATTGTTCGAGGACGGATTCTGATTATCTTCCACATCCGCGTCCAGTCGTGAGTCACATGATCGTCACATCGGTTCTCGTCTCGGGTATGAAAGGGGGACCTCGGGCCACATTTGGCATTACTCGAAGAGTCCCACTCGCCGATCCTCCACCATGAAACTATTCGCCCTCATCGCCGTCGCTTTGGCTCTCGTCGGTGCGGTCTCTGCGTACAGCCCGTGTGAGTATCTCAAACTATTATCCACCCTGATAAGAGTCACTAGACTTGGTACAGTAGACTTTTCATACTACAATTCGTAAAAATTTGGTGAAATTTTGTGTGATTTAAGCTAGAAAATATATATGCAAACGGCACCCACAGAGAAGATTTTGCCGCCGCGGCTTATGCAGCATTTTATAAGAACCTCTCAACACTGAATCTGCGAACACCTGCCACTCTTCGTACACCACGATGTCGCTGATCCTGCGATGACCGATCGCTCGAGATCGCCGTCCAGCACCTACATCTTCAGTGAATATTGGTATTCGACGCGGCACGGCTCCGTAACTCTTGTAAAATTGAATAACCTTTGAAAATGTTCCACCATTGCTGCACCACAAATAAATACGATTTCGAATTAAAAAGTATTGACGATCGATTTCTATCTCTCCCCGATAACCCATCACCGTCTCTTTCCGCGCAAATCGTCAAACGAAATGCGCTTTTTGAAATCTAAGTGGTTGCGACGTTCTCTTCGTTCTCTCGGACAAATGAATGCGGGTAGTTTTGACACAATTAGGGACGGAATGGCGACAATTACGCTTGGTGGCGCTCATAGGCCAACCTATGATTGCCGCCCCTCCTGCTACCCATAAGTTGACAGTGAGAGACAGAAAGGCAAAAAAAAAAACAGCACGAATTGAATTATCTATTCAAAAACATCGTACTCTGATGAAGGTTGGCATATAGCAAAACCGTGTAAGTGCCATCTGCGCCATTTCTCAAAAAAGTCGCTGATTCGTTGTTAGCATCGTGTCAGAAATTATATCCTCAATCTTTGTCATTGGAACGAAACAAAAATGCCCGGATATCGGAACAATGAAACAGAGTGGCATAGCGTTGTAAAGCTAAGAAAAAAAGGATTTTATCGATATGCTCCATTTCATGCCTCCGCAGGCCAAACTTTACCGTCAGAATTTACTTCGATAAGACTACTGATCGACCATTGTTTTATTAACTTTCGCGATTTTGTAAAAAAATGTGTGCATTTTGGCACGTAATAAAACTGAAGCTAGCAGCCATAGTTAGCGGCCAAACATTTCAAAGTTCTCCTGAATAAAATCACACAGTAAAGATTCATATCTATAATTTTATGTCTCATTTGATTGAATTAAGCACTTTTAGCTGCTAACTATGGCTGCTAGCTTCAGCTTCATTGGCACTGACACCGTTTCTGAACCCCTTCCTAGTCCGCCATTTTCCCCCGTAATATTAGAAATTTTCTGCGAATTTGGAAATCTACAACTAATCTTATTCATTGAGGTTCAAGCTTTCGATCCATATTTTTTTCGTAGATTTAATATCGTAATTGTATTCTTCATCAGCATCCAAAGTGAAAAAAAAAGTTAGCGCGAAAGGTGGACTTACACTGGCACGGAAGAAATCGATCTACGCAAGCCATTTTCTCAAAGACAGATTGATGTATTCCATCGGGATTAGCGCCATTTGAAGAAGCTCGAAAAACTCTATACAATACTTTCTCAATTTTTTTTAATATCAGTTCATCGAATTTTGGGACAGTTTTTTTGATCTCCTGAAAAATCGTTATGATGGCACTTACACCGTTTTGGCGTGTCATTCTTCAGTTAAACTTGACCTCTGTGACACTTTGCCCTGGCAATTTCGTTTATGAGATTGTCAAACTCTAGCTTCTCTGTTTTTTCTGATTCAACACATAACGTCCCCAATGCATTCAGGTAATGTATTTGTTGGAACATTCATCCAAAAGTTGGCGCCCCCCTACACATGGCGCCCTAGGCCATGGCCTTTTTGGCCTAGGCGGTAATACGTCACTGTATTGATCACTCGAAATAACATACAATACCAATGCAAAAGAAATATATTATGCTTGGAGAACTTTCTGACCTTTGTCATCCAATTCGCCAATGAAACCCGACTTTTTCGGATTAACCCGGGCGAGAAATTCGGTAAGTCGTATTTTTTTTCTCATTCTCGTAGATACTATTTTATTCTATTTCATTTCACATACTTCAGTGCTGAGCGATATCATCAACCTTACCAGGAATAGTTTGTGGAGTAGCGCAAGTTCGTTCTGATAGTAGGCAGCCCCACATACCGCGGTGTAGTAAAGAAAAATCGTTATACAGGGTGAATTCCTACAACGACGATACAGTCTGAATTTAGCTAGAATCGAAAAACAAACTTTCGTACAGTTCTGAACCAATCTGACACTAAAAACTCATATTTTCGATTCTAGCCAACTTCAGACTGTATCATCATTAGGAATTCACCCTGTATGTCACGTTGTAATTATTAGTCGTACACAATCTATGATGCTGGATCACAATAAATGCACTTTTTTGTGAGATATGTACAAAATACTCAAGACTGTATGCAACTTGCAAGATACTCGTTGGTTGCTATTGATTTGTTTCCTCATTAAAGTCGTTAACATACATACATACATACATACATACATACATACATTCATATTTCTCTTCGATCACGAACGTTCGTATCAATCATTCAACTTGTTGCTTTAAATTCAAACGAAGTAAATCTTTCGTTCCGTCAAGGACGGTCGATAATACCAGTTTGGTTTCCACAGCGACGAATCAACGTTTACCTATCGGTTGTTTATGGTCTCTACGTTATAACCTGTATTCTTCGTCACGGTTTTATTTATCAAATAAAATATTTATTCAACCTGGAACACACCGTATCATAGGCTCAATTTTTTCGAGATATGCCCGAAGTTCCATATCCTCGGGAAGACGGGGCGCAGTGCCCTTCGGGAGAACCTTCCAATCCGCCAGGACCTTCAACCAGTGAAGTTTATCGCACCTGTAATCTGCCGATGCGCTTTATGTATCCGAGTAAGTTTCCTCAAATTTCTGTGAAAACAGATTTTAATTATAAACACCCAGCGTATGCGTCTCGAGAGACAATGGAAGACGTGTTTCGTTAACAATAAGTAGAAACCGTAACGATCAATGCACTCAGGCTATCTCGCGTTCGGATTTTTGTATCTAAAAATATTTACTACAAGCTTCCATAAATTAGTTATTTTTAGAGATACGTATTTAATTCTACAGATATACGAGTGTCTGTAGTCTCTTCACATTGTTGTACTGCTTTCTGGCCGATGAAAGAACTACTTTCACAGAAACGATAAGGACTTTAATAATTCTTTGGTATAAAATTTAATGACACTCGAAGTGTTTTTTTTTCAACAAATACCACGACGAAAGAAGGTCGGTGATAAAGCGTACTTCAAAGTTTTCGAGTACTCAATAAATCTGGAGTAGTAGGCTAGTGATAATTTATCTTCCAATTTGTGTTATCTGCTCAGCAGCGAACCGACAAAAGGTGCGATATAATTTATCCCACTTGTGTGACGTGAAGAGATTGAAATGACCGAATTCACCCCATGCGGATCGACAGCGTTGATGTAAACTTTCGAGTCATATCACACACGCTGTGGCAATTATATTTATGTAAAGTCTCCAGGCGTCTACTATCTCCAGCAAACCATGCGTCGAAGACGTAGTCCGTTGTCTATATGTGGCCACATCGGCACCATGCGAGTTCAGTGCATCCTGAGCGTTTGTAGCGCCATGTCTTCTCTGACGGTTAAGATACTGTGTCTTTTCTCGTTCAAGTTTTTCCTCGGTGGTGGTTTTGCCATCGATTGCCAGGTTTACAACAACCTTTACGTCTGCATGGAGGGTAGCAGACTCGACAGCGTTGCTTTTGTCGATGTGAACGCAGTTCAGACGATGGACGACATAGAGTTGCACTTGGAGAATCTTGGGATAACTGAAATAACTGAAACGGCCCTTGACAAGGTTAAAAACGCCTCGTCGCTTTACCTCAGGGACAACAAGCTATCGAAAATACCGATAAACTTTTGCCAATCCATGGATCAATTGACTTTTCTCGATCTATGCAATAATTCAATAGGGGAGATCGAGGACGGTGGTCTCGCCAAGTTGAACAATCTCGAGACTTTGCTACTCGACTATAACAGCCTCACGAACTTTCAGCCTGGAACTTGGAGGGGTTTGTTCAATTTGCACGAGCTTTACCTGACCAATAACACCGTGTCTCTGAAGAAAAACATGTTCAAGGGACTGAAGCACCTGGAAACATTGGCCCTCGACGCGAACGGAATCAGCAGGATCCCCGTTGGGACCTTCAACGGGGTTCCCCACCTGGACCTGCTCTATTTATCGAGGAACATGCTGTCGAGTTTGGATGCCAATGTGTTTCGTAACCTCGGTGAAGTGAACGAATTGGACCTAGGGAGAAATTGCATCTCTGCACTCCCTGTGGGAATATTCAAGCACCTGAAGAACCTCGATTCGCTGTGGCTGAATGGTAACCGGCTTGAGACACTGGAAGCGGGTGCTTTTCTAGGGTTGGAGAATCTCTCGTCTCTCTTTCTGAACAGCAACGATTTCCTAAATGTCGAACTTGGCATGTTTGCCAGAATGAAAAACGTCAGCATCGAGCCAGGATTCCGTGTTGGGGGTACTCTGATCAGGAACTTTGCCGCAATCAAGGGTCAATTCAGATGCAGCAGTAGTGGTGATTATCAAGAACCGTACAATTGCGAAATAATCGAAGCTAATTGACTCTCTCGCCGAAGAATGCGTACAAAGTGTATTTAATTTTTCTTCTTTTTATTCTCTTCAACATCTGAAAAATCGATTTGACACTTATAGACTATAATTTTAATTACGAAGCGTGAATGTTATGTTTGTAGCTTATATTATTTTTCATTTAGCATCTCTGCGATAAATATTGTATGTACACACATTGCGTATATTATCATCGAGTAAATTTATGTAATGCATATATGCAGATAGTGGGTTCACGGCATTTGAAAATTGTACGTTTATCATTCGTTAAATAATATTGACGACTAAGAAGACATATAAAGTAAGTCGGATAAAAAATTTATCAAACGCCATTTTTTTTCTCATCAGTGGTTTATTTTCAATCCCATTATCCACACTCTGATTATATATCGCCTCAGCAGCGTAAATCTGTGTACAAGCGGAAATATTTCATGCAATTGCGATTCAGATACGCAGACTTTCAATTTTTCTCTACATTCGAATGTCGTTGAAATTCATTCGAAGAAGATGGGTCACATGATATAGACATTATAGGATCAAATCGAACCTTTAGTTGACTTGATCTTTGCTAGACTCATTGTCAGATGCAGAAATTTCAGAGGTTCATAAGTTGTGATACAGTCATATATGACTGGTTTCGAAATCGAGTCGATTTTTCTACGAAATAAAGTCGATGGATACAAGGTTCAAACAAGTATAAATATCTGTAATATAAATGGACAAATATTTGTCAACTGACAGCTAGGTGATTACATATTTACGGCACAGGCATTAAAAATAGTCACTTTTCGATCCGTGAAGTGAGACCCTTGATGACTGCCTTAGAAAGTCTTTTTACGGCAGTCTACTACTTCAAATATTGTATGGGGCGAACTAACAGTTACTTTACGCATCTGCCACATTTTCATTGCAGAGTTTCAGTATAAAAAATCGTTTACATCGAGGTGGCAAACCAACCTACAATATGATCGTTATAGTTGGTTTGTCTGTGTGAGTCACGTTCGGTTTGGAGTTTGCCGAATCAGTTGTTATCAAAACAACACATCTATAAGGCAGAAAATAGTCGTAGCCTGCAACATTATGACCCCCTTCCAAGTTACCGTGCTGTGCAGATTCAACTCTTCTGCTTTGTCTACGACACTCGTACAAATTCGATGTTACGTTGGCGAAATTATTCGTCACTGTTTCCCCCAGAGCGTCGATGACGAACCCAGGCTCGATGTCGACACTCTGCATGGACTTGAAAACTGATGTGTCCAAAATTCCAAACGGATTCGCGTGCAGGTACAGATTATTCAGGTGCGGAATGCTCTGGAAGATGTCCGCCTTGGTCAGGGACCCGATCTGATTGTTATTCAGCCACAAACTCTTCAGATTCCCGAGTCCCGCAAAGCTGTCCTTGGAGATCGTCGTAATTTGATTCGTCGATAGATCCAGTTCGACCAAGCCGGTCAGCCCCTCGAATCTGGAAACCGAGATGTCGGTCAATTTATTGCTGGAGAGATCCAACCGTTGCAGACGATGCAGGCCGTCGAAGCTGCCGCTGGGAATGGTCGAAATATTAGCACCCGTCAGTTCCAAAAGCTCGAGCTTTGAAATTCCCGCGAATCCATTTTCCCTCAGGATAATCGGGTTGTGGTTAAGATGTAGCTTTCGCAGTTCCCCCAATCCACTACGAACCTCAGCCCCCAAACCGGTCAACCGATTGTAGCTCAATTCCAATTCTTGCAAATGTGGCATCTGGTCAAAAGTTCCATCGAGAACATTACCAACGGTGTTGTTGAAGACGTTGAGCACCGTCAGGTTCCGAAGACCGTCGAGCATCCTTCCTGACAGAACGGGCAGCCTGTTGTTCGCCATGTTGAGGACCAGCGTTTCCCCACAGGATTTGAAAACGTCTCGTTGAACTTTCTCAACTCGTCTATCATACACGGTGATACTAGGTTTGGGCAGTACTAAAAAGAGGACTGATTTGTACACGTTGTACTGGTCTCTCACTCCACAAAACAAGAGGTACCTCAAATCATCCTCGTACACCCCGTCAAACTCGGTGGCTATGATTACCGGCAGGAAACACAGACAAAATAATCCCTTGAACATTTTTTAAGTATGTATGTCGAATGAAAGGGAATTTATACGAGATGGGAGTTGACTGTGCAAAGCAACGTGTGACTGATTCCCTTCTACTCATCCTCTCGCCTTTTATAACAACGCTGCCATCACATTCTTCGAACGTGACGTCTGGTATTTACGTTTGCAAACCGGATTAAATATGAATTTCTTCGAATATCAAGGTTATCACTTCCTCTGATAACAGGTCTCGCAGCTTTGTAGCGCATCTTTTTTTTCTTATCTGTTGCTCCTAAATGTAAATATTTTCTCTCGCTATGTAACGCGATTAACGATCCAACGGATAAACTACGAACCGAGAGGAGCCTAACCAGCCAGTCGAAAAGTCTCAACAGGTTATTAATAGGTCGTATTTACTATCAGTCGCCGTAACAGCATTCCAAACCCGAAAACCAACCATCAGACGAAAGAAGCACGCGCGCGTAGTGCATTAATCGAAAACGCGATGCGGGACGATGTGTGTTTTACCGGAAAAGAGCCGATCGTCGATACTTACCACTAAAACGTCGGGGAATCGTCGATCAAAGATAATTAGACGGCAATTCAATCAATTACGATATCCCGCTAAAGGAATGGATTCTACGCACGCGCAATCAGGGTTACATTCCTAAATTCTATCTGTTCGCAGGAGTGTTTCAGGGCTATCGTCAAGACGATTGTCCACTGCCTCATCCCTGCTATCGAAGCACTTCGATGGACTATGGATGGTATGCGCCGACGATTCACAGTGTTCCAACGTCCTTTTTCCCCAGGAATAACGGATTCAGCACCCACCTCGGCCGCGCAGGGATGTACCGGAACCGTTCCCTCAACACCGAAATGGACAAGACGATATTCTGAAGAATTCTCGTCAAATTTTTCGCACAATATCAAAAAAATTCACTGCAAAATCTGAACAGTATTCAATATGTCACAGCATGTGAAAGATTTGGGATGTACACGGTGCGATTAAATAAAGAGGCTTTAGACTTACTCGTATATTTATTATTACAGATTAGTTTAATGCAATATATAATAAGTTAACCATATAATTTAACAGATTCTCTAGTGGGCACCTCGAGTACACCGTGCCCTATCTCTAACGAGGGTTCAAGGGTTTTTTTTTCATCATTGTTACAGTAGTTTCTCTGACAGGTAATCCCAGGTAACGTCTTTACGTTGCTCAAGTTTTTTTTTTCAATATATATATATACTGTATATATATATAAAGTTTTTTTTTCCATTTTCTTATTAATTTTCTTTCAAATCTTCACACACGACACGTAGTTATGCACTTGTTGTGTGTCCATTTGCCTACCGGATAGATCAGAAAACATTATGCATACAGAGATTACTATATTTAGTTATATTATATTATATTATCATAACATTATTATCGTAGTATTATTATTAATATTTATCCGTTTAAATATTGTAAAACCTTGGGTGTGGTTACGGTTACGACTTACAGCACACTAATTATCATATAATCATAATAATAACGTAATTATAGTATAACTCGTGATTAAACTTATCGTGTAGCACACCTAACGGGTACAGATACCCTTACAAACTACTACCACAATGACTAGGAAACATTTGAAATGTTTTGTAATCAATTATGGCGATCTTCATAATTACAACAACCGATTACCAAATCAACTTCCGTTTCTATATCCGCCCAAACACACGTTCTCTCAACGTCGTTATCCAGATCTCTCTGTTCCCTCCTCGAGACCCGCGTTGCTCTGATTACTTTCGCCACGGCGAACAATCGTCCCCACGAAAGCATCGCCGCCGTCTTCCTTACGTCGGTTCGAGCGAGCCGAAGCGCGCCGAAATCGGCACTTCAACGTCGCAGACCGTCGAGCCCGTGCGTCGTACCGACGCTGGCTCTCCGTGTTTCTGCGACGACTCGAGCCTTGACGCTGTCCCCGACGTGGATCAACGGCGCCGAACCTTCGGGGGCCGAGATTCGTGTCCGCTTCGGTCAGGGCAATCTCGTCGCGAAGTTTCAAGCGCTGTTCATTGGCCAAACACGCTAGGCATTCTTCTAACGATGCCAACCAGCGACGAAGCGCGTTTCTCGGACCGAGTAATAGCAACCCCGTCCGAGGACCGTTGTGTGTACTTCGTTCGGAGATTGCCAAACGGGAAATCTGACCGACCGCGAACGAACCGATCGGCACACACGGGGTGGACAACTCGGAGGGTGAACTCGACGCGAAGCAACGTGTGTTTGAGAATATTTTCTTCAAAATCACCCTCGGTCGATATTTACCTACCATTAATTAATAACTATATCATATCATATATACTTACAAGGTATATATATATATTTTTTTTTCTTACACAACTAATTTTAGAGTCTTTCCAAACTCCGATAATCCTTAATAATAACGATGACAGATAGAACTCGCATTTTATGTATGATTTAATCTTTCATTGTTTTTTTTTTTAAGTTTTTTTTTCATTTTTTTTTTGGGAGGGGGGGGGTTATCTTGTTATTCTTAGGGGTTTTGGTGTGGATATACTTACATACATATTGTTTTTTTTTATTATAATTATAATTATATATATATTTTTATATGAGATAAACAATCGCATTATTTGTGCAGACTAACCTACGCACGACCACGACCCGGGATCCAGGTTACCTCTTGACCCCGTGTCGTGGGTTCGTTGTCACCTCAATTGCGCGCTACTATTTATTCGTTAATTATTACTTTATCAATAATCGTATCGACTAATTATTTTTCTAGTCGTTAATTCTCCTCGACTCCTTAGGGTCAGACACTATTTTACGCCTATAATCCCCTACCCCTTAATCACGTTAAACACTACGCCTCTTAGATACAAGGTTTTCAAGTATTCCTAGTTTACACTTATCTGACACACTTACCGAATAGAGTTTCCTTAATGCCTATACGTTATGCTATAACGTGTGTGTGCGTGTGTGTGTGTGGTAACCGCAGGCATGCCGGCTGGGATAAGAATGATAAAGAAACCGGAGGAGGTCTTCTCACGTCGAAATTTTCTTTCACTTCGTATCTACTTCCTCGGACGTAATCTTAACCGATCGTCGGACGGACCTTGATACGCTGGAGTTACGCACGATGTTCAGATGTTTACGCGAATCAAGAAAAATCCGCGATCGGTCCAGGGCGACGGCCTCCCCTCGTTTCTCTTCTTCCTCTTCCTCTCGTTTTCGCTCGGGCTGCTTTTTTTCGCTTCGCACCGTCTGACTTTATTCGATCGCTATACAACAAACACGCTATATTGTCATAAACCTAAACGTAAAGAGTCGTTTTTTTTATGTTCACGATTTTCCTCTCTTTTTTTTGGTTTTGTTTTGAGCTTAACATTAACGCGTTACACACCTAGGACTTAAGGTTTTTAGTCACACTCACTAGCTACGCAACATTCGCCCGCAAAAAGAACGCAGAGGATCTCCTGTATTTTTATATTAATATTAACATTAGTACTATTGCGTAATTTAGGGATTAAATTTTAAACTTCATCATAATTTATTTAATCAATTTATTAATTACTATTTATTACTAAGACCTTCGCATTTTCTCCCTGCCATCTCCGGTTTTATTTTTATCCTTTAATTACGGAGTTTCCTGGCCCGAGGAAGTTAATTTTTTTTTATTCCTCACCTCGGCTAAATTTACGATCAGCTATTTTGCATTGCGTCTAAATACTATCTAATCTCAACAGATAAGTTAAACATGCTTAAACATCTCTCTTATTTAGGTTCATTAACCGTTAATTTTTTTTGTTTTTTTTTTTGTTTTTTGTTTTTTGTATTTTTTTTCTCACTTTTTTTTACATCTTTTCTCGGCGCGATACTCTGACTAGATGTATACGATATAGAGATAATAACATTGACACGTATTGTGATAATATTATGCATACGTAGCGCGTATATTTATTCAATCATACTGATTTAGTTTCATGAATTACATAGGTATGTGGATATCATATGTGGCTAGCACGCTTTGAAATCAAGAAGAGAACGCACGGTATTCGGCACGATCCGCGCCTAAGCGCCTACGATAACTATTTTTTTTTTCTTTTTAATCTCATTTTCTTCCCTTTCTTTAAATTTAAATATCGCATTTATTTAGTTGGAATATTTATGTATTAGTAGATAAGAGACACAGAGTATTGATATACGGTATTGGCCTCGAGGTTTGTACCATCTTTCGTATCTCACTTTATTCGCTGAACGATTATTGTAAGCTGTGCAGCTTGTCGTCAATGATATAAAGTGGTAAACGTGAGACGAAAACGTTCCCCAAACGTCAATGCATATATATACGAGAAAAGGACGTTGAAACACAAAGTCACAACGTTACAAGTAAAGCTACGGAGCATGCCTGAAATATTCCCAAAATCGATAGTTGATTGATTCACTTTTTGTTCGGTTTTCTTTTTCTTATTTATTTTCTTCATTGTTTGAATTACGGATGTGTAACGATTAGTTTTTTTCTATTATAATAAGTAACTAGCGGCTGTCTCGACACCAGGTTTTAGGCGTTTAAACTTGCCGATTGAGTGCGAATATAATAAATCGCTGTTGAAACGCGCCGCAACGAAGAGCAAAAAATTGTCTTCTTCTTATTATTATTTTTTTTTTGTTGTTCAATATGAGTTTGAGTATTCGCACACATATGAAAATGAGAATCTATGAATATTGCTAAAGTATTAGATTCTTAGTCGAAGATAAATATATTATTACTACTATACTATAATGAAAAATGGACAAAAAGAAAATTTAAACAATCGAGGTTCACGCAACTACACACGGACATGGATTAACGAAAAAGTTCCACAAAGGGGGATTTTAAAAACAACATTTTGGGGAAAAAAGCAATGTACAAATTTGTTCCTAGGGTCTACCAGCTGTGTGTTCAGTATTCGTCACGTCCATCGTCATTCACGTGGTTTTTTCTGACAAGCCTGACCGACACCTAAAGGCTCGACGTCAACCGCTTTGCTTATGGTCGAGTGAGATTCTGACATGATCAGAGATCTGCAAATTAAAACCGTCTAGATCGTTCAAGAAACGATTTTCCGAAACGGTCTCAGGCTGCTAATCTTCTCCAACCAACACGAGCTTCTGGATAAGTAGTGAAAACCTTCATCCACCAGCTCGTCTTGGATCGAGTTGTCACTCTCGGAAGGGTTTCGCGCCCGACGTCGCCCTGGTCATCGGACCAGGGTGCCTCTGTCCGTAGGTCTTCGGTCGACCTGCATTTTTCCACTTCTACGTTGATTTTATCGTAAATTTGATCAAAGTCTCGGTCCAGGTCCATGAAGTTTACTTTTATCCAGTCCCGGAATCTCGTCTGTTAAGTAAAGAGTCCTGAAAATTTGAGACCTATTTCTTGCATAAACCGTCTGTTCTATGTCCTATATCTTACCTAAGTGCCGTTACGGGCACCCCTGAGATTTTCCTTAACAATTAATCGTACTGACTTGACCGTTCGTCATCTCTATTCAATCTTGACCTCATCCCAAGACCATCGAACCCACAGGTTCTGTCTTCTCCCTACAAGTTGTGTCGTGCCTCGATCTTGGTTCAGAGAACTTTGCGATACACGTCAATTACACTCATCCACTTCGCTGACCCTGGCTGATGTCGCGCTGCCCACCGTTCGGTAAACACCACAAGTTAAAACGTATTACCGATTTTCTTTTCAGATAAAAAGTTTGCTCGTATTATATTTTGATAACTGTAGAATTTGAAAACTTGAAAACACACCCGGGGCGACAAACAACACTGCGCTCCTTGAAGGCACCTCGTGAACTTTGTACTTCTTTGAATCAACGGATTGCTTGCTGGGTTGGCGGCTCGATCGTGTCACTTTACAGTCACGGTCAAGGGGAGCGGTATGTGTGATGGGGTAATTATTTATACCTCGATACTCGCGGTGATTATTTTTCTTTCTCTTATTCTCTTTCTCATTATCGAGACCTCGGTTTCCATAATTCGCAGAAGCCATGACTCGCCATTTCGTCATTTACTCCATTACAGTTGGTATTCGATCTTGTCGAATAAAATCTTTGAGAAATTGTCAATTTGATTTCGCCCTCTCGGTAACCGCGATTCGAGCTCATATTTATTTGCAGTGATTATATTGTGGAGGAATTATCGTAGAATTTTTAGCGTCGCTTCCGGGTTCAACCGATTTGGTTTGCAGCCAAGCTTTCCAAGCACCTTTTTTGTCAAGTATCATATTTCTTTGAACCAAGATCGCAGACAGGCTCCATATTCCAATTCGTTACAACCGCATTTCCTTCAACTTACGCGATCTTCAAACCCTTACACACTAGCTTATTATCTCCGAATGGAAATTCAACGAGCGAAATAATTTTTGTAAATTTGCAGACCATCAGAATCTTCGATCATTCGTAAATTTATTGAATACTTCGGACGCCCTGAGGCAGAATCAAGCCGATATATTTTCCTCCGATTCGCGAACCGTTTCTGCTCTTCGTATCGCGACACTCCGTTATCGTATGATTATATATTTTCTTAATCGTAAGCTGCAGAGTTTTTCACTTTTGGCATGAATGCGTTTTTGTTAGTTCCAAAGTCGCGATTGACAATGAGTCGTCCTGTGCAGCATTTGTGACGACTCGTTTATGGGGATCGAACGAGTCTTCAACTTTGTTACTAATAAAAACTGATATTTTCCTACCATGCCATAAAACGCCAGCGTTGAATATTTTCAATAATTCGTTTTTTTCGTTAAAATTTTTCTCGATGTTAAAAGGCCGGGGTAATCAAGAAAGCCTCTGATCACCCGGATGCGTTATATTCATACCTAAATTATCATAGTCTACGTAATTAATATAACAGACCTTAATCAATAAATTTTTCAATTTTTAATCCTCTTTTTTTCCACTACTTCGATCTCGTTCGTTGGGTATTCTTTTCATTCGTGATGTCAAACTCTTTCGCTATCACTCCGTAAAATTCTTAAAAACTATTTGTGCGTTTAAAGTACGGGCTCCCATCTGGTACAGAGCACAGCTAAAGACATTATTTTCATCAATAACATCGATCATTCGGTTTACCGGCTTCTTCAAATTCCCAATCACACCGCGATCCGCAAAATAACACATCACGTCCGTAGTGACTTTCCTCGAACAATTATAACCTCTTTCGCAATTGACCTTCGTAATACTGATCATCTTTTTTCCTCCTCGTCATGTTTACCGCGACTCTCATGCCTCGACGATTCAATATATCGGAAATACCGTCGATACAGCAAAGAATCAGTGGCGAACCGAAAGACGGTGATGTTGCTCTTGCAAATGAACCAAGACGCCACGAGTGTGGCAATAACATGTTTATACACCGAATGATGTTTTTTTGAACATCGTTGGAGACATTTGAATCTATGGATTTCGATGAGAAGAGGCTAATTGAACATTAACCGATGATCTCGAGACTCGTGGGTAATTTAAATTAATAGCCACGAAGAAACTTGTGTCGTTTCATGGAACAAGACTGCGATTATCGTTTTCCTGTTTCTCGATCCTCACATTTGATAGTATTTCTTTCCTCAAGGAAAAATTTCGTACCCGTCTCTCGGTTCGACAATCTCTGATTAAACCTTCACCGATATAGGACGTAATTTCGTAAATTCGTAATGGTCTGCAAAAATTATTAGCTATCTTTGGAAGCTACATGAATATAGAGGGCATGGCTCTACCCAACTATAACGTTACAAGCTCACGAGCAGCGAACAAATATGTTTGACCAATTTGCATGAAATACTCGCAAACTTTATTATAATCTCTGATACCTTTTTTTTCAACGATTTATTCATGTTTTCATGCGGGACGTGGATGACACACGAAAGTTTCGTAAACATTCCAAAGCGTTACTCGTATTAACCGCAATAATTGTTAATTATTTTATGTATTATTCTTATCCGTTAATAATATTTAATGATTTCGTTTTCATTATCGTTTACCTCATTTTTCCCAAGCATTGACCATAAAATGGATCGACGAACCAAATGATACCGGCGTTGTTACAGGTTCTCAATTTTTCAATCATCATTCACAGCTTTCCGTTCTTCAAATTCTCATCTCTTATCGGATTATACACACAAGATATTCGATTATAATCGACTGGCTTCGCGCTCGTCTTACATGTCACCGAAAATTCCGGCGAACGTCTTACGTAAATTTTTCATCGTATCTTCGGCGTCTTCGCCTGGGACCTGCTGCGTTTGGCTACCCTGTCTATGGAACGGTACTCGAGATAATGGAGGATCCTCCGGACGTCGACCCACTGATGGAGCGCTGCTCACCGTGCTGGACTGGGAAACTGCGAGATAAGAAACCACACAATTAGTATAATCAGCTCTTACATGGTAGAAAAAACCAGCGGGTTTGGGCTGACTATGGGCCAACCTTTGAACTTCCGGTTATTTATTTTGTTTCCAGCTATTTTGAATTTTTCAAATCTGACCTCAGATTCTTGGATCAGCGAAGATTACGAATATTTTTAGTGTTTCTCGCAGAAAATCAGATCCGCCATTTTGAATTTCGCAAATCTGACTTCAGATTCGCGATCAGCGATCAAAATAATAAAAAACGGGTGATGAGTGGAGATTTTTTTGTTTCAAACCTTCTGGCCTTAATAAGAAATTTTCGCAATCACTTTTGCACAAGAGTTTGAGTCCCCGCATATACGGAATTCGCCTTCAGTTGTTTGTTGTCTAAGCTTTTAATGCTCCAGGTGACTATGTGAATTCGAGTTAGCGAAACTTCTTGAAAGAGGAGCTTCGAGCTCTTGTTAGTTTGTGAATTCAACATAATTGTACGGCTTATGCCAGTGGACTTGGGTGGTAAATGGGACAATAAGTTTGCGTAGATGTAGCCGCGGTGTCCACGTTCAACTGGTTTACAATTTGCTTTTTACATAATACGTACGTTTCTCCACTTTGCGGATCAACAAGTCTGATGTAGATCAGAAAATTTATAGTAGGCATATACCAGCTACCAAAGGCGCTGGCAACTCCAACCGTAGGACCGTTTATGAGAAAGCCGATGAGCTATACCGATACGCGAGTTACCTAGGTGTAATTACGTTTCGAGGTAAATAGCGGTATACCGTTCGTGATTAATTAAAATGCAATCTTCTACTTCAGATATCAATCCACCTCGGCAAATAGTTCGCCTCTCTACAATTTCGAATCGATAAAAGGGACAAGATTCCGCTTCACGGTGGGAAAAAAGCGCGATCGGCTGCCAATTATAAGAGGAATCGTTATTAAAGTGATAAATCCCGTACACTGATGTGAATAATATCCGTGCATTGGGTTTTAGGAGGCGGTAAACATCACCGCGTGAAACGCGGATCCAATTAGGCTGTGATATATCAAGTCGTCTCATCTCTGTAATAAATAACCGGAATCGTATCTTGCGCGAGGTCTGCCTTCACCGCTGCAACCGCAACGCATCACCGTTCCTTCTCGAATATGAAATATGGTCTTTGGGGCTGGACCAACGCTTGCCAATCATCCTCCGGCAGTAAAAATCGACGACTTTGTGTGTCGTATTCACCTTGAGAATCGCGACGCTGCAATTGATGGTGGCTGTCCGACGTCGTGACGTCGCCAGCCAGCGCTGTTGTCGAACCCATCGATCCCACGCTGCCCATACTCGTCATGGAACCCATGCTCCCGTGCGAACCCATCGTTGGAGGCAACGGTGCTGGTCGATCGTCAACGGGACTCGTTGCCTGGCTCGAACTCGACACCGAGCCTCTCGAGGTAGTCTTGGTGAGTGTGTTCGGTAATCGACAGCAAGCCTATGCAAAGACACGTATGTTTGTACAGTTTAGAAAAATACTGCTGGGCTACATCTTCGGAGAGCAGTTAGCTCGTTTCTCTTCGCTATTGTATGATACTGGTGCACTTCGCGCACCAACCCCAGTCGCAAATTGATTCCACCTCTTTTCATCACCTTAGGGGTTGAATTTAAAGAAATGCTCAATCTACTTTTCAGGCGTTTCAATGAGCAATAGTTTGAAGCAAGGGTGAAGTCGATATCTCATCGGGCTGAAGAGATAACAAATCCATGAAAAACCGTGTTACCATTTTTCACCCCCTTGGAGGTTGGATTTTAAAAAAACGCAGATGGAAGATGGAAGATTGAAATGTGAGAACTTGGTGGATTTTTCCCCGAAATGTGCAAGCCTGCATGATGAGATTGTAAGAGTAGAGACATGATCTCCGATTTCGGTGTTTCATGCTCGTTTCATGCTCGTACCTGCATCTTGGCGGTGACGAGATCGGCGATATGGCGTCGGTCCTCCTCCTGAGAGTCTCCCATCAAGGACAACGCGCTGTCATTTACCTCAATGATGTACTCACGACCGTCTTTTCCGACCACCAGCTCAATCGCGCATATATCCAGTCCTCCAAACAGCTGAGAAACTTGATCAACCCATGCTCGATATCGGTCGATAACAGGCAGCTGTTCCAGCATCGCTGATCCCGTGTTGGATTTCCAATTGCCGCTGATGCTTTTGCGCCTGTGAAAATCAGTCGGTCAAATTTGATCGTGCCTCAAGACCCGGAAGGTGGGGCGTCAATGCTTTTTTCGTTTACTGTACACATTTTCAGTCACCCCACAAACAATGGCTACGCGTTCTCGACCACAAGATAGTGCGACCAACGAATCTCCTGGATACATACGGGGCGAATTTCTAACGATGATACGCACTGAAGTTGGCTAGAATCGGAAAACGAGCTTTCAGACTGTTGAATCGGCTCAGAACGTTGTCTGAAAGCTTGTTTCTCGGTGCTAACCAACTTCGGACTGCATCATTGTTAGGAATTCACGTTGTATATGCTCATTAATCCGAATTAATTTGGCTAAAGACTCATACGATGCGAATCGATACTATTATTCCCCGCAGTTAATTACAGTATCGGAGGTGATATGGCTTCCGCTGCGGCTGGGGGTCGGCAAACCAATGTCCGCTACCTGGCACATGATAGCGCGCTCACAGATTGTTACAACGAATGACAATGAGCCTGCGCGGTGAATATGCCCAAGGAATAGGAAGCTGGTGAGATGAAGATGATGATGAAGGGGACACTGAAGACCCGTGAAGATTTTATCTATTCAAAAGAAGAATCTTCGCCACACACTAGTTAGTCTGTATTGTACGCGATTCTAAGCCTGTACCCTCGACATCGGAGAGAGGGACGGCTCTCTGCCCGACGCTATTCACTGCCAACTGCATTAGGACTCGAACCGCTCAATCCACTGTCCAGTACGTGGACGACCATAAATAGATGGGCATTTTAGCACCCTGATCAAATGCGTGGTTCCCAAACTTGGGACCTTTTGAGGTCCGCATAATACATTCGTCCGTAGATTCGAATATCCACGTCTTACCGCGGCTCCCCGGAGAAGTGATGCGAAAAGAGGACTGAAATATTTTCAAGCTTTTCACGGCTTGACACCGCACTTTAAGACCAGGACATCTCCGCGGGTTGTGCGATTCGTTGATGTCTCCTGGGAGGGTGAGGGGGTGGCTCGAGGAACACAGGTATAAAAAATGAGGTAGCAGGGTCCCCTGACACACCTCCACTATACTTATTGAATGCCAGAGAATTTGTCAAGCCGATCGATCGGTGAATAGATTCTTTCTGATACCCATGCGACCGCGTATGGAGCCGTCTGTGCGTTTTTGTTCCGCGCTCATTTTTCAAGTCTGCGAAATCGCGAGGGGGAGTCGAGTGATACTCACATGAAGGCTTTGTAGTTGTTTCCTATTTTCTGAAGATGAACATCGTACTTGGTCTCGATGTAGGGCTCAGCCGTTGCATAGGCACTCGACAGGGCTGCGAGCGAGGCAAGATCAGAAAATTCTTGGCTCGTTTCCGCGCGGGCTTTTCCCACACCGCCGTGCGCGTGGCCCAGTTTCACGACCACCGGATATTTTGCGGCAGTTACCTGCAACAGGGTAAAAAAATGCAAATTTATATCAGCGAATTATGCCAGGTCCATAAAATCTGGTGAATCGTGGTCATTACCAGTGATTCTAACAATGTAATTAATACGTCTTAATTGGTCGACGATTTATTCTTAACGGACGCACAACTCGTGTATGAAGATGTCGTCAAGTTATATTTATGTCTTGACTATAACGGCTGTAATTACCCATTAGGAAGCTTGTGCCATTCACTTGGCGATTCTGTAAGTACACCGAGCGCAATATCGTTAATTGATAATTATTCAGGCCTAACTACCATCCCGTTATAGAATGTTAATCAATCAATTACACAGTGTGCCTGGAGAGTCTTGTCCAGAGGAAAATTTGCGTGGTTGATTTCGCCTAAACATTGGACAGATAGAAAGTACAAATAATGCGGATTGTGTCGGTGTTGCTGGATGAATCTGTGGTGCTTCGCGGTGATGGCGAAGACCTCAGGGTTTCGAGTTTATATGTATATTAGTGGGAACGACTTCCGCGAGTCTGTTCGTTTGCTCGTTAAACTAACGCTTCTCAAATACGGGTCTGCGAACGACGAAACAGTCGTAAGCGAAAGTTAATATCCGACTCGAACTCGAAGAGCTTGTCAGGTTCTCTGGCTCCGCGGGAACCCGATACGCGATCTCGACAATGTCTTTTTGAAAGAGAGATACCCGTACCCGGGAGGAACGTTGCCAGATACACTCCGCGGGCTATACGAAATGACTAATGAGGTAACGTGATCAAATTTCTAACAGGACTCCTAATTGAGAAACTTTATGGAAACTTCCTCATTCCCAGCCGGTTCAAACGCTAATTCGTCAAAGCATATCGCTCGAACTTGAATCTTTGACAAGTATTCGCGTGATTAGAGCGAAACCGCGTCTCCTCCATTGCCCATAGTATCGATCAGGTGATTACCCGAGTGTAATAAACTGTCCGTCGACGACACTGTCCCCCCCTCCGCTCGAGGACGTGATCAGAGGCATTAATTATTCCAACGAATATCGTAAATAAATGAATCGACAATCCGCCCCATATACGGCGGGTGTATTCAGGTCGAGGTATTTCTGCGTCAGCCAATTTGCAATCAAGATTGTATAGTCGCGCGGTCATGATGTCTCGTCTTTATACCGCCTTCCCTCTGCGGGATTCGCGGCTCCTCCGTTTCTCCGCTGTGTATACCAAGAATTTATACAACGCCGTACAGCTACCCGGAAAACGTGATGTTCGTCAGACGCACTCCCAACGAACATCGCCTTAAGGACTCCGTGAATAATTAGCCGGGGTAGAAAATCACGAGGAAGGATCTCTGAACTTTACGCCCATCTACTTCACTTGGCTCCGAAACTTCCGACGACGTCTACCCTCCAACCGACATCACGTCGAATGGAACAGAGGTTGCAGTATATGGTCGGCTCACTTGATAGTCTTGATACAAAGTTAGACGCAACCCTTGCAGCTGAATTGAGCTGAGCATCAACAACACGTCATGCTCTGGTTACGGTCTATAGATCCGAAAGTGTGGTCGCTTCTCACCTTTTCTGGTTACACGTGGGAGCCTGCGATGGGAGAACATTACCAGAAAACGTTGCTTATCCGTCTGCAATATGCGGAGTAGAAGAACAAGCGACATTCCAGCCAAAGTGAAGACGACGCGACGTGTCCTCGGAGACTACAGGGTATCCATTTTTATAATACCCCGAAACACCTGGTGCGGAAGATCGGCTAACGCGAGCTGGGAGAGAAGAACTCAGAAAGAGTCTTTTTGATCATAGCTTCAAAAGCTCGCGTCAAGCTTCGGAGCTTCTTGGTCGCGGTGAGAAAGAGGCCGGAGTGGGTCGTGTGTAGGCATACGTTAAAAACCCTCTCTCTCCTTATCGGCTCCCACTTTTCTGTATCCACAGGGTTATACCGCGATAGGCGTCGTCCATCGTGACGCGAGTTATCCCCGATCTGAGTACAGTCGTTATGTGGCATATCGACTCGTACACTTATGCGTGTAATTGTACCTAGATATCGAGCGTTATCCATCCGCCTATCGAGCAAAGAATTATAGTCGGTCGTGGCTGGTAGACAGCGCCTACACACTGGAAACTTGAAAAGCCCATATTAACTGCGCCCACTGACTGCAGGATCTGGAAGCCAGAGAGAAAGAGACAGCTTCTGGTGATACGACGGGCGACCATGGCTCGATGCGAATGAACCACTTCCTCAATTTTTTCCCGCCATTATTTCGCCCATCGCGCGAGTCTCGAGTCTGATACCAGCGATGAGATAGTAGTGATGATACGTCAGGATCAAGAAAGAGGCGGAAATGAACTCTGTCTCGAATATCGTTCACTCCGCGAAGAACACGGCGCCGGCTCTGAACTGGCGGAAAGTAGCAGCGACTGAATTTCGACGAGCTTCTGGTTGGCGATAACTCGTTATAATCGCGATCGCTGGGTACTAGTAGTTTAATTTCGGGTTTGACCCGCAGATTCCAGAGGCTTATCGTGCAGGGAAGAGACGAGACTCTCCGAAAGCCGTGAATTTTCGTTTCATCTGCAAGTAACCCGAGTAAAACCACGGCGCCGGGTCCACCGTGTTTCACTTGGTGTTGTTTATTAGCACCGTGCCAGTAGCCGGTGAAATCGTCGGCAGATCTCTCTCTCGAACGGACACGACCAACGACCAAGAGACGCCGACGATTCAGCCACGCTTGTCCAGCGACGTCGCGGCGCCGCGGCCGCGGCGTGTCCGACACCAGAAGTCACTCTGAATAGTTGCTGACAACGCCCCGTTACACGGACGCGGCTAACGCATCGTGTTCGAAATTTCACGGGGTAAATTACCGCCGCGTCAATTTTTTATCACATATAGTGGGGAATAGTCGAGAGTGCGGAAGCGGAGGGGAGCCTCTCGGCCCCTGAGCGAGGGTCACGCCATGCACCCTGCGATCACACGCGATCCACTGATCAGGAAAATTAGCCGTTTTAACGAAATCACGCCTCACGTGATCGTTAGGAATCTTCGCTACCGCTGGCGTGCTGATAAACCTGCGGTAGCCACGTCTGTGGAGACGACGAATCTGGGTCAGCGGCCACCGCGGCTTCCACCTTTGTGAATATATAAGACAATAACTAAACTTTGCTTGAATTATCACCAGGTTGGATATACATCTGAGCTGCCACCAGGGACAATGACATTGTGAAACTGTGTAACAACCACGTTGTTATCGTTAGCGAGTTATTGGCTTCGGGATATAATGATAACTGTTCTACGATTCACGAGCACCACCCGGAACCAGCGGCGCGCAAGTTTATGGAGTGTGAAAGGGTTTTGAATTTTGTTCAGGAGTTTGGGAATTTAACACGATTTTTTGTCCATCACAATTCAGAATCCACAGTTGTATATTCCATCGGAACCAGCTGGGTGTTTATCGCGTCGCGCTAAAATCGATATAAATATCTGCTGTAGCTGCAGTCTAGCAATCTGGGCGAGTGCTTTTTACGGCTGTATCTTATACATATATCGATACGAGATTATAGTCGGTGTCGTAAATATAAAGTTCAATACACATTATTTTTGCCGTAACCCGACACCCCCGATATGGTTATAAATTGGTACATTGAAGGCAATAAAACCTGGGACCTTGTCGCCTTTGCTCAACTGATTTAGATATACGAACGGGGCTAGCTTACATTCAATATGGATTATCGGCACAGTGGCTGCCTAAAAAATAACAATAATTTATGCATCACCGTAAAAAGGAAAAAAAACGTCGAGTTTCCCATGGAATTTAAACGGGGTCAAATTGGGACCGAAACGGTTACTGAGTCAGTAAAACGGAAACCGCTCAGATATTCATCTCGTCCGATCCCGACGCCCTGCCCGTCCATTCTGCACCTGGCAAGATTTTAGATAAACCACGTGTCAAGCTTACACTCCGGTGAGAGATGGTCGAAGCCATTGCTTATTCTAAACGTGTTAATTAGTACAGCCGGTGTTTGAGTACGCGAGAGAGACCCCACAAGGGAACCGAAGGATTCGGATCTCTTCCGCCGATTCCTGACCGACGTTATCCGCTCCTCGATCTCTCTCGCTCTCCAGGTCCTCGTATATTCATCCACCCTTGGTCCGACGGTCGCTGTGTATCTCAGGGAAACAAATCGTTTCGGTAAATCTAGTTCGACCCAAGATCAAATTTATCACCAACTCTGTACGCCACGTATTTCCATTTCGGATAAATATTCAAATATATACGAGCGATCGATACAGTGAATCTCGAAAGGATCCGATAGGGGTTGTCAAAATTCTACCGCCTGCTTCGTCTACTCCTTCCTACACCGTTATCACATCCACGTACGACACACTTTGGCTTTGGCCTATTGTGATTTTGATGATATGCAAGATCACGATTGGGCGGATGGAAGGCCCCATAGTGATCCATTATCGATGGGATAAGCAGCTTGGATCGCATTGTCGAACGGCCCAGTTGCAGTCGCTCGTTCGTGCTCATCGACTCAATTCAAAAGCATTTCGTCAAGAGAAATTCGGCTTGAAGGAACTACCAACATTTTCGAGTAGAATTTGGAACACCTTCCTGACTTACGACCATAGAGAAATATAAAGATTGACAAATCAGTTTTCAGGCGAAAGCTCGATTTTTCAACCCCATTGAACGTCCTCTAAAAATTATTCGATCACCGTCATTCGTATTTTGTTTATTTAATCTGTAAAATCTCTGACTTTTTCGGATGAGAATCGAAATCGCAAAGCTTGAGGTCAAAATATTGGCACCCCAATGGGTTTTCAGTTCTTATCCCCGTGCACACAGTTCCAGCTGTTATCGTACGTGCCGCGAAACTGTAGTTTTTCCTGTATAATCTTCAATTCGTAGATTTCCAGTAGACGTAATGTGATCGTGTACCGATAGATAAGAGGGACGCGTAAACGGCGTCGCGGTAATCATTCGCGGCGTCTTGTCGGGCAGAGTAGGTACAGAAGCGTGACGTAAACACGCGCGAATGTCTGTTGCACGGGCCGCGGAGTAACGTTTATTTATGGAACTGCACGATTGGTGGCTCCAGGCAAGGTTGGGCTATTTCCACACTATACTCCGCGATGACATAATGACCGCGTCTATTTTAGCAAAGTGTAACGCGCGCGGTAACCGAAATACCGATGCCTGCATCGAACAAACGAAGAGATTGCCAAAAATATACGACTTTCTTCTTCTCCTCCTCGAGCTGTATAAAGTCCTCTGCAATCTGCCCCGCTGCAGTCACCGGAAGTGACGTACGGTATCTTATATATGGAGCGAAAGATGAAAGCAGGGAACCGGCGCTCGGCTGAATTTCACCGCCCATTTTCCTCCTCAAGAACACGGAGGGAGATTTTTATCATCGCATTCACTCGAAAGCGCAACTCACGGCGAATTGCTGGATGCATGGCACAGGTAATTTCGCCGTCCACGTCGCACCGACCTTAAAGCTTCGCGGGAAAGATAGGGAGGGTCAGGCACCATCGTGGAGAAATACGACATAAAACGACAAGAAAACGACCCAACACGTAAAAGATCCGTCGTTTCCTCCGAGATTGCCCCACTCGCAGGAGAGACGAAACGACCAACGGGGAAAAAAAACGTTATTTGAATACAGTAAACCGAGGAATTTGTTGAATTCTTTTCTTTCCGCTAAGAGGGTATATATACGCCTTCAAATGGTTCAAAATTTTCAGGAAGGAATACATTTTTTTTCTTTGGATTGGAGAGTTCAACACTCATTATCCATATTTTACATGAGGTATTACTTTCAGCTGATAGAAGTTACGGCATATATATCAAAGAATTGGCAAAGTTATTCAGTTTTTACAGTTTTTTTTTTTTGCTAATTTTAAATCTTTTATGCTAATTTTCTTATTACCTTCACCAAAAATTGAGATATCAAAAAGTTCTATGCTCATTTGATAGAGGCATCTTTTATGAACAATTCGAGACCAAAATGACCTGGATTTTTTTACATATGGCGTAACTTCTATCAGCTAAAAGTGATAACTCATGTTGAATATGGATAATGAGTGTTGAACTCTCCTCAAACATCGTGTTTTTTTTTCTATTTTCCCAAACTCTACAATTCGAAAAAAAAATTATATCTTCCAGAGAATTTTTATCCATTTAAAGTTGTTTCGCAAAGAACTCAGAATGGTTTTGGTGTTTGTTCAGAAAGAGAGCTGCAGAGCTGTCAATCTGTTTAATATGTACTCGTGACTCGGGGCGAAGAGGCGCTAAATCTTTTCGCGTATACCAACAACCGCGGTTTCGTAACCGATGTCACTGAAACGGTACAGTATGCACACGTGCACCTGTGTACGTGTGTGTGCTCAACGGAGCTAAACGTCAGGACTTGTGGACTGTACGCGAGATTGTTGAAAGGCGGTCTCTGTTCTCCGCGGTATAGCTGAAAAGCCTGTAATTAATACAGCGTGAAAGTTCCATAAGCTCCTCCACTCGCTTCATCATCATACCTATCATTCGTTCTCGCACAGTCGAGACGTTCACCACCGGTCCAAATACGAAGCTAAAGGTCGTAGATCGATCTAGAGCAACTCTGTGCGTTGAGAATGGTCAAGATAAGTCGAGTACGTCTATCAGCTGCTAGCAAGGAGCGTCGTACCTCGCCAAGGCCAGATATGAATCGTTTGTCAGCCACCGAAAAATGCGTTGCGGCAACTTCAAACGGTTATTGCATCGATCCATGCCGCAATTAGGATAGGGTTAGGAAATATAATTGTGGTATAGTGACACGTGGTTTCTGTTCTACGTACGCGCTAATGGCATGAGCGAACTGCGTATCGAGAAGTTATCGCGGTTGCTGCTGGAACGAATCTAGGTCGACGCCTGGTCGAGCCATGGGCATGGTGTACACTTGAGGTGCGCACGTAGTACGTGCGAAAGTCTGCAAAGCTTCCGAGTCGTCGGCGGATAATCAATCGTTAAATAACGAGTCGAAGGCCTGAAGTACCCTGCAATTGATCTCGAGGCGGTATCCTCGTGACTCAAACTCGCCTCATCTGCGGTACGAGCGTAATTTTAGCGAGCCAATTCGATGTTGTTACGACTCTGTCAATTTTTATTCCTCTTTTTTTAGAGCGAGGTGATCAATCGGGAAGGTAGAGTCCGTTGATTTTTCTCAGATCTATATCTGGCAACGTTCCCATGGTCCCTCCGACCTTGCGACGATATTCTCAGGGCAGTCAAATCTCGGTGGGATTATGCCACGAGCAAATTCGCGACGTGAAATCACGCTGGGTTCCATTTCGTTGGGAAGTTATTATTTTTATTGGCTTGTTCGCGGTACACGCACCCCGGGGCTTCCCAAACGAGTATTTCGAGCCTTAGTGCGTATAGCTTGACGGAGAACGAAAAACCTGCCCAAAGTCGTCGTCGTCGTCCCATAAGCCACACCTTACGCATCACACGCGCCTTATACGCGAGGTAATGCGACAACGAAATTTCCATCAAATCAGAATTCTGAATGACCGTATTCATATCTCGAGGCCGCATCTTCGTGACGCGTGAGACGTTGAACGTATTGAGCAATATTTTCACCGTAATGTCCGATCTCCGCCTCCCAATTTCCCCTTATGGCGCTACACACGATGACCATTGTTCTGGTAGATTCGTGATTCTCATCTTCCTCTCGCCAGCTGCGGACCCAGGGATCCCTATCAGGAATAGATCAAGCCATCTTGGAATTTGATCGGCGTCGGTATCGTCGTATCATTCATCGACTGGGGTTTCGTAATCGGGAATCTCGTCCGCGGATGATGCCCCTCGCTGCATCGTTTACGGACCGCGCGGTCATTGACTGACGGTCTAGTTAGTACAGTTGGGCTTACGGACAGATATTTCCAACTGCACTGTACTCCGAGTCCCTGTAATAGATGCGAACGTTACTCTGGTCTCTGGGTCTGTGTTGAGCGCACCGCGACGGTGTGCCTAATCTATGCACCGCTTTCTTCGACAGTGGGAAGCTCATCTAATCGAATGCACTATTGTTTCATGCATATACGCCCTTTTTTCTACCGCCGACTCACAGTCGGTCAGTCGTTTGGATTCTTCTCATGCATTGCGCGCTTCGTCTGCTGGTGTGTTGCCACAAAGTTAAGTTTATAGGGAATGACGAGCGAAAATTTGAACCGCACACGCCTCTTTTCACCGAATAATGGTTCTGGAACTTCGTCTACTGGTCTTCGCCTCCGGATCTAATTCAACGAAATCGTTCAAAGTGCTGGTTCTATTATGAGGAACTGCCCAGTGGTGTTCGACCGACCACCCATTTATCTGTCCAGTGTTTAATTGCAGCAATTTCAACGGGGCTGGTAAAACTACGTATCTCCAACTCCGACCGTCCGATCACACCACGAAGGCGTTCTTCAGTGGGTGAGTGAGCGATTGTCTAATATTCTGCCCTCTCTCTCTCTCTCTCTGTTTCTCTTCTTGCTTCGTGACTTGGATAGTTTTCGAGTGGTCACGTGGGAATGTTACCTCGGATGATGACGCTTCATAGTAGTACGGGTGTTGCAACGTTTTCTCACAAATTACTATCATATAGAGACGTGTGTGAAGAGGACGGAGTGTTTCACTCCAAAACCCGAATAACTGCAGTGTCGGGACTGCCAATATTGCGGAGGTGATTCATTGAGAAACACACATCAGCACTCCGCCCTGTATGTAGATGTGTTTATGGAGAACAACTGAAACGGTAAATCTAATGCAAATTCTGTGCATAAAACCGTCGTTAACGCGAATTCCCAGAACGTCGGTAGGGAGCTGCTGACGGGGCGTTGCGGTGGTTTACAGCCGAGAAAACTCTGGTGGAAATTGGAGGTGCAGGATCACACATCTGCCGTTGGGGGATTTTCTGAGCGTTCATTCCGCTATTTCTTCTGTCTGTTAGACGTCTCAGCAGTGACCGTTTCACCGTTCTGGGAGCTGTCTATTTGAACGAGCAACTACACCGCGACGGTACAAAATGTTGACAGAGTCCCCTCTCCCGATGCAGTACGAAAAAGCAAATACACGGACAATTCGATTGCGCAGCCTGTATGGTCGCTGATCGGTAACGCGTACGGGGATGAACGACTTTTCTACTTTCATTCCCTCGCGTATTACCCATTCAGCTTTCGAGCTTCGAGCACCTGTATCGTGATTTCAAGGGAAATTATCTCGTCCCCCTCTATGCTCGGTGTAATTCGAGTTTGGTAAACAACTGGATCCGCGTTCCGCGTATCGCCGCAAATATTTGATCGGGGATAACGAATGAGGATGCTTTGTACCTGCACCGGGAGTCTCATTCCGCGGGGGATATTTGATGGAGAATAGAATGAAATCCGGGATGGGCCGGGGGGTTTCACCGTTGCAGATTCGGGTTTTGAACAGTCGGGCAAAAGAGGGAAGAACGGGGCCTCGATATCTGAATGAATTTTCCTTATTCGGTCAGAGAATGCGAGTCGCTCGTGTCCCCGGCACTGACCATGGACAAGACGGTTGGCGCCAGCCGGACCCATTCTTCCGCGACAAAAATAAAACGAGAAAAGACTTCCGCCAATTTCGATCCCGCGCCTCGGTTTCGAGGTCTCGGATGCTCGGCGTCCCCGCTTCTTCTCAAAGCTCTATAGAAAAATGTCAAACGGATCGTTTGTGTCCCTCGAAGCGTCCAGACGCGAAGGTAAACTGCCGTTCAAGTGCCAACACACTCTTCAATTACACACACGCTGGATCGTGTCTATGGGTTCTCGGTGTTTTTCTATTTCAAAACGGTATTTTCTTGTTTGTCCAGAGCCAGCCGTCCAAAGTCAACCGTTTAGCTATTCCAGTCTTTGAATCGTAGTTGAAACGCATCGAATCGGAGAAACTTTATTCCCGAGTTCCTCGAAAGAAGAACCACCGACGGAAAACTCTATGGAATCTCGCGGTGATACAGATTGAAATCAGAAGCGTTCGTATCACAGAGTCTATCGCGTTATAGTGAGACCGCAACGCGGTTTTTCTCTCGACATCGTCTACCGCTTTTCATATATCAGATTGCATTTTTCATTTCACAATATGCCAATGAGTCAGACATAATTTATCACCGGATAGACCACAAGACCTGTTACGAAAATTCGATATCGTATCCCTATCAGTGATTTTTCCTCATTATGTGCAAACTGAACACACTGTTCCAGCATGATTTCTTGTGGTAGGTACGATACTTTTACGCCAACTGCTCGGGAAGTAGGTTTTTCGAAGCCTGTGTAGCGTGCTTAAGGTACCTCATTTCCGAGCAGTGCAGGAAATTTACTTCCCTTTTGGCGAAAGTGAAGTAAAGCCCTACCGACTTATTTCATTCCAGTGTAAAAACATGGTAAATCAGTTGGACGTAAAGCATTGTCGAACTTGTTGGAAATGGAGAACAGAACAAGCTTGAACATTTTTCCCGTCCGAATGCTTTACCATTTTTATTCACTGAGATACAGAACATGAAAGTCAGGTGTCTCGGTTTTACGTCCCATTAGTAATACAGAGTTTTCCACACTAGAACTTTATCCTCCGCACTGCACGAAAATGAGGGACTCTGCGAAACTCACACAGGCTTCGAAAATCAAAGTTTTCATAAGAAAATAAGAAATAGCAAAAAATAGCTTGTGGGACACGTGCGGATGGCCAATATCTTACTAGTGTGATAGAACTCGCCTTCGGCTCGAACTTCACACTCGAACTTTCCGCACTAGTAGCACAATAGTATATTATGCACCACGGTAAGGAAGCAGACGGTTTTTGCCGAGTGCCGATTTTGCAGAACGAGTTGCCATTCGAGGGCGCCGAAGGCCTGCTTCCTTCCCATGGCACATATGTTATTTTCTACCGCATATGCATTAAAAAAGAGTGAAAGTAAGGTCAGAACCATGAGAACGGTGTTCTGCACTAGGGGCAGCAATTTCTTGGTTTATTTCACTGTGACTATGGTTACGAGAGTTTTCTTCCCTCCTGCCAAAGTTTTTTCCTCGTTTATTTCCCCGGTCAAAAAACTGTGACTTCCATCCCATTAAGGAGGGCAAAAAACACCAGTTTTTAATGCATGTGTGATTTCGCCTTCGTGACTTTTGACCATGCGATAAAAGTACGTTTTTCTCTTCTCTCGCGTCAGGGTACCGAGGTTCGCGTGGTCATGATCGACGTAGAAGGCTCGGTAATGAAATATCGTAAAGGGGAAAAAGTTCGCAACGAAGGAGTATTCGCCGTGCGACAATCGGCAACCCGCGAGAGTCTGCGATCTCGGAATGCTCCGGGGACGCGTGGGTGTGGGTACCGCGCGTTTTCTCCGTATGTAACCCCCGGTCGTATCACATTATAGTTCTATGAGAAGTGGGTACGTGGTACCTCCGGCCTCGCTTAGTGATTTCGCCCTCGGGTACGTTCTGAGCACCGCTGCAAACGACGGGGACCCGATCTTGGTGCCCCATGCGATGCCGGTGTGTCCGGACATTCGCTCGGGGCCTGTTCGAGTCCCGTCCGCGCCGCGTTGGCGCACCGACTAACGAAGAGAAGAGGCGAACGAGCGAGTCGCACCAGCCTCGCGCTAGCATTTATGTACGAGGCGCGCGCGCGATCGGTCCGTGTTTAAAACCTCGCGGTTGGGAAGTAGAGAGCATATCTGTTTTTACTCCTATATATAACAGGCGAAGATACATACTCATCGTGTCTTCGAAACGTGGGACACGCGACACCAAGAGGCGTTGACGCGTAGCGTCACTCAGGAAACGGGCCACCAATCTCGCGCCTGTTTTACGATTTTTTACAAACTTCAGACCGGTTACAATTGGTTGCGTGACATTTCACGAACACGAGGTGTAATCGCGGTTTATGTTCATCTGCTTTTCGGGGCGATGACCGTGTAACACTTCCGGGGTCATCAGCGTCGAGGAAACCAGAGTTTTACGCAGAATCTCATAACAAGGTAGGCGATCAAACATGGAATACTCCGCATATATCGGATTAATTTTGTATCTGGATATCGATAATTGGCTGTCATCTCGGCAAAGATTTACTGCTGCTCTCCCCATTTCGAAATTTAACGGTAAAACAATGCTGTGAAACTCGATGGACATCAGCTTCGACCGCTACAAGCCGGCGCGACTTTCAGACGCGGAATTGAATCGCTTGGCGAACAATGCGAACCGTTCCACTTTGTCAAACACAAATATATGTGTGTACAGAGTCAACTCGCCATCAGCTGAGGGATTTTTAATTGACCTACGTTCTAATGAAATCAGGGACTCGATTCTATCAATTTCCGTGCGAAAACTCCGCGACCCAGACGGTGGAGAGAGTCGAGCAGAAGCGATTTAAAAGAATCGCGACTCCTTCCGGGTTCGAGCACCAGCGATAAAATAAGAGTTATTGAAAAAATGAGATTACGCGTTCATGATCCGAGAGATCACGCAACTTCGAAACGGGTTAATTATTTCAGTAGAACGAAGATGATATTTAATCGCGTGTGTCAACTCGTTAGTTACGCCGCGTCGTATATCATCAGCAAATGCAATGCGTCTGAATAACGCTTCTGCAATGCCAAGTGTAAGAGAATTCTTGGGGATCCTAGTTAATTTTGTTAAACCCGCGCGGTCGTTACGGGCCGGTGAGACGCGTTGCGGTCGCGGAACTGCCGCGGTTATAATCGTTGAATCAGAGTTTAGAATTCGCGATATTACTCGAGCGGTGTAAATATCGAATACCTCTTCGATCTGCGGGTTGCAGTAGCTCGAGTAACTCGAACACGCATTGAACAACGATAAGGGTGAATATGTTCAGGGTGGAATGAAACGATTCGCCAGATTATTTTGTAAACTTGAGATCGGTGGACGAATTCTACTCGTCGAAAGGAGAAAAAAGGATCCAAAGAACCCAAACCCTTCATTGCATGAAAAAAAAATCATTGAATAAAACTTGTGTTGGACGTTGACAAAAAACATTTTTTACAGTGTGGTGACCAATCAATTTCTTCCACTCTGTGTTTTATTGCACCCTTCAAAGGCTTGACTGCAGCTGGACAAAATGTCGATTTGATATGTAACGAGGCAATCGCATTATAGTTCAACTCACGCGTTATCGTTTCGACGGATTCGTATGGGGGATCAGAGACACGAAAGGAACACAAATTTACGAATCTTATCACGCGCAACTTTTATCACAGAGACATAAACGTATCTCACCGCGTTCGGTCCTTTCAACCGTTTACTACCTACATGACGCTAATTAATGCACACTCAATACTTTCTCCAAAGCCTGCACTTAAGTTTCGTGGCCAGAGTGCTAAGGCTAAGCTAAGGCTCGACGCGTAGCTTCTTTTACGGGTCAGTTTTCGTAGCCTAGAAAAGAAAAAGAGAAAAATAAAATAAATTAGAATCTCACCAATCAACCTCTCTCTTTTTTTTATCTAATCTTGACGAGCGATTTGCGTAACGGCGCTGGACGTTCTTTCATCTTTGTAATCTTGAACGTTGGGTGGCGCTTGATTTTTATCCCGGGGGGTTCGCTCGCGCAACGAAACGTTAATCTGCAATGTAAATGAAATGAAAAATAAAGATACTAAAAGCAAAAGTGTTAAAAAATTTTACGAGCACAAAGTTTCCGCGTCCTTTGCTCCGTCGTGTATAAGGCGTTGCTAATTTTCGCTAGTCACGATTCGCCCACACTCTTAGCCACCGAACGAGAGCGCATAACGCGAAAATAATTGGTGATGCTCGTGGCTTTTTTTAAATGCCTACCATCCTGCGAATCTCTGCTGCAGTCTCAAGTTTCGAAAATATCTTTTCAAGAATATATCACACACGGATGATCGGGATTCCGGACATCAAAACTGGACTAGTTATCTACTAGAATTCGAAATAGATTTCTGATGACGAAATGCGACCGGTACGCTTCGTCGTTCGTATAAATATAGACACCGGTCAAGTATAGAGGACCGATGGACTTTCTCGGAACCCGGTTCGTCTCATCCTTAGAGCAAATTAACAAAATTTCGCATAATTTATGAGGTGTAAATAAAGCCGAAGCACACACACACTCCGCTCTGCGACCACCGGTAGCTGCACTCTATAGGTCAGCGATGCCATCGGTTGCAGACGCTCGACGTCGTCCGGGTCGTACGCCCACCGCTTTTGACCTCGACGTCAAGAATTTTTCATGACTGATTACGACTATTCATGGAATATTTTTTAAAATTTCGCGCCACGTTTCGTCGATTCAGATAAAAAAAAAAAATTAAAAAAAAAAACGTGGGAGTAAACGTTGCGTTTGTGTCCGGTTTTCTCATCTCTTTCTATTTACACTGTATGACTATATGCACCAGACGTGGCCCCATTCCTCCGGTCATCTCGCCAACTGCGTTGCACCAAACGGAATAAGTTTCGAGCTGCGGATCTCGGACGGCGTAAACAACCGTCGTCATCAACGGATTGATTCTTTCGTTGCGGAAAGATCGAGGATTACCGGATGAAAGGGTCGTAAATGGTTGATACCGCGATCTGCAGTCTCAAGACAATGAATTTCGAATTTGGGTCGATGATAAAATTTTTGCGACCGATCGGGATCGACGTTGAGATGTTTCAATTTCGTTTACGTGATTCACTATGCAGTGTTCTGATTGTGGAATACTGTATCCACTATCCTGTCGTTTCGTTTCTGAGAGAGCTCTGGATATTTTTCCCGTTTCAAAGTCAATTCCTTCACGCCTGGGTCTAGAAGCTTGTATGAAGAAGTAATTGTCGATAGGGATCAACCCGCATCAAATCGTTGGTGTTGTTCGTGATAAGACTACGAATTTCGATGCCAAAACAAGTTGATTACAATTTTCATCAATGTCCGAAAACCCGTATCGATGTATCAGGACTGCTTCTGGTTCTCAGATGTTTGCGATAAATATATAGAACATCACATCCCCAGCAGCACGTTAATTAGCGATCGATTGACGTTAATTGGCCGACAAGCTCGGTAAAGCTGGTCGCCTCTATTTCTGAAATAAAAATGGCAAATTCTCGTTGCTCCTGCAGTCCAGTATACGAGATGTGTTGCACGTCCCGTGGACCATTTCGTCGCGGATTTTTATCCCCAATTAGTCGCTTCAACGGTTAATTATTTTTCTACACAATTTCTGAAAAAAAAAGTGCCGTAATAAACTCATTGCGAAATAATAATCCGCGGATATACGTACATTTCCCGGAATGTTCTCTTCTCTATGCGATGTTCTCACCCAAAAACTAAACTCGTCGGATGACGTACGCCCGATATATTCATCCAGTGGTGTATCATACGCAAGTGGTTGAATCCGTGTTCCCGGTGTGGGTCGTTTGTTTATTGTTGGCTCAGACCGGAAGCAATCCAATTAACTACTCGGCTAGTCGATCCTCTCGGGGAGGCAATGGAAACGTTTCAACGTTGTACGCACTACGTACCGCGATTTGGTATATCACGCGGTATCACGTGAGCACGCGTGTCGTGGCGATTGGGAGATACGCCGCAGATTTATGCCCGGCGCTAATTGGATTCGAATTTATTACCGCATCAGCGAGACCTGGACGCGTCAGTAAGAAAGCAAAATAATCTCTGAGAAGAAAATCTTTGATCTACGTGTGCGAAGGATCGTACCGAGCGGCGAGTTGAATAATTACGAAATTAAGAACGTATAACGCATGCTGACCGAGTTTGCTGATCGTTAGGCAAAGAAAACGTCAGCACGATGATCCGTAGGTTTTCCACAGATCGTTTTGAATAATTATTGTTAACCTTTAGCGATGGAAATGAAACTGCGGCAGGTTACGTCATACCGTCACAACTATACGTACTTTTATGTGCGCACTGTATACGCGTTATCGGATATAACCGTTTTATACTGATTGCACAGTTTACGAACCGTGTCAGTCGCATTTTTCATCGACGATAAAAGGCGGAATATTGGTTCTCCGACTGTAGATGAATATTTCGATCATGACGGTTCAATCGCGTCGATCTGATCAAACGAAATATAAAAGACGCCGGATAATCGGATGCTAAATTCATGCGGGCATTTCTCGCACTACCCGGCGGGTGGAAAGGGGAAATTGGAGCCTTTTGTATGCGGAGCGTCGGTGCAATTCTGTCCTGCCTCTTCACCTTTGGAGCGGATACGTACGGGTTATGTATTTCCGAACGCATGCATAGCCAGAGGAACGTGGACCGTCACCCAGATCCCGTGCGGATATAGAAAGTTCTATAATCCAGATATTTTCACGTAGGCTTCGTCCAGACCCGAAGTTGTGTGCCGTTGTGCCATTATATACATCCTACCGGAAAATAGAGAACCAAAAGAGACTAGAAGAACGACCTCGTCCGTAATGAGGGACACTGCGCGAGAACTATTCTCGTAATTTGTCCTCGTTATCTTTTCACCTCGTGCTCGTGAGCTTTTTTATTCCACTCAAAAACTTGTGCGAAATGTTGCTTGAGCCTGGGATAGATCGTAACCCTCGCACGGCAGAAGTCGGCGGTGGTACATCGGTAATTGTTTTATCCTCCAGAGTGCGGAGCGAAATTGAACCAACTAAGGTTACTTTCAGTTGAGAATTTACGCTAGTTACGTGACCGGTGTGAGTAATAGCAACGTTATTCTACACTCTGGGAGGTTCGTCTCGTTATTGTTGGAAGCCACGGCCCTTGGAGGATACCGTCTCGAAGGTTGTCCTCTTGGAATCAGTCGAGCGATATGCCCTGAGGGTCTGTCTCTGAGATTTCCAGACATCGATCTCGTTGTTTATTACTCGATATTTAATTCTACACGTGTGTTTGCTCTCGACCACTCCAGGGAACCGATATTTTCCCCTACGGAATACAGAAGATGCCGTTTTTTTCTCACAACGACACACCGCGTCATGGCCAGCTGTAGAAACGATCAGTGCCTCAAAAGCATCATTGTAAAAAGTATATAATAAGTGTTTTTTTTTTACTTTGACTCGTGTGGGTTGTTTGGCTCGAGGAACGTTGCAGTTTTTGGATAAACGATCAAGATCTCACGAACAGATACGCAAAAGTTTCTTTTTGTAGTAGCTATATGAAGTAAACGCCCCGGTTTCTGACCCCTTGGTCTTTTTTTCACTACAATATCATAGCCGGTTGATGAAAAATGATCATCAAGGAAATCATTTTTCATGACGAAAAGTGACTGCGAAGTTTATCATGCAGCAAGAAGACGTACATCTTCGAACGGTGGAATTAAATTATCCAACTTGTTTCGCGAGTTGTTGTTCGATTAGAAGTAACCAATTAGAACGATCACGTAACAAGACCGCATTCCTAGAATTATTTTCTCATTCTTGTATTTCTTACCCACGCGGCTCTTCCCATGACTATCATGCTATATATACCGAAGCGGAATCCCAGGAAACTACGAAACTGCTGATCCGAACGATCCTAGAACCGCTATCGAAGGAATTCTACCGCGGGTTCAAACAACGATTGAGTAAATATTGCATTCCTTGAAGAGCTTTTGATCGAAATTCCATGCGTCATTTTGCGAGAGTGGTTAACGTGGAAACTGACCATTCAGAGGGATGAACTCGAAATAAATTCAGAATATACATGGGCAGCGAGTCTCGTATTTCTGGCTTCACACAGAGAACATTTCTAACTCCTCCACG
Source organism: Euura lappo (assembly GCA_018257835.1). Taxonomy (NCBI): domain Eukaryota; kingdom Metazoa; phylum Arthropoda; class Insecta; order Hymenoptera; family Tenthredinidae; genus Euura; species Euura lappo. Next base: position 790,672 of record JAEUYN010000309.1, on the reverse strand, counting down.
AACAATCAGCCTCACGGTAAAAATATATTTCGTGCTTCAAGGAAAATGCTCGCCCAGATTTTTCTATAACTTTTATATTGTTGACGCCATGCAGCTCGATTGTACCAGTCGCTGGTTATATTCGGCTGATTCTGATCTCATATCTGTGTGGTCGATTCCAAGCCGCAAGAACAATCGTCTCTTTTTCGTCAAGTTTACCCGATAAGACTCGATTACAAAGTTTAAATTTCATTTGGAACCGTATTCGACGAGGAATTTGCGTAATTTGTGGAATCAAACAGAGGATTCCTTCAAGTTCACCCGGTTTACGTCATTCCTATCGCCGCGTCTGTCTGCCAAACCGTCTGTCGTGTTGCGCTGGATATAGAATCGCGTCATTCTCCATCACTCGGCCGCGATCTCGAAATAGAAATAAAAAGATGTATCGTAAATTGTATCGTATCCGCAGAAAAAATTATCACAGCTGCTAGACTGCTCCACGTCTTTCGTCAAATAACATCAACACGAGCCAAGAGGCGTACAAAAATCGTTGGTATTCGCAGAAGTATAAAGCGATCCTTGTTTGTTGTTCCGCCAAGGTGAGAAAAAACCGACTTCGAAATTTCACTGGAAAAAAAAACCGTTCTTGCCTCGACCCACAGGATTTTCTCGACGGACTAAACGGATCCGGCATCGCTTATCGAATCCTTCGGGAGCGTTAGCTAAATGACAGAAATCGAAGAAAAGTTTGGAAAACTTTTGTAAACGCGTTCCCCACAAAATCCCTGGGCAATATGCTAACGATCTAGAGAAACTTTTCAAGTCAGGTTTCAGGATAATAAGCCTAATTTAATTGCATTAGGTTGAACGTCTCGAGCCAAGAACGCCCGCCTGTTGGGGTGAGGTTGAATTTTTTCTGGTTTTTATTATCCTTAAATATGCAATTAAACGTCGGCGTCCGTTTAATGCTTAGCGAAACTTGACCCGGTTCGATTAACTTTTCCCGTTTTTCTCTCAGTTTTACGAACAGCTAATTACCCTCGAATTAATTCACGCCGATGTAAATACAACCGTAGAATATGACACGACCAGAATCTCAAGTACTCCAAATTGAAAAAAAAGCCAGGGAATTAATCCCTACGAAATCGTAATGAATTGACCACGAACGAGCCTCTTATCAATTAATACCTAATTTTTCTCTATCGTAGCTTTTGACTCCCCAACTGATTACAGACTTACGACCGGAAATTTTCGATTCATCATAATATGTTGATTTTTCAGAAAATCTATTCAATTTATCATATGTTGATTTTTCATTACAACATTGTACAAATTTATTTTGTTCATAAGTTTGATGAACTCGCGATCAAGGATCGTGGAAAGATAGTGTTTTTGATCTCTTTTGAGTTCGATCTGTTATTCTTCAAAAGACTGTTACATTTTCAAATATTTCTGAATCGTGCCAACCGTCTCCTACAGCTGCAATTGACTGCAATTTTTTTGCTGACGTTTTGCTGATCAATACTATCCCGCCGCACACAACATGGAGTCGTGGGTATCGGATCAAAATTCTTTGAATTCCGCTTCCAATCCACTCCACTATTTTTTTTTTCCTATAAACTCGTCGTGACTGTAGTTCAAAGTGTTTCCACCCCTCTTAGGCTTAAACAACTTTCATTTTCTTCAATCGAAATGCTCAAACAATCCTTTCTCCGAGTTGCATCCGCTCCAGAATTCCGCTTTGTTATCATACAGTTTCGGTCCGTGTGAATATTAACTTTTTTCTATGTTTTTTTTCGAACTATAAACCCCGATTTTGGGCCACCCAGTGCGTGAGCTGCAGACGCCACACAGAAGTGTAGAGACGCGTTGATAGTAACGTGCGTGTCGGTAGCGTAAGATCAGAATTTATCAACTGCCTCCAGGCATACACGCCTGGGCTGACTCATCGGGCAGCAATCTCATTCACCGCAAACTCTCGAGATTCGCGGGAGATATGGTGAATCTTGCCTCGCTAATCTTTATTTCTGTCCGCGAGCTTCATGCCGCACAATATAGCCTCGTCAGCTGACTCTTTGAATAAAAAAATATACACGAGACAGACGAAACCCACACACGTATAATACGCGGGTCTCGAATCACCGCAGACGTAAGACTTACGCCTACTTTGGCAACGCTCGGACTGCGGTTTTAATACTGAAAACCTATAATAACTGTTTAAAAAAAAAAATAAAAAAATAAATTGAAAAATCATGATATGTCGATCGAGAAACCGATTTAACACTGTGCGTCAGTCTCTTGATCGATTTCTAGAAACGATCTCCAAGACGTGGCTAATTATAGTAGTGAGTACCGCGACTCCCTTCCACATCCCGAGTATATGAGAATTGATATGATTTCATTTAAAATTCCAAGAGTTTGGGAACATCGCCTTATCTTCGATACCGAGTGGGATGTAGACTTCCAATTTCAGTAATTCAATGATCTTCAACGTGCGGAGAAAAACCGGAGACGATTATTGGACGAGTATCATATATCAGCCTCGTTAAGTGTGACATTGAACAAATGCGGCTGAACAAACTTCGACCGGTGGGGGAAAACGTAATGGTAACAATTTAATCGGCACTTGATCCGTGAAACGACAAACATTTGTCGCACTATATTGGTTTAGATTGATGGATGGCGAGCAGGGCGGGCGTAACTGGGGTTCGTCCCGATATGACCGTAGCGTCGCGTCGCTAGATAAAATAATGAGGAACCACGCGTGGGTGTATTAAAATAGTTTAACCACGGTATGTGGTTTTTAATTAGTAGCATAGTCAGAGTTTATCAGCAAATCGTCTCTCGAGGAATTTAGTTGCGGCGTGGCAGACGCTGTCGGCCCTCAAGATTAGCCGAGCATCTGAAAACTCAATAAATTCTCAACTTTGAAACTCCTCCGCGGGATGATCAAACTCGATTGTGGCTATAAAAAATTCTCGAACGTTGCGTGTATTATAAACTTGAAACCGAAACGGATCACAGGGTTGCGCAAGATGCATAACGGAGTCTTGCCTTCTCCTCAAAGAATTGTAAAATGAAAAAAGGAAGAGAGATGCACTCTGACTCATCGATGACGCTCTGAGCTTTCTTAACTGCAACGGAAGGGGGGAGATGAGCTTTTATCACGAATGTATCCGGGCGCTCTGTGCAGCATCGACGCGTCAAAGACGGCCCTGTGTTTATGTATATTTGCATACACGAAGACGCGAATGGAGAGTGAGCTCACGAGCCACACCAACATACGGTCTACCGTGTGCCGCGGTCCGTATAATAGAGGATATGCGATGGAAGTGGAGCAGTCTTGCTTTACCACGCGTCTCTGAAGTGTCCGAACTCCGTAGGGTATACGGCACACCTGTCTTCGAAACGCGGAAAATTCAGCACACTACCGTAGTGCAAAAGTGGGAAAGTTCTGTTCTTGCACACTTCGCGACATTATATTCGCTATATTTTCGTCATATTCGAGAGGCTTTTTCCATATCCTGGGAATCGATAACTCTGCAGAAAGGTTCGTACGTCGTGTCGATACTGTCACACGGAATTTTTCTTTTTATACATCTTATTAGGGGGTGTACATGCACTTTTTCATATTTTAGAATGTTTTTCACACGATTTTGGGAACAATTTATTTTTGTCTAAGATGCACCAAATAAATTCTATCGGTGGATCGATTCAAGTTCTGCAGGTCTCAAACCATTCAGTAAAGAGGCCTTCTCAAAATGAACGGAGAACTTCTCGATCCGATCAAAATTGTACCAGATATTCATCATTTTTTAGAATAAAATACCGTTTTTCTGTTTTCAGACGTTACTTTTCATGATAACTCGAGGGAAAATAAAGTTATGAAAAATTTCTCTGTTCATTTTGAAAACGCCTCTTTACTGAACAGTTTGAGACCAAAAAAACTAAAATCGGTCCACCGGTAGATTTCATTTCGGGCGTCATAGAGAAAATCATTCGAAAGTCTCAAAAATGACTTTCAGTGGATTTGACATTTTTTTAATCCTGAGGTGAGTGAAACGAGTCCGAAAATCATCAGATTTAAGTCGATTTTGTAAAAGACAGCATTTCATCGACTGTGCAATTCGAATCGTGAGGCGTTATGTATCATTTCGTAATCAGTGAAGCTTTTCATCAAACTTCTCTGCACAATCTCTGAAGCTGCGGTTACGTGAGATAAATGTATAGATTTTGTCCTCCATTTATATTGAGTCTGGACCTTGGGATTCGAGTTTTTAATCATCCCATAGCCACTCGGGTTTGCTCATCGAGTTTGGAATACTTGATGCGACCTTGACGCGGAGATCCAAGAAGCATTTTGGAGCGTCGAGGTTGACCGCATGTCGACTGTTTTGTAAAAACCTCTGAAAACCACAACGACAGTTTCACAACTCCCCAGAGTTTCACGAGTTAGAGTTACATCCGCGGTGTGTACCTGAACCTCATCTCAGAAACTCGGCTCTGGAGCTATTTGAGAGGATCTTTTAGTTCGTCGTCGTTGGAAGTCTGGACCAGCAATAGAGCGTTAAATCTCAACTGTCAGACCTGACCATTCTTTTCTACCACATATAACACCGGGAATGAAAATTTTCAACTTGAAATTAGGTTCTATGATTTACTGCTATTGCCGCGTGGAGTCCGACCATTCCCATATTTGGCGCTATACCCGCAACCTTTATCGACTGCAATTACTAAAACTATGAACGTGGCTCGATTAAAAAAATCTCCCTAAATCGTTTATCTCGTGAAGAAGTTTGGTCCAACGCTAATCCCGCGATTCATTCTTATCGTCAGAGTGCTTCCTATTCCGGTAAACCGCAGAAGGGAATTCCAGGCACGAGTCTGCCCGCTTTCAATCCACAATATCTCTATCAATATCAGTTTCGATAGGAAATAAATGCCTCCGGAATCCGCAAACACCGTCCGTAGAGCTGCAGTCTCCCATGATAACGGAAATAAGTCGTTTTTATCAATCTACCCGAGACTCGGAGCACGTTTGGAATTTTATAATTCTCCCGGGTCTCAACTCTTTCGAGACGGCAAAGAAGTAAAGTCCAAACTTGCCCGCAGTGAGGCAATGTCGTTTGATTTACGGGCCAACTGGAAACTGGAAGCGCTCGTTCTGATTTCAAAAGTTGCATCCATCGATCAAAACCGTAGTTTTTCATTCACATCTGTATTATAATCACCCCGAGGAAAATGTTCGTTCTGAAAATACGTGACTTTAACAATGAAAACTAGCCCTTGTAGTATTTTGCCGTCAACTGCGCAGCCTCCAGTCACGATAATTTCCGGCGGTAGCCTGTTTAATGCTTATTAGCCGCCTCCTTTATGCACCTCCACCTCCGCCATTGACCGTCGCCATTGAATTAAACGATCAATTCCGAGCGCACGGAATGTTTACGAAGTCGTAATTAGCTCTACTGATTACTTCCTAAACCAGCGACTCTCCGAATTGCGTCATAAAACGATCAAATTCACGAAATTCACGTCATCACTTACAGGAAATTCGATTTGTGAATCGCGGGACTTTGACCCGCCGTCAGAAACCCCGAGAGGCGATAAGAAATCAAGATTCATTGATTGCGGTCGAGATAAAATGAGCGATAAAATGACTTTTATCAGAGAAGCAGCGGGATACAGCCGAAATCGAATCGATTCTTCGTTTCCGATTGTATTCTACGATGAGTGAAGCGAGAGTAGGCAGGGCAGACCGTTGAATTTCCATCGGGATTAATTATCGGGTTTCATTCTTTCTCGTGACTGAACGTCACACAATTGCAATCGGCTTCTCGAGAACGGCGATAATTAACGGCGGAACAATTTTCGGGTTTAATTTTACACCAATTACGCGGTACGACCGACCGCGGCGCGCCTCGCTCTCCAAATTTGGTAATCACCGCAGTTATACACGATTGAAAGAGTGACGTAATGGTAATCGCAACGCTGCGTACGAGGGACGCGCGATCAAGATTCGCTGACCTTATCTCAGTCCACTGCTCCACTCTCTGACGTCAAAACCAGGAAAAAATTAGTTGTCTAATTTCACGAGAATCCTTCATTCACTTTATACAACGTATGCGTCTATCGTTTCAACGCTAGAGAATGACGCTTCAGCTGTCTGATATATAAGACCTTTGATTTTTCCTCAAGCACATTGTGATAGTTGAACTGCGTACAGTGATTGAACTTCGGAGCATTCGGAATAAATCGTAAGTCCCTTGATTTGATCAGTGATTGGATAAACCGTAGAGTGACATACAATATGAACAAGCGGGTTTGGGCTGACTGTGACTTCCCGTTATTCAGTTTGTTTCCATCTATTTCGAATTTTGAAAATCTGACATCATAAGATTTTGAATGTTTTTAGTGTTTTCCCCCCAAAAAAATTGGATCCGCCATTTTGAATTTCGCAAATCTGACTTCAGATTTGCGATCAGTGACCCAAAAAACCTTCGAGTTCCAATTTTCATCAAAATCCAAATGTTTTTAGTTTTTTTTTTTGGCAGGATATTGACAACTGACTTTAGATTCGAGGTACCAAATTTCATTCAAATCCGTGTATTTTTATTGTATTTTTTAGAATTTCATTATCTAAATAATCCAAAAAGTACTGAATCGATCAAAGCGAAAATCTAATCAGTTCTAAGTCCGGAAAATCAGCTTCGATTGAGCCCAATTTGATCGTAATCTGCGCAATCATTCTCGAGATATCGTCCCAACAATTACATACATACACACTCAAAACTCAAAATAGTTGGAGATCCAGTAAAAACTCAACTTTTCATTCACGGGTTGATTACAATAACTTCCTCTTTCCTCTGAGAACAGAGAAACAGGAAGTTAAAAATGACACGAGAAAGTAGTGCGAGAGAGGAGTCGAATATAATTAGCAGTAGGCGCTTATCAGCACTGATTGAGATCCACTGGATATTCATTCAGAGTGGAAGGGTGTTAATTAATAACCTAGTGAACAGTGCAGGGTTATATACATCGAACATTTCCAGCCGTCCGCGTCGTCTGACACCAGTTTCGCTGTAATGCGGAAACCAGCTAGCGTATAGCGAATCGCGTTGAGGATGCGTACTGTATATGTATTGGGTGTAGCTATACCGTTCGGGTGCCACCGTTGAACAACCCCTTCTTGACGAGGGTTGTAATTATTGCGTAATCATGGTGTAATACCACAGAGCAGAGGGAACCGGAACTGAGGGTCTGAGCTACCTACGGATATAGCGTGGAGTCGTACGGACTGCGAACCTCAGGGTCCGGCAGGTTTGATTGTCCGTTACGAATAGACGCAGGATAGACCCTGCCCGGATCCAAAGTGCGGATAACTTTGGCCCGGTCCAATTCCCCCGGAATTGTGCTAGGAAGATCCTGTCCCTGTGATTAATTGCCTGCGGGCATCTGCGACCCAGACGTCTGATTAATTCACGGTGTTGTGGCTAATTCCGACTCGATCGTACCTCAATTTTACCAGACGACGCGACGCGGTGCCTACGTGAATTTTAAATACGTCGTCGACGTCTAACTTCATCCTCGGCTCATCAGACATGCGTGAATTCGTTATTTTTCATTGATTCATACACAATGGTGGTATCTACATATCCACCCGGATTCGAGTGCTCTTATTCCGGGATTAGCCTACTACCTAATTAATCAATTTCAGAGGAAGCACAGGGCTTGACCCACTTTTTTTTTCCTACGCTCCGACGATCGTTCCGCTATAGCTATTTATGTGGCATACGGAAAAGGCATTGAACGTCACTCTGACGACAGTTGAGATCCGTTTAGAAACTGCGGTATAATTTTGTGCCGGAACTTGGACTGCGCACTTCGAACTGCGCATCGAAGTTTCGGTAGAAAGACTTTATATCGCAACTTAGAACTCAGCTGCATAAAGTGGCCGCCTTATGTGACTTTTCAATGCCTGTGCCGTACAAGATCATTTATTGATGCCATCTGCACATGCATACTTTGAATCGTGCGTGATCAGATATATTCATCCAAGTAATGGGTACTTTTCACGAAGAGATGAAATTCTATAAGAGTATATCATCACCGAATGACGGGAGATCGATGCATTATTCATAGAAAATATCACCTACATACAGCATCCCGCATAATCCGGGCATCACCGCAAAAGTCTTGAAGATTTTTTTTCTTTTCTTTTATTTTTCGCTCGAAGCTCTGGGTCCTAATCCTGACGCTCAAAGATATATACCGCCGATTTATGCGAAACCTCCACCCCGGGAAGGAAAATGTAATTCAGGGCTGATCAGGTATGGTATCACCAAGTATAAGGGCGACATCCTGGAATAGCCTCACTAGGCCTCAATTCGGGCGCAAAATATGGCTCTATCAAGTCAGCACCGTCGAGGCTAGTTACATTCCCGATCGTGAGGGGTGAATAACTCAAGATTCGACTGACACATTTTTTTTTTAGCTTGATAATTCAAATCCATTTTTTTTTTCAGACTTCACATTATTTCACTTAATTCAACCTACTTTTTTTTCCATTTCGAATTGATTCTTTTCTCATTACTTCATTCATTTCCTCGATTATTTCTGATTCTTACCTTTATTTCTCATTATTCTAGTTATTTCTCAGCGTATCTCAATATTTCACGAGCTATTGACGTGTTATTTCAAAAAGTCCCCCTAAGATGTATAGCAAATTCACCACATGTGTCTTCAAAAAAAGGCCAATTTCATACTCGCGAATAGTTTGAAATTTTTAGGCTTGTATAGGATTCGCACTGATAGCGATAAAGTTGATTGTCACTGTTGTTTAGTAAAGAAAGTAAAGGTGCCATAGGGCTCGTATACTCGTAGCAGTCGCCTTTATTGTAATACGAATCCGGCGTAACGAGCTGACACTGTTATGTTTTGTAAATATCAAGGGAGCAAGCCGGGTAGATTACGATAAAGTTCATTGGCATTAGACAGTGCAACTGTTGAGAATTGACCTTATTTTCGCTCATTTTGTCGCATAACTAGGTAATTATTCCAGTTTTTGGTACATGACTAACCCAAACTATGATACATTGCGAATTAATTTATGCGTGGGGTTTCAAAACTGTGGTCGCAAAACGAACTCTGGTGACCGGCGGCTAGAATAATTAATACAACTTTTCCATGGCGAGGATTTGAACGCAGGACGGACCATTGTTTCGCGAAATTTCATACCGTGTCAAAATGCCAGATTGCTTCTGGCGACCGCCGCCTCTCTCGGGACTTTTGCTCTCGGACACGTTCATTGAAACTTTACCTAGAACCGCGGGGTACACCCGTGTTAATACAGGTAGGCGTGTGTTTGACACGGTTCGACAGCGATATAATTTCAACGTGAAATGATGCAATGAGAGAAAATTTTTGCTTAACTTTTACTCAACGAAATATTAAAATCTACACTCCAACGATGAAAATTTGAACCGTTATTTCATCAGCGCGCGTATAATTACTCGGTATCGTTAATTAGCGTTACATATTGTAGATACCGAAAATCTATACCGTACCTTATTAAACAGGAAGCCGATCCAATGTTGATAATTAATCTGGTTCCGTTGATTGGATTTCATTCGCTTATACCACGGGGTAAGGGAAAATTCTCGACCGCACACAATTCTGATTGGAAAATATGGTGCGATTCCATTTCGCGATAAACGATTTCGCGTTGTATATCCGGTGTTTAATTTTTTCAGTATCGCAATTTCGTCGTCTGAGAACAAGAATCAACAAGAAAAGAAGGAATTATGTTTCGTGTATATATGGAAATCTTCTCAATCTTCGAGTTTATAATGAATCCAAGTTACGCGACGCAGCGTCGAGCATAGAGCCAATCAACGGTAATTGATCCTTCGCACCGAACGAGGTGTAAAGTCGTTAATTTGAGAACAAAAATAGCCACCCTGCCACGTGTTGATACCGCAGATAAATAAGCAAGGCAAGAACGAAGCCGCGATTAATGATCTTGCGAGTACTCTGTTACACGCACATACGAACAATTGGTACGAGCGAGAAAGCTTTCTCGACAATAGTCCTGACTCTTAATCGACTTTTCGATCCCAGATGAAAGTCTCATGGCCATCGAGTCGAGAGTGTAGAGAAATTTACCGTTAATCTCAGTGACTACCGTGCATGTTGCCTCTACAACTGACGAGGCAAGGTCTGAGATACATTATCACAAACCTGTCGAGAGATTGAGTCAAGATTTGAACCAACATGTGTCACAATTTTGACAAGCGACATGAGATTGCTCGGATGAAACCGACCAGTTTGCTGGAAATAAGGATCAATAATCAGCGAATATTGACGACATTTTTCCTTGTAGCTGATTTCAACGCGGTCTCTGCATGCACCGAGTAGACTACTCGTAACACAAGAGGCTTGCTTTGTGACGAGTATCGAATTATCGGAGTATCGATACCCCGTCGAAACCCAATACGGTCGAGGGCGCGGTACGCGACATATTACGCAATTGAAACTATAACTATAGTCTTATATTCGGTTAATTATACCTATGAGCATAACAACTTCGAGGATAGTTTTTGAAGATGTGACAAAGTCGTAAAATGTATGAAGTTTGTTTAATCCTCGATACCACGAAAGACGGTTTTTTTGTTCATTATTCTATTTCGTTCCATTTCGCTCAAGTGCAGCACTGGCCTTTGCTCTTGGTACGAGTTCCTCACGCGAAACTTGGTTCGTACATTCATCTAATAAACTTAATGGCGCGGTTGCGCAATGTTTCGTGTAAAAACAAAAAATTGTGAAAAGAGCCCGTTTTCACAAATCACACAACCTCTTGCAGCGGACGAGTTTACGAATTGCGTCACGATGATCATTCACCGTTGCTCCCACGGGGTGCAGACGTTTGTTTCATTTGAGACGACACGTCTGAAAACGTGGAGGAAAATATATGGTGGAGAATTCAATTGCATCGGATGCAGTTTCTCTCTACTATAAAGTTGGTATTTGTGCACCAATATCAGCACCGGGCAGTTTCCAACGTCTCGACCGCATATATGTATATACCATCCTCAAATAACACACTCTGGTCTATTGGGTTACGTTTAACGCTGACTAAAGACTAAAGGAGCCACCTCAGCGGTGATATTCTCATCGAATATTGCTGACTCGGCGGGATTAACGACGTTCTTGAAGGCCCCCGACCGAAAGATCACGTGAAAGAATTTTTTTAAACGGTGGAACGGGCGAAAGTAGGTATAATAGGCACTGTACAGGTGTGTCCGGATTAACGTCAAGACGGGGAACAACTGTAATTCCCATGCTTGTACATCTCGGTAAACGGATTAATTACACGCTGTATTATAGTTTATACCTCAATGCACACAGGACTATGAGACGCACGTGGGGCGTGAACTTTGACGGTGGCATTTGGGCCAGGTTCAGGGGACGTGGCTCGCCGAGTGAATCTAAATTTGAACAGAGCCGAGAGATATCTACGTCGACGGGAAATTAATTAATTAAATTCAGTAAGCTGCACGGTGGACCCCTACCATCTCTTCATCCTCTCTAATTCAGTTTCGAGCATCACGGAAGTTTGATATAAACCTACAAGGTCAGGTCTCGAGTTTCTCTCAGAACTATAATATCTGCTTCCTCGGTGATTTTATTAACCTCCAGGTCTACAGGTCTATTGCCAGCCGAGCTCGCAGGGCCTCGGGCATCAATCAAATACGAAATGAACCTGCACTCCGCGTGCAATTTGCTATCTAAACAGGCCATTATATCCGAGTGGTTATCGCGTTAATTGAACATTTCTGCCAATCACGAATCTACCACGCAGCGTCCAAAATCGCTGTTTGACTGACCACACTCGGTCTCGCCAGCTCCAGAGATCATCGTCAATCAAAGATACCACGTGCTGCACTAATTAACCCATGTTAATTCGATACGTGCTTGCGAGCAGGTGGAAAAATCAAATGACAGATGACAGACCGTAACATTACCGCGGTGATGATATCGAATTGGAAATGTAATTCATCAAAGTGTGTGTATCCTCTTTACACAATGGCCAATTTCCATCTTCACTCAATTCTGTAAAAGCTCCTTTTTTGCCGAGCGACAGGCGAGCTTTTCTCCTTTCATTTATGCAAAGAGTTCTCTCTTTATCAAGACCCTTCAATATCGCAGCGATGGAATGAAGCGAGTGGTCTAATCGATGTGCCCGAGTCAAGAAGTCGCCGTAAATTCGATGATATCCACTGCTGGTATGGCACACTTAGTTTAGCATAAACATGAGTCGTGCAGTAGCCTAAGCAAGCGCGTGGCTCGAGTACCATTTATGCTTTAATAGCCTTCTATTTTGCGTAATTTGACTAAAGGGTTGATGGGTGGAGGCTTGCGGGCTCTTCCTCGTTAATTCAGCTTCATCCGACCATAATGGCATATATTGGGAGAAAATCCCCTCCAGCCAATACTTGATGTGTCTGCTCGCACGGCACTTTGGTGGGAAAAAAAAGGAAATCCGAGCTGATAATATCAGGGAAAACGCTTCAGATTTATCCCTGACCCAACATCCCAGAAAACACCATCGAACAAAGTTTATTTTCTCCTTTTTTCTTTTTTTTCGATGGAAGAGAAAACTTTTTTCCAATATAAATGGTAAGAATCCCTTGGACCTTATAAATTGAGCAAGGAACTGGCAGGCTCGGGACGAAACTCGTTTTAAAACGTGTCAACCCGAGGAAACCGGATGTCGAGAATGAAAAAAAGCAACCAACCGCGGGGGGTCAACCTCGATATAAACTTGACGATAAACACCGTCGACTTTTTCGCGCGGTACTAGATCATCGGTTTCACAGCTCTATCCTGGTTGTACCATCGGTTACAGTACCCGGGATATACCCGCCCATAAATCTCACCCGCGGGGTAGCTACATAATCCGATACGATTCTGCGCGTAACTCGGAACCCAAGGATTCGCTTTTCAGATTCCAATTTAAGCCGCTGTCGCTATGTTTGAACAAGGCCAAGGTTTTCTATGATCCTGGAGTCACGGATAGTTTGGTCCAGGGGGCGGATGGAGGAGATGGACTGACGTCGCGCCAAGTGAATCCGCGAATCGAGGATGAGGTCAGGGCGGATCCCGGCCCCGTCCATGACGAGATCTTCATCCGCGTGACTTGGGTTTGTAATCCTCGCCCGTATTGAGTGACGCGAAAAGTATTACCATTTGAAAAGCATAATGGGGTGATTCACCACCGTGAACAATATGGGTGCGGTTGACGAGTCACGGGCTCTCGAAAAAGGTCGATGGTAAACGGCACGCGAGACCTCCGGATGCTGCGTTTGGTCACGACGCGCACGATCAAGATTGCATAAACATATGAACGCACGTATCATAACCCAAAGATGAGGGGAGACGCATAATTAGTGACCCGGGGATCAAGAGCAGGTCGTTTGTCCAACGGATCAAGGGTCTGAAGATTGTTGGTTCAACTTTGCCACTTGTCGTTCACCCGGGTTTTGAGAGGCGAAATTAAATCCAGATCCCGGCTCTCGGTTCTCGGCCCGACACGAGAGCGGTAATAACTTAGGGGCGGAATTGGGTTCGGTGAACTTTCAGACGAATCGAGCGACGAGGTTTTGGTCAGTTTATAAAATTCTGGCTCATGACGTTTTCGAGATACCCGATACAATCGCGGTTCTCCATCTTTGGTCCGTCTTCGAGGACTGACCGACGCAAAAGGAAACTCATTCCGACGTTCGGGTATTTTCGATTTGTATGGAAATCGGCCTGTTTGAAGCGTCCCCCATATTTTAGCAAAATACTGAATTGAGGTTTTTTTTCGAAAAGGACAATTCGCTGGGCAATTCGATGCCTTTGGAAAACCATTCCACGAAGCAGTTCCAGCGTCTTCGAATAATTCATTGGTCTTACGTCCGCTGGGCGCTGCTAATACCATCGTTATTTTGAAAAATATACATTTTCCCTCGCAAGTACGAAACAAATTGTGGGGCGTGAACGTAGGCACACCTTGCACCGTGCGTGGCTAATTCGGCAAACGCGTAGGTAGACTTGATGTGTTCATCACGCGTATTATAATGTTTATATTACAAGGCGAACGCGAACCCTTCATCTCGATCGTTCCTCAGGGCGTTATCTCACTTATATGGTGCCCACCAAGGCCTCTTTTACACCTTTTGCGAGGATCCACTTCACCTCAACGAAGTACCTGCATTTTTGTTATCTTCAGATTGAGAAAAGTAGAATTCGTGCTTCAATTATATGAGACTCAGGCTGGTTGAAGATTATGGCACACTTTTGTCGAGGACCGCTTTCTCGCTTTACCTCGAATGGAAGAAACTTGGAGCGTTAATATTCATGCCAGACCACAGTGACCGTGGCTCGTTGTGATTTCGGTCACGCAAGGTTTGTGCAGGACCTTCGTAATCGGAAAATTTTATGATTCACATGGGATGATCTCGTGGGATCGGTACCATGATTGAATTCCCCGTCAGAAATCACGTCATCGCGATGCATCGCGAGAACCTGGCGGTAAATCAACGCGTTTGTTATTCATAAGATGATCCTTATTACAGCATTGTCATTGTCGAGGAATCACGATCTTCAAACGACAATGATAAGACGATCGAACAAACCCTCGGATGACATCAGCCTCAATCAATTCGCTTCGCATGATGATGCATGAACCGCATCGGATGAGCAAATATCAATTTCGATCGATGCCGACTCACCAGGGTGTGGACCATCCAGATCCAAACTGATTTTAAATGATTCCATTCGATTTGCAACCTATATTGAGTCGAATCCGCACCGCATGAAGCGTTGCAATCGCGCCGAGAGTTGTTTGTTTGGAATTGACATTCGCTCTGCGAAGTCTTAGGGTTGAATCGAGTATCGGGCAGTGCCAAAATTTATTGCATACATTTGCGTTCAGTATATATATCTATATACAGCAAGTTGCATTAAACTTGTCAACCGTTTTGCCACACTACTCGAACGTTATACCCCAGCACGTACCGGCAATTTTACCAACTTTCCGACCGCGTCTGTTCGAGCTTCAAAGAAGCGAACTTGGCAAAGTTTCGCGTAAATACCTGACGTGTAATAGCTGCAGGTTATACCTTCAAAGCCAGAAGTACAGGGAAGGGTTTCGCAGAACGCCTCCAGTCGCAGTGCAGCAAAATAGGTTCGGTGTTCGATAATGTATGCCAATTTTAATACCTAGCTATAGGTACGATTCTGTAATGCACACGGATCCCCTTTGATAACTGTTAACCGTTTTAATACTCGCAGTAAAATATCGGGGACCTCATACAGGCAGCTTTATCGTTCCCTGCACGAGCAAAGCGTGCGTAATTCTGTTACCGGTGCACAAAAGCTCGCTCCTATACCATCAAAGCCCTTTTTGCGAGCCCCTGAATCCTGACCCCCGGTTCCTCCCTGTTATAGCAGTTTCGTACATGGAAGGCGATAAAAATTACAAAGCGGAAACAATACGGCAATAATTCAGTTTTACGGGCAGCGGGTCGGTTCCCTATCGTGTGTGGACTGTTCACTGCGCCGGCTACCGAGGCACCGCTGCGTTAATACTTTGTGCAATAATAAAGAAGCTTCTGCGGTTTCTCCGAGCCACTCAGTCGACGCCGACGTCAAACGGAGCCCTGATTAAGTGCACCTACTGGCCCGCTGCAACATGAAATGAAATGCGGTATATAGGATACCCGGACATAACGTTTTACGAGTAACCTGAGGCGCGTTTATCCACGAAATGGGATTTTGACGGTGACTCAAATTCGCAAATTCGCCGAAAACTCGGCGTTTTTCTTTTTTTGTTTCACAGTCTTTGGTCCACCTGGCCACCCGATTGTCCATTAGCAAATAGAATCGAACACATGCAGCAGGAAGCCTCGATACTTTGAACCGAACCACGAATCAGAAGTGCTATTTCATACCGCGAAATCGGGTGGTTTGTCTATCAGTGGCGAATCGAACGGTCAACTGGACGCACTGTGTGTACATACAGGCCGGAAATCCAATGGCTTTGAGTACGCAGACACCTCAACCCGCGTTGCAAACCGAAATGATGATTGAAGCAGGTGAAAATTCAGCGCAAATATCGACTTTCGCACATCCGTCTATCGGTAGAAAGAATCCTTTGATCCGCGTGGTTATATCCCACACGTCAGTGATGACAGTAGGTGGCAAAGGAAATTGCTGCCCATTACTCTACCCACGCGATAAATTGTCCATCGGAGATGTCAAGAACCGATACTCTCCAGAGGATGACAGTCATTAGATTGGTCATGGTGACCAGTTTCGGCGAATCAGCATTAGGTGCGAATGCCGGCTCCGCGGAACCACCCGGTGATCGGACGCTACGTAATTCGTGAGAAGCTGACACCTAGGATCAGCCTGGCATTGATTGTCCCCGGTGTAGGGTTCGTGCCGTTGCTAGAATCGATATTTCATCAGCAAACGAACGCGCGTGCTGCTGCTACGGAAGATCTAATTATTCAAATCAGCCAAGGATCGAAGCTTCTTCATTCAATCAACATACAATTTTCGGCATTTCGATCAGACTCGGATATTCTCTTTCCATCAAAAATGTCCCTACCTTCGAAATCATAGAGCCTCGGATTCGAAAGTCACCTGTAGAACAAAAATCGGTGTGGATAGCCCCTCGCTCGGATATCGTAATGACTTTAGAATCCTCGACGACGCGAAGCTGTGTCACTAGGCAAGTGGTTCTTGGCAGTTATCGGGTTACATTATCGGCAAGTCTTGCGGAGGGCGTCGATGGGGCGTCACCGTTGAGACGAAGAGGCGCCTGGCCCCAGAGTCCATCGACATACCTTCGTACCAGCCTCGCGATAACGATCGATTACTCGATCGCCACGATCGATGAATAGCCCTGGCGATTGAACCGGCCACTTAGACTCGAGAGAGTAATAAGAAAATTCAAGCAGCGCGATCGAGTCGGATAAGTTTCTTCGCGAACTGTTAGTACTGTTGGTCGCGAAAAATCCCCCGGGAAATAATTGGCAACGTGGAATATTACCGTGACTGCAATTGACGAGGTAAAAATTTAACGAGTGGTAACGGTATTATTATTGTTATTCCGCAGAGTTAACGGCGAAAAATAAATCAAGCTTTTCCGAACCAATCAGGATCACGAGGATTAATGTCGGTCGAAAATTTTCTATGCTATCGGGTTGTTAAGCTCAGCTTAAAACTCTGTCGTTCTGCGTTTACCGAACAATTTCAGCCGGTGGGATTATGCGCACGAGGTTCGCGGTTCGATAAAAAAAAAAAGGGTTGACAACTGGTTCGTTGATTGTTTTGAATTTGAATGAGTCTGTACGATCGATGGGACAAATGATGCCTCGGACTTTGACGAGAAGACACTGGCATTGATGCATCACCGGTGTCCCATTGATTACACGCCTCGTTACCGTCGCTGTCCGAATGCCAAAGCCATGGAGTACGGATCCGTTTACAAATCGTTGACAGTATGGAAAAACGTGACATCTCAAATTGTGCTAGAAAAACATGACATCTCAGATTTTGAATGAAGAAGGTCGTATCTTCTACGCTGAAACATAGGACATACGACCCTTTTCGTCAATAATTTGAAATGTCTCGTTCTTGTGGCACAATTTGAGATGTCACGTTCTTCCATACTGCCGTCGAAATGATCGCGGCAGTTTAATAAAACCTGAATTAGTTTTACGAGGTGTTTGTAAAATTGATATTCATCAGGTTTTGTCTCTTTATTTCTTCGCTTCGCGATAAGCCCTACGTTCTGAACTTTGTCTGTTATTTACTCCCAAGTTGTTTCATAGACGACGTGTTTCTTCTTCTTTTTTCTTCCAAGAATATATTCCTCGTCTCTGCTCCGGGGGTGACTTGATTTACCGGCGATTCAGACTGTTTTGAATCCCGTGCTATTTTCGTAGCGACGTGACAAGGAGTACGTTATACGGTATTGTTGCGAACGGATTCTTACGCGGTATAGCGAAAAATGTCGAGGAACTTTATCGCCAATAATTCGAGGCTGCGTAACCAAAGATAAACGCAACATAAATGTGTAATGAATGATGATTGCAAGGTTTGCGCTTGTCCGGGGGTCTCGCATGTATGCTGTGCGGTATGAACGTAACAAAGTACGGACAGATGAGAGATTTATTGAAAGTGATAGATCCGACTCGGTCGCGAAGCTTAATAATACGTAGAGGTAACCACCGAGTCTGGCTTGTATATCACAAGTGATTTGCGATTTATGTTACCTACGAGTGGAATTACCCCCGTTTCGCTTCGCGGAGGGTCGCGAATTTGTCCATAAATAACGAACCGATTTTCATTGCTTTCACTCCACACGACAATATTTTCTGAGAATAATTCGTCGCAAAGAATTTCCGTTGACGAAGGGGTGAACCCCCACAAAAAAAAGTTCAATCGCTTTGTTGGTTCGGATGTATTTGCAGTCGAGCGAAAAGAATTCGCGCAAGGACTGCGAAGCACTCCGGAAAAAGCTTTGAAACGGTAGAAAAATATTCTCCAAAACCCCCAAGGTATATAGCAAACTTTGTTGCATTTGGACCAGGCCCCACCCCTTGCTAAGGTGACTGGAAGTGAATAAGCCGTGAGTACTTCCGATGCTCCTTGTGGGGCGGTAAAGCAAAAAGGCAAGCGACGTCTGGATGCGTTGGAGTAAAATCGTTTGATGTTTTCCGCAGTAGACTTTTTTTTCTTTCTTTCGAAAAAGAAGCGCAAGATCCCCGCTCGCTTCAAATTTTGATAGAGGAAGAAAATAAATACCGGGCTTTGGTTCCACATTTCGTCCCCGGAGAATCAACTTGTAAGTTGGGATAGAAATCTTTGATTCGAAACGAACTGAGGGAAAGTAAAAACACCGTCAAATTTACTCAAATTGTATAAAGACACCGTCAAGTGTTTTATTGAATGGTAATTATTCGAACCTGATTACGTCGGAATGATTCTCAAAGGATTCCTTCTCGATGTAAGCCTGTAATAATCGAGGCGCTTCTGAGTAAGAAACTCGTTTGAAACACTGGAATGAATTTTTATGAAAAAACAGCTCAAGGCACAGTGAAAGCAGCGCTGATCTAAATTATCATCGTGGCCGTGTCTATATACGGATGAACAGCTCAATTTAGAGCGTATAGGCAGTTAAAATTTTATTGCCAACGTTTCTCAGGCTCGATACTAAACGGGCGGATCCAGTTTCTTTATTCTCAAAATTGATTTTAGAACGAAAAGAAATCAAAATAAGCTCCATATTTATGCATCCTCTGTAGGCGAAGTTTACACCGGTCAAATAAACAACGTTTATGTAACGATAAATAATAACAAGCTTTCAATTACTAGCTTTGAAATCTCCACTCACACTAGATTTTTCATTGAGGGTCGTAAATCTCTACATTCAAAGAAGCAGAATTTATATCTATTGTCAAAAACGAATTTCATTTACTAAATCTTGAGCATGGAGATATAATATTTTATCCTAAAAATAGACAAAAAATGTTGTATTTTAATCTCTCCTATCTTACACAGTCGTAGACAAGAAAAGTGAAACGCAAGAGCCGGGCCCATCGTGTAAAAGCTGTACGTGAAAGTATGCCACGAGTTTGTGTACATAGAAAAGCACGTGGTGATATTTTACCCTCTGGTTCCATCAACTGACACAAAATTAAGTGAAGAAAAATAGGATGATAAGAAAAAAAGTCGAGAGTCTATTAGCAACTAATATTTCACCGCGATATGTTTTCGCTTTTTTTTTCTCCAACAAGAAAGACAAGCCCATTAGTACACAGCCTACAGGCATTCCTCACGACTTCAGGTTTGATCGCCTATATTCACTACGATTACTACTATCACTATTTTTCTTTCTTTTCTTTTCTTTTCTTTTCCCCACTTTTTATCACCGACATCAATGAACGCGACGCTCAGAGTAATCCAATGGTTCGACGTCGTTACCTCGCCAGTGGGCTACGCATCGCTACAACGATTTATCTATGAACGTAGTAGAGGCCCTGCAGATACTGAATAGAACAGAGCCGACTATATATAGTAACGATCCAGCTGGCGATAATAAACTAAACTGGATTTGTCACTTCCTTGAGATTATCGAGTCACCCTAGTCTCTAGGTGCGAGCTAATTATGAACCGACTTCTTCTTTTTTTTCTTTGCCTTCATTTTTTCACGTCTCGCAACCATAGGTCAGGTACTACACGTTATATGGGCGCAAACCCGGCCTCAAAATGTTTTATGTTTTTTCTTTATGGTTTCTTCACATTATTTTATAGGTGTCAAGAGATTTCTCTAGTATAAAAGATCCCTTCAGTTAATAGGGGTTATTTTTTTAACCGATTAATCAGATTGGAGAATTTCAAAGAAAAATTAACTGCCATCAACTGGAGTCAGGGATCCTTCATACTCGAGAAATCTCTCTGTTAACACCTAAATAGTGTGAAGAAACCTTAAAAGGAGAAAGAAAAAATTTTTCGCAGGCCGGTATCGCGTACAGGATTTGGTGAAATGGCCCACATTTATTTACAGTTGGCGTTGGGTTGTCGACCACGAAGGTAATTAGGAAAGTGCCAAGACTTCTTGGCAGGCCAGACGTACCTACGTGACGGAAAATTAGTCGGGCGTTTAACCGGGGACTCGTTTTGGTCCACGCGTCGAGAGACGGTGACACGTTATGACGCTAATTGCTACGTACATATACCCACAGCTACTATACGTGTTTTTTTTTTTTAATTCCTTTCTTTTTTCCATCTCTTATCCTTTTCCAGCGGGTTTACTAGAACTAACTGAAAACTAGATCTTGTTGACACGTAAACGACGCGTTTAAAGGTCCCCGCATCACACTCGGATGCGGTCGTCGCTAACGAACGTACGTCACCGCTAAAGTATATCCGTTGAAAGCTCGGACCCGTTTAATGCGATCTTATCTCTTGGGGACCCGATTGAGTAGAGGAAGAAATTCGTCGGAATGATATCAAAGGCGAAAGAAAACCCTAGAGGTGGGCAACGGGAGGGAATTTTCTATCGGAAGCTCGCTTTATCCGTAGTAATTCCGCAATCAACAAACTGTCCCCTTGGTAGGTACGTCGATCACCTTGATTCTCGAATTTCCGGTGGCAGCTTGTCAAAGTGTGCCAGAGTGCGCGGGGCCGTTATACTATATCGGTAGGTGATTCGACGCAGTTGGCGAAGAATCCGGTGATAGATGGCAGAGACGTAAGAAAGGCAGAGAAAATACGAGATGAATAGAATCGCAAGTGTTTTTTTTTTTTTTCTACGGAAACCAGTCGTAAACATTTATCTGGTTCCTTTCGATTCCCGTTCAAACGCGAGGAAATTTCTTTAGATTACAGTGGGGGAGACACGATCTACCGGAAATTGCACGTATTTTTTCCCTACGAACCGAGGCTTCTGCTCTCGCCAAATTCCGGCCAACTTGATCTCAGATTTATACCCAAACCCGCAAATGCGATCAGACTTGGAATAGAAAAGGTCTATACCGTATTATTGAGGGGACCTCGAAAAATCATTAATATCTTATCCAAATTGACTTTTCTTAAAAATCACTTGTCGTAAGGTTTCAGGCACACGGTTGCTCCGATTATGCTTCTCGACGTCTCATTTTCTTTGGAGAGCAATCTTTCGTCGTGTGAATCAGGGATATTCAACTAGGAAATTATTTGCACCAAGTTATCAGCAAAGGAATGCCTAGATTGTCGCTAAATTTCGATAACTGACCATGACTTATCACAGGATTTTTTTTCCTCAGGTTCCCTGATTCACATAATGAAGAATTGCTCTCCGAATAGAATTTTAAAATAAAATTACGACCAGTGATTTTGAAAAAAGTCAATCTTTCGATGTGCAATGAACTTTGGATAAGATATTCATGATTTTTCGAGATTGATGGCCATGAAACGTCCCGATGCACCTTGTCAGGCGCCAATCGATTCTAAGTATACATCGACTAGGAAAGAGTTGCTGGATAAATATATTGTGGGATTAATTTCTCTGCAGAATGCCATAAATCATCTCCGGCGTTGAGAACGTATTGTGAGAATATCGCGAGACTGCAGCGCTGCGGCGAATATCGTAAATTCCCGTCGGCTAATTGAAGCGTTAGTGATTACGAGTCGTCGATAAATAATATAATTTATCCTTCACGTAGTTGGGGCTCGGCGATTGTACCGAAACTGTATAATCTTGTGTACTTGTGAGTTGCGACCAAACCCCGAGAAATTTAATTACGATATTATCGCGTTATCCGCAGTAGCTTGACCTCACCCAACCTCAGCTTCGCCAGCGGCTTTCGACAAGTGTTTCTCAAGATCCGATTATAATTTCTACGTGTACATATGCACTCGCGTTGATTGATGTGCAAAGAGCAGGCTGTATAAGGTGGGAGTCGAGAGTTTACTGTTACAAATTTGTACATTGCATCTACTCGGGTTATTGCAGTTTCATGGGATGCTTGACCATCCGGAGATGGACGCGCGATAAACCTCAGATTTCCGAGCAGTGAGTTGCGTCCAAGTGCAGATAATGATCAGACGGCGAATTAACGTCATCAACACAGCGCACTCGACCGGCTAATAATTATTGCGATACCTGCTCGAGCATATCGATTATGCGAAGGGATTAGCTCATTTTTCCGTCAACAAAGCTACTTCGGTGGATTAAGATCATTGATATGTCATGAACTGCGAATGCGAATTCCGTGTCAGCTACCAATCTGAATGGAAAACTTATCAATTCATTTCGCAACTAGACAGGACAGACTCGAGCGATGATTATTGTTGTCGAAGAAAAAAACAATCAATATCAATTATCCTCGAACATGAACTTTGATATTTCGTGTGAAAATAATCGCGTGACCCGGTCGTCGAGCAAAGTAGGAAACGATCGTTAATTAAATTCGGTTCATTAGTCGGTCTTTGGGGCATGAATAATAATATCCGCGGGAGGGACGTCGCTCAACGTCAAATTTAACGTCTGCCGACCTTCCGAGCAGGTAATTAAAGATTAGTCGAGACAGTGGCTGGCGCTTAGCTAGAAGGCATCGGGTCTGAAAGCGTAATTAAAAGCTGCAGTATACGCGATAGTCTCCTGTACTCGTCGAAGAAGGGCGCACGGCACTTTCAGATCCCGACTCGTTGTCGATTCGGCATCCAAACTTCTCCAAGACGACAGGAGCTGGCTAAAATGTAAAGTGGGCTTTTAAATATTCAGGCAGCAGACGGGGTTCACGAGCCGTTTAAACAAGGCCAATAACCCGACGTGTTAAATTCGAAAACGTGCGCACGAAGCATCGCCCGCGAACTTTGACCTCTTTTCGCAAAACAAGTCCCTCCGAGTTTCTCTTCATCCTTCGGAGAGACCCTCGACCGAGTTGTGCAACAAAAGTCTCCGCATCGACTGACAGATGCTTTTTGTTTCAGATGCAGTGGCCAATCAGTTGGGGCCTCTTTGCGCTCTTGGCGATAGTCTTGTCGCCTTCGCAAAGAGTAGAAGCCTGCAGCTGTCAATACGCTCATCCCCAAACGCAGTTCTGTCGGGCTGAATTCGGTACGTATAAAACACTCTTATGAATACCTGAAGAATTTGATTTTAACAGATTTTTCAAGCCCTCAATGTCGAACCAACGAGTAAAACCCTAACGAGGTTTTAATCGGACTCGGTTTTGGAGAATTGATGGAGATTCTTTTCCCCATTATGCCGTTTTAACGAGGGTTACGGGATGAAGGAGTCGAAATTGTGTCAAGATTGGGAGGAAAATTTAGCGATTCGTCAGACACGACACGACTAAAAATAGGTTTTTGAAAATCTGACAGTCGCTATATCTAATTGCCAAGTAAAGCGAAATTTAGATCAATCTACCATTGGACGGGCTGGGTTTACTGCCGCAGGATAGATATGTGGTCTCTCGTTGAATGATGTTCGGACGTTCCGAGTGACCACTGACCTGAATCCACCTGGGCAAATACCGGATAAACCATCGCTCCGATATTTCGATTATCGAGAGTAAATTATTGAGCAGGATCGATTCATCCTACTCGCTCGCTCATGTTTGATTTTGTTACATAAACAGCCCTAAAGTCGACGTAGCTTAATTGGCACTTGCAGTGATAAAGTGAACGTGAAGAGTAACTTTTCCTCCGTGTTTTATAACCGTCTCTCTGGTGTAGGGAAAAGGGGGGGTGGAGGAAACTGAGCTAATTGATCTCAGTAATGGAACCATAGCTTCTCCGAGAATAAAGGATTCGGAAAATAGAAGGCGGCGGAAGTCTCCGCTCTCTGACTCTCTTGATGGAATTTATCGTCCCTGCTTATTCTTCCGTCCCTTATACCGCACCCCGTGCATTTGCGTTCGAGTCACCCTTCCCGGAGATATATAATCGCCGTTTGCAAACCGTAGCGGGAAACAAGGACTTGGAACACTCCGAACCGATGTGTACTTGGCAACTGCCTCCATCGAGTGTGAAATATGCTACACGGCCGAGAGGGTTCAGAGGTCAGAATGAATTCACCTCGATAGGAAACAGAATTCACGAATTACGATCGAAATTCGTTGATATTAGTTTCATCATATAACTTTTGACTTTTGCCAGTCGTGCGGCTTTGGTAATGGAAAACGTGACTGTATCGCGGTTAGTGTCGTGGCTTCTTCAGCTTCCTTAGCCTTCCTCTTGCATGGCAAGTTTCGCGATCCCTTCGGACTGTTTGACCTCCGAGTGTTTCTCTTCGATCCTCTCGTATATATTGCACTTGATCTTTGACCGACGGTTAATCTTGCCGATGGTCTTGCGGTATCCTATCCAAACACCGTAGAGATCAGAATTTATCTCGAGATCAAATCCTGAAAAGTTTCATATCGGAGAAAGTCAACTTTATGAATCGCAGAGGCTTGAAAAATAAATAATTAATCTACGTGTATTCGGAACGAACTCCGAACTCGGGGCACGAAATAGATGATGAAAATATATTCGCAAATTCGTTTTATTCAATACCAGAGTTTGCAATCTCTCTCCCTGTTTTTCTCCTCAGGGAAGAATAATATTTGACAAAGACTGCGTATAGCTATCAGCGAGATCAACGAAATTCAATCAGTATATTCTGCTTCCTGTTTTTCGCTCGAGAACTTTGCCCCAATCTATGAACAAATTACAATTGCAAATGCTCCAGCCGTATACCCAGTTTGTTGATTTTTCTTCAGCCAAGAATCTGTGCACGTAGTTAGTTTCCTTCTCAAATTATCCCGGCATTAGGTAGAAAAGGTTATAATTCTGGAGACTAGACTTAACGGAAGTTGCTATCGGAACTTGGCGGTTCCTTTGATCGTAGATACGCATCTACACCCACGTTGATCATCGCCTGGTTTAGAAAAAGTTGGACGCTTTCAATGAATGACTCGAGGAAGCTAGAATACAGAGAATCGCGCATACCAAATATTATCCGAGGATCCTTGACTCGGCACAATTTATCTCAAGTCCTGAACACGATATGGTAATGGCTATGCCGGCCACTCTCGACTCTCTCTGATAGAATCAATTTCTGTTGAACGTTGTGTAAACGAGACCGAGGTGCTCGGTACCTCGAGAAATTCTCTCAACTTCGCATCGTCAAGGGTACTGCAAGAAGGTCTCTTTGCTAATTAGATCGTACCTCGAGGGGCGAAGAAACGTTGATGGTTCTCGAGATAAAAAGTCGAAAAGTTATATACAACGAATATCAAGCGATCTGAATACAGCTGCAGTAAATGAATAGTTTTTTATAGTTCAACTATGACTGATGCCATTGATGGGACGAATCTTCAACTCGTCCACGTCACAACGTCAAAGTTTAGTTTCTCTGCCGGACTCTATTTCCAGAAGAAAGATGCTATTTCCGGAAACACCGCTGATGTAGCGTTATCGAGAGAGTGGGGATTCTGCTATTTTCTCAAGTCGATCAAACTTTGTAGTTTGTCGACCTCAGAACGGAAGGATTCGTTACCCGGAGCGCCGCGAACTTCATCAAATATTTCTCGCTCCCTACACACGGAAATAATGGGATCGAAGATGGAGAGAAGCTTCTCTGAGAATCTCAGAGGGTCGTGGGTGGCCCAGGAACGAGAGAGATTGTATCTGAAGCAGTGAGAAAGGTGCGCTCGGCGTTGACAACTCCGGACTGATCACCGATCCAGGAAATAGTTTCACCTTTCATTCTCTCCAACCAACCAGTTTTCATTGTACAGTCGACAAACACCTCTGGGGATAATGACGAAGAAAAGAGGAAAAAACAACCGAATCGGCAAGCCTCAAAGATTCCGTATGCCACGTATGGAAATAGTCGAGTCTGCCCTCTGCTCCGGCACCATAAAAAGCTGAGACCTGTTATCTATACCCAATCTCGTTGAACGACGCTTTTATTAACTTGAAAGGCCATATTTATCGTTCACTTCCCATTACCGTATACCCAAGTTATTGTCATTAGCATTCTCCTCGGTGGCTACGGTCAACGTCAAATCACATATTAATGGACCAAACTGGTGCTTACGGGACTTGAACTTCCATGTCCGTGAACGTATAAACCACGTGCGAAGGTACGAGTTTACGTCTCTCTCGGGAATCGACCGAAACATGTCTTCGGCGTAGAGGTAGACAACTACCTCGTTACCCCGTGTTATTGCTCTCCTGCCACGATGACACCGTTATTCGCCAGACCCCCGTCATCGGCGCTGACCTCTGGATACATATCCTTCTCTAATTGGTGCCAATCACAGATCTTGAGGATAAACAACGTTATTTAGGAGAGGCGATCAAATCGAGTCAGGAAACGTATGAATGTCCGACGTTTCGGCGATCAACTCGTTGCCTTCATCAGGCACATGATAATTAAGTCATTAGGTCATAACACAGCGAGACACATTGTAAAAGTTTGGGGGGTAACTCAAGTGTCTTGATAAAACGGTCTCAAGTTTTCAATTGTTGACTCCTCTCATGGTGATTTTTCTTCCTCATTACGGCCATTCTTCCTGAATGTTGAACGCATCGAGTGATAAAGTCTTATTATGGATAAAGAACGTTTAAGAAACGTCTTTAAGATTTCACAACTTGCCAAAACACGTCATCCCCGATACTAGATCACGTCGACTAATTGCCTGGGTTTTATTTTCCAGTTATTCTCGCAAGAGTGATGAAGTACTTGCCAGGCGACAATTACGAGAGCGCTTACAGAGTGAAGATCCACAAAAAGTTCAAGGTGAGTTGGTTTTGGTAGACTCTATCTTACCCTATCGTTACATTCTCAATTTTGAATTTATCGGACTAGGCGAACCAAGTTAATTAATTTTTCTTCCTCTATTCGCATGAAAACCTTCGCGGGACCGAAAAAGCCGATAGAAACGTTCAATTTTTTATATAAATTCTTCGAGTAGAAATTCCTATCCTTGGCAGGGATAAAAAATTGATTAATTCAGTTCGCCTGTCCGATGTATTAAAAATTGCGAATTTAAGCTGAGTTGTTACATTAGATGCTTGATCGACATTGCCGGACAAGGGTTAACGGACGCATAGTTCTCGGATATGACGGTGCGTTAGGTGATTGCGTAAACTGCAAATGGGAAAATTCACCAGGCGTGAGGTGCACCGGGGACCGCGAAGGAGCAATCTTCCGCCAGCCGTTTACGGTTACGATTGTGGTTTCCAGGCCCCATTACGTCGCGTGCTTCGCCTCCGGGATACTCTAGTTTTATGTCTTGATTTCACTCACTTGTGGTCCGCTAATCGCCCCCTCGGCAGACCAATCTTTGTTCTTCGTTAAAACACCCTATCGACATCCGACCCACGTGGACGTCACATTCTTCACCAATTCAAGACCCCGATGGCTATAATGGCGAATAACGGTCCTCTGGAGGTTTATCTCGTGTACTCCCAACTGAATAACCGCATCGGTATTGCGATCAAATGTCGTGCGAATCGTTAGACCGACGCAGTCAAATTACGCTGCAGACCCTGTTACTTCATTCCTTATTCGAACCCACCCTCCGATCATGATTGTCAGCATCGTGGTCACCTCATCGCGATTCACCATCCGTTATAACCGCGTCTATAAGTCTATCCTCATCAGTCGGTGCTAAAATATGCAACCGTCACATCTCCGACGTTGGTTTATTCGCGATTCCGACAGTGAGCGACCGGCGAATTATCATAAATTTTTCTCCACATTTTATCACATCATGGAAACGTCGAACTTTCCACTATAATTTTGGTCAGTCTGAGATCGTTGGCGACGAGACAGAATTGAGACATACGATCCGCGCAACTTTGCCTCTAGGAATGCGGGGGCGATCGTTACTCCCGCGATTCGTCGGACCGACGCGGACGGGTCGACGGATCGACGGATGTTTGAGGTTTCACACCCAGCAAACAATTAGCGAGCCCCGTGGTCCCGCTATTTCGTTCCCTTCTGTACCGGACATAATCAATAACTCGTATCAAGGCGTCGTTGCGAAATACCATCCACGTTCGAACTCGTGCGTCAAACTGGTCGGCGATTGGCGAGGATAAAAATTATTCGACCTGCAACTTTTCGTTTTATCCGCGTCGTGACGTAACCACTGAATGCAGTTTGAAACCACAATGCGCTTCGCCCCCGGGTATTGCGACGAGATAAACTTTCTCCGCGACGAATGTCGCGAAATGTGAGACTTTCTGTTCTTCGTGTACCGCAAAGTCCATCATGAGACAAAATTAATGCTGATCCAACTTATTTCTGTTTACAGCTGAGCGATGCCTCCGAAATTGCGCTGAAAAATGGGCTTCTGTACACAGCACCGAGCGACGGATTGTGCGGCGTTAATCTGGAACGCGGCTGGACCTACGTTTTGAGTGGGCGAATGGTCGAAGGGAAGCCGAAAATTGACCTGTGCGGCCTCGCCATGCCGTGGCCTCAGGTCACAGCGAGACAACGAAAAGGATTCAGAATGCTCTACCGCAGCAACTGCGCTTGCAACGTGAGTCCCTTTGGCCTCTCTTTGTACCCGATGTTGAAGGTGTCCTCAAGCCCTGCTTTAATGACGAAAGTGAAGTCTAGAGCCGCGCCCTAGGGTCTCCGTTTAAATCCCTCCTAGCCTCCTTCTTGTTTTCCTCAAGCTGGTGGAAACTCTAGTATACAGTCTCCGTTTAGTCATCCTCCGGCGTTACGCGCTGAAAGCTTTGTCTCGGTATTTCTCTATATGCTCGCTGAACATTGCAGTGTAGTGACGAATACAGGTAGTCTTCACCGCGTCTTCGAGCACCTAGCTTTGCCTGAATAGACTAGATTACCTAGAAATGATCGGTTTCGCCGTATTCGTGTAAATTAGAACCTTCCAAGTTCCCAGGCAATTTGCATAATTGATTTCTCCCCCCGGTACACACCGCAGTTCACAGTGTTTCACAAATTTGTCACGTCGACTCTGTGTGTGTGTCTACTCGTCGGAGTGATCGGAACGAAGCATTCCATCAAATACCGATACAAGACGGATTCGAGGAACGCTCCCAAAACCGAAATTACAGAAACCACTTCGCCCGGAATGGTTTCGGTGGATCTCAGATGCCACACTGACACTTGAAGTCGCCGAAAGTACAGGATTTGGAAGAGAAAAAAGAGCAAACTGTTACAGCCAGGGTATCAAAATCGTCCTGATTCTAATGAGGCTCTGATGAGGCACGCAATGTTTTCGCAAGAGATCCCGATCACGTCGTATTGAGGAAGTTTTGGAACCACATCAAGGATTGCTTACTCCTACCCAACCAGAGCCTCGTCAAGTTTCGTCCAAATTCCTCTGTATATAGTGATTGGAAATTTTGGTGAGGCCAGTTCTCCAGTGCCTCGTAACAAATCGGAACGATTAGTCGAACCCTGACCACAGGCTTGACAAATTTTTGTAAACCTTTTCGCGATTCGATGCACGACGATATAACGGTACCCAATGAATTTCACGGAAATGGTCCCAATCACGTTCCCTGTCACCAGCTTACGTACATGCACGTAGAATTCTCCGATTTCCTGGGGGTGAAACGGCTGTGAATACAGTTCCGGGTTCTCGATAGAGTCTCATGAAATGTTTGATGTTTCAGATCCAATACACACCATGGTATCACAAGGGTGTTGCTCTGGAGCACGGCGCGGGAAAGCGATGCCTGTGGGAGAGTACTCCGGGTCCTCAAGATTGCCAGGAGCAGCATGGACTCTGCATGAAAGGTCCGGTCGGCTGTTCATGGTTCCCATCAGTCGCTTACAAGAATTGTATCAAGGAATTTCAGCGCAAACGAGAGCAACAATGGGCGCGAGAGCCCTGATGATTCATCAATGACGACATACTGCGTGACGACCAACGACCATCAGACAGATTTTCTTCTTTCTTTTTTTTATACACTTTGTTTCCTAGTTTTTAATAATTTATATATACTCGCCCGATGTTTCGTCCCGAACTCTGTAATTGACACAAAATTCTTCATTCATCGATATCGCTCGGATCGCGAAAAAATTCAAACAAGACGTGACCGATGCGACGGTGTATCGGACGGGATGTAGCCTCTTCGCTCCCGTCGAGGGCTGCCGATTGACGCAACGTTTAATGACAGGGTAATTTGCGGGATGAATTGAGTTGATTGGGCAGTCGAGTCCAAGTAGAATTCGGGATGGACGGTGGTCGTGGATAGCGACGGTCAAGCGGGGTCGTATATAATCACAGAACCGATTGGCGTATTTGAATATGAAAAAGAGGATAACCGATGGTCGGGATGTTTTGTGTTTCGTGGTTTTGTGGTTTCTGGTCGAAACCCTTTGACCGACGTGTCCGCTACGTGTTGTAAATATTTCATAAGCTTATTGTATATTGTGTAACGTTAAATTATTTTCTCTTATAACATAATGTAATCTCATATTCTAAGATTCGAAAAGATTAGATATAAATCCTCGAGTTTAACCATAGGACAACGAACCGACTTCTTACATCGTTGGATTCGTCGTATCAAAGAGAATTAATTCATCTACTCGTTTTATTTAAAAAAGTTTTTTGTTCTTTTTTTTTTTTTTTTTGTCAACATTTTTCACTTTTCATTTTACCACAAATCGGGACTTTAGTATCCCACCGTTGGCTACGTAGACCGTAACCGATGCGTAGGACCAAATTTAGTACAAAATACTAATACCGTATAGTAATTAGTATTTAATTGATTGAAAAATCATTTCAAACATTTTTCATACAATTTAAGTTATATATGTATATCATATAGGTTCATAACTCGTGCGTATATAGAGAACGAGTTGCTTTTTTATATTTTCATTAAATTTTGGTATTTAGCCTGATTGCAATAAAGTCGGCTGATATTAATCATAGTATTTATTGGAATTTTGTATTTTTGTTTTTTTTTATCCAACAAAATTAATATCGCTACCCGTCGCACAATTTCCGCGTTGATTCATCAGCGAGCGTTTCGACTTTTAGTATTCAGATAGTTTCGATATTCGTTTTCTCACTGATTAAAAGAAGTTTAGTTTTTTTTGTTTTTTTTTTTTTATTCTAGAACCAGTAAAATTATTCTACCTGCTTATTATCGGTATATCAATTCATTTGAAATCAAAAAATTTATGCACGTATATACACAATTCAATTGCCTCTGTGGTTCCAATTCTGTGAATTCAATCGTGAACGAGGCAGATAAAATATTATAATTCATCGATCGTAGGTAATACCCGCCGACAAAATATACGAATTTTATTCAAACCGACGAATGAAAATTGAAACAGTTGCGTAGTTCGAGCTATTGATCATATTTATAAAACCATATAGGTTAAGTTGAGTGTACTGAGTATATAGCTAACATAGGTTAAGCATAAATATGTAGTTTGGAACCAGACTGTATCAAAGTTTGAGCCGTTTTTTCGCAACGACATTTTCATCTATAGTATGAGAAATTCTCTCCACTTACTTGTCCGAGAGATTTCATGTCAACCTTTAATCACTGATAATTGTGCAAAAAATTATCTACCCGCATAATTGCACAAGTAAAATTATGAGAGAGGTCTGTTTGTTCTGCGGTAAACGATATACAATAAAAAGTGTCATAAAATGTTTCCTACAACTCGAGATTTCGGTGATTTTCAACCACCTATTCCCACCATCTAGAATCATTTGCCACGATTCGCATAGTTTTTTTTACCATTTGGTGTAAATTTTGATAAAAAATTCAGAACGCGTGTGCTGCCTAGACCTGGCAGCCGGCTAGCTGTGTCTTAGCTGGTTAAGAACAGCACAGCAGGTGCCTTTGAAAAGCACGGTTTAGCATACGAAATAAGATCGCGTGCAGAATTTATAATAAATAACGTAGTAATCACCATCCACCTATGAATTTATTTATGAAAGGAAAAGTTTATAATTACTTTGTTCCTCGCAGCGATCAAAGTAGCTAAAATTTCATAGTTTTAAGTGGATCGAGTTGAAAGTCGTGGTTACCAGATTGACTAGCGCGCTGGGCGAATGCTAATATCGACTAATTGCAAAGTCCTGAAACCGCGATTCGAAAGAAGAAGAGAATAAATTGCGCTAATCTTCACCTTGTCGATTGTAAAAATACACTCTGGTCTGACTCGACGGCGAACCCGAGTGTTTGCTTTGCCCCCTGGTTCACCCAAGGCCGCAAAACTCGTCTCCAGCTTAGCGAAAAGTTTCGTTACAGAACATGCAGGCTTGTGGGGTCGGACCCGAAAAGCTTGCGGTATAGCGCAGAAAATTGAAACGGACACTCACCATTTCACGGTGGTTGGGATAATAGGTCTGCTCGATAAGCGGGAAGTTGTCTCTTCCCAAGTGACGCTGAAGACCCAGCAGGTGGGCGAAGACCCAGGGCTTGTCCTGCAAAAAACCAGAATCCACTCTCATTTC
Source organism: Euura lappo (assembly GCA_018257835.1). Taxonomy (NCBI): domain Eukaryota; kingdom Metazoa; phylum Arthropoda; class Insecta; order Hymenoptera; family Tenthredinidae; genus Euura; species Euura lappo. The sequence goes on along the minus strand of JAEUYN010000309.1, from coordinate 757,691 downwards.
GCAAACAACGTTCGTCGAGACACGATCGCGTTCAACGGCGTTTTTCCTCACCTGAAAGTTGTAGATCGCCGTCAAGTTGTTAACGCTCGGAACACCGCCGTACATCAGACCGAGGAGCAAGTTCTTGTAGTCTTCACCAGCGTCGCGTAGGTTCTGACGAACCAGGACAAAGTCGGGCCTGAACGATCTGAAGCAGCGAAAAGCGTTTTGGGTCGTTTTTAACCGGCAGATTTCTGACTCTCGTCATTTTGGAATACCTCAATTGGGTTTTTTCAGCCCAAAAAAATCAAATCGATGTACCATCAAAGCCGAAAAAATGAGTTGCTTATCGGGAATTCAAGTGGAGCTTCCGATGGGAGGGGGAATCTTTTTATTGTGAGCTTTCACAGACTAAGATGTGGGCACTGAGAAACTCGAGCCATCATCGCCTGCACCTTAACATTCGTCGGTGGACGCTGATGGCTGGGATGTGTAATATAAAAGCCGTAAACCTTGACGCCTTTCATAGACCGCGAGACTTAATTACCGAGCGTGGGTGGCACTACATGCATTAAGGACTTCCTCGTCTCCCGCTGCAGCTTTATGAACTCTGAATTATTTATGCCCTCGTTTTGTCACGGTTCTGGAGCACCTCGCGACCTCGAGGTACGTGCGCGTTTCAAAGCTGTTTCCGGGGCGGTTGTTATTTTCCGCGAATCGAAGATTCGCATCATCAACAAAACTGGAGATCGAGCCCTTTGTTGGGCTCGAGAAACGGGTTGAAACTGTCATAAAACTGAACATCGGTATTTATACGGTAAGGTAAATCAGAGCCTCGAGTTCGTTAAGCAAAGGGCTTAAAGTACGTTGCGGCGTGGCTTCAGCTGCGCCGGGGTTTTCTGAAACCTCAAATTGCAGAAGGCTCTTAAGACGCAGATTCAATTTCGACTGTTTGACCTGCAATTTACCGGCAAAGTGTCTGTCTGTATACTCATTCATTAGCCGCGGTTATTCCGCGGTCAAACTTCACGAGAGCCGTTACGTACAGGATGGACGGAGTCAAACTTACCGAATAACTTTAGTCCCATTGCGAAAAACTGCCATGGAGACGATGGTCCCTGCCTCGCTCGCAGTGAGCGAAAGCTCTCTGAACTCTGCCTGTTCGACTCGGATCTCATAATCACCGTGGAGACGACGTCCTCGAAAATATTTACTCCAATCGGTGTTTTGATCGTCGACGACCAGCAGAGTGAAGCAGCGATCCTTGTTGTAAGAGGGGCCTCGCGTTGCTCCCGAAACTGCTGCGCCCAAGATCGAAGCACCCTGAAAGAAGCACGAAGACCATTTTTCACAATTTTTTTTGACAATTATCATTTTTTGACAATTGATTAATTGCGGGGGAGTGAAAATAAGGACGCGAGGGACACATGAAACGACCCGGGGTAAGTTTCAACTGGAAATTCCGCGTCGCCTCGCGGTTTGTACTGACCCAAATAACTACGAAGAGGCAGTGAACCAGACCCTTTCAAACCCCCCTTTTCCTTCTTCAACCCCGACATGACCTCGGTGAGAATGCCGACTCGAAACACGCCTCTCATAAAATAATGATAAAACTCGGTCTTTCCTAGGGCTCGCGGATAACATGGCTCAGCCACCGCAGGCGTGCCTAAATTTTTTATGAGGCTGTCGCCCGGACGGGGTGACTGGGCCACCTGGATAGCTTCCTCTTCGTTTACTCTCTTACACTTGTATTTTTTTTTCTTTTTGGCCACGAGACCCCACTTCTTATCTTCGTGGTCTCGGTCCAGATACATCCACAATGACCTCCGTCACACGAGCAGACATATAAGTGTGTTTTATAGCCTGGTATAGAGCATCCCGAATGCCTTAGAAGAGTAATTTGCGGTAAGTGACAATGTCAGGATTTTGCCTCGTCGAAAAGACCTGGCCTATGTATGGATTAGAGCTTTGAGTATAATTTTCCAATTTCAGAGGATCGTAGATTCTGAGCTGTGATATGGCAAACGAGTTTTCAATTCGATAAAGAAAAAAGTTGATTGAATGTTTGATTCGATTAGGTATCGGATGATGTCATTCCGGGGGAAATTTCATTAGAAATTCTGAAGCAAACGTATATCCTCTCTCTCTTTGGGATATGTTTGATATCCGGAACCCTCGGTGCGGAGGAAATTTGAGTAAAAATCATTAATATCTTATCCAAAGTTAATTAAAAATCGAAAAATTGACTTTTTTTAAAATCACTTGTCGTAAGGTTTCAGACACACGGTTAATTCGATTACGCCTCTCATTTTCTTCGGAGAGAAATTATTCATCGTGTGAATGAGGGAAACTGAGAAATAAAAATCCCGCGATAAGTTATGCATGATTTGTTGAATAATTCTGTACTGGTCCCCTTAAAGCGAAGAAAATACTATCCGGGTGGGCGCGTGGGTTGGGTAAAACTCGAGCTGTTGTTTTAGGTCGGTTCATAGATTTGTGAAAACAAATCATGATGCCCGGGTCGGACGGGCCTCGTGGGTGGATTCATCGAGCACACCTCTCGTGCTCCTCCCTCGATCAAACCGTGGACGTGTAACAATAAATCCACTCGAGTGAGGTTTTGTCTGAACAATTTCACCGGGTATATATCCAACGGGTTATATAAATACGAGCAATTTAATCCCGACGTTTATCCCTAGGCCGGTAAACCCTAGCGGTAGTAGAGAGGTAAATTGATTCGAGAATCGAGAGGCCCAAGCGTTGGGTAACCCATCTAATTCCGTGCCAAGGGCGAACCTCGCGAGCCTCGCGATAGCTGAAGAGGGTTTTCGCGACCCTTTAAAACTTGTTCAAGTTTCGCTGCGAGGGATGAAAGGTGCGATAGTGCCTAGGGGGTATACCGCAAACTCGTACACAGTCATTGTTAAACGTCGCACAATGTATCTGGAGCATAAAAGTTGAGACCACGGATAGGACCGACGCAATTGCGAATTTTTAGACGTGGCCGCGTTGCCATCTTCAGCCCCGAATCACTGCGATTGGCCGAGTGTCGTCGTAAACATTTTCGTGCGAGTGCTTTTTTCATTCTCCTTTAATTTTCCTCGAGGTGTATTTTCTGTACTGCCCGGACAGCCGCGAAGCTGTTTCCATGACAACGCGATACTTGATTGCCTCACGGCTGGCTTAATGCGAGGGTCTGACACCTCCCGTGCCCCCTGTTTTCATAACAATTTTCTTTCCCCATTTATTCAACGTTTAATTTTTCCCCGCTGACGGACGTCACCGTCAACACGACCGAATGAGGAGTGAAAATTTTGACACATTCGTCAGCTTTTATCGTCAGCCGAAAAACGTCGCGAAATGAATTTTAAATTGGATCAAATCATTCGAGCTGTTTAGATTGCGATAATTCCCTCATCAAGTTATGAGGGATTAAATCAGAGCTGAATTGTTTGAAAACGTCGACACCGAGGCAGCTTTTCATGTCAAAGACTGTAAAAAACAGATTTGATGATTTGACAAATGGAGCTTTAATTATTTCCACAGTAGCGGCTGCCGCGCGATTCCAATTACGAGAATTCCAAAAGTTTGAAGGAAATTGGAAAATATAACATTGACCGAAACAAAGCATGGACAGTAAAGTGGAGCGGTACGAGTTGTTTCGTTAACGAGTTCGGTAATTTGACTCCATTCAAAACAGTAGAGACCTCGAGTACCTGAGGTAGTAGGCGTGCAATTATTTAAACCTTTGACAGTGTTCCGAGAAATGATTACGACGCTGGAGGATACGTATATCGAATTATTGTAACCCAATTTCGGTCAGAGAACCACATGTGATGCTAATTTTCCAACGAATTACACGGGATTTGATGAAACTAATTTCCCAAGCACATCGTCACATGCACGTTTTGCATATTCCAACACGGGAAGCTTAACGGTTGCATGGTCGAGCGTGATAGAGATCAGTGATTACGTGGTCAAGAAACGGTGATGCAAAACAACCAGCGCGTGTTACGTACGCTCGTCGAGGGGTTGTTCAGAATTTTCGAGAGGTCTTCGCTGCCACTGTAAAACCGTAAAAAGTAAAAAGCTGTATACCTGCCCGAGGTGCAAAGTAGCTTCGGGGAAAAAGTTGCACGAGTACAATTGAAAGCTCAAGCCCCGCAAAATTCTTCTAAATCCCGCATTTTCTTTACTTCTACCTCTTTTATTTTCGCAAAGGAACCGGAACCGTTCATACGCTTATTCAAACTTTTCGTATCCAAGTATTCAAATTACATAGCGAATAAAATGAAGTTTCTTTTCAACTGCAGAAAAAGTCCACGCGAATTTCCTGACAGACAGAGATGAAAAGAAACTGGTTCGATCGTCGCGCACAAATTACGGGGGCGTAGCTAATCTCTGGCTGTAAATGTTAGTAATCAGTTAGCCGTCCCTATCCCCTAAATAATTACCCCTAATTTTTTTTTGTTTATTCTTTTTTGCCCAGTAAAATGACCACTAAAAGTGTAACATTCGGACGTTTACAGCTGTAGCGGTTGGGCAAGACTGAAAACGTTTTTGCCAACACGTTAGTGGCAGGAATTATGTCAGCAAATTGAAACCGGAAAAAACAAGCTGACTTAGGCCGCCCAATTTGCCAGCCCTCAAACTTGCCCTTTTTTTTGCTCAAAAAGATGCTATTATTCAACTTGAATTTCCTGCGGAGCCTGGAACCTTCGGTTACCAGTTTCATGCAAAATCGGGATTTTCGTCTTCAATTTTGCCAAACCGAGTAAAGATTCGTGGTCAGTGAATCAAGAATTCAGATTTTGTTTTCGATTTTTATGTCCAACATTTTGGACCCACTTATAATAAATATCTTGTAATCAATTCAGGACGAAAAAAATGAACTCATTGATGAATAGATAAACAGACCCAGACTGAAAATGATTGGAGGTGATTCTCTAGACTTCATGAAAACTCATCCTATCATTTTCGAAGTGATTATAATAACTTCTTCTCTTCTACTCTGTAGCTGCCGGTTATACGGACACATGCAAATTAGCAAGCTGCCTCCGCCGTCCTTCTCATCCCTGCAGGGTCAGCAGCATGCCCTGCAACCTTATTTGCATGAAACTCCAATTAGTTAATGCGGTTTTCTTTCCAACCCTGGAACCCTGTGGGTTTACTTGGTCGCAATAAATAAAGACACTCGACCGTGAGCCACCTCCGCGCTGATTACAAACCCGTGATATCATACTGTTGAAGAAGGCCAGGCCAGGTGTGATGTATGCGGTTTGTGGACCTTCGCGTTTACGAGGACATTTCCTTATCTACCGGATATGACGCGGCCAACGTATAACATGTACAGCTGCATATTTTCGCGACCTGCAGGATATGCGCGGTGCAGTGTCGATAAAATGCTGGAGCAAATAGCTCGGGTGTCCTGGGGTACTGAGATAGGGAGGAAAATGTACCTCTTTTACGCAACACTCGACAGTGTTTGACCAACGTTGCAAAATTTCCAGTGAATTCACAGGGTGCAGCTTGCAGCTACCAACGATGCACACCGTGTCGATACAAAGACATTTATTCGAATAGAGATACCGCTCTGGAATACGCGCAGGTATATTTCATCGCACCGTGGATTACGAAGGTATATACACTCGCGTTGTGGTAATTTGATCCGAAGAAACAATGGGCTTTGATACTCTCGTCGATTATATACGAACCCGCAAGCTTCGGGCGTGGGATTATGCTACTGACAAAATTTTCCGAATCCTCAAACTATACAAACCTGGATCCTACATTAACTGATATTCTGGCGAATGAAAATTAATTTTTAAAAAAGAGAGACAATCTTACGGGCAAATACATTTCCCAATTTGATTCTTTCACTCAACGTTTGAAAGGCGCGAGCATAAAGTCCGTAGCTCGATATGAAGGAGGCTTTCGATATCGATTCTCATCGTCAAAGACAATCACCCTCGATGTACGATTGATTTTGTCGCTCGCCAAGTACCACACCGAACAACATCGTGCGTTGTCTTCGAGAGTTGTGTTAAAATATTTCCGACGAACGAGAATAAAATGAATATGGAAAGGAAACCCTCTTTCCTGGGTTCAAAACGTCACAATCTATAAAACGTGATGAATAATATTAGCGTGCAAACTTTTTTTTGTGACCAAACTTGTGAAAATAATGAAAGGAAAATCATTTTCCTGAGCTTAGAAATTATTCAGCCAGAGGTAACGAGTAGGTTATATCAAGGTTCTGATCAAAGTCATGAAAATTTATGCGTGTCACACCGGAAAATAATCAATGCCTAATCGAGAGATCAGGAGCGCGGTTCTGTTAATGAGAGGATCATGCGCCTCTGATGAAGTACGAATACTGTGCGTACCCTACGGCACTTTGATATAGCCGCAAGCTTCGAAATCGTAAGCCCTAAAGCTCTAGATGGAGTGGAAACACTCGTTAATTTGTCCGGCAGTGTGGGTAATATATGTTTGAACAGACAAGCTTTTTTCCAAGCATCCTCGGGTTTACGAGCACGCTGAGGTAATCCTGAGAAGCTTGATTATCACGCAGGTAGCGGAATTTCAAAAGGAAGTAAGCCGAGTGCGGGAAAGCAAAGAAATGAATTTTCAAAGTACCCTCGGTGTATTTTGATCCAGATGGGTTGGGTAATGAAAGACAAAATCCGAGGGCACGCTACAACCTTTTGCGAGGGTCTAGGGAATTATCAATCGAAAATATCATCGAGCCTTTGAAGGGTGAAGTTTGAATTTCTGTGAGGCCTGAAAAGAGCGAGAATAAAAACGGCACGCACCAATTTATTCATTCAGCTTTGGGAGAGTTGGAAGGAAAGTATCGGATGATGAAAGTGAAAAGCTTACGAGCTTAATTCGAGCGGAATGATTCTCTGGAAGATGGGAAACTTTTCAATCGATTTAATCGTCTTAATTCGACGATTCATTGCTCCGTAAAAAATCCCCACAGCTAAAACATCGTGAAAACAAAAGATACTCCATCTTTCCGAGTCTCTCCGCATCCGCAAAAACAACAAAGTTTTCCCACATTCTTGTTCTTTTCTGCCGCATGTCTTCATTTTTATCAAACTCTATAGTTCATTCGGACAATAAATTATTCGTGACTCGAAGGATCTTCCATTTTCCGATAAAACCCCGTCTGCCGAACCAATCGCGAGGTGTCTTTCAACAGGACCTTTTCGTCTATCCATCCGCCCATATCTTCTGGGATGACACATACGCGCCCATTGTCTTCTGGTCGTCAAGTTTTACGCAGAGACCATTAGATATAACGAGACAAAAAACATTGGCTCACGTAAACTTTATTATTAACGACCTTTCGACGTCGGTGGGAGGACGAGGAACCTCGTGAAGTTGCCGATTTAACGAGGCCGATAAAACCACTGATTTTTGCGATAAATAATATCACAAACAAGGGAAACGGTCGACGCACTGTGCAAAGAAAATGACAAAAATTCTTCTCCACAGACTCACCTGGTCTCGAGCGGCTCCGGTGAGACTCTGCACCCTCTGAAGAAGACTCTCTCTGGTCTTTGCCGGCGACGATGGAGCGCTGGTCGTCCTGGAACTCGGACGTAGATTCAGACTCAGATCGCCACCAGCCGGCTGTTGAGTCCCCGAGGGTGGTGCCCCGGGGATCGGCGGTTGGTTTGGCGGCGGAGCCGGAGTCGGTTGAGACTGCAAAGGACGGTCAGAGGACGTTGTGCCCTGATAAGATTGGGTAGATTCCTGCTGACTGACGGAGGTCAGCCCGGAGCTGGTGTCGTCGTCATCTAGCTCCGAGCTGAGGTCTCCCGAAGAGAACCTGCGAGAAATTTGATTTTTCCTGTTCTTCTTGTTATTATATTACACAGATAACCCCAAGGGGAAGCTGAACCCCTACGAGAGGCTAATTTCAAAGCTGGGGAAAAAATATATGCCTATATTTCAATTAGTTCTTTGATTATGATTGAAGGGAATTAATTAAACCTCTGCGATGGTGTAACAATTGGGAAATTGCCGAAATGGGGTTCGATTTGAACGTAGAGCTTTTCCGGTGCTTGTGAAATATAAACGAATTTCAATATCGGCAAAGAGGCGCGGATGCAGGTGCCTTTCAATTAAAATTAATTCGCGATACACGCTTTGCCCAGCCATGTCTGTTTTAAATGAAATTGTTTCACCCTCGCGGTACCGCGGGACAAAAATGATGGATTTTCAATTGGTTTGATCGGCTTTGAAACTACAGATGAGACGTCGACCCGAAAGGCCTAACGAAGTCAATGATAAACTCGCGACGCACTGTAATCCTTAGATCATCAATTTATACTGAATAAGCTGGTATAGTGAGGGATTTTGATTGGTCTAAAAGTTGTATAATTGCTGAGGAAAATTAATCTTCTATTGTTTCGTTTTAATAAGGATTCTCAGACAAGTTTCCTGCCGTACTATGAAGAGATAAAGAGAGCAGAAAAAAATAATAAAGCTGGTAACTTTATAAGAAAAATATGAGGAGGTTTGACGTATTAAATTTCAATCCGATGTGAAGAAGAGGCGCAGCCGTCACTCCGTCCAGAAGTCGAGAGTGGTTCAACTCCGTAGAATAAACAAGATTATACCATTTTTATTAGCGCCCACGGGGAGTACCGGAGAATGAGATAGGAATTTGAAACCGAAGAGTGAGAAAAAGACAGATTACTTATTCCCGCGGAGAACTCCGCATCATTACAACTCGTATACAGCACGAGCTTGGACGAAATGAGTTTCACCTGAGGGTATCATGTTACTGGTTTTAGCCCCTCCAACCTCTCTCATTAAAAAAGAATTTGGCAGCTTGCCCGCAGTCGCTGGTTCCAACACAAATCAATCCAGCATCGATTAATCAGTCGATAATGTCTGTTTATGCAAAGTTTATATCCAGTGATACCTTTTTGTCGCAATAAAATGCATGTGGGACTCCCGCAGCGTGTGCTTGCGGCTATAAATAGACTTTCATTCAACACGCATGACCGCATTCGGTATTCGGTATCTCGTTTCGTCAGAATAATCAAGATTGTCTATCTTGATTAATGACGTGATACCACGCTAGTAACACTAGCCAAGAGAAAATACGTCGATGCATGTATATCTGAGGTAATCGTTATAAATTCTCGGCTTTGCTCGGTTCTCAAACTGGGGATTTAGTCATAATCTGATCATGATTGACCTGTGCTAATGAAATTGAGCAAAGATTAATCGCGAAATGAAGGAGAAAAGGAAATGAGGTAAGCTGGGAATTAAATTTGTTGAGAGAATAAAAATAAAAATGAAGGGTAGGCCTTCGACGATACCCCCCACGTCATCGCAGACAAAGAGCAATTAGCCTTTCGTAGGTGGCTTTATATATATATGATGGTTAAACAAAAGCAGTGGATGAATAAAAAGAGACTCACCTCCGTTTCAGGTAATTGACATTTGAAGTGAAAGATTGGCGGAAGCTGGAGAACGAAATGTTGCCGGGTGTAGGTGCGTTGCCGCAATATTTGGCACACCCGCCGCGACCGGTAATTTTGCCGGTTCTTCTTTCTTCGATGATTCGAGACGGATTTGACTAGGTCTTGGCGCTGCGTTGATTTCCCACGATAATCTCTACCCGCACCGCGTTTCGTTACTTGTGGTAATTTCAATAAAGTTCGCTGATTATTCTCCGACAACTTCCGGTTCGGAGTTGCCCTTGTGATTCACTTCGAGACTAGGTCACGTTGTTGCTTCGATGTATTCGTCGTTTCGGTCGTCTTCGTCGTTTCGTCGTCGTCGGTCGTTTCGTCGATGAATAAGCTTGAAATTAATGTAATTGAAAATGAAAGGGTGAACTAAGAGAGGTGAGGAAGGAGAAAATAAACAATCCAAGTTTAAATCTGTAACAGAGAAGAAGATAAAGATTGTTAGAAAAGGTCATTCCCATTCTCCTCTCACACTGAGCATAGTAACAAGGTTAACAACTCTCTGTCAACTTATCAAATCGATAACTGGCAGCTGTATTGTTTTAAACAATCTCAATACACAACCGGTCTTCAAACTCCTTGGAGAACCTCGGTTTTCATTAAACTTATTGTTGATTTTTGTTCCTCCAATCTGCGAGCAGATCCTTTCGGTATCGAAACAGGTTCATCGCTACTTTGGTGGAACGTGACTCTTGTAAATGATTTGAGGACCGATAAGTAGAGTCTGATGAAACGCCACATATTTCGGTTGAATTTTTCCTCTTGATTTCCGCCGTAGTATTTCGCCTCTGTGGCTGCGAGTACCCAGAAGCTACAGAGAAAGTTACCGGCTCCGAGAATGGTATGAAATATAAAAAGGTTCCTTCGCCGATATTCGTACTCGGAAAAATTGTGAAATTTATTTAAAAACTTCCACTTCAGAAAACCCTGACGTGAGCCAGTCTGAATGAAAAACTTTATACCGGTGAAAAAATTTGCGAATGTTTAAAATGCGAAATGACACATGAATTTGAATTTGAATTGACGGAAAAATTGGAGCTCTCCTGTGTCTTGGAACGGGGGGAGTTTATAGAACGAGAGTTTTTCCAAAATAATTCATCAAAGAAAAGATGCAAGTGGGTTCAAAGTTCCGGCGTGAGCAATTTCTTCTCTTTTTTTCTTCACCCTTCGCGAATCCAATTTACTATAAGCAGATTAGCTTCGTTCTTATCGAGTTAGGAAAGAATGACGTCGTAAAAGAAATTATGTAGCGTAAGTTAAGGCTCCTGTGCTCCTGGCCCAACCCAAAGAATATAAATTAGAAACCGAGGAGGCGGCTACGACGGGGTGGCAACCCCACAACCCACCAGCTTCGAACGCATCGTAAACTAGCCGGCTTGCTTCCACATAAAAGAGTCGGGATCATCCAACCTCCGACCAGAAATCGGCGATTCCTCTTCGCGAAAAAGGGATCGCTCCCTACTTTTCAGATATCAAAAGTCAAAATAGACATTGGATTCGTTTCTCAGATTTGCGGACCCGAAATTCTCAGGGGCTGAATAAATAATCAGATTCCATCAACTAATTGTGGATGTACCGCAAAATCTTTGTAGAGCCAGGCTCCGGTCGTTGATGCGAAATTCCGAGGTAGCTGAATGACGTCTGTGGCTTCAAAGGCGATTCGATGGAAGATGTGTATAAAAGTTGTCAATGTGGTTTCAAAACGGCAAAGGATGCTTCTTCTTCTGACGTCGGTTGATCAGACTCAATATCAGAGTCTCGTTGCAGGTAGACAACTTTCACCGGTGCTGCATTTGATAAACTTCTGGCATCGACCAGCGATATTTCCTAGGTTTCCTTGAAAAAGAAGTTGCCATAACTTTTCCGGCTTTTACTACGTCCGACTTTTTCATTAGAGGATATTGCTAGCTGCAACCACTGCGGCCACCCGCTCTCCGGGGAGATGAATCTCTCGTGCAGGACGATCCCCCCGGACCCGCCTAATATACCAACCAATCTTTATTTTTCTACTCAAGACTGAGATATTGAAATTCAACAATCACGAGGAGAATATTTGAGCGATTTTACAATCAGTCGCTTCCGCGAATTCCGGCAAGTTTTAACCCACAGAATTAATGACGAGAAAAATCGGTATTGCTCTTGCAGAAATAGGGGAGTTCTGTGAATTTTTTCTCTTCCCTTGTCCAATAATCTAATGATTAGGATTGATGAACAACATATTGCACCTAATTGTCTATATAGTTGGTTTTCACGTAAACCAAGTTTTTTAATACAACGTTTGAATCTCGCGGCCACGTGTGACGTCACACAGATCTTCCCTATTGCCTACCACAACCGTGGTCATGCCTTTGTTCGACACTATCGACAGAATAGAGACCATGACAATCATAGCCATTGGGTGAATTTCCCAACCGAGTTGAAGGAACGTTTCCATGTGACACTATGGACTCCCCTTCCAGTCCCACGATGTACTACACTACTACCAGGTGGTAGGTGTAATCTACCGAGGTGGAAAGGTAGTAAATCATTTCGCGTGATACCACGAGACGTTTGACGTCCCACTCGTGCATCGGGGTTCAACGAAACGTCGGAAATCACAAGCCCAGAGAAACGCGGGTCGTGGGTTGATTCAACACCAAAACGTTGCATGAATCAAACGATATCATAGCTGGTCCATCCGTTCGATTTCCCAATACTATCTGACCCGTGCATTTATCCACGCTGTCCTTTGCGTCCATCATGCCTTTCCATCGCAAAGAAGAAGCTCGCGTTTCGTTATTCCGACAGCGATAATGATTGTCTCCATTACGCGTCGACGGCTTTGAGGAATGAAATAGTAGGCATTGTATCTTTGAACTTGAAAATAGCTCATGCTCCGTTTCACGTCAAAGCGAATGCGACGTTTGACAAGATTCTTTCTTGTCTCAATTCGAGGAAAAATGTGAAAACTGAATCTTTGCGGAAAGAAGAAGAAGAAGAAGACGTTTATTTAACCAGAGGAAACTCGACACTCGGACATTTGAGGCGAGGGATGACGCGTGTTCGGTGGACTAAAGAAACGATAACTCAAGAAACGTCTGAAGGAGGCACGATAGTAATTTCCTCTCAAATTCCGCGGCGCTTTCTTTCTTATCTGTCACTCCCACGATGTTCTCCCACGGAGTCTGAAAGCCGATAAGATCGTACGACGCGTAAGAGATCCGTAAGAGAGTCTGTCGCAAGTGTCTCCGCGTAAGCGTGTGTCTGTATGACTACTTTCAAAATAGGGAGGGGGGAATCGAGAAGAGAGTAATTTGTTTCGGAAATGGCAAACTCCGGCTTCAATCCTGGCCTCTCGACGTTAACCAATTAACCCTTTAATCCCGCGCTGCGACGTGCGACGGATTCCGGTGATTCCGCCTCCGGGCGTAACGCCCCAGTCATGTACGTGTAGTTGCATCGATTCCAATCCCAACGCAAATCGCTGTCAAAAAATTGTACACGGTGGATTTAGAAAATTCTGGATCGTGAAATTTTGGTGTTTTTAGTATTTCAAGATGGCGAAGGCCAACCACCAGGTAATGAATTTCAGAAAATTATTGGCCACTGACACGCCATCGGGGGTTGGAATAGGAATTGGTGTCTTATCGCAGTTTGGTTACCCAGTTATAACTGGATTTTACGAGTATAGTTACCAGCCCTGACATCCGGGACACGCGAATTTCTCGTCAACGCTGTAGCTGCAAAGTCGAAGATTAATTGAACGCCGTTTGACGACCTCTTTCTGGCTAGATAATCGACACAGCGTCATTGAATCGTCAATATTTAACAATTCTCCGAAGAAACGCGCGTCAAGTAAATCACCGTGGTAGTGCTTTTCGCACGCCGGAAGTAGAGAATTCAGCCTCTTCGTGGACTGTAAAACGTAGCGATTCACAGAGCCGAGTGGTATTTTCGTGCTGATTCTGATTATATTTTAAAACTTTTCTACTCAGACAGAAAGTGAGATTATCATGGCGGGGGAATAAAAAAATAGTCTCGACGATAACTTGAAACTACTACCAGACACTAGATGAAACTGAGATCCAGAGATTTCTCTGCGGATTACGTCCTATGGGACGATTAATCTCTTCCGTGTTGAGGATAACGCACATTCACGCTCGGTATTCAGGAATGGGCGTCGAAATCTTTGACTCGAAACTTAACCAGCACTCGGAATCCTCCGATGACATGAAATTTTGCCATCTGGGCGACGTTGGACTGGTTCAGAAACTGAAAACTGGCTCGAAGGTCGACGTTCAAAACCAAAGTTCCAAGAGAAGTTAGAGAGTAGCAAACATGAGCAATGCTTCACTATGTAGGCATGTAAATAGCCGGCATTTCAAACTTTGCCATTAACTCTGATGCACAGTAGGTAACAAAAAATATAGTAACGAGGCGAAAACAATTTTCAACATCGCTGCAATCGTGTTGCTTGAAAAAGGAGGCAAGGGAGTCGACCATGGACAAGGAAATTGGCAGAATGTAATCGTATGGTGAGAGTTTGAAAGAGTAAAAAGTGGTGGGGCTTTTTTCGATTCATTCTTCTTTCCAGTACGTAGCTTCGCTGTTTTAACTCTCTATTTACCTCTTCTGCTTTTACTGTCTGTGAGAAAGGTATAAAACGTTCGAGCTAGATAAATTTCAGAAACTACTAGCCGGCCAGGAAGTGAAGACAGAGGTTCAAGTCTTTTTGGAAGAGTGGTATTTTCTACACGAAATAGAGAAATTTCCACCTCCACAAGTTGGGAAACGGCGAGCCGGAAATCTCTGATAGAAAAAAAAAAAAACACCAAGAACAAAAAACACGAAAAACGACAGAGACAACCAACCCTGCCAAGAACCACGCGCGCTGCACAATATTTTCAAGTGAAAATTTCTGGCCCCTGCCTTCTCTCACACCCCCCCCAACTCTTCTAGTACTCTTTTTGCAGTCAAGAGCATGCTCAAGTGCAGGCACCCGACATTTTAACCCGGCTACTGTACGAGACTCTGAAAATTTTTCCCGATTTTCATATTTCCGACTATGCGATGAGTCAGAAGGCTTGGAAAAGCTTCGTCAAGATTCCGTTGACCGTTCCCTGCTCGGAATGAAAGCATATTTGAGCTTTTCTCAAAATTTGCATGAATATTCAGTTTTTCTTTTCACTGCACTTCCTTTCAGTTGTAATTAGACATTTTCAGTGTTGCAACCAGATTCCGCAAACCAGTTGCAGTCCCGTGAAAGCTCTCTCGGAAAAGATACGTGTATCCTCGTATTCAAATTTTGGTATTCTATATGCCGTCCTGAAATCTGACCGCGAAACGTGATCCCTCGCTGTCTCTGTTTAACCCTGTCAGTTCCCGAGTCGAAAGCTTTGCCTTGAGGACTCATGAATCGCATTCAAGCCCCGATCTCCTTACAGAGCCAATTTCCGGTCCTCTTTGCCGCGAGTCCGCCTCTGATATTTCTGAATTTGAAATATACGCGTGCGAAAAATTACACCCACACGAAACGTCGGGACAAAAAGCTCCGAGTAATGGCAACGCCCGCGCTTTGGCCTGGGGTAGAGGGGACGAGTATCGACCCACTTTCAACGTCAACGGCACCGGCACCGGCACCGGCACCGGCACTGGAAACTATTCTATGGAAGCTCTTATCGTCGGGAGTCGTGAACAGCCCAGCAGCAGGTACGTCGTGACAAATAACCGTCTGGAAACGTGGCCGCGTTGTCGATGCAAAGCAGAATCACCGCGTGGCGGTCATTTTCAAATAATTAGGTTGGCTTTGCGGTATCAGCAAAAATTCTTGACCCTCAGGGGTTCTGCGACGTTTTAAACCCCGCTATTTCGGGTCTGTACTTACAGCCACGGTATAAAGGCTACTGTTTCAGCGTTATCAATCCCACCATAGCATTCGCGGAGCTGCAGCCACCCTCGGGACGCATTAGACAGAGCTTTTGGGATAAATATCAGCTTAGTACGCAGCGAGAGGATTCGAGACCCGAGCTAACTCGGAAATGTGTTTGCGGCAGATTTTGACTTCGTTTGAATATATTTGAAGGCCACGAGGGGCATGAGACCGGCGGTAAATGGGGTTCTCGAGGGTGTAACGTCGGACACGGACCATTTGACGGAACCGGAAAGGGGTGGGTTCCGGCTAAAAACGTTAAACCTAACGCTCAACAGCCGTAATTTGTTTCTGCGGCCACCTACGGTGTCGAAATGTTCGGCATGCGCTGATCGCCGACGGAAATTTAACCCTCAAACGAAACGAACGTCGAGAGAAATGCGGGTGAAATCCCAAATACTTAACGTCACTAAATAAAGAATATAAAAGTTTAGACACTCGCGTGACCGGTAATGCCTCAGGCAACCTCTTGCAATCGTTTATACCAGAATGAGTAGTAAATAACCAGCGAATGGAACTGACAGAGACGAACGGTCCTCGAATAAAAAGAATACCAGGAACGGCGGTGGTCCATGAACCTAACCGATTATCCTGGCTATCGGGATATATAACACCCAGACTGCGGCTACTCCCTCGGGATAGGATGTGCGGAATTCTTTCGAGTCTGGTGTCAGACACCAATATTTTTTTGCCCATTACACAGTCCATTTTCGCCTTTGAAACCATTAGAATATGACCGATTTCTGTATCAATTTCATCGTGATACATTTTTTCTTGTTGAAAGATCGAGAGACATAAGAAAGCAAACGAAGGTCACGTATTGGAGGTGTGAATTGAAAATTATTAAAAACTATTCAATTTTAATGGTGCTCAATGATAGATTCGCACATCTAAAAGCGTTTTTTTGGAAGGGAGGCACCCATCGATTCGTAATAATCTTGCATGCCGATGTAATAGATGAGATAGTGTGTCGAAAAGCGATCGATAAGACGAGGGGAAATTAAGTTTGAGAGAACTTTATGCCAAGGGTTAATTCACACACCTACTCCGTGCGCGGCGTGACTGAATTGAAATATGGGGAGCGACACAAACAACGATTCACCCTATATACCGGAGCGAGAGAAGGTGCGGTTAATTAGAATTTTTTTAATTAACCGAAGCGATGGGGTAAGACAGTTCCACGGGAACTCCGAACCCCTCGTTCAGTCTACGGATCCGGAGTAAAATAATGCTCGGAGATATCAACGAGACAAATTAAAAATCATCATCACGGAACAAAAGACTTTATCGGAAATTGGAATCAGCTTGGTCTCACAGTCGGAATACAACGTATGGCGCGAGTTCGTAATCGTTGTTTCTATTATTATTGCCAAAATGAGGTTGAATTTGTGACGATGTTGGTCGTTCTTGGCCACAACGATGAAGCGGTTGGCTTGATGCGAAATTTTAGGTTCCCGAAAACGTCCATCTGAAAACAGATTCGGAAACGACTCGTCCGTTTGATCCTCTGGCTTTATTAGTTTCGGTGGCGTCGGGTCCGGAAACTTTCACATTTTCGCTGAAATTATGTTAATTTGACCCCGGATGAGGGTTTACCTCTCGCCCAGTCCCTTCCGCCATGAGGGAAATTGTTTATTCTGGAATGACCACGCGCGTTTTCGCAATTCTGAATCGAGGAGGGTAAAATGTGACCATTCGTACTGCAATAACCAACGAGGGCGGGTTTTCAGCCCGCGAATAGAAATTTTAAACTCAAAACGAGGCTGGATCGTTATAATTATCCCGCAAAGCTCGACATTCGTATCGCGTTTTAATCCCGCACGCGGTAAAGAGGCGGATTGGTTCCGAAAAAGACTAACGGCGAATACAAAGAACAAGCCAGAGTCACGTATACGTGTGAAATAAAAGGTGACTAATAAAAAGGGAGAAAACAATCGTCCCGCGCGATGTACGAATGAAAAACCGCCGGTGAACTACGCGACGTTTCGTCCCGCTTGGCGTGAAAAATGTCGAGCTTTAATTCCGCCCTGCCTGCTCTCTGAACAAAAATTACGCTTCTTAACCACGTTCATTATGACGTATTATGGCACAGCTGCTGCATGTAGGTACAGTGCAAGGGGGGCGGGCTAACACAGTGCGCAAAGGTCAGTGGTGAAACATTTTAATTCACGATGGAAACAGCGATAAGCTGGAGGCAGGGGAGGGAATGCACTGGAATAACGGCATACACCGAGTTACGTTGAGTCGAGTTAGGTTAGGTCAGGTTAGTTTCATCATTAGAATGTTACGTCAAGCGCAAGCTTCCGAGTAACAATGGCGCCCAGTCGTGGTACCTGCTGCAGCGCTACCACCGGAGCGGGCGAGCCATTGTTGAAGTCCTGCGTCCTTTGGCCCCCCGGCCTCTCTGGCCTCCCCCTCTTTATTTGCAAGAGTTCTACGCGGAGGGCTTAATTCAGTGCCTTAAGAAACAATGCTTTTTGAACCATCTCCATTTTCCATATTCAAAAGTCACTTTTAGCCAACTTAGGGGCATTGATTTCGAGACCACGCGAGCGAGACTCTCGGAAGAATTATACTCCTCCTTAATTCCGATGGTAAGATATTAATCCTAAAAGCTTCGTAACCAGGCTTTTCACAGAATGAAAAAACGATTCACCTGTCACTGCCACGATCCAAGAAGTTGGGCGTTACCTCATTCACTTCCCCCGTTCGTGATGAATGGAATTCAGCGAATACTGTTGCTCTTGATTTCTGGCAAAGAAAACCTCCGAGAGTTTCCTCGTTCGCTCTTTTGAACTCGTTGGCTGGGACTTCTTCATCGATAAAAAATTTAATTCCAGTACATCTTGCAACTCTCCCTCTTCATCTATCTCTCTCCCTGTTACTTTACGTGCACGTAATATCTCCGGTCTGGCGGTGACAAAACGAGAGAAAAATGTTCAATAATGGTTTTCCTATCTGTCACCACCTCGAGCAACATCCGCGTCCTTTTATTTTCCACTTTTCATCCATCTCTCTGGACATATTAATAAATGGATTCTACCGTTTCCGATGCTATTGCGACGTCCGGCTGTTGGTCAACGGTGGTAACGGCTGCAGTCTGACACGAGCACGATCCGTTCATCGGACAATACATCCATCGTTACACTCCCCCGATGGATATATATATAACAACGCGAAAATACGAGAGCCAGCCAACAATGCACTTTTCTGTTCGGCCAATGGCAGCTCGTGTGAACAATTCGCGTAGTCGCTGCAGGACATGGAACTCTGCCTACGCTAACAGAGTTAGCCAGAGGATCATGGTTCGTTCCACAGGTGGAATGTACGAAATTTTAACGTCACGTCACATCTCGATGAATAGATACTGCGGAAGACACGTACGGGTATGCGTGTCGCCATTTAGCGTCCCATTACGTGTTCGACGCACCAAAAGAAATAACGTGGCTGAATAAAAATGCTTTTAGCGGCAGCCTGAGCCACTCTGCTTCTAGTTTCGAATATCAACTGTATACACACGATAGTCGTTATTTATCGACCTGAATATTACCGCGAGTCTGCAGCTACCCGTTAACTACCGTAGTGCTACTTTCCGAACTGTGTGACTTATAGCTAGACGGTAAATTCAATCATGTCGTATTTTTCCCCCATGTAGCACCGCGCTAGTTTACTTTGCCGTTAAAAAGCCCTAGAAACTTTTAAGTGGCAGAGTTAAAGTTCGTTTGGAATAAAAAAACAATCCCACCAGGTCAGCGGTTTTCGCGTTAACGCTGATCAATTCCGTACTCTACAATCGTCTGTGTGTAACGTTTAACTGTAATGAAATCGCAGACGTAACGATTCGCATAACCGTCTATACCTACGTTGCTTCATGCATGTACCGGCGGATCAACATAGGCATAAACTTGAGATCGCTAATGTAGTCGACACCGACCTAGATTCGTATCGAATTTGAATGAAGACATTGTGCTTTAGTCTGCTCGCATATCAACGTAGCAACGTATGCGATGTGGAAACGTAGGAGAAGTTCCCGTACCCATGATACCAGATACGCGTACCAGCGAGTCTTATTTCCTGAATGTACAAGTTCCTTAAACTTTTCAAGCGTGATGAGGATGAAAGAAAAAATTTCCCACGGGTCCCATATCGAACTTTACCCATAGCGCCTGTGCCTCTGGAGGTAGGTCGAAAATGATGTAACGTCCCGGATTCCATTAACCGAATCTGTTAGAGTTGGAAAGCTGCGTCGAATGGCCGAAAATTCCATTACGAACAAAACGGAGCAGAAGGCTTATACATTTTCTGTTGCGAGTTCCAACACCGGGAGTATAATTGTTCGAAGAATTGTACTTGGTCGCAGGGTTATCGTTGTCGCGGAATCACGGTGGACGGAATATCGCGACTTGCACGCGAACGTACCAGCCTCCGCATGTATACATAAGGATCACAAATTCATACGCGGTTCGATGATTTAATTTCTTCGGGACACTGAGCGCCAATTAATTAGCATCAATTCGCCCGAGTTACCGCGTCGAGCCCGGACGACGTTTCGCTGACAACACTCTGGCTCTGTAAGGGAGAAGCTTGAAACTATAAATTTAAATTAAAGTAGCCCGTTTTTGCCAAAAAGCTAATCGCTTTTTTGAGTGAGGCACGATCGCACAGTGCTAGTTTGTTTTGAAATAGTGTTCAAAATCCCCCAAAGAATTCAAAATTTTCATTCGAAGCCAATAGGCCGTATTTCAAGACTCGCTATTGTAACTTCGAAATTAGCAAAGTTAGCGACCGCCGTTTCTTAACCGGAAGTCGAATCGGGTACACAATGAAATTTTTACATCTTCATAGTGAAAGTATCCTGTTCAAATGTTCTTTAAAAGATGCTTGAAAACGACTTCCCACGTGACAAAACGTGCTTCCTATATGGTTTGAGGATTTTTATTCGATCCAACGTTTTCCACGATAGCGAATGTACTTGGACTGCCTTTACTACTGAAAAATGGGCTGCGCGAAATCGCCAATCACGAAACCAGTCGATTGCAGTCAGCTACTCAATTCCAGAAGCTTGAATCGCGAATTTTTTGTCGAGGTGATTGAAGCAAGTGCTAAGGTGATGTGAAAAGCTTGAGGGGAACGAATTAAAGGAGACGTCAGAAAGTCTAAACGGCGCCCTCGTGGCTCACTGAGTCTGACTAGGTCGGATTTACCAAAAGAATTCCGTATCGGCTGTTAGCTCGGAACTTTTTATTTCATGTCGTGTAAAATTCTCTTTGCTCTCCGTTGCAGGCTGATTGCCCAGGCCACCGGCTGATTGCAGCCGTTTCATCGAATTATTTCTTCACAGTTTCTGCACGGAGAGTCCACTCGAGGGTGAAAAAAAAAGTGTGGAATAGAGCGTTAGATCCAACACAAAGGTTTCATACCTGCATAGGTGCGTAATTCAAACTCGTACAACCGCGGTAATCGGGACCCAAGAATTTACTCGTCGAATTTGTTTTAGTCGAATAACTTCCAAAATTTTCCATGCTTTCGACTGAAATTTTGTGAGCATTTTCACCTCTAGCTTTGAAACTCAAAACGGCATTTTCAGATAAATTCGGCAGTAGAATGAAATCGGATGATGGGGTGATATTCTCTCCCGATGTTGGATACGCGGGATTGTGGGATAAATCGAATCCCCCTACCGAACAGAGGAATGGTCGTGGGCGCAGAACTCGAATAGCATTAGTTATATTTTCCAGTCTGTTCTGCACCCTTGTAAACGTTTTATCCCCGCCCGGAGGTCGAGGAAAGAAAACACAATTCAGGGTGCCACAGACTACAGCTTGCGATGAACTCCTAGTGTTGCGGTTGGCTGCGATGTTGGCTCTAGTTCAAGACTTGATGGGCCTGCGACAAATTTTAGGCTCTTCTGGTTCCGTTTCTCGGCGGTACCGAAACGGGCAGCGAGGGGTCTGCCAGGATTCGATTTGATCAGACAATTCTAAGAATTGAATTCTGCCAAAGTTCCGCCACTTTTCTCGTTAACTGTGGTAATAGGATTTTCCAGTTGGTTTCTTATACTATCCCTTCGTCGACGGTGCTGAGGTAATCCAAGAGGCAAGTAATCCCATTACCGCGAATTTAAGAGTCACACTAAGAATCCACAGAGCCGGAGCCCATCCTTTTCCGCTTTTTTTCAAACTCTATTCGAGTTCTTTTATCCTCGACATAATTCGTCGGGAAGGAGTCTCTCCGTCTTCTGCCATTATCCCTGAACAATTCTGTTGTACCAGCGAACAATACTTTCTAACAATATGAATCCGCGAGCCACCAGGAATAATTTATAAGGTAATACGATTTTGAAAATCCTCTAGATATAGAATCCGCAGAGTATACAACTCGCTGGCATATTGTGAACTGGGGCTTTCGCCCTGTCAGATACAACGTATTCCGATACACACTCTGTCGATACGCCGATAAATACGTTATTGAATGAATACGACACCGGCACAACGACCAACCAGTTATCCGCGGACTGACAACCGTGGCTTTGCCCTATAGCCTCTACAATTTTATTACGATACTTTTCCCTTCCTTCCTAACCCATTCGCTTATTCTGGAACGGCGAAGCTCGTGTACCACTTACAGGATCGATCGAAGCCAATAAAAAAAAAACGTTGAGACAGTATTCTGCTCACCGCTTAAAATTTCTATCATTTCTGGTACGATCAGTGTGACAGAGATAACATCAATGCCTCGTCAATGGTGTCAATTGAATGGACGAAAAAATATTTCCGACTCTGAATGTTTCAATTACATGAAAAATAATCTGAATATTTTCAGGGATAATCAGATTTCTTTCCTACACTAGAATGAAAATTTTTTTCCAACAGGGCAGCAATCCAGGAAATCAATTGCAATAGTTATATGAAGCTTCAAAAACGTGAGGAAGCTCAGGTTCCCCGAGTCTTCTTTACGCGTTAATTTCGAAGTTTAGAACTTTGAGAACGTAGAGTCACGAGAAGGGATGCGGACCGGGGATCGCGGAGGTAAGGAAAAAGGAGGGAAAATCAATTAGGAAGTGGAGAAGGAAGACGGGGTATACGGTTAGTATTTAGACGAACGTCTTCCCGGGAAACTGAAAATTGAATTCGTCGATAGCTACGGAAAGTTATTTGCCGCAGATCCCTGTATGCAAATCTTAACGAGATCAGAAGGATTTGCGAATACAGAATCCGATCAACGGCGTTGATTCTATTTGAGAAAAACTACTATTGGGATCGTCTACTTACGTAGGGGCTCAACTTTGACGCCCTCGCAACGTATCCGAAATGCAATCATACCAGCGAATGCAAAACTTCTTCAAGCCTCGATAACCGTGGAACAAAAATCAATACAATCAATCAAAGGGTTCATTTCCACTCGGTATAAAATTTCATCGTTTCCAGGCTGAAATCTAGATTCCGGGCAACCAACAGTTGGCTGTATCCTAAATCTCGATCTTCGAAGAGAGAAGTGAACGAAACTTTTTGGATGAGGGGTCAGACTGGGTATCGCAAATGGCGTTGATCTGAAACTCGTTAAAGTGACTTTACCGTTAGTTTCTGTGTCTGTCGGTACGTGCGGGGGGAAGATGAAAACTCTGACGGTGCGGAGAGGTGGCAAAAAAAGCGGGGGTGCAAAAGGGTTAAGTTGCAGAACGTGAAGGCGACCGGTGTTGGAAATTGGATAAAAGGACTTATGATTCATTGCCACTACTCCGAAACTCTGAAAGTTTCCTCGATGTTATAACTGCGAGTCAAAGCTGAGCTTTAGCTATCGCCGCACGTGACGGTGATAATTTTGAATCTCTGTTTTTCAGGGTAAAGTTTAATCTGATACTCTTACCCATAATCGAGTCTTCCATTAACGTTGGAAATTTATCCGACGGTGCAAGGGCTTTCAGAATTATTAGTTTCGCAGAAAAACAAGCTTCTAGAGCGGAGAGATATTGCACAAAATTTTCAAACCTAATTAATTTTCATTAAAAATTTATCAGCGCGCATTACCCCCGGACTCGTGATCGGTATGCGCGATATTTTTTTATCCCCTACTCGCGACAATAGTTTCCCTTCGATTTACCAATCCGCTAACGAGTCTGCAGATAAAATACACATCAATCGACGTCAGGGGGTTTCTGGTTCGGTGTGTATCGGACCTAAGCGACAATAGACGATCTGGGAAGATGCAGACAGTGAGGTGATTAAATTCTTGACGATACAAAACGATCGAAATGTAGGTATTTATCGGAAAAGTCATTTTCGGGCCCCCCTTCGAGCTGGCAGAGTCAAATTAACGGCAACGTTAAATTTATTCGCAATTCCGGCAACGTATTCGCTTATTACATTCGTAACCTGTTACATTTCAACGTATCTCGAGCCTCTTCGTTACGGAATGCTTTGACAAACCCCTTTCGCTTGGATCCTGTTATTTGCACTGGATGTAGATTGGTGCTTGGCGAAACTACGAGTCGACGCGCGATATATTCGCAATTTCTCCCCGACGCAACGAGAATGTTAAACTTTGTTGATAACTGACTAAGTAAGTAGAGTATTCTCATTTCATCTGATTTATTGACGGTTAGAGTTGAAGAAAAAAGAGTCGAAGGAAATTTTCACCCGCGCCTCAAGCTGCGGTTAATTTTTCTAAAACAACTCAAGACGATGGTACCCTCCACTATCTCGCTGTACATGTTCTCGCAGGTGCTTAACCGAGGAAAGAGCTCTTTATGGCCTTCCGTGGCCCGGAGCCGTAGTGCTTGCGTGGTTATATCAAGAGATTAAAAAAATTTCACCGAGTGCAGCACCCACGGAAGGATTTTCGCGTCTAACGAACACATCGCTACTAATTTTTACCAACAAAGAATATTTTCAATTATTCCTTTCGTAATAATATGTCATAAATTCACGGAGGACTGAAGTGCCGTAAAAAAATATCGAAAACGGTACCAAGTGCAGGCGATCTGCCAAAAATCACGTGACATTAGAAAAACAAACAGGATATTGGAACAGATACTACGATCTTGTCTTTGCCAAGGCCGATTTTGGAAATATCCATTCGAAAAAAAATCCTTGTTTTTTGCCCAAAATACACAAATTTTAAACCGAGAGGCAAAAATCGTGTGACACGTGCTAGATAATTATGTATAAGCCCAAGAAATTTGACGTTGATCCGTTCAGTGGTTTTTTAGATATTTTGGGTACCAGTTTAAAAATGTTTCGATGGATGAATCGTGAAATTTCTCCAACTAGCACAGAGTTATCGATTCCAGGTTAAATAGAAAAAAAAAACGAGATCCGATCATTCCGACAGTTTCTTTGAAAAAAAAAATTCCCGAAATTTACCCTCGTTTTGTCGTTTCTATGATTTATATTCCGGTTTAAGCGAGAGTTTCGTTACTTGGCGCCATGTTGGCTAAATTTTGAAAAACGAGGAAAAGGATGGCTACTTTTTAAATGAAAAACTTTGCACTTTTCGCTCTTATCTTTTCGTGGGGGGAGATTCTGTTAAATATTAACCAGCCCGCAGAGAGTTTTTGCGGGAAAATTTGTAAGCCTGTGAAGTATAAACGGGGCGTTTGTTGTAAAGTGTTACCTAATTGCGTGCTTATATTCATTAATTTGCCCATCCTTGGTGTATAACAAGGTTGAAAAGCCATTTTTTTCTCTCAGTATTCTTTCTTCATTCGCGTAAAATATAAGCGGGAAATAATTTTCCTCAAAAGTTCGCAGTCAGTGACGACACACCGCGCCGAGAGGCTGATAAACCGCAGATAATCTAGTTTGCTCAAACTTTTTTATATTATGACGGTCCTGAAAACTTCATGCACGATAAAATCCAGCGTTACGTTATAAACCTTCGCCTCATACAGTCCTAGAATCTCATTAGCCTCTTCCTCTTACAGAACTTTTGCACAAGTTATTAATAAAACCGAGTTTAATTCGACAACTCTGCAGCGCTTTATTATATTTTCCTTCACTCTATTCACGTTATATTTCACCCAAAGCATTCTCAAGGGATTATGAAATACGATATCAACGTACAAACGGAGCCAAGAGATAAATCGTCCCGTTTTTTTTTTTTTTTTAATTTCACTTTTCGTTTTTCAAATCTCCCTTCGTATTGATGTAGGTATAAATTGAAATTTCCATAATCAAATTCGTGAAGATCGTGAATACCAGAAGGTTGAATCGATATTAAGCCACAGTTTCAACATGCGAACCTTATTATGCATGACACACACTTTGGAATTGTATAGTAGGTGTAAAGTTTACGATCTTAGATCTAGTTTACATGATAAAAAATAAGTTTTAAAAATATGCTTCGAAACCGCGTGAGACCAGAGGATAGAATTTTTAAGTGACAGAGCACAGCATCAAACCTAGTCTGTGACTTCGAAGCAGCGAATTCGTTACGGTCTCACACATTTCTTGTAAAACATAAGTTTAACTACAACCCTTGAGAGCTATTTATCGTATCTTGTGAAGATATTGCGAGAAGTAAAGAAGCGACCGAATATATGATCGCCTAATTTCGCATCGAGTCTCGTCAAATAATTTTCCACACCTGATAAGCTCGTAAAAAATATTCTCAACCACATTTATAGATAAGCCGTATCGCACGTGAATCCACTACAATATCACGTTTTATGGATGTGCAAGCTTCGTATATATATACGTGCATGGTCAGATTTTTTGACAGAAAATAATGTAGCAAACTGAAAGTGACATGAACTGCAACAATTACATTATAAATTTTCAAGGATTTATCGCCCTCTTCGACGAACGCGAATCCGAATTTCATCTCGCGATTTGGGAACTGAAAATGAGGTCACGTTCTTTAGAAACGACAGAATACGACATTGAAAATTACACAGGATTTAACGAGATCTGATTAATCACTAGAGAACGATAGTTTTGCTCTTCGATACCAGTGGAATTTTGTTTGGGTGGTTTTTGACGATTCGCGGATAGAATCGGCCATTTCTTAGGGAGGATGGCGTACGGAATTCTAGGGGTGGTATCATTCGGTCACTTTTCCACTCTCCGGCGAGTCGACGTCCGTCGTTAAACGGTATCCACTGAACACGTATTACTTACGTATCCGACGTTGCACATTTGTAGCCTCAACGGACGACGTTTTCTTCGAAAATTTGTCAAATTTCTCGAGGATAGATCGAAGGAAAGACGGCGTTGCCCAAAGGTAAGAGATCACGTGAATTCATGCGGCCAGCGTGCCACGGCTGCGTAGTGGCGGCTACGTTCGCCTGCGCACTCGACACCGTTTTACAGCGGCCGCCACCGCCGCCGTGAAGAACCGCGAAGCGGCGGCGGGACCGACGAAATTATTTTTTCAAAACATCGCCAATTTGTCGTTCGGATATTTTTCAAAGGTACGTAAATAGCTCTCGGGTTGAACCAGGTGCTCCTGGACAGTGGAGATGCTTTCGGTTCGACTTACCTATGTCGTGTGTGTGTACTACCCACTAGTCGCACGGTGAAGCAGTGAGCTACGGCCAAGAACCGTAAGGGAGTCGCCCCGGGCCCCAGGTCGATACCCCCGCGCCTGCGCCACCCCGGAACCATCCCCTGTCGCTCTCTGATTCGAACCTGGAGGTGGAGGTGGAGGTGGAGGTGAAGTTATACGGGGTGTGCTTTGAGGAATTTGAGAAAAAAAATTTATCACTATAAAAAGAAACCGTGGATCGAATCGCTCGAAGCTTTTTCTACTTTAATGTATTCCAGATATTTTTTCCCCTCTAACGTGGTCGAGGTAATTATGTAGGTACTTGAGCGATGTATAAAGAGCTCGAAGAAAGATATGAAAAATTGGTGTTGTCAAAGGATGTCAATTTTTTTTTTTTTTTTTTATCAACCCCCGATAAGGGTAAATATATGGAAACGTGCGGCTACAATCTCTTTGTTGAATTACATAGATCTAGATTGTCAGATGACGTAACGGATAGCTTGAAATTTTACAGGAGCTCGGATGTAAGAGCTTCGTACCTATACGGCGAGGATAACATCGCTGCTTTTATGCCTGACGTATTCGCGATGAATATTTAAATTCCAGGTAAGGATCGGAGAACCTTGGATCTTATCGTGTCAGTGGATGAATATTCCCATCTCATCTACAACCGTTTACTGTTACGTATTAATGGTATCCTCAAATATTCATAAACCTCCAAGTAGAATCAAACCAAAAAGTGAACCTAGACAGAGCGATCTAAACGAGACTAAATATTGTCTAATAGTCCTTATAGTCGTCGATAAGACGCCCAGTAGACAACATTTTTCAATTTCGTGCATGATTTTTCCCTTTGGAAACGTATCCAGCTGATTTTTGACGCGCTGATGGAATTACACGACTACTGCTGGTGGAACGATTCGAACAATGGAACGGATTAATTAGTTTCACATGCACATGGACCGCCCCTGTTGATCGACTTCTGGAGCTAGTTTCAATCCATTTGAAGTAATTAGATGAGCCGCATAAGCGAAGAAAACGGTTGCTCGCCGAATGAAGAAGTATGTGAAATATAAATTTGGGTGTAAGTATGGTACACAGAGGGAGTTATCTTGTCGTCGTGTCGTGACAACGCGATGTATATAAATTGCCCCTCGAAAAAGGTAGGTGACAATAAATGGCCAAGTGACCCCGGTGAAATTAAGAGGTCACCGTGACGAAGAGGTTTCGAGGGGTTTGCTGCGGTATACCTTCAGCTTCGAGAGGCCGAGATGCGTGTCAGCCACCTCTCAAGAATATAGTATTAGGGGTCGACCCTCTGGGTGTGTATGGGTAATTTCCGGGTTTCAGTGGAGAATCTCGACTTTATTCCGGGTCAACACAAAGGAAATGTCCGTGCGAATGTCGCGGCAGGGCCGCATACCTGCCCGAGATAAAGTAATTCGGAGAGCAATTCCGGTTCCGGGTTACGTTGCCTACCTAACAGTTTTCACCCGCTGCGAAAATGGAATGATGGGTGTTCTTCGGTAATTGTTGGCGGTGAGGCGTGGAAATGGCGGATAAATCATTGAGGTAGAAAAATATCGTTCCTTAATCAAGATTTTTGGTCGAATAAAAGTTGTAGTGTTCTTGGTGGTCTGCAGTCGGGACAGGTTTCGGCAAGTTTTCTTTCTCTCTTTCATTTTTTGCGAACATCTGGTACCCCTAGCCGTGAAACTTTCCACCGTCAGTCTGTAGGGCTCGAAGGTATATACAGCCGCGTAGCGCGTGTCGAATATTTGAGTGTAGCCGCAAAATACCAACGCAACGATATTTCGGTCAGTATATATCAAAACCCTTCGGTGCGTAACAGGTTCGCGAATCGCGATGAACGGTGCAGGATATAACCTTACCGGTAAACTTTGCTCAAAGTATTTCTTCAAATTCCCAGCTGTGTACAAACACCGTGTACATACGTATATATACCGTATATACACGAAAAACGGGGTGAGCCTCGTGCAATTTGAATAAATTTGCATTAGCAACGTGGGCATAAAACGGGCAAAATCTTTCCGCCCTCAATTTCGTTTCCTACCAAACGGTTATGCACTATGTGGCGCGCATAGATACACTCATCTACGTGTAGAAAATTTTACTCCGTTTCGCCGTTTACCTATATATCTATATTCGAGATGGGCAGCTGTTCGATAAAGCCTCGCTCCTTCCCTCTAGCAAATAACGAGAAAAAAAAAACCGCAATCGAACTCCAAGCTCCATACTAATAAACGAGGAGACTTACGGAACCTGCGGGTTTTGGCTGACTATAAGCCAGCCTTCCAACTATCCGTTATTTGACAAATCTGACCTTAGATTGTTGATCAGCGGTTTGAAAAACCTTCGAGTAACAATTTTCATCAGATTTCGAATGTTTTTAGTGCTTTTCCCAGCAAATTGGATCCACCATTTAAAATTTCGCAAATCTGAATACAGATTCGAGATCAGCAATCCAAAAAACCATATGGTACCAGATTTCATTCAAATCCGTGGATCCATTCTCAAGATATCGTCATTATTATTGTATTATTCAGAAATTTGCCATTTAAACAATTCGAAAAGTACTGAACTGAGATTCAGTAATTTCAGGTTGATTACAATGACTTTCTTTTTTGTCTGAAATGGCAGGAACGAGAAGTAAAAAATAATAGTCTTAGAAAAGTATAGATCACGGAAAGAAAAGCCCCATGCCTCGCGGGGAGTTATTTGCTACGGATAAAGGAAGAAGGTCTCCCCTGGTGGTGAAACAGCGAGCCGTTTATTTGTATCGTGTCTCGAAAAGTATACGGACTTTAGTGTACTTGAAAGTTCACTTCAGTCCATTCCCGGGTGGGTTATAGGCGAGGGTTCAAGGCGGAGGACGATTCCTGTCATCCAGATCCCGGCCCCGAACCCTCAGGACTTACTCACTCGTCCCTCGAGCCTCGGTCTCGACCGTTCGCCCGGACATCCGTCCGACCATTCGGTAAGGAACAACCGACTGCGACCTGTGTCCTGTTAGCTGTCCGCCGCAAGCTTTCTCGGCGTAACCACTGCCGTGATGCATGGCAGAGCCGCGGGGGCGATCTACACGCGTCTTGGTGCGGTCGTTCCACGCTTTCCTTTCATACCTTTAACCATTATCCAAAAGACCGTCGCCCCCGGAACCAGAGGAATCTACGTGTCTGTGGAAATTTTTCTCTCAAAATTTATCACCAAATTATTCCGGTCCGGACGGTCGCAGGTGAATATCGAATTTACGATGAATCAAAGCAAACGCAGTAGTGCGAGTCGACGACAGTCCCGGTCCCGAGTAGTAATTTCGCGTTTAGTCAGACGCGAGAGAACCGGTGAGAGGCCGTCCGATGGGTTGTTCTGCAATTGTACGTTTGAGGTGATTTGTTATACGGTATATATCACAGGACAGGTACGTGGAGCTGTTCCCAAGGGTAGCGACGCTGCGATATCTTCAAAGCCTGAGACGACAAACTGAGAGACTCCTTGTACTCACACCGAGTATCAAATTAACCGGGAATACGACAAAGGCGAGCCTCGCTGTATCCGAGTAAAGCTTACGAATCGTTGGAAATTAAATTGTAAAACATAACCGAAACGCAAATGGTTGGAGCACGTGAATAAACAAGAGCTCTGCCTCCGCCTTCATCCTCCTCCCGCTATACCCACTTTATCATGAAATTTCCATTTCTCTTTCGCTCCAAGAAATATTCTCTGGTCCGTGAGAATGATCACGAAAGATGGACAGAAGGTCTTTCTGCCATTCGAGCACCCGATACTCCCTGACTCGAGCGCGACTACTTTAAAACGGGCTGAGAAGTAAAGTTTCAAATAAACTTTTTCACCGACAGCATGACGCCCAGAGACGTTATAAATTCACTTTTCCCGAAAACATCTCACAAAAACACGTTGCGCTATCGGTTTATATACACGTAAATCTTGGAACCTCTTAGAATTGAAAAATTTGGTCACATTTCCAAGATGATGTCAGTCACGAAAAAATCGAATCCATTCTTTCGCGTTTCCAAAGAATTATTTTTCGATTTCTTAGAGGGGATGTTTCAAACAGTGGCCATTTTTCTCATTAGATGATACATTTTTTACATCCTGCGTTACTATCGTCGATACGTGGAGTAACGATCGTATGAAAATGTTCAGCGTCTTTCGACGAGATGCGGAAACTTTCTCGGATCCGAGTGATGGAGTGATGGAATGAGATCGAAATCACCGCATTTGTTCGTTTGAGTTTAAAGCACCGAGTCTGAAGTTCCAAAGTCGTCTTGATGTAGGTACGAGGCTTTAAAAACGACGTTTAAGTTAGCGGGTCGAAAAATTTTGATTTATTATCTGTTAAGCCGGTATGGATGGGCGATCGGACATAAAGTAATCAATAACTCTCGCTTAGACACCTCGAGGGCGTTTGCCTTGGTGAAAACTTGGGTGACTTAACGACGCCCTGCGGGACGGCGAATGCGGTGCGGTTTAAATCTAATTAATCTTCTATACGCTCCCACATTTCACGGATATTCTTTGTCTCTTTTCTCAAATTCCCCAAGTTCACACTAAGAACTAAATTCTCCGGTAGCCGATAGCTCCCTCTTCCCTACCTCGAATCAAACGATCATTAGGAAAAAAAATCCTCCCAAGATAATATAGCCTGCGGGCAGAGATCAACAGGTATAATAATAACTCGTGGGTCAGTTATTTGAGTATAGTTGGAAAACATTTTTCGTAAAAAATTACGTCGTAATAAATAAGGCGTCGGCCAATAAGGGGTGACGACGTCGTACGGCTCCTGGACGACGCGACGCGCTCCATATTTCTTGAGTAGAAAAGGCCAAAAGGCTTTCTAGTCGGACGAGGCGGTGATCAATCAACTTGTACGCGTGCAAGGGGTATGAATATTTTATTCCATCATGAGGTAGCGGAGCTTCGAGGGACCAGACACCGATTTTACGGGTGTCCGTAACTACTGCACGTTGGAAATCAATATATTTCCCGTTGCTTAGGAGTTGTGTGATAAACAAATTTTGCGAATAGAAAGCTCCGCGTGAAGAAAAGCTCCGCGGTTTTTCTCTCCAATCAATCCTTCGCTCGCAGTCACTTGGGGAGGTGGAGAAAAAAAATCTTTTCCAATTCTGTACATGTTTTTCGCCTTCGTGACGGATGACGTGATAATCTGCCCTGCGAAACCTTTGGAAAAGAAATGCTCGTCGTATGAATATCTTTCCATTATTCATAAGACGTTCTATCTGGCTGTTGCCACTGTGTACGGAGGTTAATTTTAATATTGAATCCAACCACGTTCGATTGTGCAGTCGACGTTCGATTGTTTAAAATTTGACTTTTCACACATTTCACATCTTTTCTTTTTCAATGAAACGTGATGAATGGCGGAATATCCTGAATTCGAAATTGAATGACTTGAACAGCTTCTGAATGCTGAAAAATTCAGCGGAATAGGATTTTACTCCTCGTACAGCTGGAATAACATTTCTAAGAAGCTGTGAAAAACTTTTCACGTTCAAGCTTCAGTTCTGCGAACATTGAAACGGGCGTGGTCCGTCGAATTTCAAGTGGTTACATAATTTTGCAAACTTCGCATTATTACAGAGGCCCCGGGCGAATTTTGCATATTCATTGTTTACCTATGAATTATTATGACACGTCCCAGCGCTTACTCGAGTTTGTAATACAATCTCGTGGGGAAATCGATAGTTATAGCTCGCGCCACCAAACAAAAATAGTAATTAAAAACCTCTGTTCCACCACGCATGGCGCATCCCAGGCAAATGGCTATCTCGATACAGTACAACACGGTACCGCGGAAAAGACAATTTCATGTCTGCAACAACCCTCAGCCAAGAGAACAACGTCCAAAGATATGACCCCTAGCTTTTATTGAACGAACGTGACGCGTTTCACCAAGAACTTGTCTTTAGCATTGAAAATAGGAGATCAAAAAATATAGGGGATCAAGTGTTAATATGCAACAAAAATGTAACAACAATGCGGATGAAATAAGTTTGAAAAAGATTATGGATGATCGATATGTCGTATTGTCAATCTGTTAGACTAGGAATCTTTTAAAACTTTATTTTAAGCGAATTCAAAACGGGTGACATTTTCAATGTCTTCAGAGGCTTACGCGTCACACACAAGGTGTGTAATTTTTTTTTTGACAGTCATGCACGGTACTAGAAAACATTCTAATACATGCCGAGCGAATATCGGACAAAAAAATCACAAGAGCTGCTCCAGGAAAATTTGGAAGAGAAAATGAACCTTCAATTATTATACCGGCCGGCTGATTGCTAGGGAAAGGTTTTATGAGAAGGAGGTAATGTGGGGTAATAGTTACGCGAATAGTGCTTGTAACACTCATCAGCGAGTAGTCCAACCAATTTTCATTACTATGCAATATACGCGTAGGTATATGCGAAACGTACACGTACGTGTGATATGGATGATGCATGTGCCGTGTGGGAATAGGAAAGCCCAAGAGCTGCATTCGGTTAAAGTCTGTGCGGTTCCTGCATAGCAAGAGAACCGTGAAGCTTGTTTTTTTGTTTGCTTCTGGTATATAATCTATTTTGTTTTTCAAACCGAATCTTTTTTCCATAATCCGATCCATCTTAGCTGATCCTAATTGGATTCTAAAAAGGGTAGTGGGGGGAAGAAGACACTCCCCACGCGAGGGATTTACCAGTTTTCCGCAACTTTGTATTTTACAAGCTTGCGAAAGCTCGCTTCGTATCTTAGAAACTCTGGGATCTGTCGTTGAGTGGTTACGCTGAAAATGTACTTTCAATCGACGGGATCGCGTTCTACCGTTTTCGTTTGCGTCCGCCTCGCCACGGAAGAGGAGAAATTTCCTATTTCCTCACTGGCAGACTCTACAACCCCTAGTAGCTGTGTAACGACACCAGAATCGGACTCAATCCGCGGTGAATCCTTACGCCTGATATAATATAAATCTAGAAACGATTTTTCAGACCACCTATTGTGTAATGATTCGGAAAATCACCGATTCCAGCCATTCGAACTCAGGTTTGGATGCTTAGAAATTCGAGATAAAATTTCAAACCCCGGGGTTTTTCAACTTTGACGTTGGTACCAGGTGATCAGACCCGAAATAGAACGACTTCGTGGGAATAGGCACTCTGAACTTTTTCTTCTCGGAGAAGACATTTATTTTTCAAAGAAACCACTGCAAGGGGTGAGAATCAATTTCAGGCATATTGTCGCGCATAACTTCCTCCTCGTACATTTCTCTTCGGTGGAATTCCATCTCCAACTCCATCCTCGGTTTTCACCCCTATGATATAACGCGAACCTAGAAGCTTGAAACAGACTCAACCGAAACACATGGAACTACCGGCCGGAAAAGCTCATCTGCAGAGATAGGAAACGAGACGCGGATAACGCTGCGATGTATAGCGTATAACGCCAACTTGGGAAATATTTTAGCCAACCACACACAGAATTCCTGAGGAAATTCTCGATGGATTGAAATTTCGATTCCGGCGAGCATCTTGATTGCTTAATTTTCTCTTTGCTTGATACTAAACCACCGCCATTCCCCCACTAAATTAACGCAAATTTGATTATTCGCTGAATACAAGCTCTGTCTTTTGAGACAGGAATGTTCCTACTTCGATTCGATACAGTCCTCGACACTGCATCGCTGGACTATTGCGAATGTATCGAATTGCGGACTGGATTTCCTCGACACAAGCATCCCGATATTTACAGTAACGATTCGGACGTCGTATACAATTTTATCGAACACGAATGAATCGAGATTTGGAATCGATTAGACGATACAAAATTTCTAACGGATTACATTCAAACAGAATTGGCTCTTAATCCTCGAGCGACCGAAATTTTCGGCGTAGTCGAATCGTTTTTGCCGAAAATAATTACCTCCACTTCTCATATCGTGTGGGTTCCACCCGTTCGAGGAAATTTAAATGGAACACTCTCACGTTGGTATATGTGGACAGATTTTTATCAGAGCTGCCTCCGAGCGAGGCGAATTTCGTACTCAAAACTCTCCACCGAATGAATAAATTTCTGGTTTGTTACGCATTCGGTTCTACAAACTGTTGTTCTACGAAAATAATATCCGCTAGTGTGGGAACAACCCATTGTATAATACCTGCTAATTTCCGAATGCATACTCTGCCCTCTTTCACAACATTTTTTCGCAAACGTTCATCTCTCAACCGGCTTCAATTTAAATCTTTTCTCTCTGGAAAAACATGCACTTGTAACGAATAAAAAACATCACCACCATATTTCGGATGAAAATAGATATTGACTGATCAAATATGTTCGCAATGTTCGACGTATGCCGTCAATTTTAATTACGCTGCGAACGAAACCGGATCAACTAATCGGATAATATTTCGGGTATCGTTTATGTATGCAAAAAACAGAAAAAAAAAAATTATCCAGTCGAGCGCAAAAATGAGAGAAGGAAAATTCAGAACTTCATTTATGGTAAAATTTGAACAGTACAAGCGAAAAGCTCGGGGCGATTCACGAGCTGCGAGCAAATATCCACGATGAAATTTTCAGAGTGTAGAATCAACATTTATAAACAGCGGAAAACGGATCCGTTGCAGTTCAACAAACAAGGATCAGCTTTACGTCGACGTGTAATTTGACAACCTTCGACACCGTGAACCTGATATTCGGGAAATAAGAAAACACGATGTTCCGTTAGCGTGTCACCACGCCGCACGCCCCACAGGTACCATTAAGGCTGTATGTCGTGTACGCATAGCCGCAGCCGTAACACAAGAGCGAGGAAATGTGTTGCGGATGTGGCACAGTGTTCCGTTGTCATGGAAACGTTGCGGAACGTCGCGCGTCATCTCCAGGGTGTCTCAATTTATCTGGAAATAAGCTTGGTCTGATATAAAAATAGAACAAACAGAGAAGCAGAGACATAAAATGAAACATAGGTGTACAGAAACGTGTCACGTATGACGAAATTCAAGAGTTATCGAGGACGGTATTGTTTTCCTCGTTCGTTGCTTTATACTTTATAGAAATTTCATCCCGCACAAGTTCAAAAAACGTTCGAGTTCGAGTGACAAATTTATTCACGGATATTGAATGATGGTATTTCTGTATGAGGGTGAGAAGACCGTTCATGAATAAAAAAGCCTGGATGTGGACACGACTCGCGATGATACCCTTCGCTCTTTCTGTTCTTTATTCTTCCCCCACCTCCGCGTACCGAACCCGGAAACTCATATTACTTTGTCGAGTTATACCAACGTGTTCGAGACTTTTCTCGCTAACTTTATTTATTATCCTTGGATAATATAGCTAACGTAGGCTTATGCTTCAACGAAAGGGTTTCCACGGACGATACTTTTCCGGATCACTCCTACTACTACTAATACGCATTGAAGAAAGCTTCCAATTTTTCGGACACTGTTTTGACCACGTCTATGATCTTCAAAGACCCCTGCGGTAATTAGCAAACTTGCGTTTATCCTCTTCCTGCCAATGCGATGTGAATTTAATTTGGTATCAAGTCTGATACAGAAACATGTTGTACCATTCGCACGAAATTTTTCCTCGAATCGTGAATTCAAGTCCATTTTGTCTGCTCCAAAAGTATATTATATGCATTGTCAGCATCATTAACCGTTAGCTGGTTGAAGAAGGCGAATTAATCATTTCTTTTCATCAGATAATAAATTTACATTCCCGAGATAACTGAAGCGGAGGAATTATCTGTGTGTCAAAACAGTAAGTGAATTAATTAATCAGAAAGTATGAGGACAAGCTTTTGAACAATTCGAGGGGAAGCAAAAAACGAGTTCAGTTTTTTATTTTCAAAGCAATTCACGACCTGCAGGGAGTCTGGAGTAACAAATCATATCGCAATGTCGAAAAAAGAACACCGCGGTAAAAAGTATCAAGATACAACCAAATGAGTAATTGATACGTTTCATATATATTAAACCCAAATCGAATCGAGTTTCAATACATCTATGTATTATATTTCGATGTAATACCTACACAGATGTGTAAAACAATCAAAGCCAGCGTCAACGATATCGAGAATATTTCAATCAAAGCTCGCCAACGGATGTGACAAACAAATTTAATTTGATACCATATCGTTTTTTGGACCGCTGATCACGATCTGTAGTCAAATTTTTATTTGGCTTATTCGATATGCTGCAAAAAAAAAAAAAAACAATCATTTAGATTTCGATGAAAATTGGTACCCGAAGGTTTTTTGGGTCACTCATCGCGAATCTGAAGTCAGATTTGCGAAATTCGAAATTCCGGATCAAATTTGCTTGGAAAAACACTAAAAACATCCGAAATCTCATGAAAATTTCTGCTCGTAGGTTTTTTGAACCGCTGGTCAAGAATCTGAGGTCAGATTCGAAAAATCTAAAGTATATAGAAACTAAATAAATAACGGCAGCTTCAAAGCCATCCATTAGATTTTTTGACCTTCAAGCTTCGTAATTTGATACAAAAATTGGAAGGTTCATCGTAACCATTTCTTCATGGAATAAGGAAAAGGGGACAGAAAGTCTGCTGGCCAAAAGTCCGGTTTTTAAAAATTTGTTTATTTTCGATCTAAATGAGGGAGCTCGACCTTACCGGCATCGGAACCGCGGTCGCTGCTACCATCTGGCGAGTGAGAGTCAACCGTCTACCTGTAGTGTTCGTACCTGGTGATTTCAACGCGTGGTACATCACCCAGCATGGATGAAAAAGAAATGGCGGCTATATTCCCCACCAAAAACCTCATCGTGCCTGCATACCGTCGCCGAAGGTGGCGAAGGAACAGTCATCATCGTGCCAGCGGGTTTATCACCGTCTCCTCGTAAGCCTCTGCGACACCTGATCCAACCACACTATAATTACTTGGGAAGAACACCTGTCAAGGAAAGAGTGAACTGGAGAACTAGAAAACTGGAGAACTGGAGAACTCGAGACAGTGAGTGAGGCAAAGGTCCAGAAAAGTTGCACATCGTCTGCTCACAAGATGAAAAACAATCAATCAATAATTGCGGGAAAGATGTGACGTCGGTTGAACTGTCAACGTAACACGTATAAAAAGAAGAAGAAAGAACAAGAACAAGAACAAGAACAAGAAACTAGTTTAGCCAAAGTGAAAAGTGTCGATTACGTAACGGTACTCCAGGTGTTCTCCAAAATGTCAGTGAAAAGGACAGAGTTTCGTAACACCAGGATGTCAACAATGTGGTGGCTCTTGGCGATACTCGCTGTCAACGAGGTAAGACAAGAATTTTAAATTTTTATTTTCCTTTTTGATGAAAAAAAAAACAAAAACTGTGCGACTGTCGCGACGAGAATCCTGCGTCACTCGATAGCAATTCGTCCTTGCATCGTCATTGCGATTTCCTAGAGGACTCGCGGGGTGACTCAACGACCAGTACAGCTCATTTGTAAACGAAACACACGAACTTACATGTCGAACAGCTCGATTACGCGATTGTTTATTTATGTCGCGATCGTCATTGAGGAGGGACCACCGATTGGCATTCGGCACAGCTGTTCAAGAATTAGTAATACACGTACATACATACATATCTACAACAAGCAAGTTGTTTGCGATCGCTTGTTATACCTGTTGGTTGTTGGTGAATATTTCATTCGAATATACCCAAAGCTTCGGAATGTCTTGCGGATAATGTATTCATTCCATAAAAAACTTGTTTTTCCAGCTGCATTCCCGCACACAAGTTAGCGCTCCTCATATGTTGCATAATTAAATTCATGGCAAATAGTAGGTGTAAAGTGGGGGCGGAAAAAGAAAAAGAATGAAAAACACTAAAGCAGAAGTATACAAATTTATTGTTACACAAATGTACGTAAGAACTGACTGGCTTCGAAAGAACCAGCGAAGCCACGTGCTCGTATAGACAACCTAGCATACCAGTCAGTCCCCTAGTCAGCTGTGTACATCGATTATAATCTAAAGATCAAACTGAACATTGAACAAAAAAACAAAAAAATGAATAATTTCAATCCTAGGGTGATTGTATTCGATAAATATTCCACCGTTGGATATGAGGATCCATTTTTCATCCCGTTCGTGACACAGAGATGACATATTTTTTTTTATCACGACAGACACGAAGACTTGGATCGTGTCATGCCCATTTGCAGCTTTGAGCCAGTGTATTAGATAAGACTCAACCTACGAGAGTGAGTTGAGGATTTCTGCCCACGCAGCTAGACGTAAGCCGTAACTTCTGACGTTGCGAAAGTGTGACTATTTTTATGTATCATACTCGTGTGTTCCCTGCCTATGCTGGCCCGAGTTGGGACTGATTGGGTCTGCGGTGGGCCCACGAGCTGGCCTCGAGGAGTGAGGTCGTTCGGGTATACGGTGTATGGATACTCTAAATGCTAATGCCATACCGATAAAAAGAATAAATAAATTTCAATATAAAAAAGAAAAAAAAACACTAACGACACAAAAAATCTTTTCCAAACCCCGAAGTGCTGCGTCAGCTTGTTTTCTTACGAAATACTGATCCGGTTATGTTACGACAAGGTACCGTGTCCCGGGCCCTAATCCGGTCTTTGAGATCGATGATCAACGGCACACAGAGCGGCCCGAAAGATCTCTTTGTCAACAGTCTGTAGCTTTCTATTATCACCTTATTAGATAATACCGAACAAAGCCTCCTTTGAGATGGGAGAGACGAAGGAACTCCAAAAGATTGCTTCATGACTGTATAGAAACGGAACCACGTCAGATCGAT
Source organism: Euura lappo (assembly GCA_018257835.1). Classification (NCBI taxonomy): domain Eukaryota; kingdom Metazoa; phylum Arthropoda; class Insecta; order Hymenoptera; family Tenthredinidae; genus Euura; species Euura lappo. The sequence continues at coordinate 718,014 of JAEUYN010000309.1, read as the reverse complement.
AGGAAAATTCTTCAACCAGTTATAGCTCGCCATGCTTCTGAAAATTCTACTATTGTATAATATCGTGTGTTAAATCATGAAACAACAAAAAAAAAAAATCTATTCTGAGAGACTCTGGAGGTAGAATATCACGACGAAGAGAAATGAAACCGCTAATTTCTGGACCACCCCGTACGATATATTTATAGCGTATAAATATGACCGATGAAGTATCTTGGCCGTAATATTTTAGACCCTGTCAAAAGGCGAGTAAGAAAATACGGGGAGATTTTATCCCACGGAATACTATACGTGGGTACGAAGACTGGCCTTGGTATTAATCTGCGGAGTAATTCTGTGGTTAGCGATTCCTTAAGCCCCATGTAATTTAATTACGACCGCATCTACGATCTATATTCTGAAGGATAATTCATTCAGTGATGTATGCCTCGCATTTGTCACGCGCGTTACCAGCTATGGGCTAATCACCCGACGTACACCTAACCGCATTAGGTGCCCCGTAGCACCGTCATGCTGTGTATATATATATATATAACAGGAAATACTACTGCGGGAATCACGCATCGCTGTTTTTCGGAAGAAGAACTGAACAAAAAAACACAAAAAAACATCCGCACGGGATATTTTAGAGCACATTTCGTACTACGCATCAAATTGATAACAGAGTTTCTCACTACGAACTACGATACGAGTCCGTAACGTGGACGAATGACATTTGAATAAACATTAGCACAGGTCTTTCAATACGTTATTGCGGGTCGTAAAATTCTGACTGTACTCTGATAAAGTGCCTTATCAGTGTCGATATTACGGCTTCAATAGTCTGAGAACGCCTCATTAACTGTTGAAGATGCTTGACAGGCGAGGCAAGGGACCCGGGCACCTATATTACGTCGGGACCAAGCGTACCCTCGCTGCAGTCGCATGACGTGAACCGCCCATTGCTGTATCACCAGCGCAGACAACCCGAGTAGATGATTTGAGTGCATTTTGAACGTGCAAGACTCGGAGGGCTTCTTCGCCCGTCTATTCGCACCTCGAATGCTTATGACGAGGTGTCGCAAACCGCAAAAGCTCCGAAGTCCCGTCCATTTGACCATATCGCCAAGGTGCAGTCGTGGAAAAAGAAACGTCATGGATGGATTTCTGCTCATGTGGATTCTGGACGCGAGGAGAAATACCGCAAACAACTTTGGAGACGACTTTACGAGCGAGTCATGTCGAAAACTGGACTTTCTGATTGGCTCACGAAAGATTGAGCAAACTCTCGTGTATAAACGTGAATGGGGCCGAGAAATTGCGGTTTGAATCCGTGTTTTTCACGGTTTAAATTTCTAGCATTATCGCAGTTCCAAGATTTCATTACCAATTAGCGCTCAATCGAGGATGCAAATTAGTTTACGAGGCTGATCTTATCTCAGGGATTTACTCAACGATTCCATCACGATCTCTCAAAGCCTGAAGTTAAATCGTACATCAATCGCACGGATGATTCGGTGCATGTCCCGTATCCGTATATCATTAGTTCTGGGTGGTCTATATTCTGACTCAAACATTACGTGAAACATAAATATGGAGAAACCCTGAAATCAGCTGTACATACACCCTGAGTTATTGAAATCAGTTGAAATCAGATAAAGAATCGCTTTGAAATCGTACAAAATCACTTGCGATCATATGGAAAATTAGCTGAAACAATGTCAGAAATCTTATAAAATCATGCGAAATCGTATGAAGTCACTTGTACACCAAAAATTTGAGTGAATAGCCCCTCGGTTATTTTTGTACGACGTTGTTCTCGAACAACGTGGATTCGTGTTGGGGAAAATGGCCACAAAACAGTAAACAGTCTCATGCGAATTCGCATTAACGTAACTTCTCTCGTAACGTTAAGTGGCAATGAATACCAAACCCGTTGATAATTACACTGCGCAAATTGGTTCCCTCTTTCTCGTACCTCTCCTCCGGCCGGTGCGGAGTCGTAAACAAATAATGGTTTCTGGTGCGTGAAGCGCATCTATCGTTGATCTTTGATCCACCCTCGTAGCATTTGGGGCTGTGAAAAGTTTGCAAAACGGAGTTATTAACCTACAAGCTCAAAGAGCGCAACTTTCTGATGGTTCTCATTATTCAGAAGTTTGAAAGATTTTTGCATCGCTAACTTAACTCCATATACGTATATATGTACATCGAAAGAGCAGTTAAATTAGAAACGTCGTTAAAGTTTCTCGATTGCTATAACGTGTCTTTCAATTACCTAGTTGCTCGTTACTTATTACGTCTACAGGCTACAACTGCTGTAACATGTGAGGGTATAAATGGGAATGAGAAACTAAAACTTCGACTCAGTTTTATTATTTTTGAGAGCTTCACTTGCGTCCTTTTTTGTTCTCAATCTCTTATCAGTTACTAATAATCAATTGCGGCCTGAAATTATCTGGCAAATGATATGATGAATGGACATAATTTATCTCTCCGTTTTAAATGAGCTCTATACCGTAATGAAATTCACTTTCGTCTGCGAACGCGTTACGCATGCTCGACTCGTTACGATAAGCGATAGTAACGGGGAGGAAGTTTTTAATAAAGGACAGAACTATAGACACTTTGTTTAGAAAACGCGAACCGCACGAAACGATTCCGCTCCACTTTTCGCTTCCTCTCTCCACGCATAATCCGAGTTCATACACCTTTACGGTTGGTACATACATCGTGTTGATACCACTTTCGTATCATTACACTATCAGCACCTGTACATCACCAATTACGAGCGTTTTCTATAATTAATAATTGCCACTTACCAACCGTGCCGAAATCTTGATTGACATTTGCTTCCAGCGACGCTGCTGTATTCAAAGCTCGTTAAAATGTACTGAAGGAGTCATTTTGTGACTCCAATTGTTCAGGAACGACAAGCTTCTGATAAACCTGCTTGGGAATTGCATACAAAGTTTTAGGATCCTTAGATTTCCTGGCATAAAAATTAGCATCTCAAAGAAACTGAGCGTAATTCATAGGACGGGAGCGTTTCTTTCATCAAGAGTTATTCTTTGGAGGCAAAGTGAAGAACACGCTATTTAAATGGCATATGAAAACTTTCAAATACTGGCAAACGTTTGAGGCCAGTGGTCAAATATCGAGTCTGGTTTGTGCATTCTCTTTTTTTTCTGTCTGACAATTGAAGAAAGTTAATCCGCACGACGTTCGTCGACTCGAATCTCGGTGGACAGACATGAAAAGTAAAATTAAATACCACTTACGTGAGAGTGCGTCATGGCTTCGGGAGGAGAAAGCGATCTGAGGCGATGACCGTAGGCTCTCGTGGACCCGAGTGACCCTAGGATACACGGTATTGCGTGAGCGTTACGGACTCTCGCTTGTATTACGTGTGTAAAATGTGTGTAGATGGTAAAAATTGATTGAAATTTCTCACGTCACGGAGAGAAAGTTGGACCGTTGACACTGACCGATTCTGCGGTAGATCCCCAATCCGCAAGAGATCAAACGTTCTCGTTTATAGTATCGGAGTATCAAGTCACGCGTGCCATTTGTATCGAATGGTTTATCGTGACGCGATACGTGTTTTAATCTCTCGCCTCGTCCACGTGTTTTGTATTCAAATCTTTCAAACACTTCCTGCCCAAGTTCGTATACGTTTATAGACTGTATCGTCTGCGTTTTGTTTTAGCGATCGTGAGAACAAATATATACCACAGATTTTGTAAGACGTTGATCTCGGATCGAAAGAGAGAGAGAGAGAGAGAGAAAGAGAGTTGTTTATACTTGTAGACTATTCTCTGTGTAAACTTGAATAAAGACCGTGTCGAACAGCGGCCTATTCTGCCTTCGGTGTATTATTGAATTCAATTTTTTTTTTTTATTCATTTTTTATTCAATACCCTCGTGTGCGGAGAACAAAGGATCAGCTTCTTCTCCGCTGCATCCTTGAAAAAAATATCTAACCCCTACGGTTTTTATGGAATAAAAAACATGCCCCCGTGTCCGTAATACACAATCTGATATCGATGATAAATATTCTCAAGACTCGAGTTCTTTCTCACACATTTTCATACCACAGACAACCGCCTGAAGCTATACGATACTATCTACGTATCAGATTTGAACTATTAATTTCCCGAACCGAAAACGAACTAAGGTCAATCAAGAATAAATTCTTAGTCGGAAGTTGAATGGATATCGAGTCGTAAAATTTGAGCAAATAAAAGTGCGAAGTGAGCGATGAACCCTTGAAGTTAACCCTGGAAGTACGGACTTGAGAAACTTAAAAAATGACGTTTTTGTCGTTTTCTTTAGGGAAGCCAAATGGATTTTCGACCAACCATTCTTCAACGATATTTTTTTAATTTTCTCTCCACCATTATTATCCTCATTGAAAAACGAAAAGATGTACGTACTTATGAGTCCCATTATTCGCTTCCAGAACGATTTTATGAGCAAGAAACGCCCGTCTGACTTTAAAGGTAAAAAAAAAAAAAACAAGTCTGGTCTTCTAGGGTTAATTGTTCAAGTTACAGACTGTCTCGATGAAGGTATACAGTGTCTTGTTAAATTCCTCACAAAACCTCACAAAACATTCATAAGCCAGGGTATAAGATGTGAAAGAATTTTTTTATCTCTCGTCCAACCGATTAGAGTTTTTACCACGTCTGAAAGATTTTAAAGCTGATAATCTAGCCAAGAGTTACAAAGATTTCCACCCTATGAACCGTCCGACAGATATACGTGCCTCGAACTCCTAGTGCCTTCATCCTCTCAGATAATCCAGGAGAACTATGGACTATGGACTCGGTTTCTGTTTATCCGTTTTCTTCAACCCACAACTAAAGGAGACGATATGAGAAAACTGATAAGTAAAGGTGGGCGTGAGATGAACCTAATAAAACCGCGGCATGCGTGCCTCATTCACTGATTCTATGATAAAGACGTTTCGAGGAACCCAGAACAGCGGGAGTTTTCTTTCAAATTGATCCCAAGTCAGGTCTGATGAAACCAAAAAAGTAACACCGTTGAAAGTTTCCGTGTGGAATTACGAACTCCTTGATTTTCCTTCCGGCGTATAGAGTAGATGCGGTAACTTTCGAGACTGGCGTTATATACTTTAGGGGTCGTTGATCTGCAGGAGTTTAACTACAATCGAACAACGTCTCGTTAAACAAAACGTTTGAATTTAGTACCTCTCGAGCGACCATTTCGCACGGTCGCACATTCGTATAAATACAATCCACTTAGGGAGACAATGGGTTCACCCGAGCACTTGTACATAACACCGTACACGTACACCGGTATAAAATACTCATCGTAAATTAACTCCCATTTAGCTAAGATTTTACGAGTGTGAACTAGGCCATTGTCATCGAGCTTAGGAGGTCACCGTTACGAACTATAAGCGACTCGAATAACTCTCCGAAGACGATAAATTCAAGCTTATACCCTTTAATCACCCTACAGCTCCTGGTTAACGGATTAAACCTGAGCCCGAATTTAACACCCTTGGATCTCAGACGACGGTTCCAACTCGGGGAACAAGTCTCAACGACATCCTCGAAGATTCCAAGTTCCGTATCAACGTAATCGTGAAAAACCGAGGAGATGATCGTAAAGTCCCTCGAAATCCTATGAAGTCTTCAAAGTCTCGATGTACGTCTAACGTTGAATAGAATCTTTTCCCAACAAATACGAGCATGTTAGCTACGAATTTACGAGGAGCGTCTCTGACCGATCGTAAATCATGATTCAAGGTAGGTTTAATCTTAGCAAATTGAGCATGCATATGCGTCCCATTCAACGGTCTCTTGGTCTTACGGGCATACCTAGTCGAGTTATAAGGATTACTCGACAAGGACATTATTCAGAGACGTGGTAGACAAGCGGACGAACAGCCTAGCGAGTATGATGTACGGAGGCCCCGTCCCTTCGCCCTTTCAGTCAGTCATACTAATACTAATTTCCAGCAGCACGCGTTAATCACGGTTTACGTTATAGAAACAGGCGGGATGACAAATCCAAGACACGATGCACTGTGACGAACCCACAGAAACCTTGAAGCATCCAGAGTCCGGAAGTACGCGTACATTCACATAGTCACGTCGTACAAGGAAGCCACGTCTGGTCTGGCTCGAGGAACTGTGAAACAATGCACCGCTGTCACTTCCATGAACCAAGAGTAACGCGGTAGAGGTATAATAAGACGCCCTACCGGTTACACCGTTGTGTTTAAGGCTCATCCCGCAATGAGCCAGCTCTGTAGCTATGGCTGTATAGCTTCACCTGAGACAATCCTTAATTTGCGGTCTCCGCATAGCTGCATAGCTGCATAGCTATGTACTGCCTACCTTGCGCAATGTGAGTTCTGTAAGACCGTTTAATTGGACAGTATAAGAGAGTGTTGCGCGATCAACGAGATTGAGAATCATTCATTAATACCCGCGGTGGAAATGTATATCGATCTTGATGTATGAGTTATATGAGCTATTGCCGGCCCTCAGAGAACCAGATTGCGGCATCCGGTATCGGACGTTTAATGATTCTAGTTTGGAATGAATAACCTGGCTAAAATTGAGTCGTTAAAAATGATGCATTGCCGATCGATGGATTAGCCCAACCCTTTATTCAATCGGGTTATAAATAATTATTAGACGCCGCAGAGTAGATGCTCCACGTTTTTGTCAATGGCACGTGTTGGCTGTTGCTGTATTCCCAGCAACAATAGAGGTGCTGATAAAAAAGAAACCTGAATACCAACTCGACACCGGGTATAAAACTATCCCACAGATACGTATGGGGTTCAGTTATCTTACGCTCGTATCGTATAGTATGCGAAATACCTGTTTAATGTACACGACTTTCAGCCTGGGTCATGAATTTTTTGGTCTCCCGCGTTGCAGCATCGCGGTGATGCCCATTCCAGGAAAACCAAGGTTCGAAAGTTTGAAGAATCCGTGGAAGGGAACACATGTGCACACCTCAGCGTTTCTCCTCTCACGCACCTACCTATCTCGTTCCAGCGATCACAAAGAAGAAATTAGGGGGTCGAAATGGGGCAATTTCTCGACCCCGTGATCATGCGCATCTCATCGGATCTTCGTAGTCGATGCTCGGTGTAAACGGTGAAACAATTGGGAGGCGGAGATCCGCCGACGTAATGGACAAAAATGAAATCTCGACTATCAGGCTTATCCCGATTATAGAGTTTGGGGTCATCTCATGTGTTGCAACACTGGCTCGCAGTCGATCGGGTACGAAGAGCTCCTCCGAGAAAGGATCCAAGGTCCTCGGGGCAAAAGTCCCGAATCTCCGAACACAGTGTTGTTGACCCTTCCATGTCCGAGGACTTTGCCTCCCTCGGCGACTTTTATTCGCTCTTTTTTACGATCGTTGCTGGAACGACGTTCGCCCGCGTCTTCTTACCGTAAGGAGAGTTTAACAACGCCCTCAAAGTCGTGCGTGTACGTGCAGGGCTCTCATGCCACGCTGCAGCCTCTGTATTTTTGATTGAAGAACACCGAGGCATTTGTTCAACTTGTGGGTTCCGTGTATTCAACTGAAAGCTAGCATTACAGTTTTTATTCAGTCACGTACACCGCCTTCCGATTATTCGATTCCATTTCGAATACGTATTCGTCGGCGAATTCTGGTACCTGAGGCAGTTTTCAGCCCAGATGTGAGCAAACAGAGGGCAAAGAGCATTGGAAATGGAATTGTACGAATTCATCACAGAGATGTAGGCGGAATTACCCCTCCGAGCACGAGAGTTCGTGACGTTTTGTGCAGCTCGTCTACATTATTTGATAGGATCAAATAACCATGCAAAAACAAAGAGGATGGAGATTGAAGTAACAGGTAGAATGCCGAGATACAGTTAACCGCGAGATAGGTATGGATAGAACTAGACTTTATCCTCCGAACATTACTCTTCCTGGACTGGCCCAATCAGAACCATCCTTCGCGAGTTATGATCCCTGCACCGTGACAAATGCGCGAGCCGCTATGTCGGACGAAAGACGACCGGTCAGGCCTGGACGCATTATGCCTCGCACAAGGTGTACCTCGACTCGTCTTTTGCACCCTGCTATGTGCCGCGATATTTCTACCAGGAGTAACAAAACGAGTTATGCTCGGCCTCGGGACTAATCCGTCGGTCATTAGGGTAAGACCCGATTTAATTGCACCGAACACACCTCGGGTAGCTTTGAAATATGCCCTCTGAATGTGATTGATCCCTTTTGTGCCCGGGGAGCTGGTTTATAAGCCGTTGGGCGAGATGGAGGCTACACACGTGCCACATATACGTATGATAAGTTCAAAAAGGGCTACAAGAAACCGGAACTAGGTCTTGCGGTATAGAGACAGCTCGTTCTCTCTCGCTCTCGGAATTCGAACCGAACGTGTCATGGTTTATGTCGATGGTATATGTCCGCGGGTCTTGTTCGGAGATCGGTATCGCTGCTCGCACGCATTCTTGAAATATACGGGCACTTTGCACGCTGCGTGCATGCTGCGGGCGGCCTACGCGATACCGGTAGTTATTCGAGAATTTACCGAAAAGGAAACAGTCTTCGCGTCGATCGTCATACGCCAAGGAATTTCCGAGCCTGGAGGTAAACTCTGGTCAATCGAAACCGATCTGAACTTTGGTCCAGTCCTGCAAGAGCGTAATCGGTACCTGCGGCACCATTTTTCTCGAAAGAGAAGTCAACGATATAATTTCCAGTCCCCGAAATCTCGGTATTCGGCAATCGATTTTTTTCCTGTTTCTCGTTTCGGAGGAATCGGTCGGGGAGTCTGCGCTCTCAGACACTGGGCAAAACCCGCGGGGCTCTGAGCGCCTTGTGTATAGCAAGGTTCGATGTTCCACCGGGACAGAAAACATTCCTGATAAATTGCCAAGTAGAAAGAGTGGGCCTGGAACGACTGAAACCGAAAGTTTGCGTGGGTTGACAGCTGCCGCTCGGACCGGTCTGTCCGAGAATCGAGCCAAGTAAAGCCGGGTCTCGGACGGATACTGAACGGTGATAAACTGCGTAAATGATATACAGGGTGTTGCAGGATCAGCGGTCAGGGCGTCACCGATGCCTCTAAGCTCTTGAAATCCTGGCGCGGAACGTAACTCGATGGAGTGAAGCCTTAAAAAATTCCGTCAGACGTCTCTGACCCGTGTTCCATCCGCATGCGCGTGAACATTCGAGCTGGGCGACTGAGAGCCACCCTGTAGATGGACGGGATAATTTTCTCCCATTGTAACGTGAAGAAATGAGGTGCTCGCCCGGCGTGATAATTGCGCATGCGGTCAGGACTCGATTAACACGTTCCTTTTGACAGAGGAAAAAGAAAATAAGTGCAAAAGCTGTGTCTTGGTAGCTTCGTGATGGAGAGAAAATGATCGCGGTATCCAATCCGAGCGATTGTTCGCCTCAGAAAACCCACGTACACATGCAATTTGCTTAAGAGTCTACCCACGCATTTGGCTTATCGTGGGCGCATACAATAACGTCATCCAGGGACAAATTAGAACCACTCACGATCGAGTTGCGCTCCTTTTGTTTGGTGTGTCTGCAACAAACCACTGCCGGATCTTAAACTAAGAAGAAAAGGCGAATGGTTAGTCATCCATAGACGAATTGCATGCCTGCATTTGGTCAACGGAGAACCGGACCATTGACAGGCAGCTAGTCCAACACACCCCAACGATCCCACGTCGAGATAAGCCCCGATGATCCCTGCGGTTGTGTAGCTTTAAAGATGACGTTGAGATAGGGAAGAACAGCGGCCGCGTTTCGTAGCGAAAACTCGTTTAATTATCGAGATGTGCCAAAATTGATGTAGATAAGGTTTATCGATACAGAAATCAATATCGTATGTGGTAAGAATGGGGTGAAGACCGGTTCGTGTCTGCCGATGTGTTTCGAGATTCGCGCGGATAAAATCCTCCGAGTTGTTGCGGGGAGCTCGTGAGCTTATCATTTGACGTTGCAGCACGCAACTTGTAGCACCGGCATGTTGCGGATGATGAAGCGGATTCGTGGAGACCGCGATAAAATATGGAGCAAATCGAGGATCGTATACGAGTCGTTGTTCGTATAGCGGGGCTTGAAGTATACGGTAATCATTTTCCGCGACGATTTATTTCCTCACGGGACATCTGCGTCTTCTGAGGGACGGGAGGGAGGCTGGAGGATTGAATACGAAGTCGGTATGAGGCATAGGAACCTATACTTAGGGAACCCCGTGGAAAGGCGCGTAATATGCATGGATGGCGGCTGATCTGCATTCAAATGGAGGCTTTCCGCCTGTGGCAACGCACAAGGGTCCGCAGGACAGAAATAGGCTTTCTTCTGACGTTTTGTAGCCAATCTTTCCTGCATAACTGGCGTATAATAACTATTTGTCATGCAAATAGACCCGAGACGGACGAGTAATAGATAGCAGCATGCGGCCGCGGTCGCCAGTACGAAAATGTGTGATTGTTCCTTAATAACAGCCTTGTCAAACGGCTTTAGTTCATTCAACGAGTTATCGGTCAGTTTTATTCACTGGGAAGCGATCGTCGACGGAGATATGCTCGTATGACGGAGATTCATGTCAACCATGGGTTTGTGTTTACTTGGTTCCAGGTCAGTGGTCAGCTGATGGATACCGAGTTTCAGCCGACGGTAACGGCGACGTGCAAGGACGGCTACATGACCATCAAGACGAACCTGAACCAGAGTTTTCACGGTGCTGTCCATGCGAAAGATCACCGAACTCCGGGATGCATGGTGCTTGGTAATGGTACCTCGCAAGTAACGCTTGGTATCAATCTCCACGCCGCCCATGGAGCCCCCGATTACTGCGGGGTGCATGTGAACAACGTGAGTTAATCTTTAGAGCTTTACCGACTCGATCGATGAGAAAGCACGGATGAATTAATAATAGAACGCTCTTACGACGAGGAACGAAAATTACGGCGGTGATGAAAAAAACTTTATTGCAGAAAACGGAAGAGGAGAGGTCCGTGTCAGTCGTCGTTCGGATCCACAAGACACTAGAACTTGCGGATGACAAGTTTTACGTGATTACCTGCGGCAAAGCAGGATTCAAAAATGCCAAGTGAGTATATTCAGAATTCTCATTACTGCAGTTTTCAATTCTTACAACTAACTGCGCCTTCGCCCTTCACTTTCTCGAGACATTTCTAACTACTGCGAATCACATTATGTAACAATGTCGTCAGTCTGACGTCTCCTTTCGCAAAACGTACGTACCGTGCAAAACGCGGGATTCAGAAAGGAACGTGATTTACTAAGAATGCGTGACAGCCTTCAGAGACTTCTTGCTGATTCATGTAAAGCAAACTTGCATCACAGACCCGCAGGACAAGGATCGTTATAGGAATTCCCTTTCGCGCCGCTAATGGATTGTCTTGCTGCAAATCAGTTTACTATCATGGATTTCGCAGCGATGGAAGAACTCTACTGGTTCTCGAACCACTGATGGCCGACTTTAGCCAGCATGGTCACAAAATTCTCATGTTGTCATAAATTAGACCGAAACTTGAAAATGTCAATTACGTGCAGTTTTACAATGTTGTATTTTTTTTCCAATATTTTTTCTCCAGAAACGAAACATCCCTGGTCTCTTTGAGGATCCTCGACCGAGGACACAGAGTTCAGGACACGATCTACAGCCACAATTACACTCTGAGAGCAGAGATATCTCGTCCAGATGGTTTGTACAACACTTCCTGAGACTATTTCAATTGCGTTAATTAATCACCGATTTTGAAAGACTCGAGTTGTCAACCGTTCCACGAATAACGTTCTTTGTGATTATTTTTCGGTAACCTTGTAAAGCCACGTCTATGTCAACTGTTTGACATATGATGTAACCAGTGTGTACGAAGGTACTCGCATGGCGCGTGGACAGCTCGGTACATCCTGTGACATAATATATTTTTTTTTATTTTCTTTTGCCTTCGAGAATAATCACTACTTGGCCAGCGAGCATGATAATTACGTCACCGTAATTACACCTCTGCATCATTCCAAACCATGCACCGCGGGGATCCGCGTCGACCTTCAATTCTAAATTCCCCCATACGTGCCACATTACACATAGGCCACATAATTCGTCAGTCTTAAAACAACTGAATCTTATCTGTTCCAGGAATGTACGGTATCAGAGTCAAGTCGTGCTTCGCATTCAACAAACGCAACAGCAGCGTCCCTCTCATCGATGACAAGGGGTGAGTGAGGATCTTAAATACTCTGCACGATTAGGACCCTAATTTTATCTCTAATTTTCCATGGATTCTTTCGGTGAAAAATCGGCGTCGTTAATTGAATATCATAATCGTATGCGTCTACGCACAGTCTCCTCCGTAGTTACGCGTGTACAATGTGATACAGAGAACAGTAAGCCTACACGGCTGACTGCATGCGTGTCAAGGCAGCTTCCTACGGGTGCCTACACCCTGCGTGCGAAGAATCGTTTAACGCTCTGCGGTTTAGAAAGTCGGTTGTGAACCGGTCAGATTCAGATTTGAGATTCACTTTTTTCCTCAGGAACAGGGGAGGAGGCTGGAATATTTGAGCCCATTATTCCGGTGCGATACCGTCTAAACTGTGTGTAATGTATGCTGAGAAAATTGACTAATCATTTATTCATTATTTTATGGCGGAATGCTCGGTAACGGTATTGAAACGTTGAATAAAACAGAGATAATCACGATTCAGAGTCAGCGAATCGTAAAAAAGAATGGTGAATTATTTTCTCACCAATACACACCCCCTTTGGTCTTCCGAGATTTAACTTTCTATTCGGTTTGAAACTGTGATATGTAGTACCTCGCGTAACCGTTTGAATTATAGTTATTGTTACTGCAACCGTGTTTATCGCGGATCTACCCTAATTGACAGCAATTTAACAAATACCAATGCAGCCATTGCCCTCGGGCTTGTCGTGAACAATCGTTACCACTTACTTTTTTTTTCTCTTTGTTCCGTCTCCGCACAGGTGCCCGGAGAACAATCGAATCATGACAAAATTCATGTACGACCCAAATACAGGATTTGCTGACGCCACTCTTTTCTCCATGTTCCGGTTCCTCGACAGCACGCAGGTTCATTTCCAGTGTAGCATCTCGGTCTGCAAGGGTAAGCCGATCATTTTCAGGTGCTTATTGATAATCCCCACTTTGATGGAACCAAACTTCGATCCAAAACCTTGGCCTTTTTGTCAAACTTTCATTTATATGAAATGATATTCTAATTTCGAAATTTGAATACAAGTTCAAAAATCTGAGACCCAAAAAATGTCCTAAAAACAAATTTCATCCAAATCAGATAATTTTTGTAGATATATTTGGTTGTTTCATAATTTTTGTAAAAAAAACAAAGCCTAAACTAAAGACCTCAAAACCATGGAATACCATTTTTTATGGAAAATGGATGCTTTTGAGAATTTCGTTCGCTCCTATCGCTTACTTCGAGGAAAATATTTCAATCTTTAACATCAAGGGTGTAGGGGGGGGGCACCTTGACCGTTTGAATTTGTGGGACATTCACGAATCACTGCAGTGCTGTGGGTGAATGATCGAAAGTGCGGATAAAAGCTCGCGGTATGTCCAATAGGAACGTTAAATACTTTTATTGGTCCCATGCAGTAGCATTGCTAGAGGCAGCATTGTATTCAGAATAGCCTCAGATAGCGAGGAACGTATAGCTTGACAACGCTATCCCATAAACCTGTATTTACGGCGGCTGGCCCGCGCGCCGGACGATATTAACCAACGAGGGGTGAGACATTAATTTCTATTTATCAGGATTTAGACAAGCCAGTTTCAGCCTTTGCCTATTCCCATTTCGGACTCGTTCTCAAAGGTTTACAAGCTGTACGATACGCCCATTCTCAACGCGTTAGTCTTTCACGTAAGAAACACTGTAGACCCCGACTTTAATTGTCTGATTATCACTTTTCGCACGTGATACTTGAGCCGCGAGAAACTGGAGTATGGGAATGTAATTTCCACTTTTCATCAATTCACGCGGTGCAGAAGAAAAGTCTGAAGGAGCGTTAATTATTCAATGTTTAAAACGTTTCGCAGGAAGCTGCGGTACTCCAATCTGCGACGGGGATCCCGCTGACGGTGTCAAGGGCGGATTACCCCCAGTTGGAGAAAACCTTGCCGGTGAAGAGGGTGTGCTTTTGGCCGGAACCAGCGTCTTTGTCCTCGACCCTGGAAACACGCCTGGTGAGTTTACGCCGGTTTTCAACACTCCCGCGAGAATATCTTGTTTAGCATAATTCCTGCGTGTCATTTCTCACACGTTTCACTATGATATGAATTATAAAGCGTTAGAAAGCTGACACACAATTGTAGCGATAATTGCCGCACAATTTTGGGCCTAATTTTTTCTTCTCATTCCTTAGTTCTTGAAGTAACTCTAGAATCTGGAGAGTCTCGGTTCTTTCTCTGTTACCCTTTGATCTCTGGTACCTTTTCACGCAAATTGTCGACTTGCAATGGTTCGTTACCTACTTTGCGGACTCGCACCACATCACCGCATCACCGTTTACCCTCCTTCAACTCTCTGGCACTTTCTCGGTTAGAGATAATCACCCCACACCGTATCTTATTAGACCGCATTACTATTAAGTATACTCCCACTGCAATTCTGCACTCTGCCTCTGCAGTTACGCCTCCGACAACAAAAGCCAGCCTGCTGCGTCTTTTGCGCTCATGACTTCCCACAAAATTATGGAAATTTCTCTTTGACAGGTTTTTCTGAAAAAGGGGTCAACAGTTTACATGGTATAAAAACTGACCACTTTCATGGAATCAGTGACACTACATTGATATCGGCAAAAATCCTGCGAAAAATAACTGGGAGAAAAATTGTGCGCTTCGCAAAGAGATAAGAAAACCCATCACGTGAAGCTTCTCCTAAAAGTGACAAGATAATGTGAGCCACGTATCCAGCTAGCGCTTCAATCTCGATCCATAAATGCAACGGTTATCGCTGCTCCTTATTGCCATTAGCATACAACCATTAACCACTAATGGTTATTATTACAACTCGCGGTATCGAGACTCAAAGCCGCGGCAGATAACCCACATACCAGTACGGTACGCGCAATTATTCAGAATACAGATTGATAGACGACGCAACAGCGTGCAGTATAATCGGCGTAACCCGCACCGTGCAGGTCTGCACGCTTTCGCAATGGTTCGTGCGTGCAGAGACCCGCTACCTCTGGTTCTTGTCGCATTCGGGTGGCGTGCTTTGTCTCTGTCTCGACCGCCTGTCGATACAATTATAAATCGCCTTGGGTATTATTAGCTGGGTGTTTGAGAGGCCCGTTGATGAAACAATCGACATCCCTATCAACCGCTGGGCCTATTAAGAAATCACGTGCTCCGTTGATCGATCGATCGTGATGGAAAATAAAATTTTACTTTTTTTCTTAATAGTTATATACCCCTCGGAATTCCTTCGGCACAAACTCCGGGCCTGAGGAAGGTGAAAGTTAATTAACTGCCGATAGGTGTCTCGCGGTACGTACGGCACGTCGCGTGACAACGGGATACTCTCGGCTTCTTTCACGCTTGTTTCCTGTTCGGTCTTATTGTTAGGCCTAGTATGAACCCGAAGATGACAATCGCTGCTGTTTAAATCACTGTCAGTGAGATTTTTTATTTATTTTTTTACCGATATCTTGAAATTCAGAGATAACGACCGCTCGCTAATTGAATTCCAATCTGGCAACAGAGAAACAGGTAGTTGAAAAAATCTGGGGGAAGATGATGGATGAAAAAAAATCTGAACGACCCTATGCGCGACTCTGTGCGGAGCTTACGATTACTCGAAAGGAGATAAAAGAAAACGCTCGACCAAGCAGTAAATAATATCTGCCTGGTCGCGTTTACAGCTACAGCTGACGTCTAGTAGCTATTGGCAATGCGTGCGCTTATGGGAAGTTGAGGTCGACTATCGTCGGAGGACTCGCAACGACGCGAAGCGGCATAATAACAATTTACATAAAATATCTTTTTCCCTGCGAGGGGTATGCGCGGATAATAAAGACTCCGGCTGCACCGTGGCTCTCGAGAGGATGTCTATAGTCACGATGGAAGAGGGCCATCGAGTATGTCGAAGACAAATTCTCCTTTGTCTTGCTTCTCCGCTTCGCCCTTTTTTGTCGTCTCAAGTTTCAGCCTCGAATCACGGAATCGAATTTTAGCTTAGTGACTTTAACCCCCCTCCCCCATACTTTAGGCTGGAGATTACAGAAAAGCAATTTAGCACGGACAAAAAGATTGGTGAACAGATTTCAAATCAATTATAGGTACAACGACGAAATCATAGTTTTAACATTGATTTAGATAATTGAGGTTCCGTTTTGTCTACTTTTTTTTATATCCAATAAACATTTTATGAACGTAGAAGAATTTCATCAAACGGGCAGCGGTGACTCCTCAATTTTTTATTATCCATCCGCTCCGATCCCCGTTTCGTCAAAGTCGTTTAGAGAGAACGTTAAAAAAAGCTCAAAGATGCCAAGATTGAATAACACGAGGAAATTGATAATTTGTCCAAGTGCTCATTTTCGGTGTACGACCGTATCTGAAGAGCTTTTGGCGAAACGATCTCGCCGCAAAACTTTCGGCTTATTATCAATAATCTCGTAAAGTCGTAAAACAACGAGTCGAATTTGGTAAAAGCATATAGCTAATATCAGCGAGAGTGTAGAAACGCAGGAATCGCCGAGCTGTTGTCCGTGTTAATTGGTCGGAATATAATCATTAGCACTCTGGCTTAATTAGCAGTTGGGGCGTTACGGAGCTCGAGCCCGAGCACGATGCCATGTTTTCCTTCTCTTCCACGCGATCCCGCCGTAAGTCGACAAGAAGAGGAAAAACAACAGAATGACGAAAGTACCTTAGAATGAGACCAGGACGCACCTGGATTCCAGCAACGGTATACCTTATTGATTCGGTACGCGTTGAATATTAATCTAGGAACGGTTCGTTCTCCGTTATTCGCATTGCTTAGGCCTTCACTGCGAGGTTCGAAACCCGAATGAAGGGATCAAACGGAAAGGTCATCACGTCCGAAGCAACGCGGTGCATTCGATTATTCGATAGAGTACAAAACGCATGGGGAATCATTACGCGCGTTGCACTCGATGCGTTGAAGCTTCATGGGGTGAATACGTGGAGCCTATACATCAGAGACGTGCAAATTCACACTTTGCACACACAGGGTGAACGATGAGGTGGCATATTGTTGATTATCTGCGTTTTGTCACGATCCTCGTTGACCACGCGGGGTTCGCGGTCTGCAGATGAAATATTAGGTGGACGTGGCAAGATTGATATCTACACGATCTCGAAGATGAGAAAACAAGTCCGCCGTTTTCAAAGATCGAGTATGATCAGCGGAAATTAATGAATTACCAACAGTCTCAATTATTAACCCGAAGCGTTTTATGCAAGATGCACTGAGTTTGATATGTTACATCGAAAGTATAGAAGAGATCGGAAAAAAGGGAGGGGGAAGGACAATTGTTCGTAGTTCCATATCGAAGTTTGACATTGCCATATCAGTCTTCGACAAAAAATATACATACATAGGTGGCTATAAAGTAGATAGATTTAAACGTACGATAAGAGGGCATATTGGATAAATCAATCGATATGAATGACCTGAAGTGATCGGTACAGGTAGATAATCGAGGAGACGGGAAACACTGCCTCGATAATCCTTACTTAGCCAGAGTCCACCTCGAGTGTCGGACCTGGTACAGTCCTCCTTTTACTACGGCCAATTCTCTCCTCTTCTTCGCGTACCCGCGAACCGGTCTTCAGGGCGCGGTCCGGGGCCCGAGGGGTTTCGAATAGAAGCCCGAAGGCTGAGGACCCGAGCCTCCAGTGGTTAGTTATCCGTCGCCCACGTTCTCTTCCCCTTGTCCACGATCCCATGGACATTTCGACCACGCCTTTATGCGATCTCGCGTTTAAAGAACGGAAGAGAGGCCGAGCCAAAAAATGAACGAAGAACCGACTGTTTTTATTTATTCCGTTTTTCTTCCCCTTGCAGTCGTCCAGCCGATCTGCGACGATGGAAACGTCCATCCCCCTTGGCTGATGTGGTTGGCGATCGCGCTGGGTGTGCTGTTCCTGATAATGCTCATCATGAACATCTTTCTTTGCTCTGCGATGTCCTGCAGTTGCGCTAGAACCGAAATAATAGAAAAGGAACCGTCGATAATCGAGGACTACGACCCGTACCGAAGCTGGCACGGATCCCAGTACGGATCGAGGTAAGACGTACATGGAATTATTTCGCGAATTTGACCCCGTTAACGCTTCCTCCGCAGGCACACGCAGGCATGCATGCACGTTGGAAATTTTTTGCAATTTTGACATCTTCTTCATGTCCCGGAAAGTTCACAGACATATCGCGTGTCTATTGGCATAAGGACGTAAGCGCCATTCTACGACTTTTTACTGTTCGTAACGGCAAAAGGTCATTTTTTTTTTTTTTTTTGTATTTGGCATAAAAACCCACAGATTCGTTCATAAACGTTGAAATTTAATATTCGGTCAATTAAAAGCAGAAGGTCGTAACCAACAATTTTTTTTTTTTTTAATTGGCGCTCACGTCCTTCTGCTTTTACCTTGGTTTTTTTTTTCTATGAATTTTCGAAACGTTGTCGATTTCGATTTATCTTTGCGTTTCACGAGTTTTTATAACTACTTGGAAAAATCATGAAAAATAAAAATAGCGCTTACGACCTTCTGCTTTTAACTACCAATATTTTTTATCGATTTTTTTTAATTGTCGTTCTTTCAATTTATCTTTGCGTTTTACGAGTTTTTAAAGCTATTTGAAAAAATCATGGAAAATAAAAAAAAAATAAAAATAGCGCTTACGACCTTCTACTTTTAACTACCAATATTTTTTATCGATTTTTTTTAATTGTCGTTCTTTCAATTTATCTTTGCGTTTCACGAGTTTTTACAGCTATTTGGAAAAATCATTAAAAATCATGAAAAAAAATAATACGACGTTTTGCCTTTACGTCGTTTTTTAATTTTCCTTGAAAATTGTAATGCAAGAACGACGTATCCGCCGAACTTACGACCTTTTGCACTTACACTTTTCGATCTCGTAATTTCAATTGATCTATACGTTTTGACCGTTTTCAGAGCGAATGGCGTGAAAAAAAAAAATTATACGACCTTTTGCCACCAAAATCGCGTTTTTGGCGCTTACGACCTTATGCCATCAGACACGCGATATTCCTGTAACTTTGACAGATTTCATTAATTTCAAACTTCTACTGGATGAACCTATCCCTACTTTGAAAATAAACAGGAAATAAGTAATGTCAATTACACAATAATTACATGTTGAATTTCAACTAATTTACGTTCTATTATTGTCAAACACGACGATTTCGGTGATTTCAAAAATAAATCTCCGTCATTGTAACATTTGAGGAACTTTATCACAATTCGACACATTTGATCCGTTCAATTTAACATGTTACAGGCGATAATAACAATTTGCAAGGCTTGGACAGTAACGTGTTCTGTCAAAACTATAACATTTGTCACCTTGTTATTTATGACAGGAAAAACAGTAACAGGGCAAAAAAGTCCACGGGAACCCAGATCATTTTTAACTGCGTGCCGATAGATTCCGTAGCAGTCTGCAATTTCTTCGTATACACGGAGTTATCCTATTTATCCTACGCAAACATTCCTCAGTTGAGACGGTACGCGAATGCTAGGGTATCTCGTATCCGGTAAGGGCACGCTAGCACCGCGACCTACCTCAACGACTTGACTTCACGGACCGACCTTCGCGTGGATAGTGTAACCGATACCTTCACCTGATACGGAGGTAAACGTGTCGGGTCACGGGTCCTCTACCTGTAACCCCAAGTTACAACGCGGATAGATACATCATTTTTTCTATCCTCTCACACATGAGGAGTTTGGTGTGGAATTTATACTTCAGTTCAATGTTCGGTTGAAACTGACGGTCACGGTTAGCGCAGATGATTGTGCAGATATGAATCTCTTGGCGGTGGAATCGGGTGTTTTTTTCTATTTTTTTATTTTATTTTTTATTATCATTATTTCTTCTCATTGTGGATTGAAAATAATCGGCTCGCTCTACCGCCTCTTACTACGGTATAGTATTTTGACGTCATTAACGGTATAGGATAGTCACGCCTAACCGTATCCCAACGAGTTTAACAGTCAATAGTCACAGCTGTGCACTCCTAGCTTCTCTGCCGTTACACTAATTCATTTTATTGAATTGCGTTTATTGATTCGATGTTATTTATCAGCGATGGTAATTAAGTGGATCGAGGACTCGCGTTATGGGGAGGTAAACTCGCGGGGCAATAAATGCACGGATAATTTTTTTTTCTCCTAAACGTTATTATACGAAGGTATAGTTGAGTACCATAAGTTTTAATGAGAAATACCGTGGATTATAAAAGTTGTTAACTGTGTCGTGGAAAAATGGATTCACGTTACAGTATGCCGCGCGCGGTTTTGTGTACGTGTACCTATATACCCGTTCAAAACACTGATTTCCGCAACTCCATATCCGTACTGCGGGGGGATTCACCCATATTTGTATATGGAAACAAACGCGGAAGCGTGTATACCAGCACAGACAGTGTATTGTTTTAATTGCATTTAATTAAAAGAAAGATGGCGATTTAGAGTTTCTGCAACAATGCCGTGTCGATGTATAATTCATGGACGCCCCTGAAAAGCTTCGCAAAACCCGCTATGCCATTTATCTCTACCGCGTCTGGCATATTTGTGCGGGCCATAACGGATCGACGAACCACTGTGGCTGGTGTGTCCCATTATATTACCGTATATTTATCTTCCACTCGACAGTGAAGCTCGCGGATGTAATCGACTACGGCCAGTCCCCATTTTCCACACTGTGGATGCGATCAGGAAAACAACAAGGCTTTTCAAAAGGCATACTATTCCACATACGAGGCGTGATGCGACGCGTGTCCGCTCGTGTGTTCCACTTTTACCACTTTTTTTCACATATTTTCAAACACCTAGATAAAAAAAAGCTCTGTCATTTTTTTCGAGACGTGCTTAATCATGGAAGGAGTGTATCATGTCACGATTTTATTGGGGGGAGGGGGGATTTTTTTCCCACACTTTCAAGGGGTGATGTATTCAATTCCGTTTTTATATTCAACAAGTTGTTATATTTGTTTTTATGGAGGATAGAAGCCGTACGCATGTTAGTGACTATATCTTCTTTTTTCTGTATTCTGTCTTCTATATTCTGTCTTCTGTTTTCTATATTCTGTCGTCTGCCTTCTGTCTTTTGCCTCCTGTTTTCTGTTTTCTGTCTTCTGTCTTCCGTCTCCTACATTCTGTCTTCTGTCTTTTGTCTTTTGCCTCCTGTTTTCTGTTTTCTGTCTTCTGTCTTCTAGATTTTTTATTCTGTCTTCTTTTTTCTGTATTCTGCCTTCTGTCTTTTGCCTCCTGTTTTCTGTCTTCTGTCTCCCGTCTTCTGTTTTCTGTCTTCTATATTTTGTCTTCTGTCTTCTTTTTTCTGTATTCTGTCTTCTATATTCTGTCTTCTGCTTCTGTCGTCTGCCTTCTGTCTTTTGCCTCCTGTTTTCTGTTTTCTGTCTTCTGTCTTCCGTCTCCTACATTCTGTCTTCTGTCTTTTGTCTTTTGCCTCCTGTTTTCTGTTTTCTGTCTTCTGTCTTCTAGATTTTTTATTCCGTCTTCTTTTTTCTGTATTCTGCCTTCTGTCTTTTGCCTCCTGTTTTCTGTCTTCTGTCTCCCGTCTTCTGTTTTCTGTCTTCTATATTTTGTCTTCTGTCTTCTTTTTTCTGTATTCTGTCTTCTATATTCTGTATTCTGTCTTTTGCCTCCTGTTTTCTGTGTTCTGTCTTCTGTCTTCTATCTTCTATCCAGCCCGAACCCCTTGACCTAGAATTAACTTGAAACTTGGGCAACCTGTCACCTTCGTTACGTAAGGGTAAAACGTTTCTTTGCGGATTCATCGATATCTCTTCAGCCCGATAAGATATCGATTTCGTCTTCGCTTCAAACTGTCGCTCATTCAGATACCTAAAAAGTAGTTTGAGCATTTTTTGTTTTGTATAACCGACTCCAGATATATATTGCGGGCTGATAATTGAGTCGTTGAGCTACCATATCGAAATTCTGATGGCTTGGGACAGTCGTTAGGTATAAATATACCTAACGATATATTAATTGCTAACTATATTTAATTGCACAACCTGGTATATTCTCGCCTAATTCCATCTAATGGCCTTTTATGATGAGGATATTCCAAGCTAGATTAGTCAAACGATACTTGATACCCGATACGCAGAGCGGTGAAACACCGGACTAAAACACTGGGAGGTGTGATAATCACACAATAAGTCTGAAAATTATCCGTAGACTTGTAGACCTCATCGCTGCATTGAATGCCGTACGACATGAGTTACAGACTTAATAAAATTTCGTTCGATCAATAAAACCGCGGTTTCAAAGTCGTAATATATTATTACTTCCCCCCAGCGACGGTAATTTATGCCATTGAGACACACGGTGGACGACATAAAATAAACAGCATTCAGCAACCAATCCCAGTGTAAATTATATTACATTACACCGGTTTAAATTAAAGCGTAACTGTGTACTCGATTCATCGATTATCCGAAGTCTTTGATCGATTTATTTGTCTATGAATTTATAGTCAACGATTTCGTTTGATAATTGCTTTTATCGATCAAACCTTCAACTGCGGCACCTATTTCTCTGCAATGAATGTAAAATAATTTGTTTCTTTCTTTTTCAATGAAAATTGTGTCATATTAAATATATATCGTGTCAGTAGCTTTAATCTACCAATATTCCCACCAGGTATTCTCTGAATGGAAAACCCGGCTACACATCTGGAGGTTCAACGATGAATTCGACTAGATCGATATCCACGAATAGCGATCACTACGCGATCGTGCATTCCCGTCCGGGAAGCAGGTACTCCGGACCCGGTCACAAGCACCACCATCATCATCGAGGTCCACCGTCGAACATCGGCTCGCACTATTCAGCAAAGTAAATTGTCTTTGACTTTTTTATTTTACTCGCATGGCGCATTTTTCAAATAATATTTCCTTGATTTTTATTCTATTTCTTCAGGTGATCGATGCGAGCTGCCTGCCCAGCTTGCACGAGCAACGTGCTAAATACTGCCAAGGAGTGAAAGAATGGACGACTTAATCAGCGATTCACCTGCTCACCTTCATAATTAATCGAAAAGCTGAAATAACTGGAAATTCGGTCTCGATGAATAATTCTGAAAATATATTTGATACAAATACGTGGCCATTTGAGAATCTCTTAACAATGCAAATATTATTTTTCCGATTAAATTCAGAATGTATTTTCACAGTGCTTATTATTCTATACGTACTAAGTAACGAATAATTGCAGCAGATTACTCGAATAACTTTAGTTGTGTAAGTTTAGCGATAAAATAGAAACTCTTGTATATAATTTTTATTAATAATTTAGATAGCTTACGGCTCTTGAAAATATAAGAATCAAGTCTTTTCGTCTCGACTCTTCTTCGAGACGGACGATCTTGGTGTATACCATGGCAACTATTCCGTACTCGAGTAAAACTCATCATAGTCTATAATTCTTCAACATTCGACTTGTTCTTCTTCGGAATCAAATCACGCGTATGCGGATCAATTGACTGTCTTGCGAGATTCTGACCGGTGCTAATTTTTTATATCACTCATTAGAAGAATAAAAAAAAGCGGATCGTCACTATAGGTAGTACCTATCAACCCCTTAGATATACGACACATGTAATATGTAAATTGTCTCGTCTATTCAGACGCTATACGAATAAAAATTGAATAAAAATTGTTTTTCCGCACTTGTTTGTAAAATAATTATACCTTAAATTGTGTATTTTGTACGGTGATCCAACGCCTGGCCGTTGTAAAGTAAAACGTATTATCATTTCGTAACAATTTGGCCTTCTCATTTTTCTCCGTATGTAAAACAGGCACTTTCACCCTTTTATGAACTAATTGTAAGCATGCAGGTAAAAACATCGGTGAATAGTTGATTGTATAACATTATTATTTTTATTCATAATTTTTTTTTCTCTCTTGTTTGTCAATTATAAATTAAAAAATAATTATTACAGGATAAAAATGTGTAGATATAGATTATAACGCATCATTTATATAAAGGGAATTCTTCAAATTTATATATTCTGATATCTAATACTTATATATTTTTCTTGAAAATTGGCCTCGTATCCCTCGTTAATTAATTAATTTGTTTATTCATTTATTTTTTATTTTTTATTTTTTTTTTTTGTAAATTTGCCATCATTATACACAAAATTTTGAACATAATCGCAACGTTCTATTTGAATTTAAAGCAAATATACCTCAGTCATTTTTTTTCTTTTCAGGTATAGTAGCTCATTTTTATTCTTTTCATCTTTTTCTTTTTCAACCCATGCTACCGATTACATAATTGATATAACAAATTAACGGACTAATAATTATGCTCGAATAATATATTGATAATTAAACATTTTTCCATATTAAACTAAGAATAGATTCATTACGCTTCCAATCGGGTTCCAGTGTTACATATTCCGTATTCGGTAAAGTTCAGCTACTCATTTTTGAAACATTTGACAATATTATTTAATTGCAAAATTTTACGGTATATTTTTTTTACACCACTGATGTTTACTGCTAAATGTGTTATTAGGACTTGAAATCCGATTTGCAATGGAAAAGATGATTTGTTAATTGAGAAATGTTAATTTTTAGATGAAGATATCAGTTTCTCTAACTCGGTTTCAATACAGCTATGTTAATTCAAGTAATTCAAGGAAAAGAAAAATCAGTGAAATAAACCGATACAACTATTTGACAACTGTGCTACAATTAAGCGACAGATGTAACGTAACTCTCTACTGACCCATAACGAGATCTAATGGTAATCAGACTTAAATGTCTATATAAACTGTGGATTAACACAAATGACTAGTACGATGATACGATGATAAAGGCTCATTCAAATTCAAATTCAAATTCAATAATTCAACTTTATAAAGTCATCTATATGCTATAACTGAAAACTGTATCACTTTTGGATACGTAGCGTAGGGTGAATACCTTTTATTATATACATATGCGTTAACGCATTAATGTGGATACGATGTACTACGTCAAATAATCACAAGAGTAAAGAATAGACTTGTTTTGATGTTGAATTTGTTCTCGTTTTTCAAATTCCCCTACACCACATGTATCCGACAAAATTTAATTTCAGTGATAAACAATGGAAGATCCTAAGTACAGACCCTGAAATTTCCTACCGTATAGTATATAACTCTCTGTTTATTTAGTATATTTTTATATATTTGAAACGAAAGGAAGTAATTCCAATGTTAGAAATGAAATATTTTATAGAATTTAATTCAATTATATATAATAATTATGCGACAACTTTCGTTTTTCTTTCAATAAATATCTATGATTGTTTTTAATAACTTATTTGATACTACCTAAACATTAAGATTGTGTTAAGTGTGTGTTCACAGTACCTACTACCTGGTAATTTTTATCGAGTATTCGAATATCTAGTTGTTTTTTTTAATTACAGTCATTATTTGTGGTTCATTGTTTCCTTATTCTGCCAAGAATTAGGTCAACTTTATGCTCGAATAATTAAACTGAGTCTTACAGACTAAATCTAACAGTCCGTAGTAAAGAATAAACAAACAGTATTATATAGAAAATTGTGTTATCACGAGGTCACAACTTTGACCTGGTCTTCGGCATGCAATGTCTAATTGGTTTTAGTAATTATTTTATACTTTTTTCTCATTCATTTTTTCGTTTTTTTTTTTTTTATATCAATGTCTTTTATACGACCATGTTTGAATCTTCTACCGTATATTTACAAGAATTCCTGGAATTCGATAATCAATAATATCTCGTCTCAACGACACTAAACTAACAAAAAATATAATAATATTAATCAGAAGAGTGCTACGAGATTAATATGAAGTAACAAAAAAAAAAAAAAAAATTGAATACATATTATTGCCGTTTTTCTCCCACCAAAAATATATGTATTCCTTTTTCAAACATCAAATAATGTCCGTCTAGATCATTCATTGGTTAATAATTACTCTTTATGACACAATGTACAAACATTAATAATTCTACTATTGCAGCATATTTCACGAATGCGTTTCAAATTTTAGTATTTGAATTTCTGATCAACTTCGGCGCCAAATTATCTAAACTTGGAAGCATTGTCCCATTTCTTTCTCCAAAAACAAAAACATAAACCAAAAGAAAATAACAATAAATTTCACAGAATCGCTATACGTTCATCAAAATCTAATTTCTAAGAAACTACTCACTTAGCTTTTCGGCACGGTTGACACCACATTTTCAAGCGCAGATGGGATACATACCGGACACAGAGTCTCTACTTTGCCCGGCTTACGGAGCAGGTCGCCCAAAAGTTGTGCCGTGTTCGGAAGAGGGGAATTTCCCATTGTAAGAAGTTCCGCTTCCATCCTGGGAAGAATCTCCGACTGATACGCAGACACGGAGAAATGATGGCCGCAGGTAAATACCATCGTGTCTTCCTCCGTCTCGAGAAAACCAGACACCTCATCCGGAGCCTATTGAAAATAATAAAATGAATTATTATAAGGGATTCTGCAAGCACGACGAATCATTTCTTGCCTTGATGTGTATAAACGGTCTAGAATCGCAATCGTCCGAGGATATCGTGCTGATTACTCCGTCCAGCATCTGTTCCGGAGTTTTGTTTCCGTTCGAACCTGGATAGCCGGTGATCGGAGGTCCGTAATGCTTTGCGGAAAGTTGAGATAGTAACTCTATGTACTCCGGTGTCGGTCGCCCTGAGAGAAATTAATTAAATAATCAAGATCACATCTTGCGGAGTTAATAATGTAAGGATTTAGCATGAAATCACCAAAATTTACGTTATACCTTGATCTATGTGTCTCAAAAGTGTGGAACAGACTTGAAGACAGAACTTTGTAGACAGAGAATTCATCATCGACAAACTACTGGCTTCGGCATCCCCCTGATTTTCTGTCACCGCTCCGTCCATGTTGTGCTGGCTATAAGAAGTATTTTTTTTTTTAACGCTATTCAATGATCTTGCATCAAATAAACACTGTATGACTTACCAAAACAGTAGAAGACCCAATGGATAAAAGAACTTGCTCATGTGTTGGAGTAGCACGTTCTCCAAATTTTCTATCGGGAGACTGTGTTTGATCCAGAACTCAATGGCTATCTGCAGTACCTCTCGCATCATGGCATGAGATTCGTCTTCAATTTCGCTAACGTAAAATTCTACAATACTAGTGGCTTCGGAAACTACGGCATTTTCTTGATTGCCTCTCGAGTCTGTTACGGGTATATTTCTATTTGTTAAATCCAGCTTTTTCTCAGCTAGTAATTTAAAGTCTTTTGATATACTGGGTCCATTTGCGTTCTGGGTTTGACGATTAACGTTCCTTCCGTCGTAATCTAATTCTTCTAACGATACAGGGCCGCAAGCTAAATTGACCAAATTCGACAAAGAATCATCGACCATTTGTTTGCCATTTGCGATAGATATACCCGGGTTTTCAGACGCGTTATTCTTCATCTGTTCTTCGTCAACGCTGTCTAGAGCGTCTTCGGTAATGTCCAGCGAAATATCCTCGCTCTTTGAGTCTTCGCACAGCTCTTCCGACCCTCCTTGGCAATCAAACGTGTGTAACTCTTGTTCCAATGATTCAAAACTGTCCAAAGATCTGCTCGCAGACATTTTCATCTTATACCTTTGCTCAGATTCTTCCAAAGTATCTACTAAATTCTTTTCCATATGCCGATCAAACAATTTCGCGTTCTTTTCTATTTGCTGATTTTGTGCGTCCGATATCAGCGGACCCTCGACTACTGCTTCCGAACTATTGCTCAAATCACCAGCCTCGTTCTGATCGCAGGTATAAGAAAATTTGTGCGATTTCAGGTGCGAAGTGTTCAACATTTT
Source organism: Euura lappo (assembly GCA_018257835.1). NCBI lineage: Eukaryota > Metazoa > Arthropoda > Insecta > Hymenoptera > Tenthredinidae > Euura > Euura lappo. The sequence goes on along the minus strand of JAEUYN010000309.1, from coordinate 689,855 downwards.
CAACTGATACGATAATGCATCCGTAAAGTTGCGCTCCAGCAGAGAAATCTTCGAGGCTGCTTGATAATTGCCTAATTGTATACACTGAAAAAGGGTAACGAGATATCAGTAATGAATCATCGAAATAAGTTACGAATTTTTATGTCAAGTTTACCTTATCCATTATTTTGGCACTGTCGTATAATCCGTTGAGTCGTTCGAGTACATAATGCAGAGTGGTTTCTCCCAAAGATTTTTCCACAACGCTCAACGGTTGCACGAGCCCGGCTAGTGGCGTGACGTCGTAACTTCGATATGAAATCACAGGAGTAGGAATATTAGGAACTTGACTAGGTGTATCCAGAGCGGAGTGAGCGGCGTGCGGCAATCTAACGACCCGTCGCGAAGATTTGAGCAAAACAAGCTTTCCCTCAACACCCCTGGCATCTTCCACCGGGGGTCGACCCAGCTGTGCCACATTATTGCTCCCCCATGCGAGAACAGTTCCGCCTACAATGAGAATTTGAGTAACAGAATCGGTCGTGAATGTACTTCATCATTTATACGATGCTCAAAGTAATTAGCGACCTGGTTGCATGGCGACTGTGTAATCGCAGCCGCAGCAAAGACTGACGGCTTTAATTGCTCTATTGCTTTCTTCCCGCCTCGTGTCTTCGTTCCCATTTGTTCCCCCGTTATCTGAATCCGGACTGTTTCTCTTGTCGTTTGATCTGTAGCCGTTATTACGAGGCGGAACCTTTGCCAGACCAGCGGCTGGGTTGTAGCTGAGAGGAGTGGGGATTGTGACTTCGCGACGACTCCCGTTGCCTATTTGGCCATCCAGATTTCGCCCCCAGGTATAAACTGACCCGTCTTTCGTCAGGAGACAGGAGTGATGGCATCCCGTTGATATCTGCAAACGTGGTAATAAAATTAGAGAGTCGAACTAGTCATCCAGTTTCGGTATTCAAACGTTGCGTCTCACCTGTACTATTTGTCCGGTAACTAAGCTCGTATCGACTAAAGAAGGTTGCAGATGAGTTTGCGCTTCCTCAATCATCCCAACATTGATCCCGCGAAAGCTTGGGCTCTTGGGCAATTTGACGTTGCTATTCTGCGTCGACTGTGAATTATGGTTTGCAGTGGCTTGTGCTCCGTTAATTTGTGCAGAACGTTGATCGGCTTGTGTTTCCGAATGATTATCTTGTGCGTTATCGTTACATATATCAACAGATTCGGTATTTTTATTCAATTTTTCAGCAGCTATCTGATGCTGAAGTATTCTCGCCTTCTTTTGTGCCTGAGCTTGCAAACGAAGAACCTGAGGACTCGCGCCCCACGTGTATAACTTATTCGTCGTCGTAACAGCGAGCTGTAAAGAATAGTTTCAATGTAAAACTTTCGTACTCCGAGAAACAAATGAAAAACCGCTAAAAGCTCACGTTGTGAAAATATCCGGTGGTAATCAGGCCGATTTTTTCAGGTAAGAGTTCAACTTTAACCGGAAACGACGATTTTACGTTAGTCCCATTGCCTAGCTGACCAAAGACGTTGCTTCCAAAGGAGTAGACGTCGCCATTGGCAGTAAGAACCAGAGTATGCGCATGTCCGGCGCTTATTTGGCAAACGATAGTGCCGAGCAGAGAAGTGACCAAAGTTGGGACGTTCTTTTCATTCGTGTTTCCGTGACCCAGCTGACCATGTACTCCCCATCCCCATGTGAAGACTCTTCCATCTTTGGTGAGTGCGACGGAATGATACTGTCCAGCTACCGCATCTACGATGACCTCCTGCGCCAGAGATACGATCAATTCTGGATTGGGACATTGTAATTTTTTCTCAAGTCCTAGTTGACCGAATTGACTGGCGCCCCAGGAGTATATTCCATTGTTGGTGACGGCCAGGGAGTGACAACGTCCGCAAGAGACGCTCAGCACTTCGACTTTGACGGTCTGAAAAGTTGGTACCAATTGAGGAGATCCATATCTCGACATCGTTGGACCAGTTCCTGAACAAGATAATATTTCAAAATTTAGTAACGGGAAATTAGATATCTAGAAGTACGTAGCATCGTTTTTACCTAGACATCCTTGCGCAGCGTTTCCCCAAGTGAAAACGCAATTATTTCTTATCAGAGCCACATGAGAAAATCCAGCGCTCAAAGCTCTACGTTTGAAATCTGCATTCGAGTTTATCTCTTCGATATCCTGTAAAAGATAAAAATAAGACGAAACGTTGATAACACTGTGCTGATACTCTTAGTATAAAAACCCACGTGATTCACCTTCTCTGCATTAGGCACTTGAATACGTTGCATCAGCTTCGGTTCATAATTTAATTTCGGAGTTCTCTTGCGTATCAGAGTCAGCAAAATGAGGAGAAAAGTTTCGACCAATTCCTCAACTGGGGCGCCAACCTCGTCCTAAAAACAATTCCTTACTTCAGAACACATGTAATCTACTTTCTTTCATCATCGAATAAACGGAATAAAATTTACCAAAGTTTCGGACAAATCTAAAGAATCGAATTGACTAGACTGGGAGCTGTGCGAAGTGGTTCGATGTCGAGCTCTGCAGCGCACCAGCAGAGGCCGTAGTACCGGACTCGTTGGGTCATAGAGCGCTACCAATCTCTGTAAAAACATCAATAACTCGGGTGTTCATTGGTTCAAGTTCGATTTCAAGTAACGTAAGAGTCCTACCTGGAGAGCAAACAATTGTAACGTGGCAAGATTGGCAAGAACAAAGGCTGTGTGGTGTTTGGCAAGGTTCGGGGATACCAGCATGGCTTGGATCAGGCCCGACTCACTCAGACACATCAGTAAGCCAGCTGAAAACGAAACAGACGGTATTAATTATCAGGGTGTCTTTTCAGCGATTGGATGTTAACATTCTCCTTGTCCGACGTACAGTCTAGTTGATGGGGCAAAAGCTGAGAGCTATTTGTGTTCAGAGACCGAACCACCTTCATAAGGACCTCGAGAACTTGAGAATAAAGCCCCCTCTGGGTAGCAAGCTGTTGCAAAACCTCCCACAGCCCGGTTTGTCCCGCTACATTAACGGCCAGGACCTCGTCGTAGAAGGTATTGGAAGCTAGAAAATGTCTGTAAAGAAAAAATGATGAAACTTGAATTATTGACGATCGTTGAAGTGTGTATAATAAATACGCACGCAAATTGTTTGTGAACTTGATGCGACTGCTGCGCCGAAGCTCGCAGAGTTAGTTCCGTGAACGCCATTACGCTCAGATTGGACAAATGTATCCTCGTAGCGATTGACAATTCTGTGACCGCAGGTGGTGTTAAGCAGCCACTGACGTAGCTCAGTAATTCCGTTGTGTGTCCGGCCGATGCGAACTTTAAAACACTCTTCAGCAATCGGCACTGAAACGGAATAATAACAATCGGTAAATGATTAAGGAAGATAAAGTCTGCCGGAGGTAGAAACGAAATCTGAATAGTGTTTTAAATATCACAATTATTCTTTTGCTGACAAAATCTGAGAAATCATTTTATCGATACATACTCTGGATAGTTTATAGAGAAGGATAGCCTGGGGAAATTCTTTATTAGACAAAAGTATGTCCCCAGCATTTTCCAGTAGACTTTGCAGATTAAGTCCGAAAACTACAGCCAATCTCTCGGCCCTTTCCAACTGCTTGTACTTCAATACTAGATCCATGAAGACTAAGAGTAGCGGTCTTCTGTTGATAAAATAAATTGTTAATAGTTGACACAGTAAAATTTTCATGCACAATATTACAGAAACTCGCGAACCTTATCACAATTTTGTAAGCAGCGTAATTTGTAACGACGATGCAGGTGTCGACGAGAGGAATATCGACCTTGAGATCCTCGACGTTTTTAGGCAATCCACACTGCCCTTCGGCATTTTCACTAATTTCCCGCGTCGTTACTTTGAAATCCGTTACTCTATAAACTTTCTCTATAACTTCGTTGTTCTTGGTGAAGGAAAACCGTCCGATAACCGACTCTGAATTAAACTCCGCGTCTCCGCCGATCCTCGTCTCCGTCAGGGGGCAAGATATAACGAAGAGAGATTTCTGATGGACGTCGGTCACGTAGAACAAACGCTGCGTCAACAGTATATCCTGGCTAAACGGTGGCATCTTGTGAACGCACAGAGGCACCACAGAAGCGTCGGTCTCATGAATCTGTAACATTATTCACAATCATACATCCAATCGAATATATATTCTCATTCTCAGTTATTCTGTGTCTGTATTGCTGAACAGTTTCTCACAGTGAGATGATTCGTCGGGGGATGATAACCAGTGTACAAATGCTGTCCGTGCCTAGCGTACTGCGGCGCGAGAAACATGTCTCTAGGTACGAGCTCTGGGTGAAGCGAATCCACTCTCCTCTCCGAAGAATGCCTACTCAGTCCCACTGTGATCGTCTCGTCGGTCCCGCTGCTGCTGCTACTGTCTGAAATGGAAGAAGCGTCGATATTAGTAATACTCGAAGTAAATTGTGTATTTTTTTCTTCATCCTCCGATATCCTACCCCGTCTAGCCAAAGGCCCCGTTAAACTGCGGCTCCTAGTCTCCGCAAGCTTCTGCTTAAGTAAAGCCAGTTTTTCAACGGACAGTTGTTTGAGTCCTTGGAGCCTGGATCTGGTAGTTGGAAAGTTTTTTGCTTCGTCGTTCAATCCGCCGCTGGAGTATAGCAACGGATTGGAGCGATGAAAGGATTTCCCGCTGTCCAGTGGATAGACATATCCGTTTGTACGCTGCTCGAGAATCAATCTCCACTGTTGTCTTATCTGACTGGTAACCAGAAGCGATACAACGTCCAGACTGTTGTCCTGACAAATGTGGAGGCTGGATATATTCCCCTTTACGTTCGTCAGGCCGACCTGGCGACCGTTCTCCAAATCAACCAATACTATCTCTCCGTGCTCTGTTCCTATGATGCCAACGTGCCCAGACTCCACTACTCCTTGCCACCAGACCAGCGCGCTCGGCCTGGGGATAGAAAATTCACGATAATTAGTAAAAAATCATCCAACTGTTAAAAATACAACTGCTTTTCTCATATTCTCAGTACCTCGCGTAAGAAGATTGAGTATTGAGCGACGAAAATGAGGTAATATCGTTCGTCGCCCATCTGTGATCTATTATGGAGTTTTCATCTACCAAAGCAAGGGCAGGTACGATGTAAAGAGAGCCGTCGATGGTGGCTGTGAGAAGCCACGATCCTGACGGATCGAAGCATAGGGCGGAGATTCTTTTGTGAGAGCCTTGGAACCATGGGATTCTCTTGAGAATAGGCGGGCAGCCGACGTCTCTCTGATAATGCAGTACGAGGTCCGCATTTCCGGTCGTAAATGCGAGCAGTTGTTTCCTCCCGATTTCACATCGTGCGCTGTAGCGTATTTCACCAGCTCTCAGCAGGCAGCGGAGCTCGAATAGATTCTCATTCAGAAGGCTTATCGGCGATTGCGATACTTGGGTAGACCCCGCAACGGCCATTACAGTGTTTAACAATAAACGTCAGGGCAATAGCATCGTATCTGTAAAGAATATTAAAAAGATTGTAACGTCTGTTTTCGAAGCGAGTAAAAATTATAAGGTTTCGAGCTCACGAACGACCGATCAACAATGCGGACTACAAGAGTCGGCTATTATTGTCTTTTTTGTTTTCTTGATCATTAAATTTATCGAAAAGCTTGTAGAAAAAAATTAGGACTGTAAAACGTAGTAACAAGAACGAAATGGATATTGCGATTATGAGATCGCGAATCGAGTTGCAAAATAATGTTATTTATAAATACTGTGTGTGACCAGGGACCTGAGAGGTTCTAAGATTCTCTTCTTTCCGCAACAACACCGTATCTTCATTGAAAACAGAACAACAGAGTTTGAGATAGGAACGGACGATAAATTTCGGAAAACAAAAGATAACCACTTTATTTCTACGTTACAGCGGTGAAAATATGACGGGAAAAATTGTCCTAAAAAAATAGACACTCTGTCGAAAACGTGTAAACAAAAACTATCGAACAATTTTTATCTGAACTCATAGCGAACTAAACGCCATTGCAACCTTGTTCATTCCTCGAACGGATTCACATACGTCAAAATTTTAAGGTTAAGTAACCAAATATCGAGGTTCGGAACGTTGGCTGCCCTGATCCGATCCCAAGTGTCAACATAACCCTAGGATATAAAATCAGTCAGATCGCAGGCAAAAGTTGGCTCCTCGGTTCGAAGAGGTTAGAATAAGGAGAGAAGAGTTTGAAACGACTTGGGGACATCGGCGAGTAGAAATGGCAACAATCAAGGGTTTGGGAAGGAACATTCCGTACCTTAGACAACAGTTTGCAGCCCTCTTGGGAAACACGAGTGCCAGTGTCAAGTTTATATGCGTTGTAGTGCTCTTCTCCTACTGTCTATCATATTCCCAAGAGGCCGTTAAAATACTTAGTGTAACGCCAGGTTATCTCTTGCCACCTGCTTTCTGGATTTGGACTGCTTTCACATTCTGCTTTCTTGAGATACACTTCTGGGAAGTATGCGTCGACGTTATAACCGTCGGTCTCTGCGGCAAACTCATAGAACCCCTGTGGGGCGCCATGGAGATGATGACCTTCTTCGCAATCGTAAACTTTGGGGTCGCCGTTCAGTCGGCGCTCTTCTATCTGTTCCTCTACATGTGTACAAACGACACGGACCTCCTGTTCGACATCCACATACACGGATTGACCGGCTACATCGCAGGTATCTTGTCTACTTTATTCATCCGAAGCCTGTAAAAACATTAATTCCCACAGGCGTCAGCGTGGCAGTGAAGCAGATAATGCCGGACCACATCCTGATCAAAACTCCGCTCGGAAAGATCACCAATAGGAATATACCGCTGATGGTTTGGGTCGTCGCGTTGATCCTATGGCTTCTCGGACTCCTGGAAGGAACTCATCCCACGATGTTCCTCAGCGGCTTGCTAATCTCCTGGATATACTTGAGATTCTATCAGAGACACAACAACGGAACGAGGGGCGATATGGCGGACAATTTCACTTTTGCGAGGTGAAAGATCAGACCTTCTTCCTTCAAGTTGCCAGTTCTGTAATTCATTATTCTTTCAGTTTCTTCCCGAACGTTCTACAGCCTCCGATAGCCGTGGTGGGAAACACGGTCCATGGATTTCTCGTGCGAGTCGGTGTTTGCAGAAAGGTGGTCCGTCGGTTTGATATGTCCAACGCGCCACCCGGTTTGATGATTAGTTTACCAGGAATAGATCCGCACGACAGCGAGAGGCGCAGGTTTGTACGGAAAATGAGTCCCTTTGGTGTTTCGAAGCGATACTGACATGATTTTCTCTCTTCCCCTCTAGACAAATTGCGTTGAAGGCGTTGAGCGAGAGGCTCAGCAAGGATCACGCAAAACCGTGGCAGCCGGACAGGAGTAAGAAGCACTCTCCTGTCCCGCCAGCGGTATCGATCCCAATTCCCGAATCGTCGACACCAAAGCCTCTAGCCTCCCCGCTCATCCCTCAGACCAATGTCACCATTCACAATCATCCGTCCACTAGCACGACGTGATCACCTTTGATTAACTGATTTCAATATTAGTTTGTAAAAAGATTTTGGTAGGGGTTCTTCAAACTATGATCTCACGCATTCGAGGATCATTGTCTATCTCGTTGACGTTCTTTGTGACTTTAAAAACAATTTGTAAGACGGAGAATTTGCACCATTTTTCTCTTTTTTTTTTAATATTTCATCATTATTCAATTTCTGGTAGTCTTTCAAATTGTTGCGAGTCTGATATGATCAGAAAAACCCGTTTCAATTGACAGTACAATGACATAGGTGTTGGTGAACAACGTGGAATCATGTGAATCATGAAGAATAATTGCATATTGAAATCAGCCAATTCTCCGCAAACTAAATGGTTAATTATTATCAACAATAACATATTCGTAACTCATATCCTGTTATTCGAGATCGCAGTTTATCAATTAGGGGATGGAATAATGCTATTTTAGTTTATTTTTTTGCTTTATAGTAACAATTGAATACCTATTTGTCTTCCTACGAATACTGTATAATACACACTACACGTGATTTAAGACTTGAGTACATCTCCAAAGGTCATTTAAGAAAATTACAAAAAAATATCTTGATGTCTAGGGTTTAGCCGTACGAAAATCAGTGACTCGAGCCCAGACAGGCTTTGGAGCGCGCTAATTATAACAATTTCATATAAATATCTAAAACAATCCGTAAATAAAATAATATATATTTTATCCAGACAAGAATGAGCTACGAATATATCGAACGTGTGAAATAAAAACACAACGGGATCAATATAAAAAGAATGTGAAAAAAAAAAGAACACCGGACATGTTACAAGTATAGCGAAGTAACTGTGTGATGCGATTGAAAAACTATTTTTATGTATTGTGTAAATGAAGTTCTTCAAACGACTAAAGAGTTTTAAAAAACTGAAGTATCTTCGCCCGACACTCTCACCGTGTTTGCGGACAGAAATTTTGTTTCCTTTCACTCGAATCGCCGAAGTTGATCTGAGATTTAAAAAAAAGCAACGCGATGCAAAGTGTAGGGCGAAGATATGTCAGATGAATAAATGCGGAGACTCGTTGCAGTTGGGGGTAAATGATAAGGAACTTGAGTAATATTATTATAATATATATTTAAATGTTAAATATAATTGATTTTGTAAATACAACGCGTCCTGTCATTCTCTGTACAATATTGAATCTTTCAGATCACAATTCCTTCTTTTTTACGAAATTTTTTCTACATTCTTTTCTTTATTTACTACTTAAACAACTTTTTGGTCTCAGAGGAGCCAATTTAAAACTCTCGAACTATGAAACATGTGGTATTGTGCAGAAAATAATCTTTGTCTGATATTATTACGGTACTGCGCCGAGAAGATTAGAAGTAATGGAAGAAAAAAAAAATCGGAATTTTGAACCAAGTTCACTGATCTTTTAACGTTCAATATATTTCATCTCAATCTTGCTGATCTGCATTTACTCGTCGTAAAAATCGACGTGATCGCCCGACCTGTATTTCTGTAATTTGAGTATTTCTATCAGACGTTTTACAGTCTGTGCCGTCGTTAGCACATTCCCACTATCTTTCATTTCGTTGAATCCTTTCTTGTTCTCTGCGTCTCCAAGATCCGACCGCAGCGTTCTAAGCATATCAGTTTCCACAGGGCCTGGCGCATAGTTCAGCACATTCACGCTTGGATTCTCAGCCGCAAAAACCTGGAAACAAATGGGCGTTGAAAACTCTACCGTCCATCTTTGCATGATTTTGAGGTAATCAAGGCCGTGTTGTTAATACCTTGAAGAACATCTCCCTGGCAGCTTTACCACTGCAATAATATCCCATCGATTTAAAAGGCTGATTCCCGCACAGCGACGTTATATTTATGACAAGTCTTTCAACTTTTGCATCGTCGTTGAATACTTCCATGAACACGCCGTTCAAAACAGCCGGCGAGAATACATTGAGGTCGTAGTACTCTCGCCAGATTTTAAAATCGGTCATTGAACTGGTCTGCTTAGAAACGTCGCCGACGGATCCCGCATTCTGTACGATCACAGCCTTCTCAAACTGCGCTACGCCCGCGGATCCTACCGCCTTCCCGATAACGTCTGTAAAATCGAACAAAACAGATCAACAAAAAAATCAAGACCTGATCCGACTCAGGAATTTCTACCTCTCAATTCTCCAGCTGTGGCGACACCAAGATCTACGCTGGCCGTCTCGACTCTCAATCCCTTCGGAAGCTTCTCCGCCGTTTCTTTCAGCCCGCTCGCGTTCCTCGCTAACAAAAGCACCAGAGATCCTTCGCCAAGTAACGGCGCAAAAGACTCTGCTATTTGTCTGCCGATGCCTTGGCTGGCGCCGGTGACGAGAAGAAATACTTTTCCGGATAACAATTGAACAGACATCGCGCAAATGCAGTTGAAGCAGTTGATTTTTGATCTACTCTGACGTAGTTTGATTGTTTTGATCGTTTTTATCTTTTTGATCGTTTTGTTCGTCCGTAACGGCTTGGAGAACGTCCGCCTTCAGAAGCTGGACTAATTCGCTAGCAGCCAGCGCCTGAAAGATTCTCCCAGTAAAAAACGTGAATAGAAATTTATCATCCCTTGGCCTACCGAACCTTCAGAAATTATAAATTGAGCCACTTACCTGTAGATGCGGAGCAATATGTCGAACAAGTGGGTTAGCCGCGAGTTCGGATTCCTCTTCAGACTGGGGTTTGTATCCGTCGGTCAACAATCGCGCGATGCAGTCCTCCTTGACAGCCGTCAAAGAGTTGACGAGATCCTTCTTCGAGGTTCCGCCCTGAACGGCTTTCAGTTTTGAATCTGTTTAAAATGATTAAATCGTGGTATTGGAGGTTTTTTGGTCATGAAGAAATATGAAATATGAGGTCGGCGATAGCCCGGAGATAATGATTAGGCGATACGAGACGCAATTGCGATTATTCTTCAGATATTAATCATCGTGCGGACTTACATAGGCTTTGTAAATACTGTTCAGAGTCCGGTAATTTATTCTGCTGCTCTGTTATACTATCTACGAAACAATCCTCGAAATAATTGCCCTCTGTGACTGATTGCGGGCAGATATTTTCGCCGTTTGTCCACGGATCGCGTGTGCTAGTCTTCATGCCTTCGAATTGTATACTTTTTCGTATCTCACTGTCTCACTGTCTCACTCGTAGCGAAATGAGAGGAGGAGGAGTAGAAAAAATAAAAACAAACCACGATCGAAGTTCGAACAGGTTATACGTCAAAACTGTTGCGATGATACGCGCGATAGTTTGTTGTTTTCGATGTTGCTTGCTGGGTAATATCGACTCCCTCGGTGGGTAATGCGATATTACGCGCAATATACGAACGATGGGGAACATCGGACACGCACTCTACAGCTTCTTTCATCATTTGATTATGTTAGAAACTCATTAATTATCCGTATTTTAGTTTCGTTTCGTACGCTTTTTTACCCTGAGTATGTTTCTGCCTCATATATCATTGTTGAAGATTCTTTATGTGGATATAAATAAAATTTTATTACCGCGAATTATTATTTTACTATGAACTTTGAATCAGCCTGTATGCAGACACCGTAGTTTCATCATCAAGCTGTGTTTTCTGTTACATAAATGATATTTGCAATGAATATGATGTAAACATGATTTTCCACCGAGCGAACGTGTCTGATAATTATCTATACCTTATTGTTATTAAAGTTGATACAACGGTTCTGCACGCAAGCTGCAGGTAATCAACAATATCTGTTTGAGGATTGCATTACGTTCAGTAGCAGCTGGTGCCTGGTTTATGTGTCGCGAACATTGTAGTGGGGATTGAAGTGAAAGGCATCTAGAAAAGAATGAGAAACTACGAAATTGCTTCTCATTAGAAAATTCGCAATGGCGGCATATTTGTTCATTACAAATTATTCTCAAGAAGAAAACTGCTTTAATTTGTATCGATAATAAAACAAAACCAAAATAAAACTGATCAATATTATTACATACTTAATTGCCTATCATTGTTAAAACGATTTTCTTTTTTGGGGAGGGTTTGAATGATTATTAAAAAAGAGAACTACAATTTCTTTTTTTTTTTTTTTGTTTTTATATAAAAATACCATGTGCTTTACTAGAAGACACATTTAATATAATATTGAACATTATGTTTAACTAATAATTGTGACAGAGCCTCAGTCTGAAAATCTTTTCCTTTAAATATTTTACACATTCTAAATACATAAATGTTTTTCAAGATTAATATATATACAATACATTATAATAAAACGGTAATATATTGATAATACTATCCAAAGACATGCTGATTGTTTAGGTACAATTTAGGAAATAATGTTTATCGATAAATAATCTGCATTATTGGCAGAATTTGTTTCCTCTTCTCATACCCCAGAATTAGCTCTTTTTGCAACATTAGAAAGAAAAAGAATTGGGCAAGATTTTTTTTTTGTTTTGTTCAAGCCCCCATTCGTACGAAAGAGGAGAAAGGTAAAAATGCAAAAGCAATGTTTCAATGATAATGAAAAATATGAAAAGTATGATATAAATTTACGTTTTGTGGTAATATAATTAATAATTAGCCTCTGCATCGTTCTAATCGTTCATAAATAAATCACAACCGGCGAGTTGCCAATAAATCTTAAAGAAAAGATTAAAAATAAAATAAAATTGAATTAAAAATTAATACAAGAATAAATTACGCCCGCTATAGGCATCAGGAATATAGGCCGAGACCCCAGCCGTCAGAATCTGTTAAATATCTTCAATCACTCGATATGCGATACTTGACATCAATTTTACTTTTCCACAAGTTCACGATCCAAATACCGAGACTTCTCGCCACAAAAACCCTGTATTTTGTTCGACAATATTTTTCTAAATCAATTACAATAATAATCTCCGTCTGATAATTCGGCGAATAAATCTAGCTACAAACCAGTTTGTTCTGTCAATTTTACATTCAAATGCCAATTTTAACACGCTATATTTTACCTAGTGGTAAATACTTTCTAGGTATAAGAAAAACAAGTAATACAATAACAATAAAAGACTAATAATTTATAATAACTTGGGGGGTACTGGAAGACGACTTTTGACAGTTAATGATAAAATACAACCAATAAATTTATACACTAATTAATCACTAATCAATAATCTAAAGCTGCGCAATTTTTAACACATATTAAATCACTTTTAAAATCGACTTTTTTTCTTCTTCTAGGTAAATAATTCTCAGCTGACATAATAAATCACTAACAAAGAGTCTTACCAATTCTGTTTTATCATAGGTACAAAATTCAACAGGCTGTGACAGGGAGAATCTCTGAACAATGATAAAAACTGAAAAGCTAATTTTCAATTTGTGAAAAAATTTCATATTTATATTCTAATTTTTCATTTAAGTTACGAATAAGGATGTAAGATTCTGACGGCAAGGCAGCCACGGTTGATCACAGTGAAAATCTAGAGAGTCTAAGTTGTAAATCTACGCGTCCGAAGACCTATGTCTTTCCAAACAACACAGCCATCTGCGCCATAACGGTGGTGGTTTTCTACGTCGGTATAATAAACTGGCACCGCCACGTCTCGTGCTCAATGCGCTAACTATTGCCTGATCAAAAGCCTCCTTTAATTCCTGTTGAGTGAGCGCCGAGGTTTCAACGTAGCTCACAGCACCTAATCGTTGAGCCAGTTGATGACCTTGGATTGCTGTAATTGGTCCCTGTCCATATCGTGCCAACTGTAACGTCAGCTGAACGTCCGATCTCAGATCGCTTTTTGTGCCCACCTAGAAAGATAATTAAATTAAATTAACTGACTCGGAGCATCGATCAATCTTTGCTAATAATCGAATCAACTTGCATCTGGTACAGCGAAACATTCCGAGTTTGGGACTAAAAATATTTCGATGAAAACATGTTTTACAGTTTTGAGCCATCGCTTTGCATTTACTTGGTCAAATGAATGACTTTCAAAGAATCGACTTGTGTAATTGACAGACAAAACTCAACGATCAGATTTATTAAATTATATCCATCGTTGAGATCAAAGAAAAAGATTGTACATTTTGAACTGCACGTTTTGCAGTGGAAAAATAGCTTAACGTCTTTGCTTATGGGAGGTTGTACAAACTAATTAGCCCTGATGACTCACTGTGAGTATTTCAATGGTAATCAGATTCTAGCAAATACCGAAAACATCATAGCCGGACTAATTCACTAATTTCACTACTCGAACTTCATGATTTATTATCGCTCATGTGTAGAGAGACAGTCACTCTTGAACTGCACAAGTTGTTACATCCGAGTACATATTTACATAGTTTATTAGACTTTGTTATAACATCAGTAGGTCATTTCCTAACGAAACAATATAATCTCATCAAACACGAAGATAGATTACAAACTTTACTCACACCTAATGGTCGTCTCATTAATACGCAGAGTATATGATACCCCACATGTGTAGATTATCCCTGCTCATCAATTCAAATATTCCGATTCAGTTTATCGCATGAATGAAATTTTTATACTCAAATTATCTCTAAGATTGCGTAATCTTAACGGACGGCAACTAGTATGGAAGAGGAATCGCGAATTAACTCACCAAAATAATCGGAGCATTTGGACAATTCTTCCTCACTTCTTCGGCCCATCTTGTAGCCACGCTGTGATAAGAAGACGGGCAAACTACGCTAAAGCAGACTAAGAAAACATCTGTTTCTGGGTAACAGAGCGATCGCAGAGGGTCGAAGTCGTCTTGACCGGCGGTGTCGCATAGCTGAACGTTTACGGGTTGTCCGTCGACGTTAACGACAACTGAAAATACCGAAATAATGTACATATTTAAACTTGTGAGTTTATAAAATAGCTCGGACAGTTTTGACACCGATTTTATCAGCTGGGGCTAAAAATAGATGAATTAAACATTAAGCGACGATATAATGAGATAATTTCCCTAGCTAAATCGAATTTGCAATTCATATTGGCCTCAAGTATGTAAGTACATTGAATATTCAGACAAGACGCAGATCATGTTACACAGTTTGATCTAGTTGCTGGCATTATCACCGAATTCAACGACCGCTGTGATCTTTGGACACAGAATAAAGACGATTAAAAATTGGAGCTTAAACATTTCCTCGGTATTATAGTGTCAAGTTTTCAGAAATCTTTTATCGCTTCTTATCAACACATTCAAATATTCGTCACCTTTGTAACTATTCAAGTTCATTGAGAATGTTCTCTGAATTTACGTCATGACTCGATAAAAGAAAAACTACGTGTACCACTAGAGAAAAATAAAGCTGTAGCAATCCCTAATCACATCTTATCTTCGAACCTATGCTTCCGCAAGTTATTCAAAGACATAAATGAATATATTATCGATGTATAATATAGTCGAGTACTATTGTGATATCGAAATTTCACTACCTTTGCTATTTATTATTCCGAAACTTATTTATATCGGAGAACAAGTTTCTCAAAAGAAACTAGAATAGAAAAAAAACCACGTGGAACTAAAGATATTAAAGTCTTGCTTATAATCAAGTGATAAAACAAAAATAATTGAGACAAGTTTAATGACGTACTTTCTCAAGTCTAATGTTTATTTACTCTAAAATTTGACAGACGAACGTAGTTTGATTTTATTTTTGCTTGTGGTCCTGGAAAGATCGAGAATTGTAGCGAAAGATATGATTTATAAATTTCTAAAAAAAGGTTATATATTTACGAAGACTTACCGTTGTAATTATCGAAGGCCGTGGGAACGTACTCGCCGGGGAAACCATTAGTCGAGTAAGAAACAACGAGGCTAGTCTTACCCACGGCACCGTCGCCTACGAGAACGACTTTAATTCTTCGATCTAGCGGAGCGTGATCACCGGAACCATTCTGAGTCGATCCAGCGGCCCTTTTCACCTGCATCTGCATCATCTGACCACCCTTGAGCAGCGGTTTCGTCCAATTGGAGTGAGACGAGGGTGGCATAGTTCCGACGTTGCTGTATTATTCAATAATCTAGTATCCGCTGTCCGTCTCTCTCCCCTTTCCACGCCAGCTCCGCGATTGATTTTTAACGATTGATTTTTAATCAAGCTATTGCGGTACTGGCAATAACCTCGCGGTGACACATCGACACGGTATCACTTGTCTTTTACTAGTTTTACTGCATCGATTCGCTAATCAGTTTTATGACACTTGTGGATCGACGAGAGACCGAAGAAACTCGACTAACCCGAACCCCGGAAACCCCACTCCTCTCGCACAGTCGCACGGGACAAGCAGTAAGCACAAGAATCGTATAAACTCGGCGGAGAGGAGAAAACAATGGAATGACGAGTACGGCTAGGCCGACGGTAACCGAGGGGCAACCGAATTGAGGGGAAGTGGGAATCTCTCATGTTCACCTGCCGCGACGGGGAGCCACCAGATGCGCACCTGCGCACCTGCCCGACCAACACAAAACCTCCGACGGCCGACACTCTGCGCTATAATACCACGCATTATCGGAGTATAGCGTGGGCTCCGGGCCGACGATCGCTGACGACAAGGGCATGCTAAAACTCTAGAAAACTCGTCTTCGGGAGCCGAAGTTTTTTTTCATTTTTTTCTACTACGTCTGCCCCCTAAACGCCGTAGTATATCCACAGAATATATAGGGTGAATTTCTAACGACTCGTTGTTGATCTGAAGGCCGGTTTCACGATTCTAGCCAACTTCATAGATAAACGAGGCGTTGGGAATTCACCCTGTAGAAATAAATTATACTGCGATTCATAGATCTATAAGAAACTTAAGTAACCAATGTATTAATTATTGAATAATTATTTCGGTAAAATCTTACATAACAATAAATAAGAAAGACTAAAAAAGATGTTCGATAGATTCATCGAATAAAATGGATCAAAATAGTGTCACTATATCCCTACGTAATATTCTTGGGATTTATAGTGATTAATTATTAGCTATAATTGGAGTCGAGGCTCGATCGAATTTGTATCTCCATAATTCTGGTTTATAATTTTTATCATCCAATCTCAAGTAAATAATTCTCGAGTAGGAAATAATTAAGAAACTGATTTTTTCTTTTCATTCGACCCACTCCAATTGATGTTAACGTTTCGACCCTCCAGAAATAGTTTATAAATCAAAATCGAATCCGTTAGGGCAACCAGGGTCATTTAAAAAGAAGCCAGGGTGATGAAAATATGTTGACTCTACGGATTCGATTTTGGTTTTGATTTTAATTTATGTATTTATAATATAATCCATTTGATACTGTGAACGCGGTGTATAATACAGCGATAAAATAACGTAGCAGTAATTCTCCTCGTTGTCAGGGGTCAGTGAATGAACGAGGGAAGAATAAGAAGCGACAGAATTCATAACAATTCCATAATTCATCCTAGCGCACGGACACGGTCGACGGCCGCCTTCCGGCCGGTGGATCGTGGATCGCGTCTTTGTTCGACAATCGACGCTATGAGTGCCGAGTGGTTGTCAGCTGATTGATTCGCCCACCAACACCGTTTCATGCGTATACGGACCACGTGTTACGCACACTTGGACAGTTGTGATATGAAAATCGTGTCTGATCGTTGGGTCCGTCGAATGGTGGAGGAATTTACCAATTCGTGACGAAATCTGTAGGATTTAGACAGTCTAATTGACTCGAACAGGTCAAAGTTCGCAGGCAAATATCCAGAGAGGCGGATCGTATGTTTTTCTCACTATTCTCCGACGGTCCGAGTAGATAAAACGGCGAAACCTAACCTCCGACTTCCTAATCTCCCACTCGAATCCAATTACAAAAATCCGTTTATCCATGCCAGGGCGATGTCGGTTTTCAGGATTCTGAAATCATCGCGTCACGCGAGGTTCGTCTAGATTTATATCAATCAAACATCCTCCACATCCGACATAACCTAACTTTCTATATTGTTTTCGAGTATTATCTATTTTCCTCAGAGTCTACCGCGATGCTGTTCCTCGCGTTGGTTTTCTTACGAAAATAAACTTCGCACCTAAGTTTCGTAACAAACATTCGAGAAATTATGCAACCAGTCCTAATCCAACGACCAGAAAGACAAGCATGTGGCATTCGATCACCAAACGATGGGAATGGACCGTACCTGCCGGCGTCGGCGTGTCCCTCTTTGCCGTAACGCAGTGGAGACACCTCTGGGGGCACTCGCACTCTGGAAAAGAGCAACCCAGTCTCGGACCGATCAACGGATTCATGGTATCGATCGAACCTCTTATCACACTAGAGAAATCTCGATAGATTACGTCTTTAATTCGATGATAAAGTTCTTGCGTTTATCTCCAGGTCGAGTGTTACTGTTGCCTTCCGTTGAGGATAACGAGCAGACTGTGGGGCTGGCTAGCGAGCATAGAAATCCCGCTGGTTCTCCGCCCGACCTTCTACAGTCTCTACGCGAAAGCTTTCAAAGCAAATTTAGAAGAAATAGACTTGGATCTGACCACTTTTCCCAGTCTAGTAGAGTTTTTTGTCAGACCACTCAAAGACGGAGTGCGTCCTATAGCGCAAAATGTGGACATAGTGAGTGAGGAATCGGAACCGACTTCTCCGTCAGGGTCTTTTTAATTCTCTTTAATTGTTCCGATATTGTTTTGACGTTTGATCAAATGTGATACAGGTTTCACCCGCAGATGGAAAGGTGCTGCATTACGGACCGGTAACTTCGTGCAGAGTTGAGCAGGTGAAAGGGGTGACTTACAGCCTCCGTCATTTCCTGGGAGATCCGGACTGGCCGAAGACCGGCGAGAGTTTTGATAAGAGAGAGATTGATGACTGCAGGTACCTGAGATCGCTGCTGAAAAATCCTGACAATAAGCTCTATCAATTAGTCGTATATCTCGCTCCCGGAGATTATCATAGATTCCACAGTCCTACGGAATGGAAAATACGGTTCCGTCGACATTTCCAAGGTGAATTTCTTTCTAAAGATGCCTGAAACGCAATCGAAAAAACCTACTACCCCCAAGAATCAAACATAAATGGTAAAAAGGTCCATCGATCGAAGAACGACGTCGTTTTATCTCCGCTCAAGTCAACCAAAACTGTTTTATAATACAAGATGTTCTATTTACCCTTATCAGGTAAATTACTGAGCGTAAATCCGCGCGTTGCTGGCTGGTTACCGGACCTATTTTCCCTGAACGAACGCGTCGTATACGTCGGGGAATGGGCCGGAGGTTTCATGTCCTACGCCGCAGTCGGGGCAACGAATGTTGGGTCTATAAAGGTCTACTGCGATCGAAACTTGTCAACGAATACTAGAAAGTGGCCAAAGGGAAAGCAGCACGACGACGCCAGTCTTGGATGCACCAACATGTCCAAGGGGCAGATGCTCGGAGAGTTTAGAATGGGTTCTACGATAGTATTGTTATTCGAAGCTCCTCCAGACTTCAAGTTCGCATTGGAAAAGGGGCAGTCGATCAAAGTGGGAGAGCCTTTGAGTGAAGCTGATCACGTTAACCAATCTGTGACGAAAATGATATAGGAAATGAAAATATTTGAACATGAATAGTTGTTTGTGATTATAAAGACGAGAAGAAGCTTGAACGATAATTAAGCCAGATGTCAAACGAGAGGTGAATTCAGTATTGAATCTCGTACTCAAAATCGTATTGGGTAAACTATTTTGTTATCAGAGGTGGATCAATTTACGATCTATCACGTAATAACTACATAGCTGCCTATTTATAATTTACACAATTATTATAATGACGCGATAAATAGTGTATAGAATATATATTTTGACACGACTGTATATGTATAATGTATATCATGTGATGTTAACGATGTGCCATTGCTCACACGGAATTATAATGAATTTTTGAAAATTAAATTTTACTACTTTTTCAATTTATTCTATTACCTCATGTCGTTGCTCCCGATAAGAATATTACATCTCTAAATTATCGTACATACTAAAAGTCTTCTCAGAAATTCCTAAACATCTTTGATGAAAATTTGGGAAACTTCGCATTCAAGTAAAAGAAATGTGAAATTTTCTACTACACGGAATTTTTTGTTGAATGTACGATACATGTTCTTCTTTCCTTTTTTTTTAAATTTGACGTTGAAATAACGTGTCGATAGCTCGTGAAATAATGAAAAATAACTGAGAAAATGAGTGAAAAAATTAATTAGAAATAGAAAAAAATAGTTCGAAATAAAAAAAATTAATTGCAATATAGTTTAAATAATTTGAATTATTTCAAGTTAAATCTTGAGTTATTCCCCCTCGTTTGAACCTACAGTTTGAGAGTTGAATTTTATTGGCACAGGGTAAAGAAATTCTCCGGGACACAAGGTGGCGTTGGTTGTGCGAAAATGTTTTTGGGTAGGAAAATTTTCCGGGTTTCCCGGGCATGAGCATACCGCTCCAGGGTCTAGTGCTGGCGGGCCGAAGGACGAAGGGGGGAGGAAAATGTCCCGGGAGGCTGAAATGAGATGTGGCGGATAGACCCCGGGGGAAATTCCGATCTTTCGTGATTCGAAAAATCGAATATAGTGGAGTATACGAAAGGATTTTTGAGTTTTCCGACTATGGATAACACGGAGATAGATCATGACGATTGTCGGAGCTTTTTTGAATAAAAAACCAATTTAATCGACAAATTTAAACCGTTTCGAATCTATTGTTACGGCGTTCATTTCACGCTTGTATCGAATAATGTCAGGTTTGAATATAATTCTCACGTGCTTCTGTTAACTATGGTGCGGTGTAACGTTCGATCGCGATCATGTATATCATCATGTGTTAAAATATGGATTACGCGGTGCTGAGTGCGAAGGTCATTGGAGCTGAAAATCTATTATAGTGTCTGGCAAAAACTGTATAAGAGGATAATCCCTCTAAACGAATGGAGTTTGAAAATGTAATTGTTGGAATATTCAAATTCTGGCTTGGAATAACTAATTGCTAATAACTGCGATATATCGACCGTAAAAAAAAAATTGTCGAAAAGCAGCCCCGAATCTTATCACAAAATACGTTCCTGTCAAATTCGACCTATCAATTGGTCCCGAAGAAATCGAATTTCTAACATATCAAATGATCCCAAATAGCGGAAAACAAAAGCATATAACACTGTTTATAGAAATTAAAATGTATGCGAAGCAATTAACATATTAAAATTCAACTTTTTCAATATTTGAATATTCGTATAACAGTTTTGAAAATTCAAAATCATTCTGAAATTTCATAGCCAAGATTACACTCAATTTCATGAACAGATTGTTTCGAAAATTTGGCTAAATACTTTCATTTAAAAATGGGTTTCCAATGCTACAATAATTACTGAATTAGATCATAAAATATTGCAGAATCAACCAACAAATGAAAATTTTAAGCTTTTTATTGGATGGACTGTTGATAATTGACTGAAATACCGTTTGTCACTGAAAACTAGAAAAGAATCATAGTATGTTTCAAATCTCCAAAACAGTTTCATAAATTTAATAGAACCATATCAGTATTCAGATATAGTGATTGAAAACTCGGTATATTTTTTCAATATTAACAAACAAATATGAAATTTCGAGATGTTTTATAATAATTTCATTCCAATCGCCAGGATTTGTAAATGTAAATTTCAACATGTACCTAGAGTGAAAATGATAATCTGTATCATGTATGTTTCAGATGTGACGGAGCGAGATGCTTGGTATAAAAACAGATTATGATTCGTGATATCAGGTTGACGTGAATATCGAAAGGATGAAAATTGGAGAATGCGACAACGTGAACGTGTTTCGAGCAAGCCTTAATTGGATAATTTTAGCGATGTGTATTCATCAGGGATTTGCTGAGGGTACAGTTGAACAGACGCAAACTGAGTCAGTACCAGTTTCTGTAACTGCACCGATGACCAGATCCGGACAATCCGCCTACATCACCGGTAACATATTTTACTTCTCTTTCTCTCTTACTGTTATCTGGGCGAGCACGCGATTAGCTTTATAGCCTTTACACTCGCCTACTTTTTGAACGGCGTAGAACCTGATTGTGACCCCCAGATTGTGACTGAAAATACAATTAGTTATTCCACATCATGCATAATTCATCGCGGTCAATTACTAATTTTTCCATGGTGGCCACTGGTCAGGCAAAAATCAGGAAATTCTAAAAAGGGTCAAGGAAGTCATGGAAAAATCAAGAAATCCGAAAAACGGTCAGGGACTTTTTTTTCTTTCTCGCGCGGAAATCTTGATCAATGGAAACAGTAGCAAAACTTGTATAAATTATAAATGAAAAAGTATTCTCAAAAATAATTTTCTTTCACCATTGATTCACATAATTATTTATTGCATACTAGAATAACGACTAATTCGTCCGAATTTCAGCTAGGCGGAAATTATAGTTTGGTCAGGAAAAGTCAGGGATTTGTTTTCGCTCTGTATAGTGGCCACCATGTTTTCGAAACAATTATATTTTGACTCGTAAATCGTCGTGCAGGATGGATTAACTCGGATTCAGCTCTCTCGATCGATCGCGATACAATATGCACGACCATGCATCAACATCATCGCATGCATGACAGCATGAGCGGAAAATCCGATCAAGGAATCTCACCTGTTGAACATTGTAATGCCGTCACATCTGAGATTAGATCTAAAACGACGTATAGTGTTGATACTGTTGTTTTGTTTTTCCCGTCGCGCAATACATACATGAATCTGATCGTCACTTTCTCAGATCTGAAAGTAAAATTTAGAGATAATTAATTTCAGAATGGCGTTGGATCTCCGACGAACGTTACAACGCCGTTGACACACGGAGCCCCGGGCCGCGGGTCGATCACGTCTTCTTCTCCCACAAAGGTGATCAGTGGCTCTACGGTGGTCACATCAACGCCAAAAACTATTACGATCTTTGGTTGGCCAGCGGAAATGAACCTTGGACCAAGGTTCCTCTTCCTCCTGGCCTCATACAGGCTGGACCACCGAAACGAGCGGCTATATGCGTTGTCGGCGGTACCCTGGCCCTGTATCCAGTAGCGGGTGACACCGTTTGGCTCTTAGATGTAAAGGATGACGTATGGACAGCCTTCGTATGCCTGGGAAGTTCGATCTCTGGCTCGAATGGAACGACGAGGAATTATTGCCCGGGTATGTGTTCAGGGATTGGACATGATTCCATTTTTGATATTTCAGATAACAACTAATTTCGATCGTAAAATGGGAATTCTTCGATCGCAGAGAACCCGGACGCGATATCCTGGTGCGACGCTCGAGAGGGTCGTTTGTTCGTTTACTCCGACGACACGATATGGTCGTTTAGTCTGTCCTCACCGCACTGGCAGAGTCACGTTCTATCCCAGCGTGACGTCACGCGGTTATCACGATGTGGGTCTACGATACAATCGGGATTACCGGATAGCGACAAATCGGGGCTGTACCTCCTTTGTGCCGAGGATTTGCTCGGGTTCAGGAGCGTCCTGAGGCTGAAGGTGAATCGGGAGAAACAATCGCAGCTGGACTACTTGGGCAGATTCGCACTGGCCCAAGAGAGGAACGACTCCAGTATCGGGATGACCGTCGCGATATGCGACGAAACAGTCGCCCTCATTCTCGCTCAGGAAGACAATCTTCCGGTCTGGGTGATCGACAACGAGACCGGATGTCTAGTAAAGACCGGAAACTCGTGGGTTGGATACGCGCTCAAGTGGTAGGTACCATATACGGAATCATGGATGGAATTCCAGATTCTCAGGAGGCGTTGGTCTTACTGTGGATTGAGATGATGAGCTCGGTGGACACGACCCGATTGGACCAATACGTAAACATAATTGATTCACTAACGACCCGTTTGAACATACCGCGATTGGACAGAATAGATTATCAGTTCTTCATATTGAACGTTCCATAGAAAGTATTTTAGATATTTTTACGAGGATGAAAAATGTTTGTTGTTTGCGTTGTGTCCAATAGGTACGAAATGTGCCCAACGAATTCCGAGTCCGCAATAAATCTCGTGTCCAATAAAGCGGATTATTTTTTTTCCACGTGTGAAATCAGAGAGCGCCAAAGCGGGGTTGACGTCGATCGATGTAATACCCTCACGACTACAAATGGCCGTTTATTTAATTCTGTTGTACAGGCTGCACATATATTCCGCAGTTGATTACACCGTTACTTGCACCGGTAACACATACAGATTACGAAACCCCAGAATACAACCGGAAGTGCCTGGCGGGAAGATAAAATACTGGCCAAGCAGAAGGGGCAGTTTTCAGATGAGTCTTATAGAGCTTGGAGAACTCGTGAAGGTTGATCAGGACGGTCTTCACTTCTATCATCATCGGACAGTGACGGAGGCATTGGTCTTCTTCGCTCTGAGCTTGCTCATTTTTCTCACATTCGGGATCGCATGGTTTTTCAAACGGTGAGTTTGAAAGCAGTCTACGCGAATTATACAATCTGATTTTGATATTCGTGCTGGTTTAATAGCTGCGTGACGATGCCAACGGTTCCGAGAGGCTGGCCCGGAAGTTGGGGAAGGTCGATGAGTTCTGGGGGCATTCGCGACTGCACGCCTACCGCAAGGTACACTCCGATCCCGAGGGGTGAAGTTGGACTGATTACTTGATCACACAATTCACACGTCGTTGATTAAAGCTGACGCCGTTCTAATTATTTTGAGATTCCTGTTTTTAGGATATAGTTATACCAATTGAATGCTGTACCTATACATATTCTACCTCATATCATTAGAATAAAGAATCGGACGTGACCGAATTCGCCAATTTCGGTATCCCATCCCCTCAATTGACGTGAAATACACACAGAATTTTGTTAACTTTGTTTTTTTGTTGAATTTTCTTTCCGTTGTCGATCCTTGGACTACATGTGCACCTCGGTGCTCGAGTTTCTGGATAAAGAACACGAAGGTATAGTAAGAAATTACAGAGTCCAAGGTTGGGTGCTGTTCATTGGAAATCGATAAGAAATATCATTTGCAAAACTCGTCAAGTCGTTTACTCGTGCCACGTCGTGGGCTGAGTGTGTCGTACTACCTCGATGTAATAACGGGATGAATAATATAAGCTTCCGGGAAATATACACACACACCGAGGTACTTTAGGATATTGGATTCGTCGATGGAAAGGCGCTCTTTATCTGCTTCTTCAAATATTTGCGCTTCGAGTAAACTCAATGCTTTATATATTATACATATATTGTACCATATCATAGGCGGACGTGAAGAAGATCCTGCGATACTTTTCTACACTGTTACATGAATTTGGAAAATTTAATGGTTCCCAGTAGGTGCAGTATATATTCGTGTTGTTTTTATGTCGATATAAAACAAGAAAATATATTGAAATCAATATAAAATTTTTGCTGGACCCGTTTTATTCTAACAGTGTAGTTCATGAACTTGATATTGTTTCGTGAACTGACGGAGTTTCTTAATTCCACTAAAAGCACAGGATTACCAAAGTGGGATCAATCAGAGATTATCCGACTTTGAAGCCAAAAAAGTTCGCAAAGAGTTATAGCAACGTTCGCCAGACGATTTTACCAGGTTCAAAGAAATTCACCCCGTATATCGTAGATACCTGGATTATTTAAGCATAGAAGAAGCCTCTGAGCGGCACTGTGTCGATAAAAAAGTTGCAAGGACAGGCCTATACGCCACGACCAAGTGATCCACGGTCTCTGTTGTGACTTTAACCTGAGCAAAGCTACGCAGAAGTATATGTATACAATATATTGCTTTAGGCTTGGGAACACTGCTTCTTGGTATAATGGTATCAATTTAGGCATTCAGCTATATACATAAAGTTCACCATGAAATAAATTCATGGTGAACTTTTTGCTGCATGGGAATCGTCCACACGTTTCCACGACTAAATCGCGTGCACGAAATTAGGATTTTATCGAGTCAAACTATAGTTTTCAAGGTTGTTTGCAGTCATTTGTGTAAGTAAATCAAGAACGATCACTTTGCACTTCTATATTTGTTTGCTGAATCATTGTTATCAATCAATGAAGAGATCGATGATGAGGAATTTGAAAAATCAATCAATTTTGGGACGATGTCTTGGCTAAATCATTGCTTGGCATTTTATACATGATCACAAGAATGAGAATCATTTGGCCGAAAAGTCCTTACTGACTAAACACTTCGAATTTTATCCGCAATGCAATAGATGGAAAAACTGTAGAAAAGTGAAAACTGTTTAAGACTACGAATAATTGCAGTCATTATACCAATTAAAAATTAGTAGCAACGATTCGCTTCGTAGTCTAATGAATCGAAGTATCGAAAATCAGTCTATTGAAATGAACGGACATTCAGCATGGGATTAACACCCCTGTTGTTAGCAAACAATCAAATTGGATCATGTCAAATTTATTCCAGCCCTCGGTTTATTTGTCGTACGTTGCTAGAGCTGGATAAATCCAACAATTGTATGATTATATTGTTCAATTGATGCTGTACAAATGATAAGTCTAAAAAGTCTAACGAGACAAATTAAATATTATCAAAAAGATTGAAACTAGGCTTAAAACCTCCCTCGGGAAAGGTCATCTCGTGAATCTGCAGGGTAATGTCGGCGAAAATGTAAATTTTCAAGTGTAACCGATAGGCCGCGTTAATGACTATCGCGTTTGTTGCGCCGCTGTTTCTAAGACGCCAAGGGCGCCGAGGTCTTGCGTGGGGTATGCATTCGCACGCGTTGTCGGTGCCTCGTACTCCGAAGGCCTTGGCACCGATGAGGGAGTCAGGATTGAGGTTCGCGCCCGAACAGTGAGCCACGGTCAGTCAGCGTCGCGACGTCCGCGACGTACGTAGGACGCGGGAAAATAATAAATCATATGAAGGGTTGCACAAAGTGTTGAAATGGGGCCAGATGGGGGGTGGTGGACATTTTCGGGTGACCCTATCGATAAGGAGAGAACCCGGTGCCGGTCCAGTTTACTGCAAAATGGAAACATCCGCGAAATTTCGTCAATTAAAAACCGTCAAGTTGAGCTGTGAGGCGACCTACAGGCTGGACATCAGCTTCAAACCACCTCAGCTTCTTCAGTGAGTGAAAAAAAAAAAAAAAAAAAATAGAATGACGACAGACAAACGAATTTCAACAATACGATATAAATAACAGTCTACCTGCACTAGATTTATGATTCAATCCATATCCCAGGATAATTATAGTATATAGGTATATGCGACCTATGTATTTATAGTTCGTAATTATTTAAAGCACCGCCAGTCCAGGTGCTAAGTTTTCTTTTTTTTTCCTCTTACATACATATTCACCGCAGTAGCGAGTTCCGTGTATAATTCAATAGTTTATATGACCTATGTTAGGGCTTTGCGGCCCGCTGACAATCTACTTACAATTAGGTTTTACGAGACGTCCTATATTCTGAACTAGACAAAAAATATTCTACCCGCTTCAGAGGGGGACTAGAGATTTCTGTATCTATAGACGTGCCTATTATTAGTCAAAAGCCCTCCAAAATAAATCGACATAAAAAGATCTAAGTATGGAATCCGTGTCTGCATAGCAAAGGCACGATTTTAGAGCTTCTCTATTTCCACAGTCCGCAGCGATATGCGTCTGCATATGCTGGCCGATCGCATGCGGGCCAGCACTACTGAGTCCGATGCACGAGTCTTTTACCACTAGCCCAGCGCCTGCTACCGCTGATTCGTACGTCAGCATATTCGCGCGCGCTGTGCTTGGAGATAGGGAAATCGGCGCAGTGCTTTGAGCGATTATTTTCTTTGTCGGGATTTATATAGAAACAGGTAAATTTGAGTTTCAGCAAACTGTAGCAAATATGTACAGGCATAATGCTTGGAGTTCAGAGAAAAGAAGCGGATTTGGGTTGACTATGAGCCAGCCGTTGAACTTCCCGTTATTTATTTTGTTTCTAGCTATTTTGAATTTTGCAAATGTAACCTGATCTAAAAAACTAGATGGTACCAAATTTAATTGAAATCCGCTGATCCGTTCTCAAGATATCGTGATTTTTATTTTATTTTTTAGAATTTTGTTATTCCACAATTCTAAAAGTACTGAACCGATCAAAGCCAAAACCTAATCAGTTCTAAGTTGAAAAAAAGCCGCGTTGATCGAGCCTAATTTGATGAAAATCTGCGACCTCATCCTCGGGATATCGCGGGGACAAAAATTTGGTCACATGAAAGACGTCAAACGCAAAATAGTTGGAGGTGATTCTCTGGACCTCAAAACGTGGAGATCCAGTGAGAACTCTATTTTCGGAGTGATTACAATTACTTCCTTCCTCCTGGAAAACAGAGAAACAGGGAGTTAAAAATGAGGTGGAAATCGAAAACGTGAGGCGTATCTATCTGGGAATTACTATTTATGCAAATTTCATCAGCTTTTATGCTTTTGGTGTGAGACCAGTCTTCCGGGAATCTGCTAGCTATATGATACTAGAGTTTCAAATGAATCGATTTTAATAACGTGCGGTTCGTGTTGTTTCACGTTTTACTTCAATGTCTGTATTAAACCTGTGGCAATTCATCGAATCGCATATCTGAACTAAGCAGAAATAAATCGCCGTTACTATATGTATATATAAAGAGACAGGAGTTCAGAAGTTCAGTCGGTCGATTTACCGCTGAATTATTAACCCGGTAATATGGTTATCTCTGGCAGTTTCCCATTTTCGGAACTATAAGGTATACATATAGGTACCTAGCAAAAACCTCGAGAGACCAAGTATAGGCGTGATCCCGAAGTGTGAGGATTGATTTTTAATACGTTCACGGTCAAACTTGGCACATTAGTAATTCGCTTTTTCCTTCGGTAAAAAAAGCAAAAATTGCTCGAAAGTAGGTGGAAAGCTTAATACGCAATATACTCAGTTTTCCATGTAGATTAGATAACGCAATACATGGTGGAATTGATATATCGCAGCGACCCGTTAAAAGCGTAATTAAATACACGCAACCGTGTCGAAGGAAAGTTATAAAATCTTTGTATATGTAGAGCTTTATGAAATAGATATTTGTATGGATATGAAAATCCCTTGTCTGCAGTTCGGTCGAACGGACTAGATTTTTCCCTGCACGTAATAACACTATATTGTTATTGATCGTGTACAAATCGAGTAAAATAAAATGAATAGGAGAATAATGTGAGATTTTCTTTCATTGGTTCATGAAACCTGGAACTGAAAACGTTTCTATGTATCTCACAAAAGGACGCAAGAAAAAAAAATAATAATATACAGCAGAAACTCTATTGCGTTCATGGAAAATCTGCAGCTATAATAGACTGAAAGCAAATAACGATTTCTCACGTCAAGATTAATAATCTATTATTGCTTTACGTAAGACCTGGAAACAATTATGTAAGCGCGATGCCCTGTAAAGATCAATTAGTATTGTATTTCAGTCACCACAGTTCTGATTTTTTTTTATCATACAAACAGGCATTATACTCTTCGAGGAAAAATATCACTTTTTTGTTTTGTTAAAAAAAAAAAAAAATTTCGCAGGACGAGATAATTGAGAAACAAAATCGTACCCTCATAGAGTATACTCACTATGATCAGTCTTTTCCCCGAAATGTTTACGCTTTAAGCCTTCTAAATATAGAAACTCCTCTCGAGCTCGTAAATTATTCAGTCGCAAACAATGGAGCTTCAGAAACGCAGGTTTATCTAGTTGAAAAATTGAAAAAGATAAATCGAAGGATTTTTTGAATATTATAACGAAAATTAGCGATTAAAGTTTGTATCGTAAATTCAATTACAGGACCCTCACGATCGGCGGAAAGCAAATTGAGGCTGTTGAACGAGCGAGGGATGGCACAGCTTGTGCATACAGCGCGTATCACAGTACATCCGGTGTGGTTCCGAGCAATAGAGGACATCGCGAGGAGCTACAAATCGCAATGAGAGTGTTGGGATCCGGTTACCTGACGACGTGTCTCCAGATAAAATACTATCGAGCCGATGATCAGAGCCATTGCGAATGGGGCTCACGTCTTCATTGCATAGAGCTGGATTGCTCCAGTGTGGAAGGAAGATTGGTAACCGTTGACAGAGAAACCTACAGAAAATTAGGGATTGAGTCTTAGAAATATTTTTCTATTTTTTCTTTTGTTTCTGGTTTTTCATTCAAAATTGAGCTATTATCGCACCGATGAGGGGAAAGGAAAAGAGAAAAATTTCAGACACCGCGACTTCTGTATTTTCGACCCGCTATCTGCTCCCGCTATGTATCATAAAATCGTAGATATAGAGATGTAGTCCAAAATTGTAGCGTAGTTCAAGTTGTAATTACGTGTGATAATCGCCATAGTTAGCTGATTGAATTTAAAGATGAAAAAAAAATATATATTTACATTAACACTATCGTATATTTTCTTTATAGTTAGCAAGAAATAAATGGAGGAGAGGAAAAAATCCTCTGGTGATTTGACCGAGATTAACAACTAATTATCCGGTTGCACGCACTACATATCCTGGACAAAATTTACCTCGACACTATAAATACTAGTCACTAATTGATCGTTACTTCATATCTGTGGCAATATCTTTACGTGCTCATGTGAATTATTTATACTTTAACAAATTTCGGTTCTTCGAAATAATATGACTAAAGATTTTATCGAAAGATCTGGAATTGATGTGCAGTTTTGAGACGAAGGTCGAAGTTTCTTTGCTCAAAAATGTTTTATATTATACCTACCTGAATAAAATAGCCAATATATAATTGTATCGTTACCAACGCATTCGAAAAGGGGCTTGACATTTCTTTGTCCAGTTGATTCTTGCCACATATGACTGTTTTCTAAAAAATTCAGCTTTTAGAATCATCTAATTAGTCAATGAAACAACGACCGACTAGTGCCTCTACGTTCATAATTATCACATAATTAGGTATGAATTCATATAATAAAACAATAAATTAACACGCATTGTTTTACATTTTACATGTTATTATTATTATTATTATTATTATTAAAACTATAGTACATAATATTATAAAAGAATGTGAAAGAAAGAAAAGGAAAAAAAAATGGTCAGAAAATAACAATAATAATAATATATTAAAAAATAATAATATTGTGTGTACCTTGGATACTGGGAAAGAGAAAAGAAAAACCTCGCATTTAATTTATTTCAGACGTCTTTGCCTTTTGTAATCAGTCTCCATAAATTTTTTTATATAAATATAATTGTGAGTTGATTGGATTGCAGTGTGATTTATATTATATTTCGTATTTTATAACACTACAAATCGAGTCGATAAACGGGTGAAAAATAAAATGAAGAATCATCGAGAGAAAAAAAAAACAAAAAACATGTATAACGTGTTGTGTGAAATCTCGATTTTCACGATGACTTAGAATCCAGGTTGAACGTAGTTTAATAATTCATTTCTCAAACCGACGTTACCAAGTTTTTCTACCCTCGGTCTAAATTTCATACTATTTTTACTACCTTCCTTTAGGCTCATCGCCGCGTGGTGTAAAGCCACTGTGTACATAACTGGGCACCACTGTTTCTTCACCGTTCCCCTAGCCAGAGCTGTCAAATAATATTCGATCAACGAAGCGTCTTCTTCGACCGGGTACAAATACTCCTTCAAAGGTATAGCTAGCTTCTCAAAAGGCGTTCGCAACGATCTCAACGCCCCCGCGTGTTCGGACCACAACAATTTTCTGTAATGAGCGTCGTGACGTTGCGCCAACGGCACCAACAGCGCCATTCCAAATCCTTCATCTCCGTACGAGGTCGCGGAAAAATGTTCGCACAGAGCGGTGAACAAGTCTGTGAAAGAGCTCAGCCCCTGTACTTCGGTATTGAAATTAAATTCTTTGTAAAACCTTTCGACGAGGTTTGAAAGAGCCCTGGTCAACAATGGAGAGACATTTTTATCCAAGAATAACGTGTCGCACAAGTAGGCCAGCAGCAATCTACTGTATCTCAAAGTAGGCGATAGCTTCTGCACCAATTCAGGCAACGTCAGTTCTAGACTCAATATTATTGCCACTAATCTACCATCGTCGGCGCTGCAGTCGTAATTGTTTCTACATTTAGCGTACAAATTAACGAGCGGTAAGTAGAGCCAGTCCTTTGGCATCGCGGCTTGATCCCAGGACCCGTTGTGAATTATGTAATACTCGTAGAGGCAAGCGAGGTCCTCCGGAAGGTCCAAGCTCACGTCTGAAATACTTTTATTGACCTTAAGCTCGTTGAGATTGTTCAGTAAAGTTTCCATCTTCAATTTTTCACGGGACAAGGCAGTGTGCACCATCTCCCTGACGTACAACGGGGCATCCGCAGGCAGAGCGGATATCAACTTTATAGACAATTTCCAAATAATTTGTCTCAGATCAAATTCCAAGTCATCGGCCAACAGAGTTCCTCCTCGGACGATTTCAGTAACCAGCGACAACTCCATTCTCGTATACCAAGACCTTTCCAGGCTCCATTCCAGAGATTCCAGTTTGTAGATATATCTTTTGAATTGTGGCTGATTTAATATCGTCTGGATTTCAGCTTTGCACAGAGACTTTGATAGAACGCTTAGCACCGTAGCCAGGAACGGTATACAACTGTTGTACGAGACTGCGGGCAGCAGTTGACCCTCGTGCACCAGAACTCCGAGGTTCGGGAGCGAAGGAGGATCACGTTCCGTAACTTGTGCCAAACCGCTCAGCAGATTAGAACTGGAACTGAATCAGAATTCAATAATTAGTTTATAGTTTCAACAAAATCGAGGCGACTATTCCGCTCTCACCAAAGCGTAGAGAAGATGTTCGATCCTCGGGAGTCCAGTAAGGGTTTCATCAGCGCAATGTCGCCAGCTGCCATCAGGGTCATAGCGACTAGTTTTGTACTAGCCCACTGAAATTGGGTAGACAAAGAAAGTTGGATTAAAACATATTACAAACAATAAGTTCTTGGAATTCGACGTGTTCGTGATATTCACCGTCGGAGATGCAACAGATGCCAATTGCGTGCTCCATTTGGATAAAAGGGTGGAAACGTGGGATCTCAGAGACGGTTCGAATCCAGCGACCGTTATCAGAGCTGCTGCGTGTTCGCAGGCCAATTCCGACGCAGATCCGATATCGTGATTGCTCAGTAAGTTTCGTAATTGGGATAATATAGTCAGTTGAGCACCGCCCACACTCTCCAATCCCACGCCATGAAGCAGCAGCATTTTCCAGAGACGAAGACTCTCGATGCCCAAGTTTATACCGTGCTTTCTGAAAACATGATTCAAGTAAACTTCGGCAAGAAAACGAGTTCCAACAGGGTAGAGGAGAACATTGGGTACCCAGAGTCGCCTGTTATGTATGATAACAGAGAGTTGAGGACTTTGTAATAATAGAGCCTCTCCGCGATCGGCCTTCCCCCATAACAGACCAAGATTCTGCAGAGGCGGATAGCAGCCAATACAGGAACTCCGTACACGTCGTTGACTGTGTCTTCAGAAACTGCAAAAGCAAAAGTTTTCAGTGTAGAGACATAATCAATGAACAATGCGTGCGTTTTTGGAGCAAAAATCGAACTACCTAGACGATCAGTTGTCAGTGGGATAAAATTCTGTATAATAGTCTCGAGAAGTTGAGAAGTACAAGCGATGCCCAATGCTGTTTCATAAGAATTCCTAGTCAATCGAGCTAAAATTTCCAAAGCTGCAGTTACCCCTGTTGGCGGGGGTCGCATTTCGCTCAGAATATACCTAAACAGAGATAAGAAATGGCATTAATAAGATTCTGGTAAAAATATCTCCGTAGATGGTAGAGCTAGAGCCAATACCTGATCCTGAGAACGATGTCTGTAGTAATAGCTGCGCCGACCGTGTCGATCTGTGCAAGTTCATGATCTTTCAGGCCTACCATCTCTCTAACATCCATCGGAGGAACCGAGAGACAAGGTTCCTTATAATCGCCGAGGCCCATCAATCTGTCTAGACAAATTTCATCCGCCTCGCTGAACAAGAATGACCGCAGAGCTTGCAGAGTAGCTGTGACAACGGCAACGGATGAATCGTCCAAAGAGAATCTCAACAACAGGAATATATTCTTCTCGTTCAAAGCAGGTAACGGAGCGGGTTGTAGAGCCTGGTCGTACCACCCCTTCCTACTCTTTGCCATTATGTTCGCCAGTGTGTTCAACGCCATGCAGCGCTGCTGTTGGGTCGACGATCTACTCAGCTGGAGTAATTCTTGCAGAGAGTAACCCGGCCGCTCAGGTTCCTCCCCGTGGTGATGAAGACCCTTTTCCGGCGTTACCGTGTCGTCAATGAATGGAAGTAGCATACCTGGTGTACGAAGAATAGGGAAAAATTAGATATTTTATGTAAAAACTTGTAATCGTCGGATGGAATTATTGCTTTGAGGTAGCAAATCAAATAGATATTAGTTTTTTTATAGCGTATTTATTACCATTAAAGTCAAAGCGAGCGTTATAAGGTTCCCCAGCCTGTGGATCTTTCGTTCTCGCTATTTCCTCCATCCATTTAAGCTTCTCCGTCTCTATTGTGTCCATATGAACCCATCCCTTCTCTTCAACTTGTTGAATAATTTCCGCCGACGGTTCAGGTAGATCGATATCCTCCTGTTGATCGAAAGGATCTACCTGATCTTCCTCTTTAAAATCCTCTTCATTTTCTTCAACGTCTAGTTTTGTTTCCACGTTACTCTCCGCCTCCTCAATTTTCTTTTTTTTCCTAGTTTTGATAAATTCTATCAAATTAGCGTCCAGCGTCGCGTACAATCTCTCTTTCTCTTTCAGTATCTCCTCCGGATTCATTTTGCTAAGTGTTTCGAGATTCGCTCTGTGAATCTCCTCCGCCCACGGACCCTCTACCAGTCCGCTCTGATCCTCACTCCCCTTCTCGCTCGGATTTACCGCGCTTGTAGATTCTTTCATCGTGTCCAACTGTTGTCGGAACAGATTTCCCTCGCCATCGGATACCTGAAGAAATGAAATATCAATCCTGTCGTAAATCGAATAGAGAATTATTATAATTAATCGTACCGAGTTTGAGGCGTCAAAGACCTCCGGAAATCCGGTCCTCGATGTATCGAAGAGGCGGTTGTAATCCGTATCAGCTTTAAGAGGTCCGTCGAATTTTCTTTCCACGATATTTCCGAGCAGAGGATTCGACGGTGGCGTAAAGTCAGACGGCGAGTCAAAAGTTCGTTCCACCAGGTCTCCGTGCGTCACGACTTCCGATACTTGTGGGTTTATCACATCTCCGCCGGACTGGGACGTCGTGATTCCATCTACTTGTCCTTTTCGTCTGCGTTTGGCAAACGCAGACCGCGGTCTGCCGGTACTAAACTTTGTGTGAGTTTGTACTTCTGCTTTTGGTCGCAGGTTTATCACCTTGGCTGCCGGCTTGTCATTAGATTTAAGAAACTCTTCTTGCATACGGAATAATTCCTCCTCACCGTCGCCGGGTTTCGGACGCTTCAAAACTGCTGGTTCCATTGTCTGTTGCGATTTATTTATTTTTATTTCTTATATCTCGTAGGATTTATTGTATTCAATTATAAAAGTACTGTAGTCTCTAAATCGCGGGGATTTATTATTCCACTGCTTCAAACCGATCGATAGTTAGCATTTGGTCTAATATTAAAATAGTAAGCTCGGAGAAATACTACTAATTATAGGTTAGGTTTCATATTTTCACATGTCCTTTGAGATCCGTTGCGAACTGGTAAATTGAGAGGAGAAATTCAGCGAGTCTAATTGTTTCTTGTTAGTGATAAATTTTTTCACGTATCACATACGTTCTTTAATAATAAATCGAATTGTTGACGCTCTCGTCAAACGTCAAATGTTGAGACTGTCGCACTCGGCAGTCAGCAGGTCAGCAGCCATGCTGCATTTTATGGTGCATTGAGCATTTGACAAACCTGCGAAGGTCGCGTCGCAGGAGGATATTCAATATAGTCTTGATTTTGACCCCCATTTCTAGCGGGCTTCGATCTTTTGAACTGAACCTCTGCTAGCAATTCGTAGGCTTCGATTACAGCGATTTTCATTGCAATTAATGCCGATAATTCTATTCAATTTTTGTATTCATTACTCAAAGGCCAATTCACATCGATCTCCGGGGTCAAAACCAGGTCTGCGATATGATCCGCCGTTTTTCGTTATTGGGGGATTCCCTGAGACCGGAAATTGACGTAAAGGAAGAAGGAGAGAGCAAATATGCAATTAAAAATGTCCAGCTCCCTCGACGTTTTTCTCTCGTTAATTTATTGCAAAGATTTATGATAACTATCAGTAACTAGAAACAATTAAATAAATATAATCGAAGAATAACAACTGTGTAGTTAATCATTTATCATTCCGTGTATTCCGTTATTTTGGATCCTTGACAATCTGCTCTCCGGCATTCAGCCACAAGAGATTTTCTCCAGCATCTAATTCTACTTCCTCCGTACCGGGTTTTGTATGGTGTGCAATAAGTCCTGCGCCCAACGCGTCTCCGACAATATTGATTGTCGTACGAAAACGATCTCTGCAATTAAATTGGTGATTATTTAAATTGGGTTATCATCACCTTCAAGATGTAGAGCAAAGATGGACAAGATCTTGGATGAGATAGTTACACTACACAATCAATAGCGACGATTAGCATGACGTCTTCAGCGGGAACACCAACGGAGTTCAATACCATGACTAGCATCACATAGCCCCCGTTCGGTAGACCAGCTGCTCCGATGCAAGATATCGTACAAGTTACACTGTATAAAATACAATAGTACTTATTACGAATCGGGAGAAAATTATTTCAAAGGTTCACAGACAGCACAAAACTGAAAATGACTCAATGTTGTCTAATTGCCGTCGTAAAAATGACGTATGCGACACTTTTTGACGACCAAATGTTGTCCAAGTCCAAAAAACAACACTTACAATTAGACATCGAAAAGTGTTGCATGCGTCATCTTCGCAACGACAATTGGACAAAATTTATAAGTACTACCTGATCGCTATTATTCTCGCCAATGAAAAGTGCAATCCTCTCAATTGGATGATAAAAATTGCCCCCAGAGCTTCGTAAAGGGCAATGCCATCCATATTTATTGTCGCACCAATGGGAGCAACAAATCTGGTCACCTTTCGGTCGATTCCAATCTTGTCCAGGCATCGAATGGTCGTCGGTACAGTCGCTGTACTGCAACGATATGAATGATATCCAGTTTACACAGATCGTCATAACGGTTTGTATGATCTGAAACGGAATTTATTCTGGTCCTTGGCTCCTAATTACCTCGACGATGTCGCAAAAGCAGTTACAATCGCTGGACCAATTTGAGATATTATCTTGTACGGAGACTTCTTAGTGCAAATGAAATAAATAAGAGGCAAGATAATGAAGCCGTGCAGGCTCAAGCCTGTGACAACAGTCAACACGTAGATACCCAGTCGGGTTATCATGGCGTTGAAATCATCTATACTGAGGATTTTTCCTGGTATGAGGAAAAGCACTGCCATCGGGGCTATCCTAAAATATTTTTCAAACTTTCAATATTATGACAAAAATCGCTACAGGTGGATAGATTCATTGTTCCTTAGGCATGCTCTTCGCACTTTATTCGGCGCGACCTACATTACAATCCAATTCATGATAATCATTGAAACCTCGGAAAGGGTTTGGAAGAAATCTACCACTGGCTTTCCGTCGGTACCCATTTTTCCCAGAGCGATCCCCAGTAACAAGCTGAAGAAAACTAGTCCCAATACATTCGTTCCATCTGTGTGTTCGCTTTTGATATTCCACTCGTGAAGTGACGCTGTTTCATAAATGGATGGTTGATTAAGTTACGATCTATCAGACGTGGACAAACGGTTGCTACGAACCTGTGCCATTATTCTCCGGTTCCTTTAGAACGGTGCGATACTAAAAACGGAAATAAATATAGCATTGTCATACATATATAACTGATATTTTGTAATATATCTCCTCAGGTATCTGATTTATACCTTACAGAACTTAAAGTTCTGAAGCTTTATTGCTTGTTTGTATAATATTGTGCGTCAAAGGTGATTATTTCACAATTTACAGAAGCTTCGGCATGAACGTGTGACGAAAAATTTATTTATGGTTTGAAATCGTAGGATTAAGGAACGCCTCATGCAGATAAGGTGTGCAAATGGTAGGATTAGAAAATAATTTATAAAATATATCGTCGAAAAAATCGCACCATTTTGAAGAAACAATAAAATTATGTTCCTTACTTGGGCCAGACATGCTGTAACCAAATTGTCCGGGAGTAAATTTCTGTAAAATGAATAAAACTGGTGAATATGATAATGCACTATGTCAATTCGTATTCCCAACGAGAGCGTGTATGAGCAGCTGCACGAAGAAAGGAAAACACAAATATTCACCGTAGCAGATCCAGAAGAGTGTCTGTGGTGACAAAATTTCTCGTCGACTCTGTGAACGTTTCATTACGATTCTGGTGCCATTCTCCAGGTCGGACCGTTTGCACTAGAGTAACACTCAGAATGATTCCCAACGTTGTAGTTACCGTGTAATAAAAAAATGCCCGAATCCCGATGCTACCTGTGGAACGACACCTATTATTCATTTTTTCAGATGAACGTTAGTTGTAAAATGTGAACGAATAAAGAAATTACCTGATTGACTCAAATCGTAGCTGGCGCTGACGATGCTCGATACGACTAACGGTAAGATCAAGCAGTTGACCATCCTGAGGAATAGCTCTCCAGGAAATTGGAGGTACATGATTTGCCGTTCCGACCATGGCTGAAGGGTGAATTTCTTTAAAAGCAACCCAACTCCAACCGCGACTGCGATGCTGACGAGGGTTACGATGGTCAACAAATTATTCGAAGCACACGATTTTATTTTACCCATTTTTCTATCACTTCTCAAGCTCACAGCATGATCACTTGAAACAAATTTTCAATCATTGAATAAATTAGCTCGGAGATAAACGTAGAGACATTTATAGAGCTTGGAACGTTTAACGATGCACCAAACCACTCGTCGAACGGACCGCAGCATGTGTCAGAAAAGCGGTGAAACTCGATTAGAAATTAGTCAGAAACTGTAAAAAGTTGTCACGCGTCGAGTGAAGGCCTAATGATTGGTTTATTGCTGTTCCGTAATTAGCGCTATCTGCTCGTCTTTGTCAAAAAATTCCAGTGTCAGCTAGCTCGGAGTTAGTGGATGAGAATTTGGGGATCAGTAACAATTGTCCACACTAATATGGTGTTTCAAATACACCAGCTATGTTTTCAAGTGAAAAATGGTCTTTTCTTCTTTGAATCAACACCGGAAAGAGAGACGGAACTCACAGCAACAACGTAGCAGTGTAAAAAAGACACGAAACTGATGACAGTAATGCCAGCTTGTTCCGGAGCTCAGCCACTGTATGAAGCTTTTGACAGAAAAGGTGGTGAATAGTATATTACGATACTAGTGCAAAAGGTCTGTTTTCGCACGAGTGGGAGGTTTGTCGCCCGAGCAAAGCGAGGGTGACAATCTCACGAGTGGAAAAACGACTTTTGCACATGTATCGAACCAAATTTTATATCACAAACGTGGGTGAAGTCCGATTATACGCACGCTCGCGTGCGTAAAGTCGCACTTCACGCACGGAGTGATATAAAATATATTAAAAATTTCTGATACAAACAAGAATAAAATTCACAAACCCCGGTGATTGAAATGGAATGAATACAAAAATCCTAATACATCAGACACTTGGATTTTAAACGAAGAGTTTTGCACGCCTTACATTACTTCACGTCACTGGCAGAAATGCATAAGATATTCAGAGGCCTTAGTAACAAAAAAAAATCAGCTAATTATGACAATATACCGAACATCGTCTTGAAATACCTTCCCAATAAAATAAGCTCGAAAACTACTGCATTATTTTCAATATCAACTCGATGAATAATACGTACTTCTCAAACAACTGCAAAACTGTTAAGGTGATAGCACTACTGAAAAAATAAAAGACAAAGATAGCACGAACCCACGAGTTACAGACCGATAAGCCTACTACCAAACATTAGTAAATTATTCGAACAAGTCATAAACAAATTCCTGACACAATTCTCTGTGATAAAAACAATCTAATACCCGACCCGAAAGGCAATTTAGATTTACAAGCTTCCTTATGACATATGTTGGTCACTCAACAACAATGAATGCGTAGCTCCTTGCTTCATCGACTAAGAGAAAGCATTTGCCACTGTCTGGCTTGAAGGGCTGTTTTACAAGCTGATTAAAAAAAAAAACAAGAGGTCAGAACATTCTGGTGGTTGGAAAAAACCCTGAATTTTTTAGTCAATTTTGAAATATTGTATGATCTAAACGAACAGTTATTGTAGCAGTGGAAACAAATTTTCAAAGAAATTATTATTAATTATCATACCATATGATTATTCAGCCTAATTTTCAAAACTGTTATATTAACATCCAAATATCAAAATAGTTCAAGTAAATTTTAATATACAAAAAGTATACGCATACATTTTTATGAAATTTCATACATAAATTTCCAACATGTGTCACACCATGGAAACATTCCACACTGGAATCGCTGTTATTCAGGGTAACTATTTTTTGACACTGTCTATTAACACCGCAAACGGAGTGAACTCCCTGGAACTACGCGCGGTGTTAAAATGGTGTTATACTTTCAACACCACTTTTTGACAGTGTAGGTATTTGGTGATAACTTAAAAGGCCTCTAAATTCCGTGAGTGCCTCATTCATATACCTCATTCACGAGCGGTTCGTTAAGATAAACTGGATAAATATCACTGACGAAAGATTGAGAAAGTCATAATACTACTCTGAACGACACTGTCTTGATGTATACTCTGCTGAACGTGTACGATTTTTGAATACGCTCATCGGTGGCTGTATCGCGTACTGATTGTGAGAGACACTACATCTGACAAAACAGTCTACATATTTATTGTTAACATACCTAGCTATGATTTTGAATGTGGACAATCACATATTCTGTCAATTGTCATCGTTAACAAAATTTGGTTGAACTGAAAAAAGTCCATGTTGGCCCAAATAGAGCTAATTTATAAAACTTATCATAATAAAACATTCGATTCGCCATATCCAAAACTTTCATCAGCTATGTTAACTGTGGATAAACTTTCATCTAGGCGTAGATAAACAAAGCGGATGGACAGAGAAGGTAAAGAGAAAGTATAGAACGCGGTTTTCAACTACATTTTCGCGCTGCGTTGTTGCACTTCAATGTCCAATGAGTGTCCCAAATAGTTGATGTTGCGTAACGATGCGAATTAACATTTCCCGAATATTCTCAGCCGGTGGATTGCAAGTGCAACAATTGTTGAGAGATTCGGATGACAATTTGGAAGTGAGTGATGCACAGTGCGTGCACAAAGATTAGACCGTAGCAAAATTGCAGACGATCAAACGGAGGATTTTAATAACGATAACAGTAAATCGCGACGTATGGAGCGCCCTAGTCTGTTTATACAACATGTGCAACGCGATATGTTTGTTTCTTTCGCAATTATAAGAGTGATACTCGAGGACCGCGGACTCGCGCGTGTGCGTGTACTTCAGATCGACGGGCTACACATAGTAGATAAAGTCAGCAGACATGTACACCTATAGACAATTCAAAGTGACGCTACAATCTTTGTGTAAGGGACTGTTTGGTTGATTGCGACAAGCCTCGCCGTAATTCATCCTTCTCGGAAGCCGCGATAATATTCCACGAGAAAATCACGGTTCAGCACGAAAAAAGGTTTCAAATGTCCGATGATACATTTCACGTCAGAGTGTCTTTCTTCGAAAATATGTTATCAACGCGTGCTGCACCGGAAATTATCTTCTCCAAAAAGATGTCGAGTTACTCCTATACACTGTTGGAAAAATTTGGAAAATTTAACACATATGAAGTATCCAAGTATAGATTCACTATATATTATTGTTAGTTTTATGTCGATATAACACAAAATTTATATAATTTTTTTCAGTCAGTATCACAAAAAAAAAATATATATATATATGTATTGAGATCAACACACAATTTTTGGTGGACCTGTTTTAACACTTTTTTTGCTAACAGTGAAGCATTCTTGAAACTTTGACTCGACTCGGTTCTTACGGAGGAGGCGGATAGCGCAGATCCAACAATAACGACAATTGACCAAAGAAAAGGCGATACTGTCTGCGAATGATGTCGAAATAATGATATATCGTGTGTCTAATGGCAGAAGGTCGTAAGCGCGAAAAAGCTATTTTGGTGGCAAAAAGTCGCATAATTTATTGTTTTTCACGCCATTCGCTCTAAAAATTGACAAAACGTATAGATGAATTAAAATTACGAGATCGGACGGATAGAAAAGGATAAGGAAAGGGTAGAACGGTTCTACATTTTGGAGCTGCATCCGATAAAGTCTACCAATATAATGTGCGATCTTCATGTAGCCATTTTTTGTTTCACAGGTCAGTGACAACATCGTTTTTAACGTTTCGGCCTCCAAGAGGGCCCTCTTCAGAAATAAAATAAGCCTTACATGCTTTCTTTGCCAAAAAAATATAGGAACTTAGGGTCTAAACATGTATAGGTACACCGCAATCGTAAAGGAATGGTTGTACGATTGCGGTGTACCTACACATCTTTAGACCCTAAGTTCCTATACTTTTTGGTAGAGAAAGCATTTAAGGCTTATTTTATTTCTGAAGAGGGCCCTCTTGGAGGCCGAAACGTTAAAAACGATGTTGTCACTGACCTGTGAAACCAAAAAATGGCTACATGAAGATTACTAATGAGGTCAAAAAATGAAGATTTAAGAAGATAATGCGTAATGTTGAATAAACAATTAATGTGTCATAAGAACCTTGAACGTTCAGGGTACTGTGTTACACCACCCTTTTCACCACCACAGTATAGTATAGACACCGAGAAACAGGCGAGAGCTAATCGAAAGCCAATATTGAATATTGCATCTTCGGAATTCCACTCGTTCCCACAACCCCGGAGATACGGATCCGAATCGGATAAGGAGACACTATAATGCAGAAGAAACCAAGTCCGTCTAATCTCGTCTCAGAACTTCAATAGAAATGAAGCGTAGGAGTGACAATTGAATAAGTGCCTCATTAGCTTATATTCTTTCTATTTGTCAACCTTTCTGCATATTGTAGTTAGCAGTAAGTTATTATTCCGCGATCTCGCTGACTGCGAATCAGAGTATCATATTATTCCCGTGCACAGGAAGTCATACGCTTGCACAGCAGGAATGTAGATAGATTGGATAAAAATTATGAATAACAAATTTTTTTCAGAGTAACACAGGTTTTTTTTCCGTTTACTATTTGCATATTACAGCGTGCGCCACCTCTTTTAATCATAATTTAGTCAATTATTTACAATATCATTATAATAATAATAATTATCAAACTACTTTAAACTTTGCCAACAATTTTTGTTGTTGTTTTATTTTTCTTCAATCTATCATTTATTTGCTAATTATACTAGATATTTTTCTCTCTATTAACTCGATTTACTCTCTCGTTCTTTTTTTTTTAATTTTTTTTTTTTTTTATAGCATTATTTAAATCACATTTTCTTTACCTAACAAAATCACACAGAAGTTATTATTTTACTTGTACATGCTAACTTTGATCTCGACGTAGAGACGTTATCGACATTTTTAAATTAAAGCTAGCATGAACAATGTGGTATTCTACACAGAATTAAAGCTATGCTATACAATATAAACGATTATTAAATATTAAATAGACTATCAATGTTAAATTAGACTTTTTGCAGTATAATAATTACTAAAAACCATAAATACAATAAACATTCGTTAATACAGCTAGGCCTTGGTTTTACAGTTTCTTGATCTTAAATTATCATCTATATTCAAAATATCTTTACAATTAATATGTTATACAGGCGAAGTTTTTAATACAATTTTTTCTTCATTAAACATGCATTGTTTCTTTAAATATATTTTTGTGCTGACTGCAAATTAAAATTCACTAATTACCACAATATTGCGTGAGGTACTTTGACAAGTACGGATTAAATATTGTAAAAAGGTCAATTCCATAAAATCATCCCATTATCTAAGACTACCAAACTTCGTCCAAATCTTGCCAGATCAATAATCGTACTACAGTTTTCAATGTTCGAAGAGAGATGAATTGGATACGTTGTTTCATCAGCGATCGAGTCAGAATATTATTGCAAAACAGAATTCTTCTCAAAATTAAAGCATTATGCAACATTAATAAAATCGACAAAACTTTGTCAGGCAATTATTTAAAGATTTTTCTCTTGTAATTAAAATATATAATAGTTGTTTACATAGTCAAATTGTTTGTTTGTTTGAATATTTAAAGTTTCTATCATATTTGTTCTGGTACCCAATTTGTATATTTTTGTATATGAGAATATTTTCTACCACACGAAAGAATTGACATACATAATGTTATACGATAGTAGTGTAGAAATATTTTATGTATATAATATTATATTCTAGAGGTCGTTTATTTATGTATTATGTTATTGTTATAGTTATATGTATAATTATTACTTCGCAATTAGGCACACTTTGATCAATTTTTCAACAATGTTTCCTTTTCATTCATATTATTATTATTATTATTATTAATATTATTACATCTTTATACTTTTAAGTTTGTTCGGAAATGAAGGCAAGATCAAGGTTTCGTTTCTTAAACAGTTAAAAAAAAATCTATTTTTTATACGTATTAGCTATAGAAAAAGATCATTTTCTTATAATTTGACAATGATTGTTTACCTACTTTTTTTTTATAATTTGTTTGTTTTTTTCGTTACTTAATTAATCCTG
The DNA here is from genome assembly GCA_018257835.1 of Euura lappo. Classification (NCBI taxonomy): domain Eukaryota; kingdom Metazoa; phylum Arthropoda; class Insecta; order Hymenoptera; family Tenthredinidae; genus Euura; species Euura lappo. The sequence continues at coordinate 645,425 of JAEUYN010000309.1, read as the reverse complement.
TTGGTAGTCTTTGGTTAGCTCGCATAGAAAGTAGATTATCGGTATATATCCATTTTGCATTTCATCCATTCAGATTGTTGATTAATTGGCGATGGAATGTGAAGCAAGTTATTGGAGTGTCCAGCGTTGAAGGGCATCACTGTTAGAGCATCTGTAAACGACAATATCAATGTGTTATTAGCTTATAAATGAAGAATAGAATTACGATTTGTCAAGTTTTCTAATCATTGAAGAGACTACTTCAATTAGCAATAGGACTTCTGATCAACCCAAAAACTGATATCGTGAAATAAAGTTGAAAAAATAAACTCACATTGCATTGAAAACTCCAGAAGCATTCCCAATCAATTCATAGAAAGATATTTCGGTATTTCATCCTCGATTTGCTATTTTCTTCCTTTGGTGCATGTTACAGATTTGCATTGGAATTTCGGTATCCTTAATTTTTTGTTTACTATTTATTCGCGTATTTTACTACTTCTATTTGCATAACTACAGCGTATCGTGATAATAAATACGATCGATTGTTGTGCACAATACATAAATAACTTGTCACTTATTTACATGTAGGCTTTCTCCACACCGATTATTTATTCATTCATTTGTTTCCTCATTTATTAATTTATTTATAGGAGATTTAGGCCATAATTTTACGTATTTCAAGCATATATGTATATAATTTTTTTTTTTTTGTCATGACCATTACGATGTTTCAATTTTCACACAATTTATTCTTATTTTTCTTCTTGCTATTTCCTTTCTCTCTCTTTTTTTTTTTACATATCTTTATACAATTTTATTTTTATCCTCAAATTTTTTTCTTCTTTTTTTAATTTTCAAATATTTTTGTTCGATCCATGTCTGCAGTCTTTATGTATAAGAACAATTTTGCAATTCTTTCATTACGTCAATTATTAGTATTATCATTATTACTATTATTTTACCTTTTAATCCTCTTCAAAATATAATTAATAGAATATTAGTGTGTAGTATTAGTGAGATCAGTACAGAATTTCATTACCAATACCTTTATACAAAGTTCGCTTTCTTTTCTCATTACGTTATCATCATAATTTATTTTAAATGTATGTATTATAATATGTATTTTATTTATACTTCCTTATGCAATTTAATATTTGGTATTATGTGTTAGGTTTACTTTTCATTATTATTTTGCTTTTTGTTCATATAATTCTCTCGCAATTATATAGTAATATATTATCTTTTCTTTTCATCATATTACATCATCACGTGGGTAATTTTCATCGCTTTTTCACTTGAGGCAATTTGATTTTGCTCAAATAAAAGGAGAAAAATTTATTAATCGACTTTCTTTTCTTGCTTATAAACGTCCGCCAGCCATTGTGTCGATTTGTAACATCTTCAGTCTGAGGTGTTACAAATTGAAAAGCCTAAACAAATAAAAATCAATCTTCAATAATTTACCGAAATTTCAAATTCAAGAATATAAATTACAGAGGCATTTGAAATAAAAGCATCCAGAATGATTTTTCCTTACTATATATCAACAATCACCCCCATAGGTTGGAATCAAACTTACTGAGAATTAATGACACGATTGTTTTTAGATTCGTGGAAAATTTTACTCCGAGCCGCTCACATACTTTGCCATTTAACAGGCACGTATCGCATCGCGCCATGTCTCGTGCTTTACGAAGGTCTGTTGATAACTCGGGGTATGATTCCCGACGGCGATGAAGCTAGGGATAGTGCGTGGATGATCGATGCAAGTCCACTGTAATAATTGTCGATAATATGACTGCTGATTGAAAGACAAATGAGCAAACATTGCAGAGTAGCCAAGCTTTTGAGTCGCGCGCTTCATAGAATATGACGCATGGCAAAATAGGCATAGCGATAGAAAACAATCAATCAACACACACGCAATAATTCTGGAAACTTTTAAGCAGCCTCTAACAAATAAATTTTTTTCAAACAAAACTGTACCTGCTCCTATAAAGGAGTCTCTTTGCGCGTCTCTGCCTTCCACTGAAATCCATTGACCCTTGTCGTAATAGGCTTGTTTCTGTTTGTAGCATTCTCGATACCATTTCTCACTCCAGCTACTAGCCTCATGGCTGGATTCGATACCAAGCCGTTACGTTTTGGTTTTGGATTACTGCTGCTGTAAAGCAAACGAGTGAACGATTGAACAAATCAGCGGCGCAGAACTTCTTCAAGTTCAAAATGTTTTCAACTCACCTCCCAGTATTGTCTGGCATGTGTTTAACGTTTCTTCCAACTCCAGCTCCGCTGTTTCCCAATATAATCCTCATATGAGTGTCCCTTGTGAAATGGGTATCGGCAGAATTCCGTTTATCGTCGTGCCCGTTTTTCTTATCTTTACCAACAGTCAATCCCAACATTTCATTCGTTAATTCGAATGGTTTAGCCCCGTCATTTTTATCGATTATTTCAGTTTTTATATTTATTGGCTCGTAAATGGCAGTCTTGTGATTGTACATTCCACCTTGCGCCTTGTATTGTATGCTTTGATTAGCAGTCAACAAAGACACACCCAATTGACTTTGTATAACACTAGCCGCTGTCTGAGCACTCGGCGGACTCGTGTTAGTTGGCGAATATGGAATCAAGCTGTCGCTCAATGGAGAATGAGGCGGCGACGCATAGATCGGACTCTGAGGTTCGCTCTTCAACGGGGATAACAGCTTGCTGAGAGGGCGACTTTTCGCTCCTCTGGAACACTGTTGTAGTTGTTGCGTAAACGACAAGGGAGCCTGTAACGATGAAAATGTTCATAAAAATGAATTTGTCGGGAGTTGAAAAATGTTATCGATGATAAAATCTGATTCAATTATGCAAATAATGAGGCGAGATAAATAAACAACCATTAAATTTAAGTAAAAATAATAATTATGAGATGGTGGGCTACCTACTTTAATTACCTGGTTGACCATCGAGTTCTGACTGAACTTCCCTTGATCGCTTTTAGTACTTCCGGTCAAATTGCTACTCGATTTACTGTTACTAGAGTTATTGCCAAGCGACACACAACTTCTTCTCTTGGTAGAATCTGGCGATTCTGCAGGACTGTACTGTGTCGATAACGGATTGAGAATTGCCGACGATGGCTTTGTCTCGGCGGTAGAGTTTGACGTGACGGAAGTCGCACTGCTGCTACCACCTGAAAATATAATGACTTAAATCAGCAAATTCGTTCATTTCTGCCAAGAATTTCATAATCATGATGAAACTGCCGAATTATTCGTTTACCTCCATTAATTGCTGGTCTCAAACTTCTCTGACTAGCTGTATGTTCTTCGAGCAGTCTTACGACGGTGTCGTGTCCGCTTTTAGCAGCTACTTTGATAGCGTTTCGTCCGCAATGATCAGAGTGATTTGGGTCGGCGCCGTGATTGAGAAGAGCTCTGACGCAGTGTTCGTGACCTTCTTGGGCGGCAATACCTGAAAAACGTACACATTTCTATAAAAATATATGAAATCACGAGTGCCTAAAGCCCCGAAAAGATTATTTCAACTCATGAAAACTCCTAGATCTGTACGTCCGCAAGTGTTTTATAAATTTCCCATGATTTGCATACTGATATGGCAAACAATGTATTAGAAATACTAAAGCACTAGATTCATAAGGAGAATATGAGTAATCACTGTCGCACCTAATGCGGTTGCTCCTTGATTACAGGTATGATCAGGTGTTGCTCCGTGCTCGAGAAGGAGCCTGACAATGGCCGCGTGGCCTTGCCACGCAGCAGAATGTAGAGGAGTTCTCCTTTCATTGTCGCAAGCGTTTACGCCAGCTCCTCCTTCAGTCAGAAGCAATGCCACCATCTCGACATGACCTTGCCACGCGCTAACATGCAGCGGAGTTCTTCCCTATAATGAAAAGTTCGATCATGTAGTCAGTTTATTGAATATAATATTGGCAGAAACATTAAGAGTGAAATCATTTCCCAAGATATTCACTTCAGAATCTCTGCTTTCTACGTCGGCGTGTGCATGTTCCAACAAAAACCTAGCCATGGCTAATCTGTTCTCCAAAGCCAGAATGTAAAGAGTACTTCGTCCATCTGCATCTTTGGCATTGACGTCGGCACTATGAGCCAGTAACACTCTAACTGTATCGTAGTGTCCCTCTAGTGCAGCTAATCTATAAATATGGAAAATTTCAATATTAATACTCTGAAATTTTAGAAGGTAGGCCTCAATTTTGAGAGATACACTTTTTGCCAATCCATTGAACGATAATGAAAAGCCAACGAAATGATTGATTCTAAGCCTTACAACTTCCAATCAATACCTCAGAGCAGTTTTTCCATCGTGCGCATGTTGGTCTATCGGTGCCCCATGGTGATCCAGCAGCCTTTCTACTAGAGCGCTGTGTCCTTCTTGTGCAGCTAACATGAGCGCACCTTTTCCGTCATTGTCAGTTTCATCGACTTTGGCTCCAGCTTCTAATAATGCCTCGCAGACATCGACGTGCCCCTCGAAGGCTGCATAGTGCAACGGAGTCCAGCCAGAATTGTCTCTATGCTGTTCATCCAGGCCTGTAAAATGTTGCAAAAATTTTAATTTATGCCAGTGCCTTTAAATATATTCGACGCAAAAGTAACAATCAAGGGTACCTCGATCCAGGAGCTGTTTGACCACATCCGTGCCGCCTTGTGCAGCAGCAACGCTGAGAACTGTTCTCCCTTCGTTATCTATGCTATCTACGTAGCATCCCCAGAATAATAATAACGCCACAACAGATCCATGTCCCATACTCGCAGCTGCCCATAGGGGAGTTCGACCCGTTGCGTCACAATGATCAACATCGGCTTCGTATTCCAGAAGCAGCTCGCAAACGTCTCTGTGGCCTTCAAACGCCGCAACCAGAAGCGGGGTCATGCCATCCTTGTCCTGATGATCCACAGCCGCACCGCGTTCCAAGAGTATCGTCACCACCTAAGATCAGACACACATAATTTAGTGATGGAGTCGAGAAGTGATGACCAAATAGTCAATTGAAATGTGGTGGAATAGCCACCTTGGTATAGCCGTGGTTAGCTGGTACACAGAGTGCAGCGACGCTGAGCGCAGTTCGGCCGTCGCTATCGGCGTGGTTTATTTCAGCCTGAAAGTCGAGTAGATGTTCGACGATTTCACTGTGACCCATATAAGCAGCAGCAATGAGGGCCGTTCTTCCCTCATCATCTGTTCTATTAACGTCCGCGCCATGCTGGAGAAGGGCTTTGACGATGTCTTCGTGACCACCCCAGGCAGCTGCTCGAAGAGCTGTGCGCTGATCCCAGTCGGCACAATCAACCATAGCTCCTCGATCCAGAAGCTGTTCTACAACCTGTTGAAATCGAACCAATTACATTCGATATTGTGATTTATGGACAAGAGGTGAGCATTGTGATTCAAGTAACGGACCCCGTTACTGCATTGAATCAGAATCTGAGAATCTAGAAACTTATGGACTAGAACAAGAACGTTAGTGTACATAAATGTGTTATTGCGGGTGAGTAATTATTAATCACACAAGCTCGTGGTGTTGATCCGGCAATTGAAAACGTGCATTGCAGACATGCTGAAGATCCAAGCTCAAACTAGATTCATCGATCTCACACAAGTTCTTAAATTCCATGCAGCTTCGATGACTTTTGCCGTTGCTAAACTATAACGAAGAGGTGCTCTAGAGGAAGCAGCTCTTCTCCGACCTTTTGAAACTCTTATCAAACTATCCCTGAGTTTAGGGTTCATAGACACACTATTTGATTAGTAATGAGTGACCGATTGTGCGGTAGTTAATGAAATGCGGCGTTGAATTTTGACAAACTCTGCAATACCTGGTACCTGTACAGCTAAACAATATTTTAGTTACTGTTTAACGCAACAATTACAATAATAACGAAGAAATTAACCACAACAATCAGAACGAAATAAAATAAACCAACACTAACTACGTCGGGGGTACTTTTAACACTGTTGAGGATGCGCGAGGATTGAGATGGCTGTAGTTGTACCTGGGTATGCCCGCCCCAGGCGGCTGCCCTCAGGGCGGTCCAACCATCGCAGTCTGCATGATCTGCGCTAGCTCCTGCTGCAAGTAGTACTCTCACTACATCTGCGTAGCCGTGTCTCGCAGCAAGGTTTAAGGGCGTTTGACCATGACGATCTGTAGCTTCCAGTTTAGCCTGTGAAAATGTGTTGAGATTAGAAAACAAAGTGTCGCAAGAAGCTCTTCTCTTCACCGATGAATCGTAGATTACCTGCGGGCAGGCAGCGAGCGCCAATTCAAGAAGCGACGCATTGCCATCGGCAGCCAGAGTATGCAAGACTGTACGACCGCTGGAGTCAGCCTGGTTGATGTCCCCGCTCTCTCCAAGAAGCTCGGTGAGGGGTTCGCCAAGAGATTCTTCCATCGGACTCACATCCTGCGAGACCTTTTTCGAACGTACGCAACAACAATGTAATTTCAATCTAAAGTTCATTTTTCGCCAATGTTTTTTGTTTTTTTTCGATGCAAATCAATACGGAATGAACATGAATTCAAACTGTGTGAAATAAAGAGAAGCTATGCTATCCGCACACACACACACACACACCGATGCAACGTTATCTTTGAGGTGAATGAAACTTGTGTTCGGTGACTAATACATGTTTGACCACGTTCAAGAATAGAAAAAAGTAACACATGTTAATCTGGATGATGTGATAAATGTTTATGCTTTGTTTACGTCAAAAAATACTCAAAAGTTTTATCGTAGATGCCTTTTCTTCAATTTCGCACACTGTGTTACTCTGATGCGATTATGAAGTTTTCCACGGTTAAAAGCATCCGGAGTAGTTTTCTTGACATTCAAAACAAGACGAGACTCGAGAATGATTGAGCATGTCTTATCTTATCGACAGTAAAGATTAGCAATCCACAGGGCGATTGTTCCTCACATTATCTGAGCGCTTTGTGAACTCGTGTAAACAGTCTGGCTATTGGCACGTATGTATAAACACTCGGACAGTAAAGCGTATGCAAAAGTACATCGCGAGTTCAATAACAGTTAAATTGATGATCGATTGCGCTCACCTGACTAGTGGAAACGACATCTCTGGTTGTGTCCTCCTCGACAATTTTCTCCGAAGGCTTGGCTCCGGCGTCCACCAATAATCTCAACAATTTAGTGTCCTGTCTCGGCCACAGTATGCAGTCGGAACTGTCCAGGTAACAGTTTTCTATCGGCGCACCACTGCCGATCATCCATAAAACCTGAAGCGTATGAGTATCGAGTGTCGAGGTCGAGGCGGTGGTGACGTTCGTCATGGAGCGTTGAAGATGCTGCCCAAGTACGCATATCTCATCGGAGTTTAATTCAGGACCGCGAAGAGTGTAGTAAGCTGAGAGCATGGCGTGACCTTCGGGGGCCGAACACAAGTACTTTTGGGTGCAGTGCTTAACGTCGAGGAGCCACTCGGCGAAGCTGTGATGGAATAGCATCAGCGCACCGGCTCTAGAAACGGAGATAACACGTCGCAGGAGGTGCAGACGTCGATTGAAGTCTTCTATCGTGATCGAAGTGTTCGCGGTCCAAACACACTTGAACAATATCTCTTGAGTAACTGGTAATTTGGCAGCAAGTATAACGTTCAGGAGAGGTTGAACCTTCGCGAATTGTTTTCTGCTGAACAAACGTTGACAGAGCCACAGATATAGTCCGTTCAGTGTTCCCGGTATCTCCCTAACTTCTCTCAGGACGATAAAATTCTCAGCAACACCGTCGAGTACTTTTTCCAAGTATAGGAAACAACCGTTACTTTTTATGTGCAATTGATTAAGCATCTCGGCAGTGTCTCTGGAGATGTGTTGCCTGAGTGCATCCTCCTGATCAAGTCTCGCCAAAATGTACTGTTGCACGTCCCTGACGACTTGTGACTTTCTAAGATCGTCGAGACTTATCTTTCTGAAACCTGTGAACATCCGCGATATCGTTTTACTCTGTCTCCTGGCCGTGCAAACCAAAAGCAACCATTGCGGAAACAGATGATGATGGTTAGCCAACAGCTCGGCTATCGTTCTGCTAACGTTGTCTCCCTCTCGCCTCGAGTCCCTGGTCCCCGTCTGCGGAGGATTCAGTATCTGTCCTTCGTCTATCGAGTCGACGAGCAGGAATAGACAACTCTTCGGAGGTTCGACTTCTAGTAGAGGAAACAGAAGCGCCTTTTTTAGAGCATCGTCGGGGTCTCGGTCCAGGACATCGGGTTGGAGGGCAGCCTGTATCTCAGAGTCTGTTCGCAGCTTATCGGCGTAAGATTCCGCGACGGCTTCCCTCGAGTTGAGCGAAGTCGTGCCGGTGCTCGGGGTCGGCGAGGCCGGTGACGAGAGGTGAATTCCGTCAGCACTGGCTTGCAGAAGCTGGGCCACCAGGGATCTGACGAATTGTGCAGGCGACAAAGACGCCTCGCTTCTAGCCTGGCAAAAATGTCTCGCCAACAATCTTCTGTTCAGTGTCCTTTGGTGACGGGCACCAGCGCCTGACGATGGCCACGCCAATTCCGCGCACAGAGCAGTCTTTCCGCTTCCGGGTCCCCCGACGATCAGAGCACCGCATGTCTTTGACGCTGGTCTCTGTTCTAGACAGTGGGACAACTTCATGAAGGCCCATTCTCGGCAGAAGAAACGCTTCTTTTCTATCACAGGTGCCGCCATTTTGCGGGGTGAACTAGTAGTTACTTTTTTAGACGAAATTTTGGCAATTTTTTTGTTATCTCGCTCCTCGAGTATAAACCGAGGATCAGTAGGAAATTATCCGCTTCCTGGAGCAGAGGCTTGTAAAAAAAATCTTGTCGATTTCGCAAATTGGTACATTAATATAATGTAGTTTCGAATATGACCAATTTTCGTCATGGAGCACGAAATTAGTCAGAATTTGATTCACGAATCCAAGTCCCTCGGAAATGAATGAAATTTCGTCGCCGAGTGCATAAAGTAGGTCATCTGGGTTATCGTCCCGGTTGAATCAATTCGTTCGGGACACGTGTTTCGAGGTAAAATCGATGCCGAAATTCAACACAAGTTTGGATTCAAGTGGTGCGTCTCGTCGCTTCGCTAACGTCGTGGTAGGAAACAGGAAGTTCATCCAAGCCCCAGGGGGCTCCGCACCTTCGTCGGTCTCCATCCGGACAACTCATCGCCTGGACTTGGGACACTTTTGCAAGCGTCTCCCCCGCATCATGACTGAAACAAAAGATTGAGTGAAACTTTATCGCAGTGGAGGTGACGTTTCCAGGATGTGCGTACAAATTACCCAGATGAGAATATCTCACATATCACCGAGAACAAAATATCTACAACCATAATAAAAGGCTCACATTCCTGACACAAAGGACCCCGCACCATTCTTATGCAAAATTGGCGTTCCGTCAAAAATTTTCATTGTGGACTATGTTGTAGTTTATGAAATTCTGAACAAAATTTCTCATTGTCCCAACTCGGAGAAATGGATAGTTTTCGAATAAAAAGCTCCGGAAGGTACGTTTGTCATTGACGGTCAGGCGCGGGGTATCGTGTTGATAGACGTGTCGATACAACAGCATAAACGCATGTTTCACATGAAATTGTATCACAAAGTGTCAATATTTTTGGAGAAAAGTAATACATTCCCTTATTGTGGTGTCGCTGGTGGCTATAGCAAGTGTTTACATGGAGAGGTCAAACACACGTATACACGTTATACCGTCGTTCTTTATTCAGTTTCGTACTTTATTTTCTCAGTCGTGCTCAGCAGTTCTGTCTATTAGGTTCATAATTGCTGTCATGGCTTTCAGAAATGTCTTGTCCTGCTACACATGTGATAGAGCATTTCAGCCAAGAATAATGGTACGAATTGATCGGGAGGACGATGTAGTTAGGCGGGAAATCGCTATTTTGAGACGTGATACAGCTGGTAGGCCTCCGCTTGTGGTGACCGAAGTCACAAGATTATGTACTAATTGCGCCAGGTCTATTATTGATGAAATAAGAGAGCTTGAGCGTGACCCTAACTGCTTGAGACTGAACGTTTTGAGCCAGTCTGCAAGCCGTAGATGCAGGATTTGCGACGCTGACCATGATTTGCACAGACTTTCAGTTGACTGTAGAGTCGACGTTTTCATACAAACTAATATTTATATTCCGGAATACATCAGATGTTGTCAGGATCACCTCGACAATCGCGGCTTTCTTTTAAGATTCTTATATCCTACTCTACAATTCATCAACAGGCCTTATGTCATACAAGGACCACAGTTGCAAATGTTTCTGACAGGCCTTCGAGATGTTGCAAGGAACGGTGCGAAGTATGACGATGAGAACAGTTTCACGGATTCGGAATTCGAAGTCATGACTGCTGTAACGAAGGAACAGTTTGCGGAGCTATTCACATTTTGTGACCCAGTGCCCAGAGCAGGTGGTCACAGATACGTTTCGAAGAAAAATCTTCTGACATTTCTGTGCAAGTTGAGACAGGGTCTTTCGGACGAATTATTGAAAGTCATATTCAATTATAGCAGCAGACAAAGCACCAGTCTTGCTATTTCTGTAGTTAGAAAATCCTTGATGATACGGTTTGTGCCACAGAACATTGGATTTAATGCCATCACGAGGCAGAATTATATAGCAAGACACGTAACAGACTTTTCCAACCAGCTGTATAATCCAGATCCAGCCATTCCGAAAGTTATTGCCTACGCCGACGGAACTTATAATGAAATTCCGAAAAACAGCAACTTCCGTATTTTGCGCCAGTCATTCTGCTTCCATAAAGGGCATCATTTTGTGAAGCCAGTCTTCATTGTAGCTCCTGATGGTTACATCCTTGACATCCAAGGACCCTACTTTTCTGATTCGCGGAATAACGACGCCGAAATTCTTCGTAATGAGTTTGAAAGAGATGTCGATGGTATGCGCGCATGGTTCCAAGACGGTGATATTTTTATATTCGATCGAGGATATCGTGATGCTGTGCCATGGCTCGAACGATTAGGCATTTCCTGTAAAATGCCACCTCTTCTTCAACGAGGACAGCGTCAGTTCACTACTGAAGAAGCGAATTCAGCACGGTTAATAACTAAAACGAGATGGATTGTGGAGGCTAGGAATGGTCATATCCAATCTATCTTCAAGTTTTTTGCTGGAGCTATGGCAATGCCACACGTTTCGAACCTAGGCGATTTTTATCGCATAGCTGGTGGTTTAATAAATCGTTATCGTGGTCATATCTTCATGGAGGGCGCAGATGCTGAACTAGGTCAGGCATTACTAGAAAGAGCTCGTGAAGTTAACGTTGTACAGGCCCGAGTTGAAGTAGAAAATCTTCAGACAAGGAACGCTCGATGGATTCACCTTAACCATAATCAAGTTGCTGATTTTCCTCACGTCACAATTGACTATTTGAAAATTCTTACTGTTGGTATTTATCAGGTAAGGCTAGCTCCGTCTTACATCCAAGACAAGTTACAGAGAGAAGAACTTGAAGTGTTCGAGCTAGATACACTAGCAGCTGTACCTGGCTTGATCTGAGTCAGGTTATTCTCCCGCTTTCGTAATGCGACAAAGTACCAGTTATGGATATCGTATAGAGTCGACAATGACATTGAAGATGTAGAAGAAGAAGAAGATCCCATTCTCGGTTATTACTGCACATGTAAATCAGGGGCCAGGACTCTTGGTACATGTGCTCACATAGCAAGTGTTCTGTGGTTTCTAGGCTACGCTCGACACGAACAAAATGTTCGCTACCCTTCAACTTCGCTACTGAACACACTATTAGACGCTGCAAGAAGGCCACAGCAGCAGAATCTCAATAATGCCCCAGAAATAATTGAAGGATGATTATATAGCGGGATTTAACATGTTATGCAATGAGTATGCTACTCAAATGTTGCGTAATTGAGACGAAAAAGCGGTTACCTCTCGGGTGAGATGTAAATATCGCGTTCACATATTACACTAACACGTTGAGGATCGTCAAACATGCGTTCATGCTGTTCTATCGACACGTCTATCAACACGATACCGCGCGCCTGACCGTCAATGACAAACGTACCTTCCGGAGCTTTTTATTCGAAAACTATCCATTTTTTCGAGTTGGGACAATGAGAAATTTTGTTAAGAATTTCATAAACTACAACATAGTCCACAATGAAAATTTTTGACGGAACGCCAATTTTGCATAAGAATGGTGCGGGGTCCTTTGCGAATAGACGACAGTTGCGAGGACTTAGCAGCTAACGAGGATAGCAGAAGGGGGGTGACGATAAACCAGTTCAACTCTTAATGAGAGTCAAAGATGGAGATAACAAGGTCTGTTCTCTTATCTGAGCAATAATCTTCGACAAGGTACCCCACATCCATTCTCGCTAGGAATCAGACCGAGTTTAATCAAATTGCAGGTGGGATATGGAAATAATCCCAGCAGAGATAGATACCATGACCGATTGATTTTTAAATGAAAATATTTCACGGAAAATGTATAATTGCTCTCGAATATTGATGAAAATTGTTATATTTGAAACTATCGATGGCAAATTTTCATCACGATAACCGATAATTCAGATACGCGGATATATTCAATCTCGCTCCGGCCTTTTTTGTTTGGCAGCTTCATATAGTCAAGTTGAGATATTTTACTTCTGCATCATACCTTTACCTAGAAGTTGAGTAAATTTGATAAAAATATGATAAAAAATGCACAAGCAAGGGAGAAACTTTTGCAGAAGTGGGAGGGTCGTTTTTCATTCCTAACGTACGAGACTGTGTTGAATTAGGTTGTAAATTTATACAGCTATATACATTGTGCTGTTATTTATAAGAAATATATAATATCGCTTGGGTTTATAGTTGTGATTTAAAGATGAAAACCAGAGAGAGAGAGAGAGAGAGAGAGAGGGCGGAAAATGGAAATTTATAACTTCTAAAAAATATGTGAAACCAGAAAGAGTATCGTTAATTTTAATTAATGAAAAGTTGAACCAGAGGTTTGATTGATAAAAAAATAAAAAATCATCACGTCTGATCGTTACGAAACGTACCTACATATTTTGCCTCACTTGCGCAGAGAGATTCTATAGGAAATTCACACGAGCCTTTCGGTACACGGGGCGGCACTCGACAGATTTCCCTAATGACTTTAACGAGGGCTTGTTTCACCTCGACAATATTCTCCAACCTGGGTAATGCACACTTCCGCATCACCCCCCTCTACCCTCGTGGGAATTTCTGTAAATCTGTCTCGTTTCCAAAGGCTCTTTACGTACGGCATCATACCTACATACGTACGGTATGTCCCGGAAGAATCGGAATTTGCAAACGCCTTGATTAATTAAATCTGTTACAGGTTCCCCAGTTTTATCTCCCTCGTCCCATTCGAACGGAAGAAAAATTTCGCCTTTTGTTCACATTTTTTCGTTACTGACAATGAATTATCCCGAGTACTGCAAGGAGTTGAGGAAATAACAGCGTCTCCGTCATGGGACAGAGACGAGGGTAAACTGTACGAACTAACACGTGGTTGACAATAGCCATCAGAGTTTCGGAGTGAATTCAAAGTTTAATAAACCATTGTTTACCCAACAAGCCACGTCGGAGCTTGACTTCTGGAGACGACGTGAAGTAAGTTGCTAAGCAAATTGCGTCCCTCCTCCGCCCGCGACGCTCAAGATATGGAAATTCTCCAACAACATGTTTCACGTTAATTATTTTCCCCCGTTGATAGATACGATAAGCGATTCTCGAAACCGTGCAAAATCAACGAATGAAAAATCTATTGCAACCGAGGATTGTAATTATAATTTGATAGAGTTCAATTCTCTCCGATCCCACCAGTTTGCGTTGGTTGGTAGTTGAATCCGAGTTGTCGGAGAAATTTATACCTTCTCAAGTGGATCGTGTGTTTTAATTAAAAGTCGTACGAGACGTATGAGGTTGTAACGAACCTTACGATTTTCAAGTCTGTGTCACTCCTTACAGTGCAGTAGGTACAGATGGAAAGGACAAACCGAAGGACACAAACTTGTTACGCATGCTTGACGAATCAAGTCCGAGTAATACCTGACATACACAGGTACGTCCATACATAAGCCCGTAGCGATTGCCCCGTTCAATTCGAACGCGGTGTACGCGTTGTGTGTATCCATATTTGGGAGGTTGGCCAACGGCAACAACTTTTATCCCTGTTTCAAGCAGGTCAGGCACACGAGGCCTGAGGTCAGATTGGCTGTCGACAAGCGTTTCAATACCGCTCGGGTATACATCCTCGTATACCTACGGACCTCAAACAAGATTAAACCTCGCCAATTTCCAGCGCACCGTTAAAACATTTCACGGATATAATATTTTATAACCACCGATGAGTCAATCGCGATGCTCTTATTCTCGCAGGCTATGGCTATAAATAAATCCGGATGCAGATTACGGTCCAGTTAATACCGCAAAATTGACTTCGCTCACTTCAAGTTCTATCATCAACCCGCATTTACTCGTTTATCTTATCCGCGAGAATATTTTGGCTTCTTCAATGTAGTTCAATGATGAATTTTCTCGTCACTGTTAGTCGCTGCAGGATAGCCGTATACCGTATACCGTCTACCAAATTGGCACGTAGCCGAGTATAATTTCCAGTCCGAAACCGCTTCTAGTTCGTTAGTTTTATCATTGATCGATAGCCAGCGGAAGCTTGGTACAAAACCGGGGTTCGAAAAGCTTGTGAAATAGAGAAAATGGTTTAGGTAGTTTGAGTTAATTCGTAACGAAGCTTAATTCTAATTCGATTATCCGGCACGCGCCGTCCCTGATCATCACTGAGCGGACAGAGGCAGAAGAAAAAAATATATATATGAGGCTAAAAGAAGGCGAATTTCGTGACGGAAAGATTGAATTAGTTTTCTGCTTATAGGTATGTGCGAGGAGATTCTTACGCGATATTATATTATATCCTGTTCCCAGAGAGGAGAAACACGAAACGATTCGGGGATTCGGATTTTGTGTAACGGTAACAACAACAATGACAAGACTAACGATATTATCGCAGCTCGATAAACGCGCGAGGGAAACCAAGGAAAGTAGAAGAAAAAAAATGAAGCTCTGAGATCTCACCATGATTTGACGTTTGCCAAGACAATCTGATATGATTGGAAAGACACGAGGCAATATTCATCGTTGACCTTTCGCCTATATCCACACGAGGCATTGATTTGTAAAGAGGATTGTTTTTCTTCTCTCTACTAGAATGCGATATTGCGCTTCGAGAATTCAATATAATCTTGTATGCGAAGAAATTAGAGGACTTTGGATTCACAGGGGAAATTTTGTCTGCCCTTATTTCACAGCAACAGTCTCGAAGCGCGCTCTTGGGTTCAAGTTATAGTTTGTTTATTCCACGGGTTTGACTTAATCGTGGATTCCCTGTTTTCGTGGATTCTAAATTCTCTAGAATGCGATGTGTCTACACGAATACACGATTAGGTATGTACATGCTCAGTAACTGATGATACTAAGCCTCGAGAAAATCTGTTTTGCACACATTGGACTGCGCGCAAGAACTTTACACGGTTGCAACGGATGTGATAACGAATGAAGATACGATATTGTGAAGTGCTAAACTGTCACATTAAAATCAGAAAAAAAAAACCACAAACACACTAAACATGTTTGATCCGCATTGACTGCATCGACAGTATCCAAATTCTTGTAGCTACGCCAGGGCACAGAACGAATCCCTTTTGCGACCTTTCAGCGAGCGAAGAAATTATTCCACGAAGTGGATAAAAATCTCTGTTGAGAAAACGACGACGACCAACGAGGAGGAGGCAGTCGTAGTCTTTTCAGATGTTTTACGACCAAGAGACAAAGATGGCGAGACATAGCGGATGAGCCAGTTTCAGTTGGCAGTCAAGGAGCAGAGAGCCTGTAACGTTGCGTGTGTAGTTTTATGTTCTACAAGATATACCACGTTGCAGTGCCTACGATTTGAAAAGAGAAAAGTAAAAAAAAAAAAAAACACGTGACATTAACGTTGTGTCAATCATTCATCCTGCGAGTACTGGGATCGAAACTATAGTCATTTTACCGAAGATTTTTTACTCAAACTTTAGAGGTGTACAAGCCCGGTTTTCTGTACAATTTACAAAAAGTAAGGTAGCTCCAAGTAAGAGCCTTGTAACTCTCACTGAACTTTATGTAGATTTTACAGAAAACTCGACTTGTTCCCTATTTTAGCACGGCACTTCGTTAACGCAACAATGTATTTTTTCTAGTGTATAATTCCAGTGTCTTTCAATGACATTCTCTGAGAATTCCCGGACTTCCAGGTTTTTCGAGGGGATACCGTGTATGTACGACAGAAAATTAGGTTCCATAAAATATTCACTCAAATTTTGACTGTGTGAGAGGCAATTCCTTAAACTTTCAAGTGTGAGAATCTAAACGTAACTTCTATAGCGACTTGAGACTTGCACTCGAAAAAATGTCTAGTTATAGTTTCTATTTATATCGATTGAATAATGGAATCAACTATTTTTCATAGCAGACCGAACTGAAATATAGTATTCCCAGGGCCGGTAGCATAAGAGGGCTCGGAAATAAGTGAGAAAAGTGAATTTTTCACTCCAAAAAGTGACCAAAAAGTGACTGGGGGGAAACAATTATTGCTCATCCACTACATCAACATCAAATGGAGTATCATCAATTTCGTTTTAATTTTAATTTTATCAATTGAATCATGTCTATGAAAATATCGAGACGTCGAGAAACAAAAAAAAAAAAACAGATTTGAGGGAAAAGAATTGATATTTTTGCCCTACGAAGCTGAATTATGACCAAAAAAGTGACTTTTAATGATCAAATATTGAAAAAAAGTTAGAAAAAGTGACTTCAATTACCAAAAGCCTGTACATGCAACAACGATAAGAATTCACTGTCATATAATAAATAAATATGGTGAAAATAGGAATTTGGTGCGATGATAAGGAGCGTGGAAACGATTCTACCGATCTTCAGAACCTTGCAGCAGTCCTACACACCATCTTACAGAACGGTAGCAATCTATTTCACGTGACAAATGGATGCTCCGTTCCTTTCGTTGACAGAGTATAATAATTCGTGGTTTGCCGCGGTATAGGGTAAAACTTATTTACCGCTAGGCGAAGCGTTGCGACCTTTATCCGACCTCTAACACGACCTTTGGTCGTCGGATGAAGTGACTCAAGTACACATACTTCTTCGTTGTACTTTGGCGCAACTTGCATACGCTGAAAGTTGTCGAGTTATCGCGTGTGCACAAAGTATTGGAGGTATTAGTCCTCGGTGTTGATCAGGCTCCCCATATGGGTCTTCAAAATTTGAAGAGGGTCAGAAGGGTCAAATTATAGGAAAATTATTTTTTCTTATTTCTTTGTCTACAAAATCGGGCAGTTAGAGGCCCGGGGCTGTAGCCCCCCCTCTAATCCAGTGCTGGTGTTGATAAAGACACGATAGCGCATCGGGATTTCACACGCTAACCGATATTGAACAATGTACCTTATAAGAGTAATCACCGCGATGATGATGAGAGATAAATTTCTTCCCACAGATTGCAAGAGTTATAACGGTGTCGTTGTGCAGTACCTATACTCGGCTCGTACAAGTTTTCGTACCATATAACCCAACTCTCCGTCTCTCCGGATGCGGGAATAATGATAATATGATCGTAATAACACGAACATGTACCTACGTTTCAGGGTGTGCTTAATCCCTGTAATCGCTGATAAATCTTTCATGTACGCCATCAGAATTCAAACTGCATACACCATGCGTTATTAACAAACTTCGAGAGTAGTCTCAGATCCGTTATAAAACGATCAACAGATATACTTAGTAGATGCGTTCCGTTCCGTCTGACTTTCGATATTGATTGTCAGTCCCTCACGTGTCGGCTCATCGTCAGCCCCGTTACTTTTAGGAATTGTCTACCTTAACGCCTCAGGCCTTCTCCGAACTGCAGTGCGTGATTCGAGAAAGTCCTTTTGTCATCCCATATCCAAAGTTTTGTTGCAAACGTCGCTTGAAGGTGTCAATTTGAAGACGGTATTAAAAATGCCCTCTTTAGACTGATTGTGAGCCATTTTTCTTCGCGGCGTTGTAACGTGAAATTTTAACGAGCTCAAACCACAAGAATACTCCGAGGGGGTTTGTCGGGAAGTAGTAGCCGCAGGTGAGAAATTCTAAGGAGATGTGTTTCAAGCCGGCAGTGCGAATAAAATGATATGAAAGCAGTAGACGAGATGAATGCGAGAGAGGCATAGTTTTACTTGAGGTAGTTCTCTGTCATCGACCGTTGCTTTTTTTGCCTCTTCGCCAAAAGTACTTCAGGAGTGTTGCCACAGTCTGAATAAGCCCATTCATGAAATCGTCAAAAAATAATGTCCCTCTCGGTATGCTTTGTGAGAGTGGAGCGAAGAAATGTAACTATTCGAACCGATTGAAAAGTGGGTATAGGGAATATTGGGAGACCCAAGGGTGGTGGGATGCAGGAGCACGTGTATCCGCAATGCGGGTCGAGTTCGAAGGCCAACTATTTAGTCGGTTGGCTCGAGTCACTCGTAGTCTGCAGTTTCAAAGTATAGGAAAAAAATCAAATAAAAATATATAATTCTCGAAAATCTAAGGCACCGTACATTTCGCACGATAGCAGCGTATATAATGACGTCCAAAAACGAATGTGATTCAACATTTATTCGATATTCCTCTGAATTGATAAGAATTAAAATTCTTGATTGCTAGTTTAGCAGAAATTAGTCGACTGTTTAATCAGAGTTTAATTCGATCATGAGTCGATACAGGTTCGTAATTCTTGGTAGGAAAAGTGTAACTGGTGCAAATATTTGTTGAGATTAATTCCGCGTTGAATTATATATGAAGCAGTTTAAGCCGTGAGTCATTCACTTTACATCGCCGACTGACAATGGAGTCAATGAAACGTTTCGTGTTTAATTGCAAATTATGAGCTCAGGCGAGTAAAATTTATCACCAGCAAACACGAACCCAGAGTAAGGAATTATAGTGGCGTCTGAATTAGTGTCGAACTAAAGTAAAAGAATGCGCCTCTTTCACACAGGGGACGGATTACGCGTTGAGAGCTTCTGAGTAAGATTAATAGATAACGTTAATCAGTGGGTAATCAAGTTGAAGCCTCCGGAATTCAATCGTTTCTAGTTTGTTCAATGCTTCATGAGACCAAAGCGCTTTCTTATCCAGCGATAATTAATTTCAAAATGAATGAGAATCGAGATATTAATTATTCCGCATGAATAATTATCATCCGAATAATGACTGTCAGAAGCAGGTATTCGGTTCCCAGGATTACACGCACGACATAAATTTCGTGATCGTTTTCAACGACGAAGATTGACACACAATCGAATTGATTATACGAAACAACAATTACCGACATGACTATAATGAAACGGATAACGAGGGTAACGCGCGGCTGTTATTTTATCAATAATGTTCAATCATTGTTTTTCTATATAATTTGTTACGGACAAATTGCGACGCGTGGACGAACCTAGCCTCCCGCACGTATCGGCGGTGGTAACTAATTTGCTACAATCTGCATCGTTGAGACACAACTGATTACGAGTGGCAATTAGTGCGGTTCCAACTACCGCATGGTAAATATAGCTACGTAACTGTCCGTATGACCACCGATTTTCTCCTATATCAATAATAAACGCTGATTTACGATTTACACTTGGGTACAATGAATAATAAACGATATTGATGATGTATTTTCTTCCCTATTGCGAGTAACGATCAAAGTGCGTGACGTCAATGTTTGCTTCAATTTCTAAACTGCACATTGAATAAATAATCGAATGTTGATTAGAAAATCTTCACGATGAGAGAAATGTTTAATATCGCGAAAGCTGTGAATGAACTAATTACTTCATTGTCACGGTTTTTAGATTATCTCTTACTTTCACTAAACTTTCTGCACGTTTTCCATGTGTGTGCATATCAGCGCGAAGGTGGGAGAAACCCTCTGATACACCGTAGAAGCAATTAACCGCAGAGATATTAATCTGTTGTTTAGCCGCGATACGACCGCTGGTTAATAGCCGTATGCATTTGTTTCAATTAAATCATATTCACCCTGCAGAGAACTGCTAGTACACACTTGAAACTCTGCAACTTTGCACGCAACTTATCGTCGATTTTCACTCCTGTGGTTTTACCGCGCCAAATTTCTAATCATCGTCATTATAAACTCGAGGATTTCATCGAGTTCAATTATTATCAATTTTCCTCACTTGATCATCGTTACGTAGAAAATATTTTATGCATTGATTCATCCCAATGCGGTGCAACGGTAACGGCAGCTGCACAAACATGCGAAACTAACGATTCAGTCGCAGCATGAAACCGTGTACAGAGATCATTAAAATAATGACGCAAAACGGGTAGTGAGAGTCATACACTCGTTGAATACTACATATACGAGCCAGTGGAGGAGATTGTTGGCTCGTTATACGCGGGCTATTAGCCACACACGCCTTGACAAAAATTTTGCAAAATACTTTGGCCACTGGTTTTACCCAAAGGTGGCACCAAAATGTCTCACAGTGTCATAATTATCATATATCATATGTCATATGAAATTTGAAAATTGAACAGTTGAAAATTTCGCGTCGAAATATTTTTTTTTTCTTCTTTTTTGCTGTGAATTTTCTGTACCAAAAATTTGCTTCTTTGCTACAAGGTACTAAATTTTCGGCTTTAGCCTAAGAGTTTTTAGAGTTTCTCAGTGGCGCTCGTCAGGTAGATCCTCCAAGAACCCTTGGATTAACTGGCTAAGTAGGTATATCGATTTTCTTAACCCAAATAGTACCAGCTGACTTTCTGTCTTTCTCGATTAAAGACGCAGATAACAGACCCGAAGCAGATCGGATATACAGCGCGAGCCAGATGCTTGTCATAAATTTAATCCTTCAAGAGTCCCGCAAAGAAAAAGAAAGAAGTGCATGGTTCCCGGAGATTAGAAGCAAAAGTTTAATTTTTGTGAAAAGAAAAAAAAAACACACGAAAAGCTCTTTCCACCGCAAAGTTTGCGTTAAACGGTTTCAAGTTCTGGAAGGATAAGGCGAGAAAGAAGGAGCGCGATGAACCCGACTCACGTTTAAGTGGCTTGTATAAAGTCAAGAAAAATAAATCAAAGAATCTTCAAAGCTGTTTTTTTTTTCTTCGCCAAAACACGAGGCAAAGACCTGAGAACATCAAAAGGATATGAATGTGGAAAAATGAGCCTCGCTAGAATTTCGGACATTAGAAAAATTAATTTTTCGCTCAATCCGAGACCCGGATTTCTATACAAATTTATGGGTGGAATGGAATCGGAGGGCGGCGAGGTGAGATCCACCAATTAGACGGCTTGTTGGGCAGACTAATTGATTCCGCAGGCGCTAATCTTTGTAGTAGTGCATGCAGGGTTCCTCGGTTCCACATTGGTCTATAGTCGGTCGACTGGGTAAATGGCTCGGGTCATAGAAGACCAGAGACCTTAATCAACCCCTGAAGTTCGTACAGCGACGCACTGGATATAGAAGGTATATGAAAAGCTGGAAGGCGAGCGGTGTCTGAAAGCGCCGGAGGCAGGAAGTTCATCTCCACGTAAAACGAGGAGATCGAGTAAAGTAGAGTTTCCGTCTACGTAGCAGGATCGCCAAAAGGGGTTACAAACAAGGCAGCGATTCACCTGCGATTAATGGAGATCGAATATAGTGGAATATCAGACTCTGCACAAAGTGCGGAAATTAGGCGATATCCGACAACACTATCCAAACGCTAGAATTAGATACACACCCACGTCCGCCGCGTGGCGCCACTGAGCGACCGAGTGATTTGAAAGAAAACCTCAAGGCGGAAAGCGTACCAATCACGATGCGCGCATGCGTCGATTTTTCTTTCCCTCACTGTGTCTGATACGTAGAGAGGTTAGAGTCGTTGAATTCGAAAGTCAATCGTTATTACAGGTCGACGAATGCCAACGTTTGGTTTTTCACGTGAAAATGAAAAACGGTTCAATGAATCGCGGATATATTCAAGCATTTCACGTGTAACCAAAGCTTTTTCCACGCGATTAACGCGTTTCGCGCCGCGTTAGACCGCAAATTCGAATTTCAAACGTACGGATGTATGAAATAAATTTGCGAACCCATACTTCGCAAACTCTGGTTGAATAATCACTGTACCAAGAGCGAAGGTACCTCGAAATTACGTGTCTGAAAAAAATATACATAGGATGTTCACGTAGAAAAATATTGCGTCGTAAAAATCTTTCCTCTCTTAGGTATGTAGAAAAATTTTATCTTCCAAGAGAATAAAAAAAAGCTCACGATCATACGAGTATAAAAAAAAGGTGGTAGTTAACACGAATGTACGAGCTAGAAACTGGAAATTAAGTATTCTACAGACGGTGAGAAATTTTTTTATTCAAAAAAGTAAAAATAAAAATCCCATCACATTTTCCCATCGATACTGAAGTGAATTTCAAATTTCTTTATTCAATCCACAATGAATCCTTGAATATTTGTTATCTTTAGTTGATAAAAATTTCAAAATCAACACAATAAACTTGACTAGCTTTTGATCGACGAAAGAGCAAAATTACTCGTGAAGTACATTATATACAGGTAACTGAAAATGTTTCAAAACTTTTTATCACCGATCACCACGACGATCGTAAATTTTCCCCCAATCGTTTCATTTTAGGGTTCGATCGTTCGAACCAGCCCTTTTGTCCATTTGTCACGAGTCTAGTGGAAACGAAAATATCCTTCGATCAAGTGACCGGTTAAATTAACGAGCTTATGTCCTCAAGCGCGGTTTACTTATTCCCGCATCGTATACCTCGGTCTGTTACACGTTTGTTTCTGCATCGACTCTTGCAATTGCCGATTAGATTAGCGAACATGATTTTCCAAGTGCATTTCTTGGTCGTTTCTATCGATCGTTTAGTACTTGAAAGAATGTGACTGATGATGAGGGATAGAAAACAAACCAAAAAAAAAAAAAAAAAAGATGATGAAAGCTGTATAAATTCCGTATACGTTTTACGAACGACGCGCGACGCAGTAAAAAGGATAGACTTGTGGATAATTTACAAGTTATAGAACAAATCGCGCTGCAACCTGCTTCATGAGAGTCGGTGAAAAACTTACATGGGTAGGTAAAACGAGGTACTACATACCTCTATCTCGAGGAGTAAACCTGCTCTAAGCTCCATGGCGTATATAGTATATATACCGCGTGATACGTACTGCAGTGTTAAATTTATCGTATCATTAAAATAGTTCGAGTAGTTTAGCACCGTAGGCGTACGCACAAGGCGATCCTATCGGATTCCTAACATCACGATCGTTGCAAAACACAAATTTTATTAGTCGACTAAACGCCCACCGCCACCACACACTCTATACCTACTCGTCCGAGTATCTCTCATCGTTACCATACAAGCATTGATCAGATTCTCGATCATGGCGCCTCAGTCGACGACTATTTAAGTTCATCTGTCACCCTCGTCACACAGTTTCTACTAGAAAGTCACAAGGAAACAAATTTCCGAAGAATTAATCATTGGAAAGGCTTTTCACAAATAAAGGTATTCCTATTTCAGCTGACAAAACTTTCGGCTCAATATAATTTACAAAAAATAATTGCAATTGATAGAAATGTTAATTTTTTTAAGAAGGAAAACGAAGAACATGAAAATATGTTTCCATCGAAATGGAATCTCTAGAATCAAAGGCACGGTGACGGTCTTCGATTTGTCAATTTTTTCAGGATCACTGACGATTAGGCTCTCACTGCACTGGCCTGGTCGAAATCTGAGGAGTATGTTTTTGAAGGGCGGCCGATCAGGATATTTTGTCGACGTGCGGATAACACATTTCAACAAATTTCTTCACGATTCCATGCGTTGCCTGCGGTCAGTGGTGACCAAGTTTCAATCTCTTCTGACCGTGTGATGAGAACTCTGGCAAAAGTAATTACCGGTTTCTGCCCAACTCCACGGTTCAGAGAGACATAAACTTTACCTGTTTAGGGGTTTGGCGTATAAGGTATATCCGGTTTGGGGTTCTGGCATGAGAGCAAACCTGGTTTTATCTAGGCACACCCGGTGGCCCAGACCACAAACACGTTTCATTAGTGGTTAGAGACCGTTGTTGGCCAGACGCGATATAGCGTCTCCCTACCTTCGAAACCCCGAGGAAGCAAGGCAAGGGAGATACGCTATTCGAAGGGGATGATACAGGTGATAGAACGAGATGCGAAAACGCAGCCCCCCTGTAACTCGTAGGAAATAGGTTGGCTTTGGGTGTCTGGTTGAAGATGAGGCTAGAACAGCCACGCGATAGGGTTTCCAGAGCTTTATCCCCAAAGGTGGAGGAGACCAGAGAGTGCCTCAAGGAGATTTAGATTAACCTGGTAATTGGTGAAATTATTTTCCCAGCTTAAAGCCCAAGATTACCAACAGATTGGATCTTGCCAAGATTCGGTAAACGCTGTGCCTAGAGCATCGCGATTGCGAATTGGTAACAATTTTAGCACCAAATCTAAACGGCATGAAAACAAGAAGAAATAACTCTTAATCACTTTGGGGAATAGTCGCACGAATTTTAGCTAATTACTTTGTACCCCCTCTAGCTATGCGACCAAGTCGTTAGCCCTTATATGGTCCTAGGCCCTTACTGTACTGTATCGACATCTGATTTTTCTTTCGCTTTATATAAACCTGTGGGGAAATGGAATATACGACTTCGCCATAGAGGCTTTCGAGCAATCTCTTGATACGGCAAAGCTTTGAATGTCAAGCAAACGGAAAAGAAAATTGGATGAAAAAAAAGAGCAAAAAAAAAAAACGAAGTACTTGAAAGGACGTGGCTGTAAATACGGAAATAACTGATTCCAAATGTAGTAGCTCGCTTCTTTCGCTTCAGGATTCGCAATATCGTCTTGGGATCTTCCACGCTCTATTGTTTCTACTACTTTTTTTTCCACGAAGATGAAGCAGCTTCGGGAAATGTTCTTCTTCAAAATCTATGTATGTATTCGTAAATCGTATATTTTAACGAGTTATACACTTGTTTTTTACATCTTCAAATAAATAAAGAATAAAAGTATAAAGTAGGTATATAAAATATTTTCTGTACCCTCGCGGGTTTGAAAAGTTTGTAAAATGTAAAACGTAAAAAGGACAAAGGAGTGCGACCTGCATCGATCGTGTTCAGCAGTACATAAGATATAGCCATTTCTTCTTTTCCATCACTCAACACTCTTGTGTGAGTCGACTTTGCTCTCAACGAAAATACGATATAATAAGTTTTCTAAAACTTCTTCATACATCGCACGCGACACGAGCACTCAAACTTGAAAACTTCCAGACACGAAGACACTGTATCAATATTGAACGCGATATACTGATTCAAATGGGCTTCTTATAAAGAAATGAAAAAACGTTTCTTTCCGAAGGTTCGTTGCCCTGAATTAATCCGTAAAAATTCAGAATTCACATCTTGTTCGATTCATGAATAAGATTGAATTGTATGCATCGCTTCCAAAGGTATCATCATAGGCTGGGTAGTGGCACATCGTGCGAGATATTGAATAGCGCGGGCTTGGTGTTATTATGATGTAACCTATTGTACGTAGTTCTCGACCTATTTTTGCCACGCCACATTGAAGTATGTATATAGAAGTTTATCATTCGATACAGAGATGAGACGAAGGTGTGTATAATAATGATACAAGGGTTGGTGTTTAAACGCCGACCGATTGTCATGGGTTGTTCGGTTGTCTATTCGCTACAATCACAAGCACACTCGTACAGCTACGTACGTATATTGAGATTTCGATCGTTTGAAAATAGTTTCTTCATCGTTACGCGACCCACTTTGAATTTCTATGATAGACCGAAGGAGTCTATGGGTACAATGACGCTGCTGCTGCTGCCTCTTTGCTAGATTGGTATCCATCTCATTGACGATCAATCGAACGAACAACCATCAATATGTACATACCTTCAATCTTTCAATCTCCTCCATTTACCTCGTGACGTTCATTCCAGCTTCTCAAGTATTTCAGCACGAAGGAAGGAAGGAAAAATTGCTTGAAATATGTTTCGGAATCGTTTCAAATCGCATTAAACTGTATGAAATCACTTTAAAATCGCCTGAAATCAAGTCGATATCGTTCATCAGCCGATCGTTAAGAGAAATAGCCTTGCGATTTTGAAGTTTTTGCGATTTCTGAGTTGAGAATGATTAACGAATGGGAAATTTTGAATCTACTGACAAGATTTCATACCATGGATCCTCGTAAAAGCTTATTCTTCCTGTCGACTGGTTTATTTTTACTTGTATTGTGAAAAGTGATATTTATTATTCATTCCATCCTACTCTGATACGTGTACCTCGTCTGAAATCCTTCTGACACATATACATGATTCATAACTCCTTTCAAAACTAGTTGAAATTTTGATAAGACGTCGCATAAAATATTCAAGTGAGCGTATTCACGATTTTGATAACCCATCCACAATATCAAATATATTTTTGTACGAATAAATCAATCAATCAGATCATTTCGTTGGTATGAATCAGTCCTGGCTAACATAAGCGGATTTTCATTATGTCTGCCTACTCAATTATCAATCCCAACACTGTATCGATCAATTAAATTAGTTATATCAATAGTTTCCCTCTCTTGAACTCTTTGACTGGGGGGATTGATCATATTTATTCATTTTATTAACTTGAATTAGGCCTTGAGGCGTTTGTCACCGGCCGAGTACGCACGCACGTCTAATTATTGACCCTAAAGTGTGACCCGAGTACTTTGAGGCTCTTCAAGAGTCACCGGGGTCACATGCTACCAGCTAGACTCTATAAGGGAAAGGGAAGGACTAACCGCGATGACTCTCTCTCTCTCTCCATCTATCTACTATAAGAGATTCCAAGATCGATATTACGTTGCGTATCACGTAGTTACGTCATATGTCCAGAATAAAATGAGAGCAAACGAGAGTAAACGAGGTTACGTAGTATGAGGTATAGACACAATTTATTACACTCTATCTCACCACATAACTCAAGCTGCCTGCACCACGAGGAGACCTTCTGCTACAGATTTGGAATTTTCAACAATTTTGTATAATTTTGTTGCGAGATGAAAATTATTGATCGTATGGAAATTAGACAAGGGATTAAAATTGATTTTTTTTTTTCATAATATGGGTACAGTCGAACCCCCTGCGTTCGAGCGAATGAGTGACCTTCCCCAACTCCCATGGTTTCGACGTTCGAGTGAGATATGGAGAGTGGAGGGGGTGTATAGTAGTAGCAGAATCCACGGAGGCCCGTTGCTGCAAACGGGGGTTCCACTGTATTCATTTTTAAAATCTTGAGGAAAGCAAGGTGGTGCATATTACGATGGTAATAAGGCCGAGACCCAACCCGGTGCATAGTTGCTGCAACGCAACGGCAACATCAGCAGCACCGGTATCACGGCAAAAGAAAGGAAATAAAGATGCAGGTTTGAGAACACACAAGCTATAGAGAGTATACTTGCAGTATATAGTCGCAGACAGGTTTTATACTCGACGAAAAAACGGAACTCACTATATATGGGGTGCCGTGACGTACACAATTATTATTTGTTTGTTAGATAATTTTTAGTTGTGTTTTTTTCTCCCTTTATTGCAAAGGAGCCAGAGATATGAAAAGGCTTTTTTTACGCACAATTGTTGACAAGAATAACAGCAAAAAAAAAAAAAAAACCTTGCAATTATTATTATATTTTTTACTGTGTTAATTAATTCTTTCGTTCGTGATTCATGCTGTTAATTAATTTAAAAATAGTGAATTATCAAATTTTCAACCATTATTATCATTTATCACTGTTCAATTCAATTTGTTATTTTGTGTTCCTCTCCTTAACTCACCTTGAATCGTCGTGGAGATTGATGAAAATCGACGAAGCCAACTTATCGAACCTGAAACAGAGAAAATTGGAACAAATTATTATTACAATAATCGATCGATCATCATAATTGTTTCAATCCTAATTCATTATCCGCATATTCTCGAGGTTTTACACAGATTAAAGTAAAATCACATCAATCCGAATCATGTTTCGCACGTAATTGCGGTTCTGCGTCTACCCAACACAACTAGCCTGTAATTCGAGGGGTTATCCGGTGGTAATTGGCAATCGTTAGGTAATTGTTGAGCCATCTAGTTACCGTTTGTCATCGGGATGTTGATGAATAAACAAATGAGCCTGCGTATTGACTTCGTTAACAAGCCCCAAAGTCGATACGAGACGTGGATATAGGTATAGGTATATCGTTTTTGAAACAAATGTTTCAGATAATTGGTTCCGAATTGAAATATGTAGAAATAGGAGAAAAGTGGGTAAAGTTCAAGCGCCAAATGTATAACGTGGCTATAATAGCCCGAGGTGACACTTCGCCTTTCTTCAATAAACGACCGAAGTTTCATTAAAGTATAAAAACCTCGACGAAAAGCATAGGTCGTCGAATTGAGAAATAGCGACGAAATTTTAACCGCGGAAAGTTGCAAGATCGCGTGTTTCGCACTTTGGTGTTATTTATTACACACCCACGTCGCATATTTTATAGGATGTATATACTATTCGAGAATCGAGGTGAAAAAGTGTTTATCCGAAAGTCTGGGAATTCAAGATTATTCACTCCGTTCCGCGTATAATCCTAAAAACTCCTCAATCCTGCCTATTAATTATGCGGATAGAATTAATTGGATTACTTTTCAACTTGGCTAAGAGAATTTCTTTCTATTGGAGCTAAAATTGATTCTCTCTCCTCAGAAATAGAGACCGAATATATAAATGCGAGACCCGGAAGAAGAAATTGCCTCATGTCTGTCTCAAGGATCAACCGAAGATCCGAGGTAATCTAAACCCCTTTTCTAACCTGAGCCCCTTCCTTAAAAAGGACCCAAAGGACTTCCTGTTCCGATTTCCATTGTACAATAGCCGGCAGGAAGGACGTGCGTTTGAAGTATCCAACGGGGTTAAATTATCCGTACAATAATCTCTTCGACCATAAAAAGTATCCGTGACGTTTGTACTAAAAAATAATTATTGAATGAAGCTAAAGTACATTTTTTTTTCGTTTGTTATGCTCTTTTGGTCAATATTACACATTTTTCTGTCAACCTAGAACGAAATTATTAATCGTTCCATCTCCACAAATTAAGGTATTTCTGTTTTTCAACATGACCAATTTTCGTTGCATATTTTACAATGTTCAAAGTATGTTTCATAATTTGTTCTGTAAATCTTAACAAATGTTCATCTACAGGTTCCACAGAAAAACGTACAATACAGTCCGTATACATTTTGTAAATCCAACATTCCTTTTTTCGGTACGACAATATCCAATCCACTACCTGGACGTTTTGCACCAAATCTTCAAAAGTGACTTTACGAATATTGTTATGGGAGTTGGTGCAAAAAGGTACAATCTGAGAGCTTTTGGTTTTGAACATTATATTACAACCGTTAAAATGTGCAGAGAATTAGTTTTTCCGATAATTTTTTTCAATATTTCGCAAGACAAGTAAGAAGAAAATAAATTGTCAATCCCCAATTGCCAAGCCGCAGCGATAATTGACACAAAACTGCGAACCAGTTGCTGGCTAATAACTGAATCCAACGATGAACAACAGCTAATGCATCACTTTACCAAATGATCCATCACCCTGGTTTGACACATGTCTAGACAGAAGAAAAAAAAAATGCAAAAACTGCCGAGTGGCGTTTGTTTTATCTAAATTGTCACGCAAACAAGGGGCTTTATTTTTTTTTAGATCGTTGGTCAAAACTGATTGAACAGGATGTTTGTTCTTTCATATATTGTTTTTTCTGTGGCGTTCCTTGTTTTTTTTTTCACGGGTAGTAAAATCTACGGGTGTTGAAAAGGGTGAACGAGATACCGAGGAAGAGGGATGGAAAAAAAAAGTTCAAACAGCACGTGGTGAAATGCGTGTTACCCTCCTTCGGAAGGTTTCATCGAGTTTTATGTGTTCCTTAACTCTGTAGTCTAAAACCTAAAGCTAAGTCTAAGCCTTTACGCGTGTCGATATACGAGTCGAAGTTTAGACGCGGGTAGAGTTCGTAACGTAAAAAGCGAGGTAAAAAGGTTCGGCAACATCTTGGCTCTGAGCCATAAAATTTAGGGAAACTGGAGTAACAGCAACGTGGCCAACCGTAATCCATTGACACTCGGAATAACGTGTAGTCGTAGTCGCAGTCGCATAAGACGCAGAGAGAAAATCCACTCCTGTTATACATTCTAGGTCACGTTGCTCTGTAACAGACGAAGCTAAAAGTGAAAAACGTAGGAGGTAATTTCACTGTTTCATGCAAAAAAATATACGTATAATCTAATATATTTCAGACATTTCCTTCACGCCCCCATCATTTTTTCTTTCTCGTTCAATAAATTCATGTTTGAACTGAATACGTTTTCGTTCAATGTCAAGAAAAATGAAAATTTGACGTATATTGAACAAAAAATATTCCCATTTCAATCAAAATTTTCTTTTTTGCAGACAGAAAACCGCCACGAACAGAGGAAATCGCGATATCTGATGATTTTCCTTGCAGTTTCAGAACCTCGTGAAAATTACAATTCGAAACATTCTGAAATATAGAATGAATTCAAACGATTCTCAATAAATTGGAACAATTTTCTTTAAGTTTCCATTTCTTTCAGCTGCTTCCTGAATTTCCTCGACTCTATTTCAATAAAAAAAAAGTTATGTTAAAATGCAGAGTTTAAAGATCTCTGACACATGAAATCATAAGAATTCAATAGAATCTCCTTCTTCATTGCGGATTTTGATGTACTATCCGGATGACATAATCATTGTTACATCCTTGGCGATTCCTGAAATCTCCTCTTTCGATCCACGGATTGGTTTAGGCTATGTGAAATGGATGTTAGCCAAAGGCGTCTTGCAAGCCTTAAAGAATTTTATGAGAATTTTAGAGACGAGTGCAGCATCGCCGAGGTCTAGGTCGGTTGAATTTCATGCTCCCTAAAGCAAATAAATTTCCTTTAGAAAAGCGGTTTGAGTTTAGAATAAAATAGTCGGATTCTGAAAAAGCCAGCCGGCAGTTAGAGGTCGAGTCCGCATATAGAGGAGCTGTTTTCCCCCGAATGGGTGTAATAAGGGTTTCTTTTCTCAATATTTATTGTCCCAAACCCCGAACGTCTAGAGAACTATACCAACGAAATAACCAATTCTCATCTCATTTCACCTATACAATATTGAACGTGGTGAAAATAAAGGCAGAGACGGTACACACTCAATGTACAATAGAAGTCTAGAACTTCGTCAATCATTAATTATTCCAAAGTGCCACAGAGGCAGTGACATTATTCGAGAACGATAGTCGTACGGGACAAGCAAACAACAAAGAGATAATGAACGACGTTACGTCTGACGATGTTTATAGTTTTGTCGTTTATAATGAAATTTCGGACCATCCATTGTTTCCGTTTTGTCTGCGCGTATTGATGGAAAAACTCTGACAAACAGAAGAAAAAAGAAAAACACTTCATTTCGTATTGTTATAAAATAACAAAAGTTTCGTGTCCTGTTATACCCCGGTTGGAAATCACAAAAGAATTACTTTATCTTCCACCACATTGAGATATCCGGGGAAGAATATAAAATGAAATAACAAAATTTAAAAACGAACTCACTCTGACCGGGTATGTATGACTTTTGTAAGGGAATATAGGAACAGACAACGAGCTGAAACCAAACAGTATAACGTAGGAATACAGTTTGAAGAACGTGTCCGCTTTGAAGCGGTCGTAATCACTACGAAAATAATTAATGACACAGGCGTAATAACCGAAAGTCCGTAGCTTTAATGTATTATTATTAGCCCCGGAGGAAGTATCGTACGAAATTACCACATACAGACTTCCGGAAGTTATAAGCTCGTTCTTCAAACTCGACAAATATATAATCCGGTACGTCTGCACGATGCAGGATCGAGGTCGGTCTTCTGTTCGCTGCAGACTTCGTATTAAAACGCGTTGACAGAACTGACACGTGTCAAAGGAGTAACTAAAATCGACACAACCGGAGGAGGGATTCAAAGTCTTCAAGGTTCCAGAAATTCCTTTTTTTTTGTGATCAATTCATCTTCTTTTTACACTGCCCTGACTTTTGAGTCTGTGTATTTTCTAAACGGTTGATCCTACGTGAAAACCTGTTGAAATCTTTTTTGTAGAGAATTTAATGATCTTTAAAATTGATTTCAATCATTTTTGACGTAGGAGTAACCGGACTTGATATATCGGTGAAAAACAGTGGAAACGTTCTTGATTCACCTTGCCAATCAACTAGGACTTGAATGATACAAAAAATGACGATGGGACGAAGCGCGAAGATGCTAGTGGCATGAGAAAAAGTTGAAAAAATCAATACGAAAATCCCCCGAAAGATAGACTATAGAGAATACCTTCGTTGAGCTGACATCTCAATGGATGGAGGTTGATGGATACGCTTTAGTAGAAGCTGATATTTTATCCGGTTCACTCGGTTCGCAGTCACTCGCTCTTACATTCTATCTTGTTCGGCTTCGTAGCAAAATAATGGATTTTGTTCTAGCGTGAAAGAAAGAAAGGACAAACGGAACATCAGGTATAGACGCAATCGGTCAGATAGCACATTTTTACCCTATTTTCTACGCGTTCTAAAATTCAATACGTGGAACAAAAAGTTGAAGCACGAATTACGCATAATTTTGTAATGTCTGCACGATGTTTATGACTGGCTTATGACTGACACAATAATCTCAGGATATGGAAGTTTGTGGTTTTTCCGTGAATTTTATAGGAGGAAAATAACACTCACTCTGCGTTTTATCAGGAATTTCAATAGGAAATTACTCGAACCTTGGTACAATCGGTAACTTTGCATAATGAATGCTTTGACGATTCAATTCAGTCATAATAAATAAACGTGGTCTAATTTCGAACTACTTCACCGATGATTAACGATTGATGAAACGGAAATGAGTAACGGATCCTAAAATCCGCGTTTTCAGCGTCGCGTCACTCGCGACCTTCCCTGAATATAAAAATAAATATTTTGTAAAAGAATCTATGACCATTATGTTCCATCCAAAAATACACATCTGTGTTTCCCATTGAATTTATGTCAAGGAAATGAAGATTTGGGATACCAAAGCAGGCGACGATCGGTCGTTGTAATCGATAACAATAAACATTTTATCACCAGGGTAATAAAGTACATTGAAGAGAAAGGTTTTCATTGTATACCTACAAGCGAAAGGAACGATTGTGATGAAGAAAAAAAAAAATTATAACAAACGTGAATGCACACTGATCTAGAAATCGTAAAGTTAGATATTTAGGTCATAATTATTATAGCTACAAAACATTCCCAACTATATTATATCGGTTCAAGTATTTTCAGATTTGGTACGTATCCATCGATAATCAACTAAGATTTATTCACTGCTCGACTAGATTAACTCGGCTCTCAGTTTGTCTCACGAAATTATTCAACAACTTTGCAAATTTTACACAAGAAGCTTCGCGAGATGGCATAACTTTGGACAGAAGAAGCGTGCGCCAAATGACAAAAGACGAATTTTTAAGTAGACATTTTCAGCCTTGAAATGCGTTTTTTACCGTCTCTCTCTGCATCAATTTGCCTCGGAGTGACAGAGCTTGGAAGAAATTTCTTTTTTCAACTAAAGAAAAACTAGCAGTGCAGTATTTAGTACAAATTTCATTAAATTCAAGCTTCTTCAACTATCGGTAACCCTTAATCTGTGCGAAGTGATTATCTAAGAGATTGAGAAGTGTTTGCTATACACGTCATTCGAGCGAAACAATTGACGAAATTAAACGTAGTTTCAAAGAAAATCAGACAAATCGACAAGCTTGTACATTTTCATGGTACCTACAAATGTGTTTCTTCCCTGCCCTACGTCATTTGCATGGAAATCAAACCAAGCGGTGACATATTTTTCTCCACGTATTCAAGGGAGAGTTTTTCGAAAGTCGAGAGATCACCACCACAATTCACTGTTACGGATTCTGATTTCTGTGTTTCATTCAGCATTCATATCTCCCGGAAATAACAAAACATATATTAAAACCGCAACTCTGACGACCAACTTGCTGCGGTATAAGAGAACGAGTTGTAATCAGATCGTAGCGGCGAAAGGGACGTGGTATAAAAGAGTTGGAAAAACACCGTATATATATGTGTTTCCTGCATCTGACTTTCTCGCATATTAAACCGTGAAACTGTCAGCTCGAGTTAGACTGGGCAGACGCGTTTTAGATTAAAATGTAATTTCATACGGAACGGAGCTACAGTAACCCGTATGCAAAGACCGAATGTTCCGAGGCTTCTTTTTGTCTATCTTTATCTCGCGAATATCAAAACGTAGCGTGCACATGGCGCACGGTAATATGCGATCGTGAAAATATTACCGCACACGCTAGTCTGCGAAGTGAACCAGACAAAAATTATTTAATGACATAAAATCCAAGCTATATCTGTTATCTACATATATATCCGTGGAAATTAATAAATTATACAGGAAGTGACAGTTGTGAAATGTCAACCAATTTCCCGTCCACATCCCTGCAACGATATATATACATATACATGAAGATATTGTGTATGTATGTACATAAAACTGTGCAAGGAAGTTGGTAAAGTGAACAAAGGACCGTCGGTCACGACGAAGGACATTTTATATCTCACTGCTGTACACGTCCCCTGGGAGTTTTCATATTTGATATTCAAGAAAAAAAGTCTTTTACTCTACTGTAACGTAATACCGAGAGATAGAGATTTCA
Organism: Euura lappo; assembly: GCA_018257835.1. NCBI lineage: Eukaryota > Metazoa > Arthropoda > Insecta > Hymenoptera > Tenthredinidae > Euura > Euura lappo. Next base: position 610,467 of record JAEUYN010000309.1, on the reverse strand, counting down.
ATAAAATCTGAGTACATCCAGATTCTGGATACTCGCGGTGGTCAACGGACGAAGGAAATTTCACTCTTCGGTAGGAGAATAGTCTGCTACTAGAAACCCCAAAACCAGATAATACGCGACGCGAAGGGGATCAACGAGGTCCTGGACCATGAAAAGGATTTCGTTGGGTAAATTAAGGACCCCGAGATCAAATCCTTAAATAAATATCCCTGATACCCTAGGATTGGCGGAGAAACTACCGTTTACGGGATCCCAAACTTAAATTAGGTATATATGCTGTCGGTACACCGGGGGAATAGAAAGATTTTCTACTTGGAAACAGTAACGATTTTCGAAAGGTGATGAAGAACACACCGAAAAATTACATTAAATGAAAAAAAAACGGATTTTGGAAGTACGAAATTGACACAGTGAAAAATGGCTTTAATTTTTTCTTTCTCTTGTAAACAAATTAAATTTCAAAAATATATCGATTTCCACGGATCTTTATTCAAATTTGTGGTGTCAAATATGATGGAGAATATAACACACTAGGTTTTCGAAATCACAAATTCGACGTAACAAAATGAACGAATTCCTATTGTTACTGAATTTTTTATGTGTGATACAAACGACAAATTGTATTCAAAATATACTGAATTTTTCTATTAAATTATTGCTTTATATATGAATTGAGGAATCAAAATTCAAACCAATTATTTTGGAAATTTTTACAGTGTTCACAGACGCAAGTGAAAAACTGATCACAGGTTGAATGTCTAAGAAAAACAAAATTGAAATAATGAAATTCAACCCTTGAAAATTCTCCTCCTATTATTTTTTTACGGATAATTTCTCACGGAGTTATGACGTTTGGGAGACCGAAATTTTTCAAAGTAAGAAGCACAAAGGGTCTGCCCTCTAAGTTCGTCTATTATATCTTGCTCTCATTCTTTTGGGGTCCTTGTCGTCATTCCCTATGGGTTCCTGGAATCGTCGGCAACACAATACACGGAGGGACTCTCGCCTTCCCGCCGAGCTTCCCGCCTCCAATAGCAACGGACGTTGGGATAACGGACCGGAAGCAGCGAGGGTCTCGTTATCTTTGGTCACCCGGAAACGCCGAGTGATGTGAAGCTGGTCGTTATCGCTGAGGATATTCGTTTTTTAACTTTTTTTAATACGAAAATTAGGTCAGTCACGTTTTCATCTCGTTTATCCCTTTTTCCTTTTTTTTTTTTTTTTTTTTTGATTCAATGTAATAATAATAATAATAATAATAATAATTCGATACAGAATTCCACGGAGAGTATTTGAAATTTGATTACCTTGAAATAAAATTGAGTTTCCCTTTTCACCACCGCGAGGATAAAAATTATATCCTACGCTCTTATACTCACAAATTTTTGTTTTTTTGATAAGAAAAAAAAAAATTAATCCTCGAGTCGTTTGAAAAGGGTGAGGGATAAGACGGAACGCGCGGGAGATCCCAGTTGGGAAATTAGAACGACAAAATAAACTCAATTTTCTCTCATCTTGAGGTAAAGGGAAGATTTTATATTTCTCGCCCTTATTTCCGCTCCTCCGCTCTTACCCAGGTTACTTTTCTCTCTGAACCGTCGACAATTTTCATTTCTCTCTCTCTCCCTCTCGCTCTCATAGCTATAACTTCGCATAAGGTTTGTCCCCACCTTTTTCCGGCCGGAAGTTTCCGCGCCTACTATAAACTGGTAATATAACGAAAAAGGGTATGCTAAAGGAAAATGGAGAAATGTGTTTTAAGCGAGGCGAAAACTCCTAGCAACAATTATGAACGGTAGAATTTTAATTACATTCGAAAGCGTTTCACGTTGTACTAAATATTGCTGTTTTATTAACCTTTTCCACGAGCATTATTCCCTGTACACAGTCTGTAGACACGTCACACAGATTCGTAATTTTTCTGACAATGAGTGAAGGGAGCCTAAATCTTATTGAAACTTAAAAATTCAATTTTTTGTTTTTCAACAATTACTAAACATACCAATAAATATTCAAATTCAACGGTAATAAAAGAAGTTTAGGATCAGCTTGTGACTTTTAGATATGTAATTTAAAAAATCATACGTTTGCATGTGACAAATGATAAAAAAAAAAATTCCAGCACCAGATTTCAATTTCCCTTTAAATTTCCAGGTAACTTATTGATAAAGCTACTCGGTTTTGTTCTCAAAAAAAATGAGCAGAAAAGAATTAATAATTTTATACCTTTACAAGCAAAGCAACAAAACACACCCTTTAGAAAAAAAAAAAAAAAAAAAAAAAACAGCGTATCCATCAATCTCCATGTATATAAGTTTTCAGTGAAACTCGATTTCTGCAGAATAGCACGGAGTTACAAAATTCCTCAAGATTAGTTCCAAGTTTTAAACTTCAACTGAATATATATGTACGACCATCATCCTGTTACAGAATTATGAGACAAACTTTTCCGAACACTGGGTAGATTGACTAGAGTTTTTTCTTTCTCTTTACAGCTGTATAGTATAGACGGCGGTGTATTATTCCAAAAGTTTCAGCCTCAAGTATAACATAGAGACAAAAATTTTATATCCAAATGTAGATTTTTTTTTTTTTCTTACGTAGTTTGCGTAAAAAACGTTTCGCGAATGGGACAAACCTTTCTTTTTTTTTTTTTTTTATTCAAGTTTTCCACCCTTTTTTTGTTTCCCTTTTTCTTGTTTCTATTTTTTTTTCCGTCTACTTTCACAACGTTTTTCCGAGTCAGGTGCGATTCTGAGAGAGAAAAAGAAAGAGGGTTCGAGAAAGATAGTGAAAAAAGTTTTCAGAGTTCTAAAGTGTTGTTAAGTAGATTTGAAAAACCACCTTTGAGATAAAACGAAGAGAAAAAAAAAGTAGCAGTATCTTGACTCAGAAAAAAAAAAGTGAAGAAAAGGTAAAGAAACGTCATTAATTATAACCGCGACAGTTTTATCTACATCTCAAAAATAAAATGAAAACTTTTTGTCAAAAAGCTTGAATCTAGGATTTTTGTTTATTTCACACAAGAGAGTAGAACAGATTTTGTTTATTTGCAAAGCGAAAAAAACCGGAAAAAACAACAACCACAGAAAGAACAGAAAAAAGCTCCGCGTATATTATTATACCCGGTTTTCAAGAGGCATTGTCGGTATAGCCCTTGGGTGTCGTTGCAAACGTAGGTTTCCGAGATAACGTACCAAAAGGCGTAAAACGGGGTTGGAGAATCGGGGTAGCGCCTGGTGACGTAACAACAGATGGCGATAACGCGGCTATACCTACTATACGCAGTATAAAGCCTCCTCGCTCGCACCGCGGAGATTTCGAAAAGTCTAGAAAAAAATAAAATACGCAAACGAATGAGAAAGCAAAAAAAGTTTGAATCCTAATTACAGGATTATAACGATTTTGCATTTTTGCATTAAAAAAAAAAAAAAAAACCCATTGGTTTCTACCGACACGCAATTAATTAACCGCTTCATTAACGAAATCCTCTTTTGACGTCAGCGCGGTATAGGGCAGGTTCGTAAACTCGTTATACAATTTTTTTTTCTTTTTTTTTGTTATTTTTTTTTTTCATTCATTCCCCTGGGAAAATAAAAATTCTCTCGATAAAACACGCGATTCGAATGAATGTACGACCACTTTCAATGCATCACGCAGCCAACGTTGTATTTCTTGTATTTTTTTTTTTTTTTTCTTCAAATCTGCAGCAAATCCATGGGCGAATTCAGAATCTAGCAATGAAATGGCGTATATAACATGAAACAATGAAAATCTCTGTACAATTCATATAATCCCTCACGATAATTGAACCTCGTTTGAAAAATTTTTGACATTTCGTATTTTGAAAAGCGAAAAAATAATCCAATTGTTGGGTCACGAATTTCATCGCAATTTATGCGATTTGCAAAATTACGAAACACAATTTCGGTAGTTTCAGTCTTGGAGGAAACTCTTCACCTATATCAAAAATGATCTGCAGAGCATTAAAAATATTTAACAATATAAAAAAATCAATGGCAAACTGAAGCAGGGCCTCACGTGACAAGTTTGCTGATTTTTTTTCTAGAGTATCGTTCCGTTCTCGGTTCCGTTCGATGCATAATTTTGTGAAAGCTCAACGGTAGGATTTTGAAAACGTCTTAATTGGTTGCTTTTCAAAGTTTGATTTGAAAGAAAAACAAACAAAATTAAATTAAAATTAAACAAAACAGGACATCAAGAAACCCATAGAAGATGTGACATTGTTCGAAATGGTCTTTGGAACACGTGAAAGAATCAGTATTCACCTTCAATACTTAAAATCGGAACATTTGATAGCAGGATATTTAAGTTGCAAAAAAAGAAAAAAAAAAAATCGTAAAACACTGACGCAAATTATTGTCGTGTAGATATTTATGCATGAAAAAGTGTTCATTGTGTTTTTGATTTCAGATTTCGATATTCTTAATTGAGTTTAACAAGACACGCAATCAATTTTCTCTGACAATGTTCGTTGCTCTCACGTTAAAAAAAAAAAAAAAAACCAAACGAAACATCCAGCCGTAGCGTTACCGCAATTATGTTCGCCTTTGACATTCATGGTTTGGTAGTTATCTATAAGAGAGAATCGTGTGCGTGACAAAGCCGAGGGTACACCATGATATCTAAACGGCTGTGGTACGTATCTAGATAGGATAGTTGCTACAGTGTATATATTCAGAATCGAGTCTATTCCATGGTGTCGACTCGACTCGACTCGACTCGAGCGAGTACTGAGCAACAGTAGTAACCCAACTGTGTGCCCAGTATTGTTATCAGACGTCTCATTGTCTTGAGGCGTGCCACCGCACAACAACCCCTCCTCAAAACAATGGGTTTATGTGCCAACGGGTCGGGGCATAACTGCGTATACAGACAATAATTACACACACATGTATATATTCATCTGAAGTTATGTAGGCACCAAGAGAACAAACCCACTGTACATACCTATGACTTCTGTACGAGGTGAGAAAGAGCTTAATTAATGCCGCAGGAAAGTGCATCGAGAATGACACAATTCGTAGTCTCTCGCCTCGAGCTTATAAAACAAAGAATATTTATATATGAAACGTGGCTGAACACCATTGAATATATAAATTTGCAGAGTAGAGAATATCCTGACGTGATAACGCGCTGGTGTGAACATTAGCTTGATTAAAGCGTTTCAATTAGAGTGCAGATTCTTCAGATTCTAAGGATTCCAGAGAAAATCTAAACCCGTGGTGAAAGAAAGAAGGTAATATCGAGTAAAATTGATTAGGATTCTTGAATAATCTATTGGAATGAAGAACCTGACAATGAGTAAAATTGTTCGAGTGTGAAGGATTTGGTATCAGGTATGTATATAGCGTAAGCCGATTAAACCTTTCGACGATCGTCTGCACAGCGTAGCTTTTTTTGTTATAACGATCACAGCAATATCGAGGCATTATAATTATCCTCTAAGTACGCGTAGATGTAAAATTTAAGAATTTTTTTCTGTGGAGAATATATATTGACTTGAATAACTTCTTAATTCCTTTTTTTCAAACTTTATAACGAAATTAATATGGAAATTAATCCAGCCGGTGTTGTTACGACCGTCTAGACTACGAGACCCGCAGGAACCGAGGTGTAATATTGAAAGGACGTATTCAACACCCTGCCTACACTTACGTTCGTTGTAACACGTATCCATACAGTGAAAAAAGGTTAAGTATTAGAAACTTTTTTTTTCATCGTCTGAACTTTCACACAACAAAAAAGTCTGCTTAAAATCAGCACCGCGAATATTGCACCCAGTGGAAATTCAGTAGAGTTGAAAAAAAAAAAAATCACCAACGTTATAGTTAAGATGGTGAAACTTGTAAGATCTAAATTTTTAATACCCTCATTCCATCCTTTTTTTCTGCAGCCCCATCGCCTCCGAAACAAATTCAAGTTCATTTCTTCATTTCAAATCGATCGATTCCCTTCCGAAGTAAAGAAACACAGAGAGTTTCCCATCCCTTGGAGGTTGACGAAAGGAACTTCCGTTTCGAGTCAAAATTTACGCGCCTGCGTCTCGGTAACAACGAGGAGGAGAAAGAAGTAGAGAATGGTCTTTTGCGAAGGTATAGGGTAACACAAGACGGAAGTTGAACAAAGGCCGAAGCCACGCTCTACAATTTCTTTCTGCGAGTTGTAGTAATATCCATGTACCTAGTATACGGACTGCGAACTGCAGCTGTAACGGAGTACATATAAGAAAACGAGAACGAGAACGAGAACGAGAACGAGCTGACTTCGTTCTCGACACATTGGATATTAATTTAAGGAGAGAAAGACAAAAAAAAGAGAGAGAGATAGAGAAGAAACTCGTGTTTCTCAAGAGTTTCTAATCCCAGTGGACATTGATTCGTTCGTGAGAAATAAAAATAAATAGAAGAATAGAAGAACGTTCTGTAAATTGAGAAACGTGAGTACACTATCGATGATCGCGAAGAGGTTAAATCTCATCGCGTCCTATCTGTCGTTTCAAAGAGACGTAAAACTTTCCTGAATCTTTGAATGGTACGATACGCTGGTACGCGCTTCTTCCCGAGAATTCGATACGATACATTCACGTACCACACCGCTCGTACGTGATCGGGATAAAATCGGGATTCAACCCCTTCCCTTCCCTTCACCCGTCACTATATACGATATGGTCCTGTTAATCTCGAAATAAGAAACGCATGGTCCGAACCGAAGCTGATCAGCGTTATCTTGGGATCTCGCATGTAAGTTTTTTTTTTCTTATTTTTTTCAAACTTCACATACTGAAAGTTTACGGAAAAATAATTAAGACATATTTTGAATTTTTTCAATTCTTTGATATTGTTAGAATTTAGATGATTGTGACGTCACCGAATTGAATTGCCCGTAACTTATATGATTATTATTTTCGACGAAAAATAAAAACCACAATTCAACTATTTCGAGTTATTCTACATAAAACGTTTGTTAAAATTGAAATGTGAAAAATCCGAATTGAATAAAATTTAATCCTGATAGGATATACACGTTGACATATCGTGTGGTCGAGGGGGGTCAAGATTTGTGGGTAAATGTCGTTTGTAATACGAGATATGGTACCGCTTCTCGCTCTCTCTCTCTCTCTCTCTCTCTCGGCTTTTCACGCGCGTTTGACAAATACGATGTTTTATTACAAAATAATGCAGGCTTATCCCGGTATTACGTTATAGGTATGATTTACGGTGTCGACACACATACACACCACATACGTACGCAGGACTCTGGTCGGGTGGATTTATTCACACCTCATGGTTATAAGTTTCGTTTTAACGAAGCATCACAGCGGAAAATATCCTCGATCACCATTCATCCGTGATGCAATATCACAGAATGTAACAGACCCAGGGAAATGAAAATATTATCTGATTTTTGGGTATAAAAAACTGCCGTCAAACTACTAATTTTTTGGTGCCAAGGAGTAGAAAAAAAACATCCAAAACAAAAAAAACCTCCACATTTTTCGATCTTGAAAATAGTTTCACTAATGTTTTCGGTGGTCCAATTTGAAATTTTCAGGTCCAAAACGGTTCTGTTCTGAAATTAACGGAGACATTTTTTTTTTCATTCAATCGAGATAAAATGAAGTATACATCATAAAAGTAATTTGTCAGTTTCACAATAAAATCGTAAAAAGTCTGATATCGGATATCACCTGTAGATTTTATTTCCTCTGAATACTTTGAAAACGAGCGGGTTTGGGCTGACTATGAGCCAGCCTTCGAACTTCTCGTTATTTATTTTGTTCTCAGCTATTTTGAAATTTGTAAATCTGACCTCAGATTCTTGATCAGCGGTTCAAAAAACCTCCGAGTACAAATTTCCGTATGATTTCGAATGTTTTTAGTATTTTCCCCAGCAAATCGGACTCGCAATTTTGAATTCCGCTAATCTGACTTCAGATTCGTGATCAGTGACCCAAAAAACCTACGAGTACCAAGTTTCATCCGAATCCAAATGTTTTTAGTTTTTTGCAGCATATCGAATACGCCAAATGAAAATTTTGCAAAACTGACTTCAGATTCGTGATCAGCGATCGAAAAAACCATATGGTACCAAATTTCATTGAAATCCGTTGATTCGTTCTCAAGATATCGTCATTTTTGTTGCATTTTTTAGAATTTTGTTATTTGAATAGTTCAAAAAGTACTAATCCGATCGAAGCCAAAATCTAATCAGTTCTAAGTTAAGAAAAGCCCCGTCGATTGAGCCCAAGTTGATCGAAATCCGACCACGCGTTCTCGAGATATCGCGCGGACAAAAATGTGGTCACGCACACACACACACACACATACAGACGTCAAACTGAAAATAGTCGGAGGTGATTCTTTGGACCTCGAAACGTGAAGATTTAGTGAAAACTCAACTTTTCATTTTCGGGGTGATTACAATAACTTCCTATTTTCTCTGAAATCAGAGAACGGGAAGTTAGAAATTGAAAAAAAAAAAACACCCAAAATATCAAATTCTGTAGGATAGAGACAAAACGAGGGGTTCCCAGAGTCCTTGGATGAAAAGTGGCACCAAGGGTGCCAGAGAGTGAGAGAGAGACTCGATGCCCCGTGCCGAGAATTTTAGATGTACAAGTTTTCTAGGATGCTTTGGGCGATGTGACTGCATCCCGAAAATCTGCGATTTTCCTTCACGTATCGCGTACATATCCACGATTCACCCACACACACACACACACAGTAAACACGAAGACGATAGATAAATGCTGTAGAGACCTCGCCTCGGGCGAGAGACTGGATATATATTAAAATTTGAAAATATGTATGAACGAGGGTCACGTGTGTGTATCCGATACTCTGATATACCTACATCGATTGAAAAGTATCGACGTAGGATGGGGGGGGGGGGGAGGGGCGAAAAAGAAACTGTTTTCCCTTTTCAATCCATTCTATCAACGAAATATGGAAGACTGCCAAATTTCCAGAATAAGGAATTTTTCAGACTAGCTACATACATAATGTATATGAAATATACGCTTTACCTCGTTTCCTTCGTAAAGGTTAGGTTACATATAGGAACAAAACTCTGTGCAGGTAGCAGCGGGTCTCACTGCACTAATTGGTTCGAATCTAGTTTCCCAGTTTTCTCTCTCTGTCTCGGTTTCTCTCTCTCCATCTCCATTTTTTAATCACTCCACAACACCGCAACTGATTCCACCGAATAATTACTTCTATGTTGGTACTGTGAGAAATAACTGTGTTCTCTTTATTTTGCCAAAAGAAATATAGATTCGAATTAAAACCAACATGGCGACTACTAGACCAGTCAGAATTTTCATTTTATACATGACTCAAATTTATACCAATTATAAAAGAAAATTATTAACGAAGCTCCGAATTAATCGATTTTCTTACAACAATTTTTCAACGATACGGTTGATTTTTTTTCCCTCTACTTATTAATTTTTCTGACCAGTGGCCACTGTGACCAAATTCAATTGGAAAGAATAATAAATACCGTGAGACTCTGATGGAAGTAAATAAAAAAATCTTCCCTCGTGCAAATGTGTTTGAAGTGGTTATAATTCGTCGAATTTGATTCCCACGTGAAGAACACAAAGAGAATAAGATAGCACAGAGAAAAGAAGCAAAAAAAAAAGTTGGAAATGAAAGAAACAGAATATTTTTTCTTTCATTCTCTTTATTAAGTTTCCGTCAGCATTGCTAACCATCCCTGGTCGTTTGCAACGGAATAAAAAACATTGCCAGACACATGTGTATATCTCCTTCTATCTTCTCTCCACTCTCTTGAGATTTGTATACTATACTCAACGCGTTTGCTCCTTTTGCTGCACACTCTACAACCGGATCCTTGCCACTCGACTGTCAAAAATGACATCAATGACAAGAATGAGAAAAAAAAACGTCCCTCTTCCACAAAATATTCTCATATGATTCGCCTACATAGTTTAAAATATTTCACACTGCGCTTTTTGATTACATTTTCTTGTTTTACTTCTCTTTTTTTTTATATGTATGCGAGGGGTGAATCACAAAGGAAATGTGGTGTACGAAGGGCCGGAAATGTCGGGAAAATGTTGGGAAATGTCGGGAATATCGGGAAATATCGGGTCGGGAAATGTCGGGAAATGTTGGGAAATGTCAGGAAATGTTAGGAAATGTCGGGAAATGTTGGGCAATGTTGGGAGATGTCGGGAGATGTGGGGAAATGTGGGGGAGATGTGATGTACACATTTTTGCTAGTGATTTACCCCTAGTATGTATGCATATATAGCTTGTCTCTTCTATATCTCTAACTTAGCACCAGGATTGGTTGACTAGAAGGCATCGAATACCTCCGTCATTATTATCACAAGAAAATATTTCGCGACCCCCCCCCCCTTATAAGAGGGTTTTTCGGTATATATAAATTCATGTTACAAGAAACCTGGCGTAGTAAGTAGAAACGGTATATCTTTAAGTTTACGTTGTGCCCTTTATAACGTCGACGACCAAATGGAGAAATATATCCTATAGGTACTATATATACAAGGGCGAAGAAAAGAGAAGAATATATATGTCATATATATAAGAAGAAGTAGTATGTAAGAATGAAAAAAAAAAAGGCGAGAACGACAATCCCATCCCTGACCCTTTTACATAGTTTATTGTGAACGGCGAGTCATATCTCTCTGGTCTCAGATGTAAAGATTTCTCCTATCCCAATTTTTTCGTTTTTTGAATAATAAAAAATGAACAAAAATATCATAATATCAGCATAACAAAAAAAAAAAAAAAAAAAAAAAAAACGAGCCACAGTATGCATTAACCGTCGACTACTACACGAAACAAAATACATGTACATCGGAACAATTATTCGTAGGTATATCCATGACGTAAAACAATGAAGTTCCCCCTCGTTGACTATAATACCTATACTCGCTGTACGTATGTACCTACATAACGTATATCCGTGTATTTCTACTCAAACGGTGCGTATAGTGTGTAGATATAACTGTAAATCGGTATTCTCCTCTACGAAGTGAGACACGATGAACGATACATGAAAAGTACATACATCAATTACTCTCAAATCAAAAGCACGTATCATACGTCTTTCCACGCAGGAATTTCCACTTTCATTGAAGAACAGATAATTTGTTCAGGAAGATATTTACCAAAATCTGATTTCCTTTTGGATAGTTAGAATTAAAAAATCAAATGTGTCTTGATCAATCGGTTCAGCACTGCAGCGAGGTTGGATACGTGTATTATAGGTATTCTGAAGTTGATAAGTCAAAGGTTGAAAGCATTCGGTAGAAGCTTTATTATCTGACCGATGAACCAACAATGATTTAAGCAGTGCTGCATTACGACCGTATAATTTCAGCGCGACAGTTTGAGAAACTGGAATTCTCTCGGAATTCTGAATCTTTAATTTCTGCATGCGAATGTCGAAACCAGCAGATATATAATATATACTGTATATATAATTATACGTACAATTACATTAAAGCGTATCAGTTTCCTCTACCGTCATGATGTAAATGTACGCACATTACGCGTGTCTGGGTACGTCTAAAGTGTCAGACATCCGGTACAATACCCTCAGTTGTAATAGGCTGCTGGGTTCCTCGCATTGTTTGAAGGTTTGTCTTGCGCGCATTATAATATACAAACACATATATATATACCTCTCCCAGCAATTATATACACATACACATGTTTATAGATATAAAAGCATATAAAAGTTCTAAAAGGCACATAATCACGAAGCTATGCTATAGTGAAAAAATTAAAACAAAAGTTTTTCGATCGTAAAAAGGGGGTATTCATTCGTCCGTCAAATCAAAGTACATACCTACATAATATTCGTTCGTAAATTAATTGCGAATTAAATTAAAGTCAGCTGTTGTACATGTGTTTCAAATAAGCAAATCTTTTTTCTTCTTTTTTTTTTTTGTTACAATTCACACGCGGTGCAGTAATAATAAAAAAAAAGCATCAAGACAGGTCCAGGCAACTTGATCTATACACACGATAGTCACGGTGTGAATTATACAAAAAATGTAATTAGGGAATATAAAAATGGTAAAATTAGATATCCTCAAGGTTTACGATGATATGGGAATTATCGTAAAGTAGAAATTATTCGATCTTTACAAAAGCACAAAATTCAGTTTCTGATATTGGAAAAAAACACACACACAAACAATTTTCTCGTGTATAGGATGAAATAAAATTCATATCGTAGCTGATTTACGAGTAATTATCCGCCCTCACAGTAAATAAGGAAACGTCACGTTTAGATCCGTAGGGGGGATAATAAATTTTGAAATTCCTCCTGAACGAGTGTAAAAAAAAAAAGGAAAAGAAAAAAGAAGCAAAACGATGCATCCAGTGGAGATGTAAAGTCTTGTGTAGCTGCGCTGATTAAATTTCTGTTATTCCGAGGTGTATATTTATATGTATGTACCCATGTATATCGCAGTTACTTGTAGAGCTCGTAGCTTCCAGCTATACTCGGTACAACCAAGATTGTTAATTTGTTTTTCGAGGCGGAAGTGCACCTCGAGAGTTATCCCGATTCCCGTACCTACGTATGGTCAACTCGTTTGTAAATGTCACCAATGCACCGCTACTTCCCGTGTCCTGCCAGTACACCCGTTTCTCCTCTGGAGATGAAGTGGCTAAGGGGGTGGAATAATCAATTTTCATCAAACGGAGGTGACAATTGGGTCAACCGGAAATCTGGAACGCTTACGTTTGCTATTCGGTTACCAACCTCAACGACTATATTCAATCGATTTGCTCCACTTTTAACATTTATTTCATATACATTTTGGTCTACTTTTTATTCAGTCTGCAATTGGCTTATCCATTTCTAGTGTATTAAATACGCAAAAACTACACGTTCCCTTCGGGAATATATATATATTTTTATAGCTCGTTAAATTGTGTAATTAATTAATAAAAATGTCTACAAAACGTTTTTTTTTTTTTTTTTTTTTAATTTCAATATCGAATAGAAGATTTTCATCGATAAACTCTGTCTTTGGAATATCGTTTTGTAGTTCAAGAGATGACATAGCGGGTTATAGATAGGTAAAACGCACACGCGAGAGTTACATCTTTAATTCATAAGGTAGCCATTACTCATTCATTCGTATGTTCGTTCATGTAAAACTTTCCATTTCCGAGAAAAAGAGATACACTCTCTGTACTACCAAAGTTTATTTGAGGGGACAATAAAATACGCATATTCTTACATCTTATTCGTATATACGAGTGAAAAGTGGCAACGAAATATATTTTGGCACCGGATGTTGGCGTTGCGGAAATAGAGAGATAGCGAGGGAAGAATTCCCCGCGTTTATTATTATCTCTGAACCGAATAACGATTGACTCATTGCAAGTTTTATCAATCTCTCGGTTTTATATTTTCACTGTCTAAATTTCATTGACAAAATAAGTTGGCCAATTTTCCAAGGGATTTTTGTCCCTTTTAAATTCTTATCAGAAATTTAAGCCTCTGTACGGTAGAAAAAAAAAAGAAGAAATTTTATTGATTGAAATCAGATTCTGAATGCGAAAATTTCTGGGACTCTGCACAGTAGGTTGTTATACAAAGGTATCATGCTTACGTTTGATATACCGAAAGGGCAATTTGAATATAAAACGGCGAAACAGACCCGTTTCATTAGGGTGGACCCGACCACCGCGGGTGGCCGATACAATTTAAATTTCAACCCGAACCCTGCTACTGCAGCCCACGGACAAGAGAATACCAATAGATTATTTTTTTTCTTCGTTTCCTGTATAAAAATTTTCAGACCGCCTATATGCGGATATGTAGATCATAATAAAACCAGGATTAAAGGATGAGACTTTGGGAATTTAATCTTCACCGTTTTTCATGATCATGAATATTCCTATACAGGTTTCATGAGATTTTATTGAGAGATTTCACGTGAACGTCACTCGTGGAAAATTGAGTAACTGGTTAATATCATCGACTCAATCAAATCTATAAATATACTCGCTTATGATTTACAATTGTCAATTGTTACCGCGGCTAAATTATATATACGACAATCGTTCGAATCGTCTGTCCACTTGCAACGATTTATTACAGAAACATTGACGCTGATACGATAAACACGCGATGCTATACTCCACAAACCCTGCAAACTCGACAAACTCAACGCAGATACTATCACTGAACAATGTTAATGTTAAACATTCATACTAGATTATTTTACTTGATATTTTTCATTTTTTACTACAATGGTATTGGGATGGTTTATAGCCTCTTGTAATTCGCGAATTTACATCATAATCAAGTGTAACACCGATCTCGAAAAGAGGCGAATCGAAAGAGTTTTTAGAAAGTATCACCCCTCGCATAGACGAGGTTTTACAATTATTCAACGATTCAAAAATCCACCAAAAATTAATTGAAGAAAAAAAGTCTCCCGAATTTCTGTTTACTTTTGGTTAAACGAATTTTTGCTGATTTTCAGCATCCCATCTTTTTTTTCGCAATATCGTTATAAAATCTGTTTTATACAGATACAGTAGATTTCAAGATATTTATTTCGTTGTCCAGTTTCTCCCCAGTCAGATAATACAACTTTGATCTGAGTTAGCGAATGAATACAGTCTTTATAATTGAATTATAAACCATAAAATATTCTGTTAGTTTGATCGTTAATTAGAAGAATTAAATAAACACGCTCACGCTGCTACAATCAACGAATTGAAATTCTACATATATTTTAATTTTTCAATTAAAAAACAAACCGTGCGGCAAAAAAATTGATTTGATTACACGATTAAATTAACAATTAACTTGAATTCTGTATAATACCTTGTATCATAAATTCCGTAGTTATATATCTATATATATCGGAAATAATAATTAATCTGGGAGTGGAGAGTAATTTTCTCCGAGACAGTAGACAGGATAGACGTGAGACGGGGGGGAGGGGGGCGACGGAAGCCGGTCTGATAATCGTAGCTTTTGCATTCGAGTGTGAACGGCGCCTAAAGTAGTCTAAAAGCCGCTATAGACGTCGCAGTAATGTCACCGTGTATTCGATGCCCGGCCATATGCGACGATATTATATTTATAAACTCCGTACTTGAACCCCCGCGCTGTATGCAGGCTTCCGACGATGAGAGAGAGAGAGAGAGAGAAAGAAAGAAGAAACTCCACGCGCGTTTCATAATTACGGTATACAAGAAACCAAGTCACTGGCTTCTGTCCCTCGTCACTTTTATTCTGTTAGCGCAAGTTAGGCAACAACTATGCGCGTTATGTTACATTTTTTCACAACCTCTCTCTCTCTCTCTCTCTCTCTCTCACTCTCTGTTCATAATAACAAACTTTTATAGATCAAAGAGTAGACCAGAAAAATAAGGGCTAATTGAATGAGACAAAAAAGTTGTAGAACCCGGTTTCATTGAGTTCTAATCTCAACTGATTAGAGTTAAAAAGAGAACGAAAATTGAATACATATATTTTTCTACTTTGTAAAATCGCATCATGTTCTAATTCTGATGAGACTATAAAAAGAAATGAAAAATCGATATTTCGTGGTGTCGTCGTTGTCGATATGTGATTGATACGAGTAACGCGTGGTGACACAATCTTCAAGCCCCCCTCACCAGTGACAGGATGTGCGTTCAAAGTTTTACAAAAATTTTCTCTTCCATAATAGCGTATGGGAGGGGATGATGTCAAAAAGTAAGAGTATGACGGTCGTTGGGGGGTCGAACGAACGTCGTATATCACCGGCAATAAAACGACCTCCACTCCTCAACGACGCCTGACGTCGCCTGTAAACTTCAGTCACCCGACAAACGGACAGATGGACCATACCAAAAAAAAGAAACACATTCACAGAAATAGTAGAACAAAAGAAGACGAACAATATCAATACGTACCCTTACTGCGATCAAATTTTGAGTAAGAAAATAAAAAAAAATTCCTATACATCAAGTTTCTGACTCTCGTGATACATACTATGTGTGGGAGGAAAAAAATTTAGAGTGTCACACGATCGTGAAATCGAGATGAAATTCCAATTCGTTATTGAGCACCCTGCAGTTGGGGGAAATACGTCGACACGGATATACATATAGAATGAGGGAGAAACAAGATTCCAGAATAATAACAAGAATAAGAAAAAAAAAGAAGATAACTGGAGGGGAAAAAGAATCTCACGAAACAGATATCTGGGTCTCTCGGTCAAGATCGAGAGAACTCAAACTTTTGCAAATAAGCGAAACAAGATAAGGAAAAAAAAAAAAAACCAGAAGGGAGGAATAAAAATCTATTCTCTCGTTTTATGGTATATATTGTATAGTACTATTTTATGAGAGCAGGCGATATGTTTAAACCACCGAATACTTGTTTGCCACAGGCGAGGATGGATTCGACCAAATAAATGGCTACGATTTTTTCATACCGATATATGATATATACAAGAATCTAGATTGACTGAAAATTTAGAAAATTGATGGGGTCAATAATTCCGGAAGACCAAAAAAAAAAAAAATAATAAAATAAATAAATAAGACTGGCCAAAATTTCGATTTTCAAAGATAAATTGATTTGTTTTTTCATTTTTAAATAATAGAAGATGAGTGGAGCAAAATTTTTATCGTTCTGACGTATGACTATTTTATCGAAAGGTTAATTTTATCCGAACGCGCGGATATTCAAAAACGTATATTCCCAAATAGCTGGAATTCCGAACGAACGGAACGTAATGAAAAAAAAAAAAAAAATTAAAATCTATACATATTTACGAAATTGAACATTCAGAGTGACTGATACATTTATATTAGCCAGTAAACCGAAAATAAAAAAAGACAATCTCGAAAATCAAACTTTCCCGAAAGACCAGAACTCCGAAAAGTAGATCTTTTTCTTAGTCAGTGAAAAACCCGAGAAAAACCATAATGTCGGCTTTTTGCTATCTGAGTTTTTACTCTTTTTGCCCCTTCTATCAAATGGGTTTAAAAATTCTGACCCTTGGGCTCTTGATCTGTCGCTTGAATGAATTCAAATTTGTCAACTTCCGCAATAATCAAGATTATTGCAATCTTCCACATTCCAATGACTCATTTTCAGTGTCAATTTTTTTTCTGATTTTTTTCTGATTTCCTCACTTTATAGCCTTTCCATAATTTTAACTTTCAGAATTATGGAACCCTGCACCGAGAAAAAAAAATGACCTTCGTAATTCGAAGAGCAGGGGTCTTGGGTGGGTATGAATGTCGATCCGCGTAGCGGCTCTGAATTAACCGTTATTAAACCGATGTAGTACCTATATACGGTTGTTGGTATCGCTGTATCTGACACGCGCCGAAGCGAAACGTCATTTCGATCCTTTCATCTGTATCGCTATTTAATATCCCCCTTCATACTCATATGTATATCTACACGCGTACGTAGGCCTCGGATATTCATACCATGATATCAATCAGACCTCAGCCAGACCCTTGGGTAGGTAGAAGGTATACCCGAATAATTACCCTCCTCAAATTGCAATTTCGAATCAAATTTCTCCCTCCCTCTTCCTCGTTTCAATACCACCTCAATTATCGTTGGACAAGACGTAAGCTAAAATTCTCTGGACGTATAATCATAACGAACGTGATCATTAATCAAAAGCAAGACACTCTCGATTGAGTAAATTATTTTTATCGCCAGTTTTGATGATAAAATCGACAAAAGATTAACAAAGTGAATCTTTAGAACGTGTCTAATTACCAAACGTAACGTATATAGTCTCAAACTGTTCAGACACTTCATTGGCTCTCTGAAGGTTTACAGTTTATACGATCTCAATCGTCATCATCATAAACCAAGGTTGATTGATGACTCAAAACACTGACGACTGACAAATAAGTCTTTATTACATAAATCTACAAAAGATATTTACACACTGTGGGAAATGAATGTTCAATTATTTCATAAATTCTATTGTCTGCACGTGTGTGTAATTTCAATCGCTAAAAACAAATAAATTATGGAAATGTCGACACACACACACACACACAACGCACGACTTGAGACAACAAAAAAAACTAGCTCCAAGTATTCTTGGTAGAGACCTTCGATCGCGGTTCACTGGTAATTCTTTGCGAAGCGTGTTCTCAACAGTCAAGAGGCAGGAAACCACTATTTGTTTAACCCAGTTCTTGCAAGAGCAAGAGAGTACCGAACCAAACCCTCCCTTTTTCTTTATTTTTGCCGGTCACAATCTGCCAGTTATACCTACTAAATACTCGAGACAAAGAGGGACAAAGAGACTAAACGTCTCAAAAGTGCGAAAAAATGGAAAAAAAAATACAATGACAGTTTATAATTAGTTTTTCCGCACGCCGTGCGTAAAGTTCGATATTACGCACGCAAGCGTGCGTGTAATCGGACTTTACATGCGTTTGTGATGAAAAATTTTGTTCGATACATGTGCGAAAGTTGTTTTTCGCACTTGTATCGAAATATACTATTATAGACTTTCATAGATATGTGATTAAACTTCGAGAATTAACTTTCTCTAATTTCTTTTTCATCTTCACCCTGTTAAAAAAAAAAAGTCTGCACACATGAACCACGGTTCTTTGTTCTCTCATATTACCCCGATTCTACAATTTTCTCCTCTATTCTTCGCGTTCTTCACCCACTTCTCACAGGTGCGTGTGTCTCTATTGTTACGTGACGACAAGATCGATTATCCGTTGTTTTCATCCTTTTTTTCCCCCTCTCAGCTCTCGCGAGCGTTTTATGACTAGAAATGTAATCAGTACCTACCTATCTTCGCTAACGCTCGTTAAAACTGATCCAATTACAATAAATAATTATCTAAACCTAATATATCCTTTTTTTTTGTTTGTTCGTTAAACATTCTCTGCTATTTCTGCACGTTTAACAGAGAAGTTATTTTTACATGGATAATGCATATAAACATTTAGATCAACCGGTAGCAATTAAAGTCTGTAACACGTGATCAATGATTTATGTTTAACGTATGTACCGAAGTTTCAACGCAGTATATATATATAGATATAAGTTGATAAAAATAAACTGTCCATCCTGTTTTCGTCCGATGGAATATATAAGAATTATCAAAAAAAAAAAAATTTAGTTTTATGTAAAATGGATATTTTTACATTTGCTTTGACACATTGTGTCGACAGCCTCGACAGTTTTGAGCGATAAACCAAATGCCACGTAGGTAGTACCGAGAGGTTTCGTGCTGTAAAGAGTCCTTCGAGAATAAGCCGGTCTCTCGGTACACTGTGTAGAGCTTAAATTTGCTGAAAAGTACCCCGAAGCACAGTTATATCTTGAAGAAAACGTGCCGAGTAACCGAGAACAACTGCAGAGCCGGACTCAAGAAGCTATAAGAAGCGGATAACTGCATTAGCCTTTTACAATAATCCTCATATTATTGGGTGTCAATGAATAATAAAATTATTACGACCGTGACGTTAACGTTTTTCACACTAGGTGGTAAAAAGCTTTCTCTGTTTAACTAGCGCAAATAATTATAGCTGACTTCTATAGCGATACGCGTATAAGTAAATCTGGAAAAAATACATTCACTTTCAAATTATTGCACAGCCTAAGTAAAAGAACTACTGACATTGAGCACAAAAACCATCGTTTGAGTATTCATTTACCCCTGCAAAGACCATTTTGTAACGAACTGAAGTTAGATGAGATAATTTTTTGAATGGAACTAAAAAATTATTGCGAGGATAGATCAATATGAGAAGATTATAAAAAAACATGTTGTTCAACTTTCAGACTTCATAGCATATGAGTCATATTCGTGAAAATTTGCAAAACTTCGAAACACCCATGGTAATTAAGAATTATTAATAAAAAATGATCAAGTGGAAGCCATTTTGCCAGTTTTGAATGTTATTTTTTTTTTCGTTTTCATCGATTCTGAAAGCTCACTTTTGCAAGAATGATATGCGTTAATATTTGCGTGGCCTAGATGACGTATACATCTAACATTGGCGTCTCTTCAACTAATAACTCCTTCAAACTAAACATCAGGTTGACTAGTTCCTGTGCGTCGTCATTCTCTTCGCAGCACCAGCAGGGCTAGAGCGAAGATCTAATTTGATACTTCTAGATTTAGCCACTCGGATGTGAGGATATCAACACAAAAACATAGAATAGAATGAATGAGCTGAGGGAAGAAAACCTCAAATCATATAGTAACGAGACACCGATCTGACTGACGTATAATAGATAGCCACACAGAGCATAGAGAAATATATAACTGCCCAGTTTCTTATCAATTCCCGAAGCTATTAACCCAGTAAAACTCTTCAGCTTTCTAACAACGGGGTTAAATATTAGAGTGTCGAAAACAAACTATCTGCGGCAGATTTCCGGGCCAGTGTCTTATTTCCAGAGCCGTAGAGAAAAAGGAAAAACAAATTGTATCGGTTTTTTCTTCCTTTGTCATTGATTTAATCGAACAATCTATTTGAGGCACACAGTCGTTGTATCGATTTGAAAACTCTGGCTCTAATGAAGATTTACAACGTTAGCAGCACATACGGGCGTTTGTTTGATCTGAGATTCAAGATTATATTTCTTTACCGTGTGTTAACGTAATTATAAAACATTGTGTGGTCATGTTTTACACGAAATAATTTCACACATACATACACACACGATAATTATATAATTTTGATTACTATAGCAGATTTGACTGTAATGACATTGAAGGAAATTTTGAACTGCGAGACTTATAAATGAGGTATCCCAACCATTTCCTAGCCATTTCATAGGTATTTCACGGGTAGATATACCCAGGCCCTCGATAAATATTGTATTACACATAATTCTACTTCTAATTGATAAGAAAAATCGATGGAAAACGAAATGTCGATGATAAAAGGAGATAACTAAACGATAAGTGATCCATGTTTAAAATAAGTAGTCAACCAGAATGACGAATGTAATTCATAGAATCGCGGTGTGATGAAAAGCTCTTCGAATATAATCAGTGTAATGTATTACACCCAGACACGTTGCTGCATCGTGTGATATCAACGAGCTACGTTATATCGTGGTCTCCTCTGAATCAGCGAACGAAGAATATATCAGAATGTAGACTAAAATTCATTCGACATTAATGGATCAGAAATCTCCATAGTGCGCTATACAGAGCGACATAGCACACCATGCGGTGTAACTGGAACGCATTCATTATAACCTCTTACGCAAATATGCGTATACCTATAATTCAAACGTTACATCGCATATTCAAAACCGGCAGTGCTTGAATAATAACAACCTGAGTGAAATGGATTCAGAAAAGCAATTTGTGTGCTTTTTTTAAATTACAATAACGAAAAGAAGTTCTCACAATATCGTAGATTTTTTTTTTTAATGATTTTGGCTCAATTCATGATAGTTTTATCGAATTTAACAATCAATCAACAAATAGTTTATCAACATAAAATTTTATATCACAACCCTAGGAGGGTCCTAGATAGTTTTTTCCCATTTGGAAGTCAATTTTTACACGGGATAAGTCAATCGAGTAAAGTTTCGATAACTTTTTATTCTTTTTCAACGCTAAAAATAGCCATTTGGCTAGACTAACGTTGAGGAAAATCAATACATTCGTCCGATAGAGGAATTCAATCGGTAAAATGGACTGACAATAACATTTTGCCAATCGATTAGGCGCCGACAACGGCCCATCCTTCTTGGATTTTCGTCGTCTACACAACATACCTATGCCATAGATCATTAGGTACGTATCAAGGTAACCATAAACAGAATCAGTTTACAAAATGTGTACAAGACCTGAGTGTTTGATAAAAAAAAAAAAAATAAAATAAAATAACAAAAAGAAAGCGGTTCTTTAATATTAAGGGTGAAAATTTGAAATATTATACACTACGCCTAATTACCAGAATCCCTTTTTTCTGTTTTTTATTCAATCAGTCTAAAACGTGTGTCAATATTTGATGAACAGCTGCAGCAGCATGTTATAGCTTCGCATTAGTCTGCGTATGTCAAGACCCAGTTTTGATTACGTAAATTCCTGAATTTGCTTTGTCGAGCGTAACCGATACGCTACGTCATAGCAAACCGGCCAATTACCTGATTGACAAATGCGTCCTGTGCTCTGAAATACTAATCCGCGACTGTAGGAAATACACGTTTTATTACGCAAAAAGGAAGATAGATCCATTCCCTAGAGTGTGAATCAGTTCAACTGCAGTATGATGAGGTAGGTATATTATATTTGCGGTTAAATCTAAGCTGGGTGTATGGACGTACTTCGTCAGATGAGAAAACCCCCATACCTCATACATGTCTAGAACGAAATAGAGGGTGGTTATATCATCAAAAGTTTCAACCATCATCTTTTATCATCCTGCGCAATCTAGGAGATTGGATCGTAAAAGAAACTGCAAATAGATATAGTATAGAAAAAAATAAATAAATAAAATGGAAGCAATACCCATCCATGGCCGGCACCACAAAATCCTCTTTGACTTACAATTAAATATCGAGACGTTAGAAACGAATCAAAGATTCCCTGATAGAAAAATATCCATTTTTATAATCGAGAATGAAAAAAAGTCAATATTCCACGACTTTGAGACGTCTTCGAATATTTTGAAGAACTATTTTATTGATCAAAGAAGATTTTCAACTAGCTAGGCTAGAAGATCAAATATTTTTGACTGTATAAATTCAAGTGCAGAAAAACTTAGAAGCTTTTCTGAAAAAAAATCATTTTTTTAGATTACGCTATGAGATATGACTCTTTTTTTTGTTAGATTTCATGGTTCGACGCTTTTCTTAAGTTAGACTGATTTTTGTGTAAAAAATTGATACAAAAAATTACGAATTTTGATATTCAAAACGGAATACAAGCGTTTATCTCATTAATCAATAAACATTTCTTGTTCATTTGGAATGAAAATCTTGCCTAAATCAACTTTTACTCGAATTGAACTATTGAACTTAAGTTAAGTTATATAAGTAAGTCGTCCAAGTGTATACATATATAAATTTCACCTCTCAATATCTACTAATTTTTCGATGTTTTACAGCTAATCTGTACACTTCGTGTTACTAACGTAAATGTAAGAGAAGAAGAGTAAATTAAAAATTTTATACGCCGTATATTGTTTTATATTCCATGTTTCATGCAGTCTCCTCGATTCGTACCAAATATTGCTACAGTATCCCTTGGGCATACGGGGATGAGGGTAGAAAATTATCCCCGAATCGGTTAGTCACTGTCACCTGCCAACGACCCGCGAGACACACTTTTAGCCAGTTGTTCGTCAATCGATTAATTGAATTTCAATTCCTGTTCCCTCTATCGATTCTGGGTGCCTTACCTACAATTAGTTATAACGCCGGGTTACTAATCCGTCGGCATTAACTTTTGAACAAGTTGATAATTGCTAATTAAAAGAGACATAAATTTTATCCAACAATCAATGGTCTATATAGCTTTCAACAAAATCGTCTTTCCTCAGTTAATTCCCCCGTAAAATACGTTGAAGAAAAAATTGATCGAGAGCGAACCGCTTTTTCAAAGTCTTCACGATCACTCTAGTTCTTACCCCTGTCGCTCGCTAGCTGTCTTTAGACTGCATAATTATATATATAGAACAAGAGACCCTTTTTAGGGCGGAGTCAACGACTTCCTTCTATCCCAAACTATATTCTTTACTTCGCCCTCTACCCGAAGAGTCGAGTATCAAGTTTCAATTTTCAATTTTCTACTTTTTTTCCTGTTATTCGTTTTATTATCATTTTTTTTTACGTCTTACATCAACGACAGTAAAGAAAAAAAGAACGAACGAGCGAAAAAAGTTTTCCCGTTTTTTCAATCCAGGGGAAGGGGGCAAAACAAGCAGGCTGTAAAAAAAAAATTTCATCTTCCTAAAAACACAACTTTTTACATTTTCTTTTTTTTTTAAACTATTTCAGAACTAATCAATTTTTTTTTCTATAGTATTTCTTATGGCAAATGAAAGTTTTGTTTTTCACGATGACTAAGTTTTTGCAATTTTTCATAACATCGAGGGAAACAGATTTTTTTTCACGTCACTTTGCATTTTGTTCTGTCTCTTGATTTTATCTGAGTCGTAACCGAGCCTTGGGGAGTAATTTTCCTCGAAAAGTATTCATTAGCTCTATCTCACAATCGGACTATTGTATAAGAAAACACCTGCTATGAAAACTATCCACATAAAAACCACACTTGTATTATAATTATTATCATTATTCACACGATTTATAAGAATAATTTCCTCAAGAAAATAAATACAAGAAGAAAAGAAATGAATGAAAATCGTGAAAATTCCTCCAACAGTTTGAAAAAACATAAAAGTGAAATGAATCGCGAAAGAAATAGAAAGAGAGTGAAAAAAGGGTGAGGTAAAGGAAAAAAAAAGCAAGACGCAGAGATTTAAAATTCTTGGTCAATTGGTCATCGCCAGTGGATGGAGGAGAGAAACTCCTCCGACCCCGTGTTGAGAGCATCAAGAAGAGCAGCTGTCTTTGGACTGACTAATCTTATCCAAAGCGGATCTTGCTTCTAGCGGATCCCACTGACAATAACGAAGGAATTTAGAAAAAAGAATATTCTCATATATAATGTTCATTTTTTTCTTTTCTCTCTCTCTCTCTCTCTCTCTCTAATGATTAAACGCGTTACACATATTACAGTGAATTTGAATAACTGCCCACAGTCACTCAGCGACCACAGAGTTCCAGAGAGGTCATAACGTAACGATGAGTGACTCTGTCAGAGTCATAGTATAGGCATATACGTATATACGTGGAGTAAGAAAAGAGAGAGACAATTCTCCGTCGAGTTCTATAGAGTTAGATTTATACACGCCGGTCCTGCATGCACCGGAGCGAAACCGAGAGAAGAGAAGAGAAGAGAAGAGAAGAGAAGAACGGGAAGCGGACTGACACTGACGTCACTACCTGTCTAAAGTCCCACATCCACCCTATACTGCTGCTGCATCAACGGGCCCCGGGGTATGGGTCAGGCCATTATTACCAGACTGTTAACCACCTTCCGAATACGATATGTGGTACCTATGCATCCTCAATTTATGCACATATGCCAGGATATATGTTATCAATCTCTATAGAACGCAAGTAATTCCTACACCTGCACAGTCGTATATTAGAAGAAAAAATTGATCAAAAGTAGATGCCAGTCATTTCAATTGACTCGACATTTTCACCGTGGAAAGAGAACAAATATAATTACATTTTTTTTTCTCACATTTTTAGGAGTGACATGAAACTATTTTCAACTGAACGTAATTGAGTCGATAATTATAATCAGAATATATATATTTTTTCAATCGTGAAATTTATTTGTTATTTATTTTTTTATCTCGAATTAATGTTATCGCATAAATGTTACAGGTTGGATCCAAACTCATTCCCATGTATTTGATTTGTACCACATCGACATTGAATTCGAATGAACAGAAACGACTACAAACTATACGGTCATTCATGTTTAACGAACGAATCTAATTTACATACCAATTAATCCAGATCCATCAGATATAGAAACATGGTGGCTTAGAAATCGCGAAAGAGTATTTTATAATATTTCTTATAACTAATTGATTCAAACGAATCTATTGTTTTTTTTCATTTCAACAATTTTTTTTTTTTAATTACACTTTTTTATAAATTTCAAGGAAAAAAAATTTTTCACCGTATTTCCTATCGTTTATTTAAATTTGGTTTCACTTTCGATGAAGATGAGGAAAATTGAAAAAATTGAAAAAGAATTCTGAATCATTTATGATGTGTAAAAAATTGTGTTTATTTATCTGAACAATAAAAATATCCACCTTTTTCTCATTTTCATTCAATAATTAAATCAAAACCTTTTTAAAATCGTCGCTAAAATTTTAGCGGGTTATTTGAAAAAAAAAATTTTTTTCTTCTCTTTTCAAACCTTTACACACATAGGTACCAACTGAGAATAATAATGTCTGTCGTAAAGAATTTATTCGACGCAATGACAAAATGTCAGACGACTTTTAAAGACCTCTGTGAACTTGGCCCCTCATTTGTGAAAATATGAATTTATTTTCGGAGTTCTAGCTGTTATTCGAAGAGTTCTAGAGTTCTTTATAGGTTTTCCGAATAGTTCTATCGATTTTGACAGTGAAAATCGATTTTAACATCCGGGGGGCCAACTTCACGCAACAGAAACTTTGAATCTGGCATAACTTTGTAAGTTCTCGACGGATCAGAAAAACAAAGAGAGATAATCACGAGAACTATTGGAGGGCTACCGAGAACTCTGAATGAAAATATTAAAAATCCTTGAAATTGTTTTTTTTTAATGAAAATTCCACCTATGAACCCAAAATCTCGGGGTAAGTCGTTCGATTCTCATCGGACGCGGAAATTTCATTGTGATAATCGCTAGAACTCGCGAAGGGCTACTCAGAACTATCGCTAACGGATTTTTAAATTCAAAATCGAAATAAGAAAATTCTAAATTCCATCTATGAACCCAAAATCTCGGAGTCGTTCGATTCTCATCGGACGCGGATATTTCATTGTGATAATCGCTAGAACTCGCGAAGGGCTACTCAGAACTATCGCTAACGGATTTTTAAATTCAAAATCGAAATAAAAAAATTCAAAATTCCATCTATGAACCCAAAATCTCGGAGTAAGTCGTTCGATTCTCATCGGACGCGGAAATTTCATTGTGATAATCGCTAGAACTCGCGAAGGGCTACTCAGAACTATCGCTAACGGATTTTTAAATTCAAAATCGAAATAAGAAAATTCTAAATTCCATCTATGAACCCAAAATCTCGGAGTCGTTCGATTCTCATCGGACGCGGAAATTTCATTGTGATAATCGCTAGAACTCGCGAAGGGCTACTCAGAACTATCGCTAACGGATTTTTAAATTCAAAATCGAAATAAAAAAATTCAAAATTCCATCTATGAACCCAAAATCTCGGAGTAAGTCGTTCGATTCTCATCGGACGCGGAAATTTCATTGTGATAATCGCTAGAACTCGCGAAGGGCTACTCAGAACTATCGCTAACGGATTTTTAAATTCAAAATCGAAATAAAAAAATTCAAAATTCCATCTATGAACCCAAAATCTCGGAGTAAGTCGTTCGATTCTCATCGGACGCGGAAATTTCATTGTGATAATCGCAGAACTCGCGAAGGGCTACTCAGAACGATCTGTAACGGATTTTTAAATACAATCTGGATTATTTGTCACTGGAAAATAATGCTGCAAAAATTGGTATTGAAAACAAGAACGTTACATCATCCATGAAATAGAACAAAAACTCGTGAGATTTTCCAATATTCATCTTTTCATACTGCATGGAAGGTATGACTAATTGTTTGCTATCAAGCCATAAATGAAATGATGAGAAGTAAGTGAAGTAATGACAAATAACCGAAGTAATGAGCATTCACTGCGAAGTAACTGAATTTCCCAAAATCAACAAACCTTTCAATTAATTTTAACTAAAAATCTACAGACCTCGTGTGTAACGCGAGCCTCTGAAGACATCGAAAATGTCATCTGTTTTCTCGTTCTTAGTACATTTTGTTTCGATGTATTTGTACCTGTTTCATTTTGATTTCCATTCGCTTGAAATAAAGTTTTTGAAAATTCCAAGTTTGACAGATCAATATCGGTGATAATCTGACAGATTGACCATACGTTTGGTTCGGTCACAATCTGACACATTAACCGTCTATAATCTTTTTCTACCTTCCGTCTCTTGCCATCTTTTGTCTTTTGCGAATTTTTTTCAGCCGCATTGTTGTGACTTCCCTAACGCATTGCACGCATTTCCGTATCGTACCCATTTTTGTGGCATTTTAATATTTGATCCCCTTTACTCATACCCCGGAAATAGAAGCATTTTCAATGCTAATAATCTTGTTGAATGAATGCAATCCTATGAATTGTTTCTAAAGGAGAAAAAAGTCAGTCGAACTTCAGTCATTCTTTCTTCGGTGGTTACAAAGAAACAGAAGTGATAGATAATACGGATAAGGTGCTTGAAAATAGAGACCTCGACGCATTGAAAATGCGTAAAAAATGCATAATGTTGAATCGAGAAAATCCATATTGGTTTGGCTTCCTGAATCCAAACGGGTCCCAAGTTCTGACCCGTTCAATTATACATCACGCGTAAACCAATATGTTCATTCGTCGACACCCTACTTAGTACTGAGCATCTCTTGTCCAAAAGAAGGTGTCACGATATCTCGAACTCATTGTTGTCACTTTCTTTCCACACCTGACTCATTGTTGTCGCTTAAGACCCATGCTGATTGGCTTTCGGGGAGAAAAATGACTCGCGCGGTACATTTCATGGTTCTGAATCAGTCTGAAGTAAGCTGACATGTTTATAATATTCGATTTCAACGTTTGACACCTGAAAGAAACGACGGTTTTCAGCGCCAATGGTACTGGTACGAAGTAGTGGATTATCGTTTCAACTGAAATGATGGTCTCGGAAAATCGTATCAGCGCTAAACTGTCTAAAATACTACGTGAAAATACCATATTCGCAAAATCTTACCGATGAACTGTCAAATATTGTTCATGCAATATTCCTGTGATGAAAAATTATTCGTACTTCTTCCAAATTCATTTGTGATTTGAACGTTCGAAACGTGAAAGAAATATTGATTTACCATCGTCAGCAGCGCTTCTATGAGCGTTGAAATAGTACATTGTGTATCAAGGGCGCAAAGCACTATGTTTCGAGTGTGAAATTTGCAGCGCAAGCCCAAGGCGAGAGTGCTGCAATCACACTCGCCAAAATAGCCTTGCGCCCGTGGAGCCCACGATTTTTTCGTCTACACCTGGTCTGCCTCTTTTCAGACCGAGTGCGTGGGCGCAAAGCAGCACTTTGCGCCCGAGGGCAGAAAAATAGACTCTTTCACCCGCTTTTAGCGGGCCGAAAGGACTTTTCCGCCCGAGGGCCGAAAAGATCTGTTTTGCGCCCGTTCAAGAGGTATGAAAAGTGGCACTTTGCGACCGGGTGTGAGAAAAGAGGCATTTCTGCAGACCAGGTGTTAATTAGAGAATCGTGTGCATCACAGGCGCAGGGCTATTTTGGCAAGTGTGATTGCAGCACATTCGCTTGCGGCTCGTGCTGCAAATTTCAGACTCGAAAAAAGAGCTATACTCACCTTCTTGGATTTGTTCTACTTTGAAAAGTCCATCAATTTTTTCTCGATATAGGGCTGTTCCCAGATCAATTCTTGATTGATGGAAAAACCTGGATATGTCAATTTCAACTGGTGTTATGTAGAAAAATCTGAGTGGGGTCCGCGGGACCCCGGTGTGATAACGAGGTAGGCGAAAAAGTGGAATTTTGAATTTTTTTATTTCGATTTTGAATTTAAAAATCCGTTAGCGATAGTTCTGAGTAGCCCTTCGCGAGTTCTAGCGATTATCACAATGAAATTTCCGCGTCCGATGAGAATCGAACGACTTACTCCGAGATTTTGGGTTCATAGATGGAATTTTGAATTTTTTTATTTCGATTTTGAATTTAAAAATCCGTTAGCGATAGTTCTGAGTAGCCCTTCGCGAGTTCTAGCGATTATCACAATGAAATTTCCGCGTCCGATGAGAATCGAACGACTTACCCCGAGATTTTGGGTTCATAGGTGGAATTTTCATTAAAAAAAAACAATTTCAAGGATTTTTAATATTTTCATTCAGAGTTCTCGGTAGCCCTCCAATAGTTCTCGTGATTATCTCTCTTTGTTTTTCTGATCCGTCGAGAACTTACAAAGTTATGCCAGATTCAAAGTTTCTGTTGCGTGAAGTTGGCCCCCCGGATGTTAAAATCGATTTTCACCGTCAAAATCGATAGAACTATTCGGAAAACCTATAAAGAACTCTAGAACTCTTCGAATAACAGCTAGAACTCCGAAAATAAATTCATATTTTCACAAATGAGGGGCCAAGTTCAAAATGTCAGACGACTTTTAAAGAACCGGAATATCCTCTGGAAAAAAAATTTTTTTTTCTTCTCCATAACCACGAGCTGCTTTTCAACAATCCAACAAAAAAAAACCGTGTACCAGTCTTTTGTGTTTTCATTATTTGAAATTGAGCCGAGTGGTACAAGATTCTCCTGAATAGAATAACGCATTACAGGTTCATGTTTATAATTTCATAAAAACTGTATTCGCTTTTCATAATATTTCACAAAATGTTGATTCTAGGGCCTCGTTGTCTCATTCGAATTGAATTCAGGACCATTGGCTGCTCGGTATGACTGCTGGCTTCAGTTTTACTGTTAAAACCATTCACAGGGCTGGTAGCGTTTTTTTTACTCCAAAAAGTGACTAATGAGTGACTGGAAAAAATTAATTATAACTCAGTAACGACATCAACAGTCGTGCTTGTTGTAATTCTAATTGAAGTAGAATACAAGAATAATTTGAAGCAATTTTGCATGACATCGAACAGATTTGAGAAAAAAAAAGATACTTCGCAAATTCAGACACACGGTTGATTCGATTATGTCTCTCGACGTCTCATTTTCTTCGGAGAGCAATTTTTCATCATATGAATGAGGGAAACTGAGAAAAAAAAATCCTGTGGTAAGTTATGGTCAGTTATCGAAATTTAGCGACAATCTGGTCACTATTTTACCGATAACTTGGTCCAAACATTTTTTTGCTCAATTTCCCTCATTCACAGGATGAAGAATTGCTCTCCGAAGAAAACGAGACGTCGCCTGAAGCCTTACGACAAGTGATTTTTGAAAAAGTCAATTTCCCATGTTTTTTTAGTACGAACCCCTTAACCTGGTACAGATTTGAGAAAAAAAAGAAGATATTTTGGCAGTGCGAAACTAAGTAGTGACCAGAAAAGTGACTTCGATTCAAAGAAGTCCAGTTCTATATTCAGAAAAGAAATAAACAATCTAATCTATTGCACAGTATATTGATAATCCGTTTGCAACGCATGGGGAAAACTCGTTCCGCATCAAAAACCGTCCTCCGCGGGTTACTACGGTTAGTTCTTTGTTCCGCTGCCTTTAGGAGCCCCGCATGTGTACCTGCTGCAACTCTGACGAACCCGCCTCTCCGCGATGGATTATATACCTTACGTAGCGATACCCGCTCCGGTGTCTAGAGTATAGCAGCAGTGTATGCCACTCTCTCACTCTCTGCAGCGTGGCGGACGGTTTAATGCCTATTATAGATCGCGTTGCATTTTTATCGCGCTACTCTTACGCCTCGGTAAACGTTGCCGGGGTCTCGCAGGAGGTAAGGGAGTCGCGATAAGGCAATTCGGTGGGTATCATATTCATACCGCAGACAACCTCGCGCGGTTTTTCAGACAAACTTACAATGAAACTGTGGACGAGCGACGATTCCATGGGTCTTAAATCTTAGGTAAATAACAATATCGAAAACTCACATTACGTAGATACGGTAAATCGATAATACGCCGGAGTCTTTGTTCCACGAGAAGGTCATAAAACTCCATTCACTCAAGGAAACGAACTAAACGTGTTAACAAAAAAAAAAAAATAATTAACTGGGATAAATAAAACTGAGTATAAAAAACACAAAAATCACTTTTTCTCTTCGGTTTATTTCATCTTATCTTGTTTTTATTTTATTGTCGGTTGAACATTTTCACTATTCTTATTTTTTATAGGGACACACGAATAATTCGGGTTAGAGGAAATAAAGCATAAAACTCCAGTTTTACTTGAAAACTCCGTTTTAGCCAATTTTTCGTACGATTATAGGCACGAATGCGACAGCACACCGTGGAAGGACGACGACGATCAACCTACGACGAACGCGGCGCGACTGAGGCGCCGGCGTGTTTACTCCCCCCACCCGTGTATCGCCCCCACCCGACCACCGTTTTATACCCCCACTGCATTTCGCTTCTCCGCGAGCCACTCATCCGCCTACGCCCGGGGCTCAGCTGGCACAGACAGTGACTCTCAATCGTCGATGCATTTTGGGCGACGATGATGATGATACTCTGATTCAATTTTTTTTGTCAACTTCTAACGATTTGTTGGAAGTTTTATTCACATACATGATCATTCGATCAATTTACAACACAATTTCCGCATTTTTGTTGATGAAAATTTGTTGATAAATTCAAAGAACATTCATAGCGATTCAATTTTCTATACCTACTAAATTCGTAATTTTACTAGAATTTCGTGTAGTTAAGGCGTAGTAAATTCACAATAATTTTTTTACAGTGTACTATGTACAGTTGGGCGACTATCTCGCTAGGATGATCCGTTTATACTCGACTACGTGACACTCTACCACTTGAAGAGTCTGAAATTGCATATAATATTGATATTCAGAACACAAGTATACACCATAGATTTAGTTTGTCACACGTTTGTCATTCTCCTTACTTATAAAATCCTGATCTATGATTAATTCCGAATCGAGACACCAAAAACTATAACAACCCTTAAAGTTTGACCAGAATCTATGATTTGGAGGCCTGATGCTCTAAATCTTCCATCACTTCCGGTATATATCCTAGGCGAAAAACGAATTGAGGCGAATAATTATTATACAGGGTGAGTTTTCTCTTGGTCCGGATGAGGGAGGGGCTTATCACTGCCGATGCTCCGCCCTTGCTTATAATAAGTTTCGACGGCTTGATGTGAAGTTAGATTTTGATAACAGTGTGATGAGGCAAGGCCCTCCCTAATCCGGACCCGGAGAAAACTCACCCCGTATAGTAATAACTCCTATAGGCGTCAAAAGTACCTTTGGGCACAAGTTTTTGTTTCTTCTTTTCCATCTACTTGTACAATTTTTTGCACTGACCACCGCAATTCAACATTCGGTTATATCATTTGTTACGTAGTTTCATCGGCAGAATTTAATGAGCGCATGCGGAGTGTAAAGTGAAACTTGAGCTCGTTGTGCTATTTATATACCTACGGTGTAATCGGAGATGTTTTTTTGAACAACAAACGACTCTTTGTTTGTTTGTTTCTTTCGCTACCAATTGGGTGTTGATAGTTTTTGTACAATTTATAGAGAACCGCAATAAAACGGTCAGCGAGGATTAAACGTCGGGATAAAAAGTCGTGAATATATCAATCCGAATAAAACTGGTCCTCTATGGGACACACGCTTTGACACGTTTAATTCTCACGTTATTTCCCTTTCGTTTATTGCATGTATCGTCCGAACTGGTTTTCAGGGCATGCGGTGAAATAGCTCGGACCTGAATCGCCGTCGAAAAATTATAATTTTAATCCCTCGAGACCCTCGAGGGGTTGTCGCTGAAAGGCACCCTTCGTATTCTCCGGCAATGGACGCTTGAATTTTTAGGCATACTTAAGAGAAACAAAGAAGGACCGAATGAGAGGACGAAAAAATGAAAGAAATATTAGGGATGAGAAAAAAGCTGCTCTTCTTACTTCCGTCCAAATGTTTCGTATCCAAAGACGTCACTGACTTTTATTATTGTTAGCTTCGAACCCACCTACGTTCGTTATTTCAAACATGAAAACAAACGTGGACTTGACCGTTACCAAACACTGTTTACGGATCCGCGTAATCCGCTGGATCCGATCTGGAAAAGATCTATCTCACTTTCAAATTATCCGCTGGAAATTGAGAGAGAGAGAGAGACGGAGAGTTTCAAACTCTATTTAGCTGCGTTAACTTCCGATGAGCTTTTATATTGTTAAATTGTTTTCACACAAATCCTATTATCCTTCGACAGTTATAATTGATATAACGCGGTAAATCTGTATTCGACAATGTTCGAAACTAGCTGCAATAGTTCATAAGCTCATTTTGAAAGAAGAAATTGAACTAAAAAAAGAAACTTTTTCAAATTGAATTATCAAACTTCCGGTGATACAATGATAGAATGTTTTTTTTTCGGGAAATCACAGTTTGATTTGCAAAAGTGAAAAGAAACAAAGAAATTGATGAAGAAGCAAAAAATTTCATCAAATAATGACCATCAATCTAATTTTTTAAACAGCATTGAATACATTTGAGAGAAAAAAGATTCTTGAAATTATTGCGTTTTTTTCCCCGGTATGAATCTTAATTTCGGTGACCTCCGAATTCGATTTATTGTTACAGGTAATAATTTCAGGTTTGTTATTCTATTCGCCTGTTTAGTTTCTGGATTATTCTATTGATTTATCTACCTACTATACCCACGGCTACGGTGTAGCAGTTTGGATATTCGTAATAGCAGCTGTACACCGATAATAGATACTACTTTGATTATATATACACACTAGGTAGACTCCAGCAGATTCCCAGGCACGCAAATCTATACTAAAATAGAAAAAAAAAACTCCAATGTTTCTACATCTGTCCAAACACACGATAAAATCGGGAATTTGCACTTCATTTCAAGTCCAATCAAGAATTTGCATGGATTTAATTTTTTCTCTTTCTTTCAATCATTCCTTATGATGTGTGAGAAACGATTCGATCCTATTTTTTGTTGTTGTTTGTCGAAAAAATTTATAACAGGGAAGTTTCCTCAGATTAAAAGTACAAAAATGGCAAAAAAAAAAAGCCTCTAGCTTCGTACTAACTAAGAGACTAAAACCTGCGAAGAGGGAATGTTTGAGATGATAAAATGTTTTTTTTATCAAACAGTGAGAATAAACATGCAGTTAGTACGTCAAAAAAGCTTGTCAAACGCTTTTTCTTTCCACTTGTATCATGGACAAATAATTCAATGCCGAACATCTGTGAGACACAGACATTACCGCGTGTCGAATGGTTGATAAATTAAAGTTTGTATATACAGGAAGTGGTCTATTCTAGACCCTAGCCTCAAGGACGTGTCTCGCATTACAATCGTATTTAACAGAAATTTCTTCATTTTCTGTTTCGTTCCCGTACGTCCTGACGCTGGGAATAGAATTATCACTGTTACAACATACTGTCCCTCACACTCGGTTCTCCTCACATGTAACATACGTACCTATAGCTATCTCTTGTATAACAATAAGCCTCAACTCTTGCGGCTGTTTCGACGTGAGTCACTCAACAGGTTTACTCGCATCTGGGTACCTGGGTGTGGGTGAGATAGATAAATTATAGCGAATATCGTTGTTGTAGTTGTGGTACGTTACTTTCTTCCGTGCTAAATTCCTCTATTAGTCAACCTCCCGGTCCTCATTTCAGATCGGAGGAGTTACTCATTCATTCGGAGTGGATGAAATCAGTATTTCACATTCATTCGCAACATTCGCGACGAACCTAGTATAGGTGTCATCTCCAGCGATGAATCACCCGCGAGACCGAGACCGTCTCGGGTGTCCTCGATGCTCGGATAAATTATTCAACGAAATTACGTCATTCGGTGGACATGGGAGAATTGGTAATTTTCCTGATTACGGAAATGCGGTTTTTGAGCAGTGACGAAGTAACGAGGAAAAATCGTTAAACGATGTTACGAAACGTCGTTGAACATAATTGTCTCTCTAATTTTATCAATCACTTATTTTAATCTCACTTCGAGTTATTCGTCACGTATTATATCCAGTAAACGATGATGAGTGTACAGGGTGACCGAAGGAAAATGCACTTTGAAACGTAATTATAGGCTGGAAGAATGAAAATTTTGAAAGAAAAATTTTGAAAATGAAGAATGAAAAAAAAGAATG
Organism: Euura lappo; assembly: GCA_018257835.1. NCBI lineage: Eukaryota > Metazoa > Arthropoda > Insecta > Hymenoptera > Tenthredinidae > Euura > Euura lappo. The sequence continues at coordinate 574,716 of JAEUYN010000309.1, read as the reverse complement.
AAGACGAAATGAAACCTCGTGAAGTCTTGAATTCATTTGGAATATCATATTTTCACAAATGGAACCATATAACGACTTTGAATAAACGCATAGTTTCCTCATTATTTGTCACAATTATTCTCAGAGTCGAGGTCAAAAAAAGAGAAAAAAAAATCCATGAGCCGATTTTTAATTTCATCTCCATCACGTATAATCAGGACAAGATTTGATTCGTTGGGTATCCCAATCGCGTGGACTGCAGTCGACGTTCAACCACACCGCGTACCATGTACTCATGCTATGTGATCCACGAGAACATCTCTTCTCCCCATTCAAGTTAGTCAATGATTACGCTCTGTTTGATACGACATTCGCTTTCTAATCATACAGGAGTCTCATACAATTAGTGCGAATAACTGGAAACAGCATAAATACCGTAAATCGTATCACCTACTCAATGATTTATCAATTTTCTGTGGATCGGTGTCGAGTCTGCCTCTCGGTGACTGGAGAATATCACTTTTTCATCTTCGTTTGATTAACGGAATAATTTCGTGCAGAAGGTGCGACGTGCAATTATTTTTTATTTTTGATTTCGCATTTTTATCAGTTAACGGTACAGAGTGGTTTATTTCTGTAGGAAAAATCCGATGGAAATTTGTTTTAAAATAATTTTATTCCGTCCTTCAAGTACGGAGTAAAAAAAGTAGGTATGACACCCCCGGCCCCCGGTGCAGGTTACTGCGGTAAAAGAGAATAAGTTCTACAGCAGGACTCGCGTGTATAATTATACCAGAAGCGGAGTTAATTATGTGAATAATTACTCTTGTACCTAGTTTTAAATAAAAATTGGTGCACAGATTGGAATTTGCATAATATTTTACCGGATATTCAGATCCAGTTTCGTACCTACCCACGCTCCAGTTTTACTACACTACGACTTTCTTTTCATCATTTGAAATCTTTCGCGGGTGAGAAAACTCGCATGAGAAAGTAAAGAGTTTTTCTCTACGATTTAAGAAAACAGCAGAAAAAATAAAAAGTGAAAAATTACAGCCAAAAAAATAGCCAGGCTATAATAAATAATAAAGCTGAAGAAAATGGAAAATTCTACGGCTGCCGAGTTAACGAAGAAAAAACATCCGCTCGTGTTAAAGGGTTAAACCAAAAATTACATCGGCTAATGCAAACTTAGCGAACTTTCTCCCTTATTTTATACCAAAATGCGACGCCCCCGTACCTAACTTCGCAGGGTGTAAAGGCTGCGAAGCTTCACACACTCGCTCATGGCTACACCCAAGAAAATTGGCCCGGTGGCCCGCATCCTGAGAATAGCTGGGCCCTGTGTGCGGTGACGTTATTGCGTTTAGAGGTATTATTTTGATACAGAACTCCCATAAACTACGCAGACTACGTATCCCGCTAACCTTTTGCAGGAGACGCGGGTAGGGCTTATAATACCTGTAGCGGTGTGCCTTAGTTTTTTGCAATTTTATTTACACATTTTTTTTTCATTGGAGTGAATAAGAAGAGAATTCGTTATTTGGTGAGATATATGAAGATCGAAGAAGAGGTAATGTATTATTCGCCAGTCATGACCGTGCAAAGGCCCCGAAGCGGTTGTATCCCAGCCTTATAACACCCCTGTGGGAAGATATTTGACGCCTGAGAAACTGCATGTTAATAAATTATAGCCTGTTCCGCGGAAAGGACCGCGCCGTACGTCGCAGTTTATGCCCTAGCGATTGTGCAAGAGATGTGTGTTTGTGGTCGAGAGGTTGGTCCAGGTCAAGATACGCTTCTCTTAGGATCCACTCTCGCGGGGCCCCGGGCAGATTTTTGACTTTTTAAAGGCTACGCTTCGAAGAACCCGTGTCTCGCACACCGAAAATAACCGATAGGTAAAATTTTTCTCTTCCTTTTTTTCAACAATCTAAAAAAGTCGAGAAATTCAATTCATGAGATTCTAAAAGACGTCGAAATTGAGTCTAATTCAGAAATTAACTTTGAGTCAGTTCATCTGATTGGGTTTATCACGATTTTTTTTTTCATTGTTGCAATTACTAATTTAGGTGGCTAATAACTGATAGAAAATTATATAACATTTTTATACAGCCCAAATATTGTATATTGTCAACTAAAAGTTCTGCAACGTTTGAATTGGTCTCTCCTTCGCGCCACGCTATGCGTCACTATTCAATATAACATGCCCGCCATCTAACGTCGTCTGTTCGCGGTGTAAACTGTGAGGATGGCCACTGTGGTGCGTAGATCCAGACGCTGGTATCTCAATCCATATAAGGGAGAAGAAGAAGAAGAAGAAGAAGAAGAAGAAGAAGACGAAGGAAAAGAAGAATAGAATAGAATAGAATAGAATAGAATAGAATAGAATATATAAGAATAAGAATGAATAGAAGGAAGTAACAAAGGAGTAATTAAAAATTGACGATTAAAAATAAAAGGAGAACAAGAAGAAGAACCAGAAGAAGAAAGAACAAGAACAAAGCAGAAGCAGGATGGCATCTCGATAAAGAATAATCGCCTAGTTGATTATTTTGATTTTTTTTTTTTTTAATGCAAGTCAGATAGCAAAATATCTGCAATTTTGTCACCAAGATATCATTAGCTGATTCTATATTGTAGTTTTTTTATTCCATTTTTTTATTTCAGTTTTTTTCTGCAACTTTTATTTGTCCAGATAGATTTGGGTACCAATTGAAAGAAAAAGTTGTAATTTTTAGTGGAACAATTTCAATAGAGGAAGAATCTCTCCTTGGTAGGGACCGAAAATTGATCGATTTGGTTTACCTAGTCCGATAAACTCAAGAATTTATGAAATACTTACAAAAATAATCGATTTTATTCGATCAATCGGGGAAATAATATCGATTATTTTTTATTCAAATATGGCGGTGAAACCTTGAACTCTGACATTGCGGCCGTAAATAGTGTTTCACTCGTTTTTGACTCATTTTTAATTTGAAAAAAAAGGATTTTAAGTCAAATATTGATTCAAGTTTTTTTTTCCGGGAGCGGCCTTATCAATTGGGAAAAGTACTTCCGCAGTCTTCTCGGATCTAAGGGAGTTCTGGTTAATTTTTTAATTACTCTGGAGCGTTAATCATCTCGTGGTATAATCGCCCCTCGGTTTTTCCCTACCCGGTTTGTTAGGTCTCGATCTAATCCCTGAATTATAATACTCCTCGTATATCTATATATCTAGTTTTACCAAGCCTTTGGTGTCTTCTTCGCCCACGCAAACCCTAAAGCCTGTCGAAAACTTTTACTCGACTTTAATTCCATCTGGAACAAAATTTTGACGGTAAAGTAATAATCCACGAATATTTTCAAACGCGTCAGCCCACCCCTCAATCTTCCCTAACGATCTTTATTTTCTTGAATACAAAAAATCGACAGGAATTAGATAAAGAAAATTAATTTTGCTCCATTAGCGGACTATTGGAAGATAATTCCTTATAGGTATGAAAGCCAATCCACGAAGAATTGAAGGACCCTGGCGTAAATTATAATAACAATATTATGCATGACGCGATGAATAAATTGTGTCCACGCATGTATACCGGGAGACAATTATTACTTGAGGAAAATAAATTTTAGCGAGCCGTGGTCCTGGTCACCAGAGTATGAATTACCATACGGATTCTGTTTTAGGCCGTACATTACACTGTTTCCCCAAAGAAATTTGTAGAGAAACGTGTTGCGGTTCGCCATAACGCGAGGGTAGTCAGACAGTATACGGACTAGATACATACGCATGTGAGACTGATTGTGAGACAATGGCGATAATAATAATAATAATAATAATAATAATAAACAATAATATCTAGAGTCTAGATTCTAGACCGTGGAATAAATTACCACTGCCTTAATCATCCGTTACAAGACAGGGGTAGGTCGTAGGTTTGTAGGCTCTGAATTAATCGATTCTACCGGTTATCACAAAGACAGAAGATCTACGGGCCTAATAATTTATTTCTGAATATTGTATAACGAGGAGAAAAACATTAGCAATAACATTATCGCTAGCAGCGATTCGATTATCGGTTTAACCCCCATCGCCAAGACCGAGGGTGAGGGCTGGTATTAGGTCGAGAATTATTATCCCCAAGAGCACAGTTGGTACGATGATGTGTATAGAATAATGTTGGGTACACGTAGAACTCTACGTACCTACAGGCCATAAGTACACTCGGTGAAGTTTAATGGAGCTGTATTTTTCAGGTGAGCTTATGGTTTTGCATATTTTTCGATGAAAGTCGAAAGCACGCGGTGCGGTGCTTGTAACCACTTCTTCCAGAAGCGCGAATAAAAAATTATATCCTACGAAAACCCTGGTACCTACATAAACGGTCGCTCTAAATCGCTGAAACCAACGCAGTTAAACATACACGTCATATTCTCGTATTTCTGATTCAGTTTATGCGTTTTTTTTTTAACGTTATTCGTGTAGATAAAGTGCTAAGTGAAATTACTTTTTAACTTCAGTTTTATCTGCAGTTTGTGGTGGAATTGAGGGGACACAGCTTCATAGAAGCTGTCGAGTGAACGAGGGAAAACTGAAAGATTGTTGAGAAATGAATTTTTTTACCTATGATCAACGAACATTTATTAAGACATCAGGATTTTGAAAGATGGTGAATTTGTCGTATCGATCTGTGTGCTGCGGTCGTTTGTAGAAAATTTTCCATTTCAACTTGTCCGAGAAATTCGACCCTCTGCCTTTCGACCATTAGGTCACCCAGTTAAGGTCAACGACGCTGGACACGGTATGTTAGTAGATATTGAACCCTGTGAGAGAAGTCTGAGCCAGGGGTCGAAAATGCTTGGCGAGGGTTTCGTGCGGGGGATGTCACTCCAAGGTCCGCGATTCAGGACTGGCTCGTAGCCAACGGACCGAAAGCAATAAATTTTTATTTCGTACTGCAAATATTTATCAGCATCGGAGGAGACGGTTTCTGACATATTTCTTATTTTTATAAATAACCCTATACGTGTCACGTGGACGTTCTGAAAATATACAGAAATTCACTTCTCCACCCCATCCGGCACAACCTACCGAACTCTACCGACTCTGTCCATTCCCACATCGATTCGAAAAGATTTTCAAATCTTTTGAATTTTCGTTAGTCAAGATTCGAGAACTATTGAATATTCGATTTTCAAAATATTTCTGACGAGATGGTCGTGAGCGGTCTTTAGAATACGAACTTGTTCCGCGGACCAGAGTTTGAGAAACGCGAACCGAATATAAATTGGAACAAACGAAAAGTTTTTCCTCCTTAGTGAACCTTCGTTTTCTCAGAATTTTCCGCGACCTCCATTCTCATGGTGGTACCACAATCCAGGAATCGTTCTTTTTTTTTGTTTTTCTTGTTCTTCGCTGAGAGGAAAACACGGTTTGCTCCCCTCAGGGGTATATCTATTTACACGAAAAAAGGGGGGCGGAAGGATCCCCGAAGTTTTTAACACGGTTAGCTGTTTATCTGGTCAGAAATTTTGATTACGTTCTATACCCGTGTTCTCTATACCGGTAAATTGACCGGAATTTGATCCTGAAACTTTTTTCAATCAAATCGTTTGTTTCTTTCTAAAGAAACCCCGTTTTTCACGAGGAAAACCGGGAGCCGATCCCCTCTGGCTCCGGTTACCGTTACGCGTTTGTTATCCGTGCCGCGTCGTATTCTCGTTAGCCATGTCTGCTAATACCTCAATAGACTCCACTTACTAAGTTCTCGACCCTTTCCAACCGCGACAAGTTCTCGCGCTGGATATTCTTTGTGGGCTCATGTTCGTAAGTCGTAAAAGTAGGTACTTTGAGAGCCCGCGTTCTCGAGTAGCAAGACACAAAGTGCTTGGCGTTGCATCTCAACGCCAAAAAGAGTTAACGAAGGCAAGAGACTCGCTTTGCGACTAATGCCCCCAAGGATTTCTCATCAAATTTTACACTGATGGAGAGAAACCGACTCGTCCACAAAACGGACCCGATGAGAAAAAAGAAGAAGAATTATAATGATAAAGTCCCAAGGACTTATCGGCCAATTAGCATACGGGGATGAGTTTTCAAGGTTTCGATGAGGACTCGAATCTTTTGATTAAATGTTTAATTCATACGATCGGAAAGTTTTGGGATAAGAAAAACAACTTTTTTCTACTCATCAAGCCATGAATCGTTGAGCTTTGAATGATGATGGTGGACGAAACTGTCCAAGTCCTCGGTCCCCGATTTGGACCAATCCACTTTGGTCTTGATAGGTGGGTCACGCTTTGCTCGGTTCAATCCCATCGGAGTTAAGGGATGTTTCGCGAGGCCTGGGAAAGTCCGAACAAAGCGGGAAATTTCACGCCCTCAGCTGACCTGACAGGTGGCTAAAGAAGGAAGAACGAAAAAAGAAGAGGAGGAAACGAAAGACGTTTCAATATACCGCGAGAAAAAAGTTCCAATGTCACGGGGTGATATATATGCTTCTACTTTCTTACACCATTAGACGATGAGTTGCAAACTAGAAAGTATTTCCTTCCGTGGGCTGAATAAAGAAACAAAAACTTCTTTTTCCTTACATATTTGACTCACGAATCGATACACACGAGTGTCCAACACGCAATTCTGATTAACTCTAGAATCCTGGACTCATTCTTTTCGCCTCACACTCTCGAACTCTTCGACTCGAAGACGAGGGCTCGTTCGAAAATGTATGAATCTTGTGTGTGTGTGTGTTTTTTTTCCTATAATTGAGGAAGAGAACTGTGCCTAGAAGATGTTCAATCGCATTGATGCTGGGATGATGAAAATCCCATTCAAGATGCATGAAAATGATGACAATCTGAGGGTGAAATAGTCACCAATCAATCAACAAACAGTCGTAAGGTTTGTTAAATCGTCAAATGTTTGCTTGTCAAAAGTAGTGAAAATGAGAAAAACGAAGTTTCGCGTGCCCTCCTGGGGTGGAAAGCCTCTGATCTATCTCCTCTGGGGGTTGATCGTGCTGAATCCGTTCCCAAACGATATCGCACTTGAGTAATCAAGTTATTTGCAAGGCTGACTGCATAAGCCGAGTTTCATCTTATCGATCAGACCCACACCAAGAGTGAAGTCTCTCTGTAACCTTTTACACTGCGCAACCTTTACGCCTGTTTTTTTTTTTTTTTTTTTAAGCCCCCGTGACCTATCTCTAGGCCAGAGAACTTTCAGTCTAGGATAACCGAGATGAAAAGGTCAAATATCTCGCCACACACGAGACTCACGGGCCACGGCCAGAATGTGTGGCGATCAATCCACGATGGGAAAACAAAGGGGATTAGGGTCTGATCTTCGAAGAGCGGTACACGGACATTTCTTTGACGACGGTCAAAGAGTACGTCCGAACGTCCGAGACGTATATAATGCGGGATTCATTTCCTGACGAGGTTTAATTCAATCTAGTTTCGTTTTCCAGGACCGACCCGGGGGGTCAAAGGCAAAGAAAACACCAGGATAGACGCGAGGGTCGATCGGAAATTGCTGATCGCGTTCGAGCTAAACGTTCGCGTAGGGTCTCTAAGCTTAATTACGTAACCTATTTAAATGAACCACGGGCATACCTCCCGTGGGTGAAGTCCACGTGAAGCCGGTCAACTTTTCTACAAGATAAAACGAATATCCTACTCTTCGAGGAATCGTTGTCTCTGTGAATAAACCTTGACCCTCTAACTTTGAGGAGGTCTCAAGACGCCCTCGGTGACTCCGTAGCTGCTTTCTTTCTTTTCCCACTTCCAGAAATTCCTTGAACCACTTTTTCTCCTTCTTTCTTGGTCTCGACAAAGACGTCAGCTCGGTTTTGCATCCACGACGTCGACGGAGGGTGTAAAGGAGTTCCATTGATTCGGAGGGATATAAGTTCTGGTATTTTTGTAACTGGCCGTGTGCACACACGCGTATGAGTAGGAGAGACCCTACCCGTATTCACGTGTGGGTGGAAAAATCATTCGATCGAATCTATCCGATAGAACGCGAGCCCTATAACCATAACCGTTACAGTTATCGCCCATTCGGTGGCATTGATGGAAATCGTTGGAGTATGTAGGTACAGACCGAGATCCCAGAATTTCAGGGAACCCTCATTGCGTCTCGAACGCGGATTCTTGGGGAAAAACTTGGTCGAAAAGTGTGATAAATTCTTTCCGTTGACAGTGGGGTGAGACAAGAAAACAAAAATTGTAACCGTTTCTTTATGGATCATAACTTTTGTCAAATAAATGTTTTCAGTGCTTTGAAAGTTTAAAAGATTTCTTCTAGATACAGTCCAAGTTCGTCTGTGTTACTGGAACTCGGTAGAAACGATATATTGATGTATAAAGTTCGAGAGAACAACAAGTAACAAGAAATCTTCGGTACGGAGCATTGAATTTTCCTTCTCGACGCCGGAGCTGAAAAGCGGCCACGAAAAGCTTTCGGAAACTAAAAACCAGCTGGAATTGAGTCATTTGAAATTGACAAGATGTTACCACTCTCAACCTTCTGTTCCGGCTCTGGAGAAGTAATTTGTTATTGGTTCCAGGCTTTGAAGTGATCCTGAGAAGACGTCAGGAAAGTGGAACGCAGCGTGCATAGTCTTCACTTTCTTCTCGTCTTATAATTTCCTCACTTCTCAGAAAAGTGAAGTTATCCATCCCACTTCCTGTTTTCACGTCCGCAAAATGTTATTTGTCACATTCGTCATCGCCGGCATTGACATTGGGCCGATTAGACCCTGGATTAAACGTACAACAGCTGACTCAAAGTATAATTATTGATGACTCGGATCTTTGGCGGATGTGAATTTGAGAACAGGAAGCGGGCTATTCAGTTACTCGTTCTGGTGGACGATAAATTCATATTATCATTGGCGAATTGCGGTTGCAGGTCATAGCGAATATCCTCTCAATGGTTAGCGACTGAAGCACGTTCGTATCTCATTTTTAATCTGATTCCTAGATCACGAGCGTGTAGCATGAAATTGTTCGCGCTAGAGAAAATATGAAAAACAGAAACGGGTAGTGCATAATTCTAGCGGTAGAGTCTCTTCGAGAATTTTTCCTCCGAGACGGAAACAATGTTTTTCTCACATTTGGCCGAATCTTTCATTATGTGGAGTTCGAAATTTGGTCCTGAAAGCACTGTTCACGGTGGATATCCTCTTCTCTTTCACTTCGGCTCTTTTAGTCCCTCGTTCTGTTTATTTACAGAAACTAACGTTCGTTTCGTTCAAACCTTGCCTCGACCTTTTACCCACCATAGCCGTTACGAAACCCCACCTATAAACACTCATCATCTTCCGCGATGTAGGCCGAACCTACAAATGGCCCCAGAAATACGTACATGGCTTTCGGACGGGTTTTTGAGGGTTACCTTCGTTTTAATGCCCACGTGATATGGAATCACCTCATCTCAACTCTGCAGAAACACTTTCAAAGAACAGCCTTGAGGGATTCGAAAGGATTTCGAAAGACTTCGCAGCATTTCATATTAGGAGACTTCATCGAACTTCATGAGACTTCACAGACTACAAAGACTTGAACAAGTTGCGAGGGACTTCATAAGACCTGACACAATTTTCTGTGATTTTGAGATTTTTCATATGGAACTTCAGGAATTTCAATGAGTTTATAGGATTTCGTGCAACTTCGTGATATTCGAAGGAACCTCATCAGACCTCCTAAGACTTCATAGAACTTCAGGAATTCCGGAAAAATTCAAACGACTTCACAGGATTTCGTGCGATTTCGGAAAATTCCACGTAACCTCGGCACTATCATTTTTTTTTTTTTATCTTGAATGGTTTGAGTGAACGAGTATCGGTATAAACGACCCTGTGTTCACCTGAATCAGGGTCTCCACCTGAGTTAGGATCTATAATTCCCTGAGAATTCGAGGACTTCCATGTTTTCGAGGAGACGGACACCGTGCCTGAATATATCTAGCCGCATAGATTTTCTTTTCCATCGTCGGGATCAGACTCGATTGAACTTCCGCTTGTGTGCAGATTTGGTACGCCCTTCCATTAGTGTCCCGTGATTTCCCGACCTCCGAGTATCCAGCATCCCCTGTCTAGTTTCATCGGCGATATTTCCTTCTCTCTTTTGCCCTGTCCCAACTCCCGACTTCTCGATTCCCGTCTACCGACTACCGAGCGTGTGCCTCGTCCCCCTCGAGGATTTGTAGACCTTTTGTCAGGCTCCTCTCCAGCCCGAAACCCCCGAGTCCCGGGGCAAACAATACGCCAGCCAGCCCGAATCTCCGACTATGTTACTATAACACCCCCGTCGACCGACTCGCTGCCTGGAGTCCGTGGGACGCAGCAAACGGGCTCATTGTCAAAGGACCAGTTATTATACCGCTGGTTCTCAGTTACCGACAATAATTACAACAGGAATTCACATTTACATCCACCCCTTTTTCTCGACTAGCTCGAACTCTTTTTACCCACCAGGCATCTTCGTGAATCGTGTTTGAATTCGAGTTCGAATGTTTGGGGTCTTCGACGAGGCTCGAGTGAGCTGGTCGAAATTCAGGATTCGTATGCCTAGTGGATCACGAACTTTGGAGCATAGTTGCATCCCCAATTGCGATTCTGTATATTTCGAATCTTATTTGTTCCAACACCCAACGCCACATGAATTTTGCGGAAATCGTTATGTACACTTTGAAACGTCAAAAAAACTTTCTGCGAGGAATCCCAAAAATATTAAATTGTATTGACAAAACGTTGTGATGATATCAATTTTTCGCATTTCAAAAAATCAATTTCAATTTTCTACACAGGCTTTTGCTTTTGAACACAAGTGTCATCGTATTTTTAAAGACACGTTGATGTCACCGGAGTAAAAATATCGATTTTTCACTAATAATCACATGATTAGTGGCAATAAATGTCAATTCATAGAAAATTAAACGTCAATGTGGGGCTAATAAATGGGGATAATCACTAGTGACACCTGAATTAGTTTTTTTTCTGCATCATCTTTACAGCCCAACGATTCGTTACGTTTGAATAATCGAAACTCCATTAAAACTGTGCATTATTTATCATCTTTTTTTGTATAATTTTTGTGACGGCTGTGTTGAATTAATTACAATGGAGACAGCAGTGCGCCTACGAGGAAGGAGAAAAATTTGTGCAGAAACGAGAACAAAACAATAGTTGTTTTTGTATTTTAGGATTGCAAATACGGCAGGGGAAAGAGATTAAATTCTAGATTAATTATCGATGTCAGAATTAATTTAACCGCGTTGTAAATTTTAAGAGAAGAGGGCAAATTCCGCTCGGTTATCTGCAGGCGCGGGTAATTACCACACGGCATCCAGCTACGTTAGGAGGGTTTAATTCGCGATCATTAATTAACGTTGTATAATCTGTTGCACTCCATTTTACGATTTGCATTCGTAATTTCTTAGCGACAAATAGACAATGCAAAAAAGCAAAAATCCTCCCGTTCAGCTTCTCAATGGGATAGAAAATCGCAATAATTTAAAGCTCTTACCTGAAATTATCCGCTTCACATAAACGAAATCTAAAAGTGATACCGTAATTAACTGCGTCGTTTACTTTTTTCCGATTTGGCAGAGCCGAGTTTGAAATAACCGAGGTAATTAGGATCCGAGAATTAATAAACCGTGGAAATTCCGGTTCCGGAATTATCAATATTCGAATATTGTTCAATTAGAGGATAGCCTGCGGAGCTTGCGAAGAGCGTGGATAGTGGCCATCAAATTCTGAACCAACGTGCCCACGGCGTTGTTATAATAAAACGTAAAAAATTTATCCACAAGCTCGAAAACAAAGCCGAAGGTTATGATAATATCGTGTATAACCGTCGGTGCGGAAAGCCGAGAGCCGTAATATCTACATGTGGTTAAGATTGTAAGCTTCAGTTCCGTGTAGAGCAAGTACCATAACGACCGCGACATCAAGTACTTCGAGCTCGAGATCTCACGGCCCGTGGTGAAATAATTTTCAGATTATGATCCGTCGTTGTTAAAATTGAACGTTTCTTCCATCCGAGAGGGCGAAATCTCCCCCTCCTCCACACGGCGTCTGAAATTAATGGAAAATGTCAAAGAACCGGAAACGACGCGGCCATCTTTCTCTCGTCCGTTCCGATAAGGGAGAATAAAATACGGGAGAGGGATGGACGTCAACGATTCAATTCACCGAGATTGATCTGAGCTCAGAAACGAAACGATCTATAAAGAGGTAGAGGGAGGAAAAAAACGAAATTGGGTCAGACGTGAAAATAGCGAAATTTCGGGAGGCCAACGCCGACCTCGTAAAATGGGACGCGCGTCTTTCCTTCGGATGGTGTAGACTACCCGGAAATTTTACGAGGGCACGCGGATGCTCTCGTTGGGAGATTTGACGTGAGGTTACAGGCACGGTAAGCGCGGAACCGCGGAGGAGAAGGGGCGGAAAAGTGCCAGAGACGAGGATTGCTAATTCGCACAAAAATTCACGATGCACCAGACCGTGTCAAGAGGCTGTACGAGCGCAGACAAGGATCTTGTGCGCTACCTCGTACCCACCTAAAACCCTCATATCGATTACCTCGTCTTCTCTACCGACGGAATTTCCCGCTGCGTTACGCCGACGTTCGCTTTTCAAACATTATGGCTTTAAGAAATCGAGAATATGGAAAACTGAATTTTTGTGAACATTAAGAAACAATAATTTTTTCGTTCGTTGAATTGTCGAATGAATAAATCTTCCGTTTCAAACTGCAGAGGAAAAGTATCTATTTTTAATACTGACCCACAAAAATTTGTTTTCTCACACCCGGTCGCAAAATGCCACTTTTCATACCTCTTGAGCCGGCGCAAAACAGATCTTTTCGGCCCTCGGGCGGAAAAGTGCTTTGCGCCCGCCTAAAGCGGGCGCAAACGAATTTTTTCTTGCCCTCGGGCGCAAAGTTCCGTTTTGCGCCCGCTCACTCGGTCTGAAAAGAGGCATTTTTGCAGACCAGGTGTTGAGAAAAAAATCGTGTGCAACACGAGCGCAAGGATATTTTGGCGAGTGTGATTGCAGTACACTCGCCTTCGGCTCGTACTGCGAATTTCACACTCGAAAAATAGTGTTTTGCGCCCTTGATACACAATGTACTATTCAATTGACAAAAGTTAACTGGGTAAATGTGTGTTTCAAATGAAAGAAAAATAACGTTAGGTATATTATACATATACATATATGTATAAGGAACCTTGGAAATGATATTGTGACGTAAAACGGCGAAGAGACTCGGTGGCGCCGGAGTTAGTGACTTTTGGATAAAGTTGAAAACCTTTTTGTTACACAACGGTGAGGTGCGGCGGTAGCGGCCGCGCGGTACGGTGCGGCACGTCGCGACGGCGCCTCGCTGTCGACCCCTCCGCCAAATCGACGCCAACCCCTCGCGGCCACGCCATGCCGCGAATATACCCCTCTAACTTCCATCCAGTCTAGAGCAAAGAGCTTCTGACTTGGTTCCCATCAGCCAACGAACCTTCGCTCCACCAGTCTACGTCTACGGTGTACGAAAGGGTTGGACTGCACTGGCACTGGCACTGGCACTGGCACTGGCCCCGCATACCCAAGGCGACGAGGTACAATACAAGTGCATCACGTCGGGAGCTTAATGATGTGGTGACTAGCGAGACAAGAGGATAGAGAGGACGAGGACGACGGGGGATGGAGGAATGGAGAATGAAGTACACCGTTGATATATGCATTATGGAACCCCGCACCTCGCTTTATCATTGTCTCTGAAGTCTGAAGTCATGCGTCTGTTCAAATGACAACGAAATCCTCTCTCCATGCGATTCTTCCCACCTTTTTTTTCGATAAATTTTCCTCTGATAACTTTCATTTTTTTTTCCATTGCTCTCGTACCTCGAGTATCCGCGAATTCGTTTACGTTACGCAACGCGTCGCATGGTGAGAACGACGAATCGACGCTCCTGGATGACATAATACTGGAAACGTACTCTGAGCAAAGTGATATGGCTCCTGAATTCCTCATTGTGAGGAAAGTGCTTTTGGAAAAGATTGTGCTCACGCAAGGGTGCGGTGCCTGACAACGCGGATAAGTGTGGAAAATCTACCATGCGATTCCAGATCGAGGGTATAGTCTGAGATGGAGATAGTTTTTTTTCTCTCTTGAAGCATTTTGAAAAGACGTTCCATGTTCAAGAGTCGGGGTGTTTTCCCTAGAATCTTAGAACTTGAACTCAAAATGGTGTTCAGAATTGTTTGAGATGTCAGGGCTTGAAGGTCATCACTGTCATTCTGCAAATGGCTTCACATTCCACGTGATAACTCTGAACCGACTTGTCCAATCTGGCCAAAACTTCGCATACAGTCTCTTGTTGTAATCAGTAGTTCAATATTCTGAACTAGAATCTAACAGTGTTTCGCCATATTTCAGGAAATATGCTCCTTTCGGCGACATTTTCGGATTTTTTCAGAGCTCTTTATGAACTGAAATTTTCCAGATATTCTGTAATCATATATGTTATAAAAATGAGATTTGAGACGAACGTTGGGCCTTAACTGTCAATTTTACGATTTTTAAAAATCAGCTTTACTTCGAGAAAGATAGAAAATCCACGAATACCGAATGGGGGGAACAAAATATCGAATTTTTGAAGTTTGAGAGGACGACTGGTCCCCTCGAACTGGTTTAAATGTAGGGTAGATTGCGAAGTTGAGGATAATTTCTTTATTCCACTCCAGATAGGACGTGCCTTTCTTCATTCTTTAGTCGAGCACGACTCTGTTTTTTTTTGTCTTCACGACGGTTTGTCCCCAGCTAATAAAAATTTTGAAGAGCGTGCACTCTAGGTATGTGTCCAGAAAATCCACGTGGGTAGAGATTTGAGTGTGCTGAGTTTCCCTGGTTTGCGAGGGGGTTCGGGATGTGACTCGAATTGAAACTGCCTCATTACCATTTACCAGAACACCGACGCAATTTGTGAGTCTTAAGTTACATCTGACCTAAGCGCGGAGCAACGAAGATTCCACGATGGTGGGCTATTAATGGCCACCCAAATCCACCTCGCCTTAATTGCTAATAAGAAATTACGCCGGCCTACGGAATACCAAATTATTGATTAACTACAACGGTCGACTAGGGGACTCTGAAGACCCACCAGGAAATCTCCGAGGCTCTCAAAATCAGCTCAGGGACAGAGTCTGAAGTCTGTTCAAACTCGAAAGCTCTCTTCCAAAGAAACTTTTACCGCGGCTAATCTGACAGCCGGATTCCGTCAGTCAAAGAGACTCAAATTTAATCAACTCAAGACAATTATGCAGACGCGATATTCTGAAGCTACAGAAAAGCAATATCCCAACTCGCCTCGTCTCGGTATTGCCAGAGCGTATCAGCCGATATCTGACGAACACCTGGAAGGTGGCCTGTCACCTCGGCTCTGGGGGTCGAGAGGTCAACATTGGCTATAATTACCCCTGCGCACTGTTCAATTTCGTCGAGCAGCATTTTCTTTCAAACCGGAAGAGAATCCGGGTCATCGGTCGTAAGGTATAAACTGCGAGGGTAAATATCCTCGTTTTTGCAACGATATATCTGTAAGACGTTGGATTTTTATATTCATGAAACCCTGGGAAAACGGTTGATGTCTTATCTCGAACTAAAAACCGGCAATCCTCCCCGATCGCTGTACAGGGTTCAAGTTTTTTTTCTGCTTTTTTCGCCCCGTCTCTATCTATTTGCAAATAGTATCACGTGGTTTCCGGAAACGGGGCATTGACTCGCTCAATCCGGCTAGGTCTGAGTTAAGTTTAGCGATAAAGATTCGACTTATACGAGAGAGTGTATCAACGTAATCCGACCATTGTTAGGCTGGATTATTTATTTTTGAATTTATATTTATAGACAAAAGCTGGCTTCATACGATGGTGAAACGGTGAGACGCGACGCTCCCACCTAGAGATTATATCGTAGATGATGATTATTTGAAAAGAAAGACATGACGAGAAACGATGTATTATAACAACGTCGCGAGGACACGAGATAATTATTTATAGGTGCACCTGCGAGTTACACTCTATTATGAGGCGGAGCGTAATTAAACTGTATGAAGACTAACTGCAAGGAACAATGAAAGAAAAAAAGAAAAAATCACGCATTTAAGTAGATTAATTTTTATACTCTAAAATATTTCATGGTTATCTTCCCTCTACCTATACAAACTTGCAGAGTATGTTTTAATAAAGCTTTTGATCTCCGACGATGTGCGCTTTCGAGGTGTAATTATAATTAATCGCACGCTGTTTCAATCTTAACACGTGAAGAATATCGCGGAAAAGTTTCACTAGAATCATCGTATACAGATCATTTCTCACGATTCCATAACGATTTCGTGAGAATTATTCTAGATTCTAGTTTCAAGATATCGAAAAATAATAATTAATATATTTCTAGAAATCACTAGAAATCGCGGTGATAAAATTCCCTCGATGTCTCAAGCATCTTGACTCACTGTCTCCACGAAATAATGATTGTAAGTGTTTTCTATGCTCTAATTGGATGGAAAAAATGTCCAGAAAGAACAATTACAGTGTAGAATAGTACATCATCTTTCTGATGCTGTTTTTCATGATCATTCATGTTTCTTCGTGCAATTAATAGTTGAGTAGATATCCTCTTCTTACCAGCTGAAAGCAAAAACATGTCGTCCCGTTTCAGAGTGCATTACAGTTGATTGAATTCCGGGATGAGTGATTAAATATTTTTCACCGCCAATCCGCTAGGCACTTTGATATATGACGGTAATATTTGTCATCTGAACTATACCATCGTTAAATATTTTTACGACGAGTCATACTTGGGTCGTTTCCACCGTGTCTAGACAGTCAAGTGTATTACGCGAATAGGTATAACTACGACGAGGCGATTTCTCATATAAACAAATCTTCACCTCCACTGTCCTGAATTTTCTTTTTTTAATTTTACTGTGGGAGGCATAAAAAAGGTTTCCTTGCATTTTTATTCCTCTCGACTTTCCCGAAGCTCTTTTTCTCTTTCTACAGACTAACGAGAATTTTTCATACGTTTCTCGTTTCACGAATTCACCGTGTTACTTGTTATAATCACACAACGGTCCAGGTCAAACAAATGGAACTGCGAGACGGTACGGTGGACAGTCGCCAAATGATCACCCCCAGGCCATTCGGCTGACCATTTAATGAAAAGATAACACGACGCTAATTATACTCCTATGTATGAAATCCGGGGGGAGATGAACTAAGATTCCTTCGAAATGAAAGAAAAAAAAACTCTTCAAAATTAATTGTGACCGAATGTGAGAGCTGAAGGTACCGTCAGTCGTCTGATTGCAAAACTATATACTCCAGTTTTCTGAACCGTACAGGGAAGTCTATACTTTACTCATTTCAATGGATCTCTCACGACGACAGCGATGTGGTGTAAGATATTATACATACCGCCGCCCGCATTTCAGGGAATGAAAAACCACCAGGAAGTATTTATTCCGGTTTCTCTTTATCGCGAGCGAACGCCGAGAAAGACGATGAAAACCTGCAGGGTGGAGTACGCGATGAAAGAAAAGATTTTAATAAAGATGTCTAGTGTCGTCCTTCAGTGTAACAGAATTATGCACAGCTGTAAAGATTCCAGCGGATTTTATCCTACTCAAATTTTCTATTACGACTGAAAAGTTTACTGCGATGTTTTTTTCCCAGGATGAAAAAAAAGGGAAAGAGAAGAGAAGAAAATAACTCGAGATTCGGAATAAAGAAATTTGATCAACTTTTATACGTCAAACATCCGTGTATCGTGTATGCCCCGTAAAATTCGTTTCAATTTTATTTCCCGTGTAGCTATTTTATTTCCGTCGGAAAACTTTTCGTCCTCGTTGTTCAACGAAATTCACATCGACCTGGAACCTCTTGTAGAGAACGGGGTAAAACGGGCACGGAGACGTAAATTCTTTCCTTTCTTATAATCATATTCTCACAGTTTTCCCACGATCTTCAAACACCAGAAAATGTGCTGAAAATCAGGCGAAAATTGTTCATTCAACAAAAAAACTAAAACTTGATGAAGATCCTGGTTTTTCGTTTCAGTGAAAATAACTGAGTCATACTTTTGTCAGATCAAATAAAAATAATTGTGACTTATACAGAGTATTGACGATTTTTGCTTCAAACGAAAACGAAAATGATGATTTTTTTTGCCATTTTTTTCTTCACACAAAAAATCATTCATCTTCCCTTTTATCGAAGAACGGTGTAAAATTGTGCGAGATGCATTTTTGAGAAAGCAAAGATTTTCCACATCAATACCAGTTCTGCCCCCCTTTCTGCTTCCTGTAATGGGAAACCCTTCGCAATGAAATCTTGAAGGAGTTGATAAAGGCTGAACTTTGTTTTAATTACGAGATTTCTCTTGAAAGTAGGATTTTCATTTATATTATCCATTAAAATAACTAATTGCTCACTACGAACAATGAGTAATTGGAGTTTATTCAACTAAACAAACTCAATGACTGAATGAAACCGGATCTCAGAATCTCTCCAATGTACCACTTAATCCTTTTCCCTTTCTCAATAGAAAACGTAGACAAACGTTAAAATACCCAAGATATCTGAAAACCAGCAGGTCAGGAATCGCAATGATTATTATCAGACATCTTCCACGGGGGGGAGGGGGGGAAGGTAGACAACACCACTAATTAAAATACAGAAATAAAAGAACGCGATTTCTATAGTCCCAGTCGTCCCAGTACAAGAATCCGCTTCGCAATGCCTCACAGCAATTATAACGAGTGAAAATCCAATCTAGAATTTTTTTTTCTTTCTCGTGTTTGCTGTCCAGTCCCTGGGACAGAAGAACCGGATTTTTTGGTCAACGTGCAATTTCGCTGGAGAAAATAGGGAATAGTTTCTGTCCTCGCCATTCGTTCTATGGAGGAACGTCCTGGTGCCGATATACATTATAGGTAGGTACCACCCACACACCAAACGACACACACACGTCGCCGAGCACATAGAGCGACACCCGAAACATATACGGAGATTCCCAGGGGTCGTGTTGGGTTCGTACGTGGCGAACGTCTTGAGGGCGAACACCCCTAATCCCGGGAATACGGGTCCCTACGCCTCTGCAAATACCAGCCACTACCCTCACACTCGACTGTCCCCGTGGTCGTCGACGTCCCGGTGAACGGTGAACGGTGAACGGTGACCTCCGGTTCTTTAACTGAACCTGGCCACATTTTCTCCTGTCTCCGATAATATTTATCCGGTGATGATGGCGGGGAACGGAGAGACTCGGAGGTTGGGACGGAGAGAAATTTTCTTTATTATAGTTATATGTCGCAGACCGGCTGCTGAGGGCACTGACATAGACGGATCGGCTAGACCCTGAAACTTTATTGTTAGATACGAAAGAATCGTTTGATGAAATACCAAAGCGGAAAAACCGTGAGGTTATTCGTCACTGGCATCGTGTAAAATTAAGAAATAAAAAGAAGAAGAATCCTCAGGTTGTGTGTAACTTTTACAGATCCGATTCGTAGACTGTGGCAGTTTTTATCAATGTTGAAACGCGGAGGAACCTCGAGTCAGGTGAGACTGTTGAAAAAATTGTGTAAAGTAGGTACCGGATCAAAAACACTTGACACAAGAGCTTCCAGGACCTATCTTCAAAATGGAATCGGATGTCTGAGAGTGGTCTGATAACATCCATCTCTGGGAAGGGCGAACAAATATTTATTCACAGAATTAGCTTACCCAACCCTCGAATCCACTCTCTACACACATTTCTGACGCGCCTTTTAAGCCAGTAAGAAAAAGAAGAAAAAAAACGGAGAAACGATCGTTATCAAAACGAAGACAGTCACTATGATATATAGACCCAATTAATTACGTTTCATGATCGATAAAATTATCATTTCGCACTCGTATTCATCCAGCGACTGTGATGACCAAATTTAGTAATTTTGAACCGCTGAGCAGAAAAAAATACTAAAAGGGTACGGAAATTAACGCGAGCTCATCATCAGAGATCAAATTCTTCAGCAAATTTTTCCCTCACACAAAACATTTCGAGTTGATACGATCGATGAGTAGGTACGGGATGAAAGTAATCATGATTGCTATTCACTAGGCCGATGCTAACAGCGTTAAGGTAGGTTAGCGCCCACGTGCACATCAATGAAACACGGAATAGGCGAACGCGAAGCGAGCTTTCAAAGCTTTTGGTGTCTGGGGCAGTGAGTATAAATTCGCTTTGGTGCAAGCCTGAATACCGTGACGTCCGCGTCGAGGGTACAAACGGGAAAATGTAGACATGGTTGATACGAATTACGGATGGCCACGTCTCCCACATGTGGTGGATGGGTACTCTGAAAAATAGCGAACGATGGAACGCTTCGTGTCCTAAAAATTGAACGAGTCCTTGAGCAGGTGTAGGTGGATACGGGATAAAATTAATCACACTTCTGAACGACCGTTAAAGTTTGCGCTATAATATGTTGACCGTAAAAGGGTGAGCGGTGGAGTGAACAATGAACCACGTAGTGCAGGACAGGGTTTTCTACTGAAAATAATCGAAGGTCTGAAAGTTCACGAAGCACCACGGGTGAATCCCGTGAATTATTATACGGCGAGTACACGTGATCATAACCAGCCCGGAAGCCCCGACGTTAATTTCAGGTGTATGAAAAAGCTCCTATAGTCCACGGCGAAAATGACAAGGGTAATCTCAAGTTTGAACGAGGGTAGAGTGAAGTACCTACCTGCGAGCTGAGAGTTACTGTGAAAATTTGTTACAAATTTCAACCGTCACCGCACAGTTTGCACCGGCTCTGCACTCGTATTATTCCCCAGTCTTGAAACACTCAGAATTGTTGATATTCACGACGGAATACAAATGTCGACAATTTATATTCTCCTATGGTAAAATGTTGACTCTACACGTCGCGCATGACTCACTGTTACCTTAGATTTCTAGAAACGGTTTTCTACATCCGTTGCATATTTACCTACTCAATTTTTTTTCAATCCTTTTGCATCATGGTGTCGTTAAAAAACCATAAAATTAGTACCTCTTACATTCTCATTTAGAAATTTATCGGTCTGATCACCGGAAAAAAAAAACCTGACGATTAGTACCTTTTACATCGCAGGGCGACAATGAATAGGAGAGGGTTGATTGAACCTCCCCGTGTTTGAGGATGAGGGAAAATCCCGACTAGGTGAGAGAACAAGCCGACTACGTGGTCGATCCGGGGACTCAGGATTTAATTTTATTGTCTACTGGCTGTAAGAAAATTGCTCGTTTTACGACCCATGACAACGCCAGGTCATGCTTGGACTTGAAAGAAATAGCCCCGGCTTACGCGCCTCCTCTAACATGTAAACGGAATTACGATCGTCTTACGACTCAAGATCCCCGGATCGGATGAACTGAGGCTTTAAATAAATCAATGACTAATTGCAAGTGAGCAATACTCTCTCGACGTAGAAGAATCACGGACCGCGACTGGTGATCGAAGAGGCGATTGAATGACCAGTTTCAAATTTTTTCAGTGTTGAATTGACTCGATATTCTTCAGCGAAACGAGCCGAAAATTTGTAATCAAAATTGGCAAACGCGTCGATCCTATTTTCAACTACTTCTTTCATCGTATTCAGGGATTTAATCAAACTTGACTGCATTCATGTCATTTCTGTTCAATTCCGTTCGTTGAATATCTCTATAACCGTGTACAATTTATATTTGATCCAGAGACCATGTGATGTCAGGTTGATTTCAAAGAGCATCCAGTGACGTGATAAATTGTTTGAAATAAAAAGCGTAAAAAGAAAAGGAAAATGATATTCGTCGTATCTCTGCTGCAAGAACCACCCGTTCGTTTCTTGGTTATAAGGTAGCGGTGGTTAAGGTAGTCGAGTTAAGGTATAGAGGAGGTGAGGCAAGGTAAGGTACCATCATAATTTAGGTGGTGGTGAGAGAAATGAGACGTCCAGGACATCGTCGCGACGCGGAACTGGAGACTGAAACGGTAACCAGTAAGACGACGACCACCGAAGAAAAAAGTTTATTACACTTTCCGAAGTTTTATGTCCCTTAATCTGCGCTAGGTTCTCAAGGGAATTGTTTTACTTGGATGTTTTGCCCAGGCTGTACGGGGCCGACTGGCTTCGGGAAGAGGAGAATGAAGATGGAATAAAGTTTTTTTTTTCTTTCCTCAAATCACCGCACCGTCGCGAATCATAGGCTCGACTCGACTCTTCGTCCAATTTATATTAAACACTTTTATAAACCGCTATGGCTCCGGAATCTCGGCTTTCCCCTATTTTCTAATCAACCCCCAGAGCTTTTAAGCCTTTTGAGTCTCGATAGATTTTCCGCCGAGCTCCCTTATATACGCCCCGAACGCAATAGCGGAAAATTAGTAGCTCTACCTGCCCGGAAACGCGTGGGCGAATAATAGGCTGGGAACTATATCAAGTCGGTTTTGTTTGTTTCTTTATTTTTTTCCTGTTTTTCGCGAAATTGTTATTATTCATTAAGCTCGTTTTCCACCTCAGGAGAAATCGCGTCGGCTCACTCAACGACGAGTTCGTAAAAAAAAATAAGTTTCAGCTACTCGGCGTAAACTCGCGAAACTGTGTGTAGTCGCGTTTGCTTACAGCTCTTGCAAAAGTGGTAAAAAGCTCGAGGAATATAATGGGATACAAGAAGCTTGAATTTCATTACACTGATTGAAATGGCAAATACATTAAGACCCATGAGCGCTCAATTTTTGTTCATAATTTAATTAGATGATCTAATTGGTATTTTCTACGTGCTCATTAATTGCCAGTGTTGCCTTTGTTCACATATCCTATGTTCGATTAATTCCATTTTTTTATCTGTCCAGAAGTTGTCATATATAATTAGTTACCATTCAAATCCACTCACTGAATGAAACAATGCTGGTAAAACGGGATTGGGTTATTTTAACCGGATAAAAATGATGAAAATTACGATACCGGGTTTAATTTCGTAAAAATCGGGGTGCGGTTCGACATAAAATTTTCATCGATAATGGATAAAGTGGAAGGCGAGCTCGTTGTACGTCGTCTAAAAGTGTCGAGATAGGCTATTCTCGTGGGTCAATAAGTAACTTAAGTCCCAACGGTAGGAAAAGGGTAGACCGCAGAAGCATCGACGGTAAAGCGAGAAATAAGGAGGCTCGAAGTACGGGGAAGGCTTGAAATCGAATGTGATCAAGTTTTGCATAAAGGACCGAACCCCGGAGTTCGAGGATGTATTTTCATTTTTATTTTTCCTTCTCCTTCGTCGCCTTCTCGCGGTTGAATTTCAATTCAATTCTTACCGAGGTATGGCTGATCACATACGTCACGTAAATGGGAAAATTGATTTTTTGAGTACAGAAGAAAAGAATAAATATCGAGGATAGAGAAGAAAGGATCATTTTTATCACTCCCCCAATGTGGGTCGAATCATTTGACGCCTTTAGCTCGACGGAGAGAATGCAATTTTAACAAATTAACAATTAGTCGATTCCATCAGAGATTCTACCCGGCGTGGGCGGATTCACTCGCTTCCCTCTGTATCTCCTGTATAATATCGTATTTTCGAGAGAAATAAAGCACATCTGGTACCGACGGACGGCAGTCGAATGCCCGAGGTACATTCATTTATACAATTAAATCCCAACCGTATTGAAATTCGCGAGGGGCCAAACTCGCAACTCTGTTATCATACCCTGCTCTAATATCGTATTTATTATATCGTGAATAAATCGTGAAATACTATGAACTCTACATTAACAGGCTGTGAATGAATATAAAAAAAATTATACTCGCTCAAAAAAGAAGGAAAAAGCAATTTTTTTCCTCCATATATCAGTTCGCGGGTCGTCAGGGATCGAATGTCAAGGGGCTATATATGTTTCGAAATAATGGGACGCTCGTGACTATGTAAATTCTTCGAATATTCAAGATATTGGAACTTTGAGCTTTTCCATCAGTGGCAATTTTTCGATCGATCGACTGAATCGTACAAGTGACTATCAATCCGGAGTTTCTACAACGTCGTGTGCGGGTATCATATGTCGTGTACGGTGCACTTGGTGCATAAATATTTATACGCGACAAATCGATATTTGAGGTGCGGTTAAAGTACGACGAGATATCCGCGAAGCTCAATTTCAATCATTTATTCTTTTGCTTCTCTTATTCGCCCTCTTGGTATCTGTCTCGATGTCACGGTCTTTTATCAGCTCGTACCTACAGACCGTGAAGGAAAAATCAAATGAAAAAAAAAACAATTACTTAGCTCCGCAGACGATCCGCGATATAGGTACCACCGCACAGGATTATTCTCATACCTTTTTCATCAACTCGAGACTTCGATGCGAAATAAAAAATAATAATAGTGATAAGAGCTTTAGAGAAGCAGAAGCTGAACATGTATTTTCCATATTGTTAGAATCAATTGAGACTGTGAAACAGTTGGTTAATGAGGGGATAAATTGGTGCCTGGAAACTTTGAGAATAAGGACTTGAACATAAGTTTGTAGAAACTTTGGAGAATACGCTCGAGAAGTTGTTACTTGAATAAATATGAGGAGATACCTACGTACAGATGTTACAGGTTTATTCAATTTTTATATCTGGCTTTTTTTCATCGCAAACTAGAGGAGCAAGTGCGCCTGGAGTAATCCATACATCATTTTAAACCTCACCTATGATTTTATTGAGTAATTAATGGAACCAAGCTGGCGTGTGATTTTAATGACGTCATTATCCATACGTACCGCATGTATTCAAGTATTCTTGTCGTTCGGTCTCCCGTATTCCGCACTTCCATAGATTTATTTCAACTCGAGGAAATATTCGTACTCGCATTCCCGCCCGGAAACAAGCTGTAAAAAAATGTGGGGAATGATTACGTGCTCCGATAATCGGTGAAAAAGTATTATAAAATTAAAATAAACTCTGCCATTTTAGCAGATGTCACAGCTGTTAATTAATGCCTAATTTAACGGTGGAATAAACATATTTCAACGTTGCTTAATTAGTGTGTTACATATATTAGGGTGAATTGTAATATATACACGTTTCGGAGAAACTGGGTCCAACTTCGGGTGAATAATCACGATGTAATAATTAACTCGTTTGTTTTCATCCGCGAAGCGGAAATGAGTCTGCCCTTGTCTCAGGACAATGTTCACGCGCTAATTACCCGCACGCGGAAATATAACGTGTCAAGCAAATTAACGGATCTTTGAATTGGAGTGAAGCACACACGTATCAGCCCGAGGCGAGAACCGCGGAATAAACGCGGCCCACGTTGCGACATAAGTTTAAAACGAGTGACATTAACTACGCTGAAAAGAGTCGAAGCGAAAACAAAAAATGAAAAAATAAAGTACCATTTCTCTCCTCCCAATTTCATCCAGGCTATAAACAATGTGTTTTAACGAGGTGACATGCGACTCGCGCACTCTGCACGCTGTACTGCGAGAACGTGAAACATGGTAAGGCGAGAACTCTGGAAGGCGACCCAACGACCTAGGGAAGGACGGGTTACACGACAGGATGCTAATCGAGCATTGTTACTCCTACTCGAAGAATTTACTCGCGAGTCAAGCTTCATTATCATGAGAAGTCGGTGGGGTGGAGTCGAGTTAAAATAATAATAAAAAAAACTGTACGTCCCATGCACCGTTGTTTTTATCAAAGATCGAACAATGGAAGTCGATCCTATGGAACGAACCCTCAAAATACTTGATCATTTCTGCAGAATGGAGCGGTGTAACCTTGTGGACACACCCCATTGACGGTGTGGCTCGTAGCCAAAGACGCGCCAATGAATGGAGCATGGACAACCGTTGAAGACTCGTTCTGGCAAAACGCCATCATCAACGGAAAAATTTCCCTAATACAATCGATTCGACATAAACGTTCAGACCGATTCGTTGTTTCGCGGGTATTTCTATCCACTGCATAGTGAATATTTTTCGACCGTCATTGAATGCACGTAGCACGAACAAAAAGTTATTCAAATAAGATTCACACAGGTTTTAGAGGAGCTGCGAGGCTGGCGAAAGAATGAAAAAACGTCCAAGGTCTCCCACTACGAAATTAGTCCCAGACTTTAATTATAATTAGCTACGGAGAAGCTGCGACCTTGTGTTACGCTCGTACAGATGCTTTGACATCCAGATGAGCTGAGGTAGAGCCTCGAATACACTCGGAGCGTAATGACTGCTTGTTACTTCACGGTGCAAGAATAAAATATCTGCGTCTGCATTTTTCGAAGACAGACCCAGCTAGAAAAGTTCGTCGAAATAACGTAGAAGAAGACGACACAGATCGAAGGTAGGGGGTATAAAACCTTTGAGCTCCTTAGTGTCTCTCGGGTTCGATTTGGAGAAAAGACAGGGTGCTACGTTTGGAGGATCTCCTGCGATAATTACGTAGCCATTGGGTTTTATCTTCGTTGTTTGAGGATGGTGTTTGGGATGTCGGAGTCTAAAAGCACCGTCTCAAACGTCTTTCTGATGTAGAAATACTTGTATTTCTTTTTTACCCCACCTTCAATACCGGCTCCTCTCCGATTTCTCATCGATTTTTATTCAACGAGGCCCTGTTCGGAGACCCTCCGGCTACAGACCGCACGTACACTGGATCTAATGCCTTCCATAAACTCTGGAATAAATTTACCGGCTCCACCTGAACCAGACCCAGGTTTTCCCTCAGTCAAATTTAGTGACTCCAAAATTGAGCGGTATCGAGGAAACCGTTCCTCATCACGGACAGAAAATTTCTTTAAAAAAGCCGCACGCGAATGGACCGCAAAGTGGATTGCGTTAGCGATAAATTTAACGGCGGAATTTCGGAGAGATAACGACCACTACGGTTCGGTTACCAACTTTCTATGTAATGGCTCGTCCTGTAAATTAATGGCTTCGCGTAGCCTAGCGTCGACTGATAATTCAGGGTCGTGCTTGAAAGTTCAATGCATCGACGTTTCGTAGGGTATAAAGTAACAGGGTGGGTTGTGCAGATACTTTGATCGATTTTCATACACTCCCCAGCTTTATTTCTTACTCTCGAGATACTTAGCGCGAGTATCGATAACGCACAACTATATACACACAACATATGAACTTGGCCGTATTTCAAGAGGCTAAGTAACGGAGGGTATCCCCGTCCTCCTCCCTCGGCAAATCGATCACTGCCAACAGCACCGAATGCACTTTCTAACACGTGGGGTGGATCGAGCGTAAACTTAAAGCACTCGGTGGCTGAAGAGAGGATCGTGAGGCTGGAGGAAATTGAAAGACTCCGCAAATCCGACTCCGGATTTAGACGTCACACGCGTTGTACGACAAAAACAGACGAAGGAGACAGAAAACTTTAGCAAAAACTAATTTTTGTTTCGTTCAAATCGTTTTAGTTGCTTCTATTTCATGCTTGTCAGTTTAATTTCATTTCGAGTGATGCAGCGAGGAGCTGAATTTCTAGTAGACGATGTCCTCGTTGTCGGATTTCCTAATTGAATCGATTTGTCTTATTGTCCGCAGTGTCAAGCGAGGTAATACCTCGCCATCCGATTCTATGACTAGGACGAACGAGACTGCAGAACCGTTCGGTTTCTCTCTCGCATCCTTTTATAGCTTCTTATAAAGTAATTATTATTCATCGTGTGGGGCGGATCAGGAAGACAGAAACTCGACACTCGTCAGCTCTATACATACCTGGGTTTAATTTACTATTAGACAAAAAAAAAAAAAACTCTTGCATTCACGAGGTGAGCTACCATCAGGCTCCGTACGAAATACTAAGTGGCGTCATAAGTGGTGATATGTCGCGTTCTAGGCCCCAAATTTACATTACAGATCCACCTTTTAACCTTTTTATCATTGATATTGATAATTAGTTGGCTTCATTTCCAACTTCAGTATCAGTTTTATCGTTGAAATAATATAATATTAAATTTGGGCCATAAATGATCATTTTGACCACCACGAGCGCTGGCGTCGTTTCGCCTACAGTTCAGATAAGGTTTATATTTGACAATAAAGAAGGAATTAATAAAAAGTTTCCGTCTCTAACTTCCAATTTCCAGGCATTAATTCCAACATGGTTTTTTTCTGAGTTAATTATATGGTATTTTTAGGACTGGTTGAACTCCATTGTGGTTATATCGGGACACGTCTATCCCACGGGAGGTGAGTATATACAGTATATGTACATAAAAGCGTGCAGGAAAATCGTAAATAGCGCATAAATATGAGAAACACGAATAAGGCATCAGGTTTTACGATCGACCAAGACTCGGAGGTTCGCAAAATATTGAGTATTACTTATTTAATGTAGAGGGACAGAGATGGAGATAGAGCGAGAGAGGTACCGGAAACGAGGCGGAAGCTGGAGAACAATGCGCGGCCTTAGCTCGTCGCGCTTCCTTACTGCACTCTTCCTTCTTCGGTAACGCGTAGGTATATTCAAAACGCGTTTAGGAAGACGACTTTTGCACGACATCCGTCGCCGCTTACCGTTTGCCATTCTACGAAATGATCTTCCTCTGCGGTTCACCTTGTAGCGTTTTCCCCTAATCATTACATACGCGAATGGGAAAACGCGTGGGCGTAAAGGCCGGGATTCGGGGCAGAAATTTTAGCAATAGTCGTGGATTAAGCCAGTGGCGTAAGGGCGTTGAATAAAAATTGATAATTGAACCTAATTCAATGTTCACGCGTTCGCGAAAGCCCCTGGAATATTAGATCGTATATTTCGACGCTGGTATTGCGCGGTGGATTAGGTTCATTGTTACTGCGGTCACGTTATCGTAATTTCTAACGGACCAAATTATGTTAATAAACAATTTCGTTTCTGGTGCTGCGCGATAATCACGAACGTCAATAATTAACGCGATTTGATTCACCAGCTGCTGTACAGTCCGAAAACAGATTTGATTCAACGACGATCGATGTAAAACTGTATTACAAATTTATCGACGGACTGACTAACCGCCAAAGCTTTTATATCTCGTTAATTACAGCTCCGTGGAGGAGGGAAAAACGAAGAAAAAAAAAGCCGGAGATTAGCGGACTCTGCACTTTCTCCTGTACCATCCTTCCAGCACTCTGCAAATCAGAATTTCCCGTTCGTTACATGAATAAGTTACAACCTACGAGTGTTGGCACACGGCATAATTTACACCCATTTAGCACGTCCCCTCACAGACTCAACAATTTCAAGTGCCATTTGGTATATCGGGCATCCCGGAAGCGGGGAAACTCTTCATCCCCGACTGACGAGGCTGCCATCGATATCGAATCGGTAATTCTCAACGAAAAACTAGAAGAGCCAGATTCGAAATAATTGCGAAACGGGACGGGAATTAACTGTTCAGTTTTCCCGTGTGTATCTTGATTCCAATTCAAGATTAATCGCGAAACACGGAGGGGGGGGGGGGGTTCCGGTTATTTTTCGCGCTACGCCACTGCCCCGGCATATTGATCGGGGGTTGCAGAAAGAGAAAGACAGAGAGAAAGCGGGGCGCCGTGCCGTGCCAGAGAGAAAGGGAGGAAGCCCTTACGTCTGCCGCCGCGCCGCCAACCCTTGGCCTCATACACACTCGTGTATTACAGTTCAAGAGTTTTCTCGGAATACCGGAGCACTGGAGACGCGGTGTGCGGGCTGATTTCCTTCATCTTCTTTATGTGCTCCTCGCGCTCCGCCGGGTCTTCCTGTCTTTATCCGGTAGCACACAGCTATACGTGGCTGTAACGAGCTTCGGACAGCCCCGCATCCGGGTTAACAATCCGGAGTTGTAAACTGGTACCAAAAATGAATTTGCCACATTTCCATTCGGTTTAATTCGATAATGGAACCGTACACGCACCCGGTTATCCACATCCACATTTTCACCTTTCTAACGAGCCGTTTAACGGCTGGATCATAGTCGTCACACGGCCAATTTCTTCGTGTAGAATATCGTTACGGAAACGGTACACGGCCCGGATCATTTGGGAAAAATTTCCGATCGTGGCGGAATTAACCTTGTAAAATTCGATTAAAATACGTAGCTCAATGATCCCCAGAAAACATTCTCGAAATCTAGTGGAACCCAGATCACTCAAGGCCCCGGTGATTGTCAGCCATAAAACTTTCCTAAACGAAGATCCCCATGCACAGCACCATGCAGAGTATATGGCGAGGATGTTGGAAAAAAGTTTTCCGTTAAAGTAAATTCCAGGAAAAAAAATGTACAAAAATAAGTTCACGATATTGAATAATTGTATGTTTTTTTACTGGAGCTGCATAAAACTTGTAGTTCGATTTATGATAGGAATTTTTAGCTACCGGAACGCAGACGGATAGGCGCCCCAGGAATCTCCGTAACATTTCGATCGGTGGTGGCTCCTGCGGTTTGGGCATCGGGGGTCGCGGCGCGCCTCATTAATTTCATTCCGATGCCAAAACAATTCCGTCAAAATTGTCAACTAATTTCAAATGCAAAGGTTTGCGATCCAAATTGGGTCCCTGTCATGGCTAGTCGGTCAGCGCAAAATGATCACCATCCATTTGAGCTCTGACCTCGAGACTGTCGACGATTGCGTGGAAACAAAATTTATCTTTCGAAATTTGAGTGGATTGTTAATAGTTTGAGGTGAAGTGTGTTAGAAATATCGGACAAACTGCGAGGACAAGCGTCGACAGCGTGTGCAATGTGCATTGTCCCACCAGCAAAGCCATTATGGGACGAGCCCAAGCATCGTAACTTCGTTTGGCACTAGCGTCCAGCTGTACCATCGTGAAGTTATTAGTCACGGAAGACTGGCAGCTATTTGTGTGAATTTTCTACGCGAATAGATAAATAAGTGTGCAGACGGTGCGATAATGAGCGACACTCGAGATCCTGCGCAAGCTCGTTAAAGTAAACGCTGACAACCAGCATGGATATCATTGTAGGTCTTCTGAAGTCATGCTGCAGTGTTGTCAGAAAATCAAGTTGGATTAATTTTCATCGAGATTGAGGCTTTGGGTTATGATGATCAGAACGAGAAGGACGCACCCCCGCAAAATGTGTGGGTAGAACAATATCCGGTGGCGCTCGTGTTCTCAAACGGCTAATGATGCCGCGTCGTTATATTCTCCGTGAAAACCAGGAGGTGCTGATTTAATTGCCCATCAGAATTTTCCTCGAACAGATAATGTCGAAGGTGGAATTTACGTTCTGACCATTTTGACGAGGAGGTCAGAAGTTTTAGACTCTCGTTATCACTATATCAACTAATTTAGCAGCTCCTCGCAATGGCTGGTTGAAAATAGCCTGACGTAACTCCGTAGCGGATAATCGATAATCGGAAAGTTCAAATGTATAGCTTTCGTCGATCCAGGAAGCAAAACCAGGCGCCAACTGGTGGATTGACCTGATTAACCTAATTAACGTTATAATAGGAGCTTAACCTTCCCTGTCCCTCTTTCTAGACGGAGCAAACACCTCCGCGCGTTTCTCTATTCACTGATCGGTCCATAGATTGAAATCTAATAATCACTAGGATTATGTGCATTGGCTTCGGGCTACCCGCCAAGAGACTCGGAGGCGCCGATCGGGAACGAATGGAGAACTATTGAACCTCCTGGTGGTATCCGAGTGGAACTTTCGACCGGCAAGACTTTTTCTGTCCCGTTGGAAAGGAGCGTCTGGACGTCCAGACAGCGACGGTAGAAACAGCTACGTTATTAGCTTAAATAGAAGCGAACGTTTTGGCGCGCTTCCTTATTTTCACTCCATTAACCTTTTACTTGGTTACTTGAAGGAGAGAAACGCGACTGGAGAGGAAGTCGCGTGAGCACAACAAACTGAAAAGAATGTACCGTCAAAAAAACGGATAGCGTTGTTTCATCGAGGACCGAAAATCGCCCTCGTTAATCGCCAGGTTCAGCGACGACGGGAATTTCAGCTCTTAGCTTTATCTTATGGGGAAAAAAGATGTAGGAAAAGCACGATGCTTGCCATCCTCATTGTCTCCGTATTGTTATCGCGGTCGTTTAGCGGAGGTTAGCTTTTGTGTAAGCTCACGGCTGTCGAAGCACTTACCAAAAATGTAATCTCTCCCTTTTATTACGTCACTCGCGTTCGTTCAAGAGACGTGGGTGGATGGGGGTGAACGGATGAGGCAGTTTTTTCCATCCATCTGAGTAAATCGATCGAAGATCGGTTCAGAAACGGAACGAGAGACTTTGAAAGAAAAACAGGAATAGACTCTCTAAGTTTTTCAATACCCATCAAATTCCCTGACTGAATGATTGACAAAGATCGAAAAATGATAGATCAATTGGTATTGAACTGGAGCCAGGAGGAGATACTTGTCTCACAAAAGTAGTTAATCTTCCCTCCAAATATCGATTGTGACGAATACACTGTTCGAAATGAAGCGATTGTTACGGAAGATTTTTTATGGCGTGTACGACAGAATTTATGAGGCATATTAACTCAAACGGTAGTCGTAGTACTTCGTACCTATCCGCGGTAGATTATGTTATAAAAAGTCATTCAAATCCTCTCGTAAAACTTTATGGAGATGAATTGAGGCGAAAAAAAGAGGCAACAAAAAATCGGCGGTGATGAATTAAGTAACGAATTGATGATTATATCGTACAAAATTTTACAAAGGTCGTTCAATTTTAGATGAGAGCACCTATTAACGAAGATCTGGAACACGAAATTAAATTACATTCGTATACAACTGCCTTCCCCGCGGCGGCTTTTGCATAAAGAGCTTTTTCACCGCGGGGAAACCATCAGTCTGTTACTGTTACTGTTACTGTTACGGTTACGGATACGTAATACCACGGAGGCTAAAAGTTAGGGTAGGTTAGGCTGGGCCTTGCAGACACGTAGGTACGTGCATTCCTGAGTCTGGGTGGGTACTGGCTGCGGTATTATATCGCAGAACGGTGTAGAAATCGAGGTAGAAATAGTTTCAAAGCGTCTGTGCGGATAACAATGGTTTAGATGAAAAGGTGAAAAGAGAGAAAACGAGGGAAAAAAAACCAACACACGCACGCATACAGACGAAATAAAACCAGGAGGCATGAACATTGAACCGGAAACAGACGGGGAAAAATTCCAGAAGAATGGCAGAAAAATAACTCAATGCCAAGGTTCGAACCCAGACCTAGGTCTCTCGCTCTATGTTATTCTCCGCGCGAAGTACTCAACCCTTTCATACTCTCGCTAACCATATGCATATGAATACCGAGATTTTACTCGCAATGAGTTTCAGAAGCTCAAAGCTCGATTCGCGCTGCCAATTTCAAACACAATTACCAGACAAGGTTATACAGATGTTCGAAAGATGACTGGAAGATGCGGGTGAACTGTCCTTCGGGTAACTATCGACCCCCTTCCACCGGGCACTTGACGATCGTGACACGGTGAGTTGCGCGCGCATCCGTCCGCGAGAGTGGGAGCACCCGTTTGGGTCGAGTATCTGAAGCAGCCCGGTCCCTCGTCGGGCAAATAAGCGAGGTTCTACTTTAGTGCTTTCTGTGAACTCTGGAGATTTGTTACATTCTCATAAATTGTCAAATTAATTGCAAATTGGATGTTGGAGAAAGTGTCTCGTTAACAGAGACATGAAGGTATGAGGCGTAAGCCGCGTGTACTGAACAGTATAGCTTCGGCTTCAGGGTAATGCATTTGATGCACTTAATAAGTAATAACGATGGATGAGGAAATAAAGAAGGTTCTAGGTCTCGTATATTTTGCTTATTTCCTCTCTTCCGCGTCCGTATTGATAAAATCGTCTGATTAGGTTTAGTGTAGATGAATATGTTTTGGCCACCAATTAGTACCGTCTCTGGCCATCAATTGCTCCATTAGCGGCCGTATCGATCGCATGTATAAAAAAAAAGAAACCGGTGGCCATAAACGGTACAAAAGGTGAAAACACGCTCCAACGTTTGAATAAATTGGTTTGTAACTAATTGATTATTGAAAAACCGTATTAAAGACGTTCTTTGATCCATATTTATGTTAGTAATCGAATAATTTGATGGAATATAAGCACCAGAAATGAGTAATCAACCTTCAATAAGTGGTCACAAATGGTGGGGTGGCGAAAAACGGTGCTTTTACCTTTATACCGCCTTACAAAAGTCATTACCTCGTTGCCTATAAAATTTGCGTGAGGTTGAAGTATTAGGGTTTAGGATATGGTATCTGTTGGCCTGTCGACGGTATCGAGGATCTCCCGATTTGCGTAAGAAATACTTTATCAGGCTTCAGATGTTTTGCAATCAGCTAAGGTCACCCGGGTTTGGCGAAATTTATCAAAATAAAAATTACTTCATCAGAGTGGCTTTCACGACAACCTCTCTATTCGCGTGGGTAAGTACAGTACCTGGTGCAAAATTCGCGTGTACTTTAATTGTACCCAATCCGTGTCCCCATCTTAACGCGTACAACGAGTGTGGGTTTACCGTATGATACCAGAGTTT
This sequence comes from Euura lappo, assembly GCA_018257835.1. NCBI lineage: Eukaryota > Metazoa > Arthropoda > Insecta > Hymenoptera > Tenthredinidae > Euura > Euura lappo. Next base: position 540,208 of record JAEUYN010000309.1, on the reverse strand, counting down.
TGGGGTGAGTAAAAGCTCACCTTTGGGAATCACGTTGCTTTCGAGTCAGTATCGCGATTCCACAACCGTTGCCTGCCCTACTTTAAAACCCCACGAGTCTTTGGCACGCTAGTTTCATAGATAAACTTTTGATTATCATTTTGCGTTCTGCGTTATGCGATACGCCAAATGTTCTACTCGTGCTAGGACACTCTACTCTATACCAATGAAACGGTACGAGGGGTGCGGCAAATTTCCGTCCTTACTTCGGCACAAAGCTCAAAGCACCCAGGCGCGTGTGGTGGTTGGGTGTGATGAAATTATAGAGCAGTCACTCCTCGCCATATAAAAAGGTGTAGAAAAAAAAATGGGCTGCAGGCTCGAACGTTGAAGAGAACAGAGAAAAAATCCAACAATAATTTGCAGTGAAGAAAATCCTTTCAACAAAATCACCGCGCTTCATCAGGTTTCATATGCCACCGTGGTAAAAATTTGTGGACTTTTATCATGATTTCCTGTCACTAAATTTTTTTTATAAAGAGCATCTTCACGAAATTTTCTGTTCTTTGCATCCGGACGATGTAATTTCCATGGGATAACAGTAGAGAGAAACACGGTAAGTGAGATATACGGCCTCAGTAGTGCACCGCAGGTCGTGAAAAATTTAGCAAAGATTCAAGAACACAGAGGCACATAGAAGGCGCAAGCTTGGTGGAAAAGGTTATCCAATGGTTATCCAATAGAACTCAGGGATTACTTTCTAAATCTTTCAACGATATGAAATGAACTCCGATTTACTTGACGTAGTATGGCCGGGATATGGGAGAGTAATATCGCGATATAGGGACCGATAAGATGAAATAATGTTATCGAAAAAAAACGGCACCCCGTGTTTCGTGCCAATAAATTTTTATCGGAAACACCTTCGGGACGGAATGCGTGGATATTAGGCGATATCTTCGTGTGTTTTTTTCCCTTTTTCCTTGAGAATTCCCCATGGGAAATATGAAACTACGGTATAACTGCCAGTACACCTACTCGGGGCGTGATGATTCTCAACCAGCTGTAAAATTCCGAGCAATAAAAGAAAAACCCCTCAATTTTTAATCTCATCCAAAGAATTGAGAATGCTTCCTGCTTTCAGTTTTCTACCACAGCCGTACAAATTTACGCGTATAAAAGTCTCTTTGAGCTTTATTCCCTTTCGTGGTTTTATGTATCTCAGTATCAATCAAAGGTTTCAGCTTTGATAAAAAGAGGGGGAGGGGGGGGGGCGGAAAAAGTGAAATTGAAGTTTTACGGTACGCGGAAAACCAACCCGGTGTATAAGTGTGTAATTAAAGGTCATACTGCAGATATTACTGCCGCAGACTCATTGTTTGAAGAAACAGACGGTCTGATGAAGTCTGGGCAGAGACTGGCTAGACAAAGTAGGAAAAGGCCCGGATACTTGGATTCTGAAGCTCTGAGGATTATTAAGTCGCGGTCTCGACTCTGGATTTACATAAAATATCGAGCTTTCGGTCCCGAATGTAACCAGAATTGATAAACCGAGAAGATTCGTCGGTCTCCAAGGTAGAGTCGGTAGAAATTTGTCTAGTTTCATCTCGTCTCGTTTTATATGCTTTTTAGAAACTTTAGCTAATCGAAGTTTGTTCGCAATCGCTGAACGAAGATTGGCAGAACAGGAATATTTGCAAACTAAGTTTGTAAGAAACTTGTAACCAACTTGGATCCTGTAGGAGTCTAGACTTCATGCTGGAACATCTCGCTACAGAAATACTCGAATTTTCCGACTGTTTTTTAGTTTTTTATTTTCCGATTGTTGTCCGCTGGCTAAAATCAACGATGCTGGACGAAACAAAGTGGTGAAAACGAATGTTTATTTTATTTATAAACCACCACCACATCGGTGTTCGTCGAAATGTTCCGATGTCATCTTGTTTCATCCCAAGAAAATCCCAAAGGACTCGTTTCACTAAAAGTAAACAGAGACCGAGCGAAACCCAACGACGTGCCAGTTGCCAATCTCGTTTTATGGTCTTCCGTGAAAACTCGGCTAATGTGCGGAAAGCTCTGTGGCAATCGTATCATACCTTCTCAATCGAAGAGCTGAGCCGGAAGAAACCGGGTCACATAAATTTGTCTAGGAAGATAAGAAAAATTGAACCCCCAAAAATTGTAAACTGCAGAAACAGGTCTTCTACGAAGCGATGAAAGTACGGAAAGGATCGGATTAACGGTATAGAAATGGTATCGTTGATAAGACCGCGGAGGGGTCGTTCGTGGTTCCATTCCGTATATATTTCCGCGGAATCTACACGAGTGGAAAATATATCGGACCGAAATTCAGTCCGCGTATCAATGCGGACCAGCTCCGACCTCACCGTTTCCGATATTGTATATATTTTGCTATACGCGATGCAATCGCAGCCAATAAGAATACCAAGTTACGCCCTTACTGAATGTTTAACCCTTCGCCACACGTGTTCCACGTGAATAATGACGGCAGAAAAGGATCCGAAAGACTTTAGAAATCCTTCTGTATCGATTCAAAAGTCTTCGGTACATTTCTACCGCGTAAAAAAATTGTGGGTGCTCTTCGATAAAATCGCACCACCTTCGTATGATGGAAAGTTTATGGGATCAAATCTTTCCAGTTATGCGATGATAAACCGTATATCGAAAGTGGTGGAAAAACATCCCGAGAAATTCGTCGTTGGATATGAAAATGTATTTTCCACTCAAGGATGTGATCAACGGAAGGGTGTTCTGAACGCGGGACACGTATAAAATTGGTATATTATGGAGGATGTGCGATCGACCTGCTTCCCCATCCCCACCGCACAAGTCCCGGTGTCGCGAGGTGTAAACGGCATCATTAATAAGGATCAATGCTCCCATTCCGAAAGATTCTTTACCTCCAAATTTATTGGGGAAGAAAAAAAACCAAAACTTTTCCCAAAGTTTTCACGGATATATTTTCACCGAGAAAATACTTCGACTGGTACATCGATCATCAGAATTCAGGAGGCGATCCGGATCCAGAAGATTTATCCTCTACCAATTATTCGGAGAATTTTTATCTCCCGAGACCCTCAACTATCATAATTCGATAAAAAAATATATATCCCACGAATTTCTCGAAGACGTGAAATGGTTAAGGGAAAAGAACGTAAGACAGTTATTGAACAGCTACCGTCAGAACAAAGGAGAAAAATATCGAAGATGAACCACGGACGGCAGAGTCGTTTTCACACCGAGATAAAAGGAAGTCGAACTAGTGAAACCATTTTGAGTTGAATTTAATCGTCGAAAATTGGTGCGAAGGCTGCCTAATTGCTCCTTCGTCGACGCTTCACGTCCCGATGATCCAATCGATAGATACTATGTCTGTGGTCTGGCGCTGGTTTGATTAGTAGTCAGATCGCCAATGCATCGAGTCAGACAATACCGAACCCGGATATCAAAATAGTAGAGAAATTATACATTCATGAATCGATTAAATTATAAGCGCGAATACGTTTTCAAGATTCAATGTAAGCTACGGGATGGGAAAAAATTAATGAATGGAACAACGGAGAGAGTGGAGTAGAAACGAGAGCACGTTTGCGTTCTCAATTAAGACAGAAGAGTAATTTGTCGTGAGAGTGCTGCTTTGAGTGTATGAATTCATGCGAGTGAAAATGATGAATGAATTGAGAGGGGGCAAGCTTTAATGTATTGACCACTCGTTTAATGTAATAAAATTCGGAACGAAACTCACCCATTCATTAGAGCTGAAGTGGTGGGATTAAATTTGATATGATTGCCTTGAAATTGAATTAAATTGGGGCAGAAAATTGGTCGCATCACTTCACAGGGTGGAACAAGGTTACGCTTTAACGTTTAAAATCGTGTTACAATGATAAGGGTCGACTAGAAGCATCGATACAATCTTCGACCTCCGAACCCGCAAAAGGAATATTTACGTAATCGATGAAATCGACGCAGATTTGTTATTTAAAGGGTTGGACTGACTATGAGCCAGCCTTTGAACTTCTCGTTCTTTACTTTGTTTCTAGCTATCTTTAATTTTGCAAATCTGCCCTCAGATTCGTGATAAGTGTCCCTGAAAAAGTTCGAGTACCAATTTTAAGCAGAATCAAATTGTTTTCCGTTTTTTTGTGGCGTATCGAATAGGCCAACATAAAATTTTGCAAAACTGACCTCAGATTCGTGATCAGCGATACAAAAAACCGTATGGTACCAAATTTCATTTAAACCCGTTCATCCGTTCTTAAGATATCGTCATTTTTATTGCATTTTTTTTTAGAATTTTGTTATTAAAATAATTCAAAAAGTACTAAACCGGTCAAAGCCAAAATCTAATCAGTCCTAAGTTTGGAAGAACCTTGTTAAACAGTCGGAGATGATTCTCTGGACCTCAAAACGTGGAGATCTACTGAAAACTCAACTTTTTCGGGGTGATTACAATAATTTCCTCTTTTCTCTGAAAACAGAGAAACGGGAAGTTACAAAATTACTCATTAGAAAAAAAACATGGCGCCCCACCCCACAAACCTCGTAATAATACGAAATGTTCAAAGTTTTGGGATCCGAAGGTTCACCAACGGATATGTGAAACGCTACATGAATGTTTCTCGATATTGTAGTGCTGGCCAAAACGATATGGAGGCAGAGAATGGTTCCGGTCCATAAGTTGGAGCAGCTCCGCGACTAATATACATTTATAGAAATAGAAAAAGATGTGACCACGATATCGCCACGTGAAAATTGTAGTAATAAATTCACATTAAATGTTAATCGTATAAATAAGTTAACTAGCGTTTTCCTACTTAGCTTATTGTTAGCTGGCTGCTAGTAGAACCGTCTACTTACAAACGTCGCTACGTTGACCTACGACCCGTTTTAATTACCGTCTAATTAAAATCCGACTCATTTTAAGCGGTGAATAAGTATATAAAAGAAAAAAAAGACGTCAAAAAATCGGCTGAATCCACTTGAAATTTTCCGATATTGATCACCAGCTGCAAGAACCGCATGAGGGGCTTCGGCTACAGTATTGAACTTTGATTATAAAAAAATGTGAACTCCTCCAGGTTGATAATTCGGAAAATGACTTACAACGATCTTTCCTTTATTTCTCTGTAGTAGCGAGACTTACTCACTGAAAGGGGACAAAGGTAAGCAGATCGTTAAATAGAAATTGTATAAAATTGAGTCTAAGTGGTCTCAGGGACGACGACGACTCAACATAATTCCCTCGACAGCTAGTGCCTCCGACAATTCTCCGAGCTCCGTTTTGTGTTCGATTGCAGCTGCACTCTCTTCGTCCCCCCGCTAAATGATCGATAAAAACTACCAGACGTACGTGGCACTGCAGAGTCTGGACGTCAGAAGCACGACTTAGCTACACTTTATTTTCGACAATTTATCGAGTCTTTCCGTTCAATGTGGGAAGCATGTCGCGTACTTTTTTTTTACAGGCGTTAAGATTGTTGAAAAATTTACCCTCGCTGTCATCCGTCTCGTGCGATTTATGCGAGTGGGAAATTATCGTTAATTGAATACTGCATCAAAACACAGTACATATCCAAGTACTTGTATGCACTATAGCTGCAGAAACACTCCGAGAACGCTAACCCGAAGATATATCTCTCACGCAATCATAAAGGACTCGGTGTGGACGCTCTCTAATTAACGGCGGTGGTTTTATATGCGCCATGCGACACGTGACTGAGAATTTTTTGTCTCATTTCAAGTTCCACTTTCGTGACTCGGCCTCGGCATAGCCACCAAATATCTTTGAATCTCATCTGCAAATCATTTTACGAATAAAATTATACAAAAATATTTCGCAACCCTATTTATAATCGGATCATACGGCGATAAAAAAAATGTCATTAAACTTTTGTTGTAATAATCGTCGAATTGAATCAGTCCACGAATTACTTGTTCGTTGTGTTTTTCTTTTCTTCTTCTGTACGGTAAAGTCAGACTTGGACGAAGCCGAACGTCGATACGGAAACCCTGAGCGTCGCGACGCTCTGACTTTGGCTATTCAAATATCATTATTAGCGGAGTAATAGAACGATGCAGACTCTATGAAAGATTGCAGTTTCGACGGCCATTCAGGACAACGTCGGTACTTCGTTCAAATTGCATTACAAATGTAACATAATTCAGTTTTCGTGAATTTGTGATGTAAATTTAATGGAAAATCTCTTGTATATTGATGAGTATATGCGGCATTCCGTGTCAACTCGATCGATGATTTTCCCCATCTGAAATTGACCTTTTTTTACAAATCTAATTTTTCATTCCGATGATTTTAACACCCGACAAATGATGGTCCGCTTTTTTTATTCAGCGTTTTGAACATTTTGAACAAACAACGTTACAAAAATTCTCCAAAAGTTACCAAAAATTCTGTGGTCAATTCTGAAATTTTGTATAATCATACAAGATCGACGCTTTGTGGGAAAAATCTGAAAAATTCAGGAGTGCTTTTGCGAGATCGAAGAATAATAAGCGAATCGAGAATTGTAGAGGAAAATCATTGGTCAAGTTGATGAAGTGCCTCATATATTCATGTTATTTGGTTCAGATGATAATGAAAATGAAAATTTAGGGGAAGAATAAAAACGAGAGAATTTTGAATGACAGACAGGAGTGACGCCACTGGCACGTAAATTATTTCCGAGGGTGAATGGATCTTATCGATCTCATACGTTATGACTCATTTCCCTTTCACCCCACACCCTCCATCCCATTCAGAGGCATAACTATCAACCTAGCTCAGAGACAGCAGGGAAGCCTGTCGCCTTTTTTCCTTCACCCCCCTCGCTATATAATATAACGTGGTTACCCTACGTATTGCAGTTTCGAATTCTACACGGGGGAGCATCAGAAACAAGTTGTTTCGAACGAGATGGATCGATACTGAACGTGAGAATTATATCGACTGCTGGTGAAAGGCGTGATTAATTCACGGTGACTGTGAGTCCCGTTCTTTTCGTCTAATTCACAAATAATGACGTTGTCGTACTTCAACTTGGAAGAGAGGTGAAAAAAGAAAAAGGTCAAGAGGGCTCGGAAGAATTATATAAATTTGTCCGCTCTTTAACGATTCCAAGAGGAAACTCTTGTACTTTGTAGAAAATACGAGCCGTAAGTATTCTACTAATTGTGTACTGAAACTTGGTCAGACGTAAATTTATCTACATTTGACAATTTATAGGACACAGCGATATACACGAACGTAGAGGTTTTCATTCGTCGATTAATCACCGGACGACACATTCAAAGAGTGTGATTGGAAATGCGCTATCTAATCCTGCGTCGGCGTTTAGCTGTAATCATCGGCTAATTATTGGTCGGCGACCGCATCCGTTCTCAAAGAACTGTTGAGATAAAATGAAAACAAGAAAACTGATAAACTTTTATCACTGCAGGAGGGTCGACCGCAGTTCTTTCGTAATCATTTTTTACTTCCTCTTTTTTAGTCCCACGTATAGGAGGATTACTTCGTCAGATGCGAAATTGATCGGTTTTCCGAGTCTATTGAAAGAAGATTCGACTGATCAGTCGTCGCCCTCGTTGATCGAGTGACGGCGAAACACGTTCATTCAACTATAATGTCCTTCCCTACCTCACCTATCTCCCTATTCACGGTTGTATCGACCGATACATGTATTCCTTACAGTATTGAATAACCGAACCACCGCGCTTACGTCATTTCCGGGAAATGAGGAGCGAATTGACAAATCACAGAATACGCTGGTTATCAACGTGTCTGTTTTCTCGTCAAGCTTATAGAAACTGAAGAAAAAAATACAGCAAATTATTGATTGTAGAATTCCAATTGAAATAAAAATTTATGATGGAATAAAATCGTATCTGACAATTTCAGACTCCAGAATCTTCGAATGCGGAAGTAATTCTGGATGCTTTACGCTTTTATTGAGTCAGCAGAATTTGATACGAGTTAAAAATTGCTGCCTTGTGATAAAACGAGAAACTTTTGAGTCAGTAATTATGAATGAATATCACCTGTTCTCGGACACACGAGACAATCTCTGTCAGCGTGTTTCTATCTAGGAATAATAAATATCTAAAATACATTATTAACGGTCATTATGTCGCTCTTCTGCGTCGAGTAACGAGCCCATCCAATTAGGCGAAAGTGGACTTTGGTGGACGAGTCATCTTCTATTCCTCGACAAATAGAAAAAAAAGAACACAAACAAAAATAAAATCTAAGAAGATAATATCAGTCGGTAGAAAAAGAATGAAGAAAAAAGGTGAATAACAGTTCTTCATATCGTGTTTTAGTTCCGGTAACTATCAGTGAGATAAGTACAGAATAGTTTTATAGAAAAAATATATGTAAATGAGAATAAAAAATACTCTATACAGTTTCGAAGCACGTAGTGGAAATTCGTTTAATTCACTATCAAACTCAACGATACTCTTTTCTTAGCTTTATCGACGTTCAGTACCGAGACCTTGACTCTTTGACCAAGACTGAGAATTCTTCCTCTCATTTCTGAGACGTGTATAAGTCCATTAACGCCTATGCCGACATCGACAAAGGCTCCAAAATGAGTGACGTTTCTCACCGAGCCAGTGAGTACCGTGTTAACTTCCAAGTCCGCCATGCATCGAAGATTTTTTTTAAACAACGGAGCCTCCTTGTTGGACCTTATGTCTTCTCCCTTCCTCATCGACAACCCGTTTATAATGATATCCATGGTAGTCTCGCTGGTTCCATACTCCTCGGCCAAAATCCTCCGACCCCGACGTCTTCCGTAGGAGGATACCGTCTCGATAAAACGATCCGTCCCAAGTTCTTCCAAAGAACATCTGCAAGCCTTCAGGAATTGCCTGGCGATGTTGTAAGATTCCGGATGAATCCACGTCTGGTCCAGGTAATCCAAGGGGTATTTTTTCGTCGGAGACAGTGCGCCATTGATCGATGCAGTTTCTGGTGAAATTCTTATGAAGCCGGCGCACTGTTCGAAAGACTTCGGTCCGATTTTGGAAACCTCCAGCAACTGTTGTCGATTCGTAAAAGGCCCGCAATTGGCACGATGCTTTATTATGTTTGCTGCTCTAGTCTCGCTCAGTCCCGCAACTTTTTTCAGAAGACATTGCGACGCGGTGTTGACGTCGACTCCGACAAAGCTCACAATTTCTGAGATCACCTGTAATCACGTTACATAATCGAATATACCAAACATCGCAATGCGGTCGAATGATGTAAATGCGGAATCCTTTACATACCTCGTTCAATGTGAACTGCAACTGCTTCTGCGGTAAATCGTGCTGATACATTCCGACGCCGAGATGTTTCGGGTCGACTTTGATGAGCTCGGCGAGAGGATCCTGCAGTCTTCTGGCTATCGAAACGGCGGATATGAGGTTTGGGTCCAGGTTTGGGAACTCGGACTTTGCCTCTTTGCTACAGCTGTATATCGACGCTCCGGATTCGTCGATGATTGTGTAGGAGAGATCGACAGGGGCGAAGGCCCCTTCCTGGATCAGATCGTTCACGAACTGCTCCGTTTCTCTGCAGGCAGTCGCATTCCCGAGACCAACGACGGTGCAGTTGTACTTCTTGACGAGACCAGCTAAGGTTCGAGCAGCTGGGAGTTCTTTCTTCCTTCTGAGGTACGATTCCGAGCCAAATTTCGGGAAAATGGTTGCTGTGTCGAGAATATCCCCACAGGGCGAAACCACGGCCAATTTGCAACCGTGTTTGAAGCCTGGATCAATGCCGAGGACCGTTTTACCCCTTAGCGGTGGAGTGAGGAGTAGATTCTTCAAATTATTGGCAAATACTGCTATAGACGCATTCTCAGCCTTCTCAGTGAGTCGTTGTCTCACTTGTCGAATTATCCGAGGTTTTATTAGCCTGGCGTAAGCATCGTCGAAACTATCTTTCAGTATGTCCCAACGATACTTTGAAACCTGGCTAATGTATCTGTATTTGTCCAAACAGCGTGTTTTTAATTCTTGCACAAACCGGTCCGGTATAATCACGCCTATGGACAGAATTTTCTGATCCTCTCCTCTGTTCATCGCGAGTATCTGATAATCCCTGATGGATGTCTCCGACCATTCCGAGTCGAAGTAATGTTCATACTTCTGTACGTCATTCTCCTTCGGTTTGTCTTTCATGCCAGTTTTTGAGGAGCTGGAAGTATTTCTGGCCTTAGTTGTTATCGTTATTGCGCCACCTCTTCTAAGCTCAGCGATTGCTTCGGCGGTTGACTTATCCTTGCTCATCACGTGTGCGATTATGTGTATTATCCCTTGCCTTACTTCGGCCAGATTCCTCAATCCTTCTTTTTCAGGGTCAACAAATGCGTGTAAACTAGGAATCGATCGACCCTGAAGAATATCATTGCTCACAGGAGCCAAGCCCAGTTCCTTGGCTCTTTCGACGAGGGTAGTTACCGCCCCAGATTTGAACGGGGCGTATATCACTTCGAGATCATACGTCGTTTTTGCAGACATAACGTCCGAGTAAATTTCCGGACTCCATTTACCGAGTTTATCAATCTTTTGTAACATTGCCAAAGCTTTTGATTTCATCGATTTCATGTTGTCGTAGCTATTCCTGATGCTTCTTAACTTTTCCGGCTCCAATCCACCCGTCATTTCTTTCCTGTACCTCGCTATGAACGGTATAGTGTTCTCGTTTTTAAACAGAGTCAATAAATTCTCAGCAATTTGTGGGCTGATCTGATTAAACTCGCAGAGGTAATCGCACTCGGACCATTCAATTTTCGGATTCTCATCCATGTTGTACTTTTTGGTTTGCGTAGTGTCCTTCGGTTCTTGCGCCGATGAACTCTTTTCTTCATTTTTGGTCGTCCTTGCCTCCTTTGGAAGAGTTTTCGTCTGTGTCTCTTCCTTATTTGGTTCTTGCGCCAATGAACTCTTTTCTTCCTTATTTCCCAATTTATTCTTAGACGGAGACGCTTTTATCGTCTTTTCCTCGGTCTCCTCCTTCGTTGAGCAATTTTCCTCCTTGGTTTCCCCCTTCCCCCGCGGTTCTGGACGTTTTGTGATACTCGACTCAAATTTTATGTCTTCGGTATCCTCGTCGTCCGTGATAACGGTGACTTCATTCTCCGCCAACGATTCGATATCGGTGTCTGATTCTTCTTCCATTTCTTCTATCACTTCGATTCTTCTCATTCTTTTCTTCGCTTCTTTCGGCTTGCTCATTTCATCCAGATCGATAACAGACATTTTCACAGTCTTCTTCTTAGATCTATACTCGATAACATCAACAGACTCTTCGCTTCCGTCTTCGCTCAGTTCCTCTAATTTCTGTTTCGAGGAAGATGCTTCATCCCTTCTCATCCTCTTTGGGGAAACAATATCATCAGGTCTTCTTCTTTTCTCCGTGACTCGGTCAACATCCCTTTGAACTATGGTGTCTTCGCCGTCAGTCTCGTCGTCGGTTACGATTTCCTTCTTTGTCAAGAGAATAACGTCCATTCCTGACGTTCTCTTCTCCGTCTCTCGTTCTTTGGCTCTCGCTTTGACTCTAGCCATCTTCCGTTTATGTTCTATCTTCCCGCTGGATTGAAGCTCGATGTCTTCGTCGGATTCTTCGTCTGTTTTCAATTCCTTACTCTGCGATGTCTCTTTTGAGGTGGATGCTCGAACTTTTTCGACCTTTTTTGCGACACTTGTATCATCCGATCCTTTCCTCTTTCTGTTACCGGCTTTGACGGTGTCTTCCAGGACGATTTCTTCGTCGTCGTCGTCGTCGTCGTCGTCGATGATTACTGTATTCTTTATATTGCTGAATGTTTTCTTACCCATCTCTAGGCCTGTGTTTCTGCTTTCCTTATCAGGTTCGTCTATATCGATGACAGACACTTCGTCGGACTCCGTATTATCTCTTGTTTTTGTTCTAGTTTTCATTTTGCTAGACCGGTATAAAAATTCGTAGCTAGATTCCTCCTCCTCGTGAGAATCGTCGTCTTCGTCGTAGCCAGTTTCGTCAATTACAATGAACGCGGAATTTTTTAGGCGTGCTATTTGGCTCATTTTTAGATCTCATTTGATCAACGAACGAAATTCAGAACTCAAACCACGAGGGAACGACATTTGTAAGAGTATTCTTAACGAAACAAAACAACGTTAACCTCACCGCACCGCGGGATGAGTTGATAACCTCTCAAATGCGGTAATTTGATAGAAAGGAAGAACCGCGATGTTTCGAAACCCGTAAAGCGAATTAGAGTCACGATATTTAGGTTTTATCGCACTTCTATCACACTGTGTGTCTCCGTGATTCTTTTATTGTTTCAATATTGGAGTGAATTGCGTATCAGTCAACGGCGATGACGCCTTTGTTTTGATCCATGTGTAGACGAACGCTAGCAGAGTAATTCAAAAATCTACGCGGGAAAGCCACAGATTCAAACGAAAGATCACAGCTTATTTAACAATGCGGTGTTTGTTGAGACGATTCGACAATAACTTAGCGTCGAATCGACGCGATACGGAGATGAAAATTCATCGCGGGATTTATTGTAAGTAATTTTCCAGTTATCTACCGGCTCATGCGTCGATCAGCTGTGTCAGTCGGTCACGTGGTGTGACGTAACTGGACGTAGAAGTTGACTCTAACCTAAAAACCAGGCGAGTTGACGTCGATAAGAACCGAGGATGACATGAGAAAAGGGAAAGATCCTTTTCGTCGTCGTGTGGCAATGAAACGTGACGTTTGATCGCATCGAGGAGCCCGAAATATCGTCGATACGAAGCCATGAGTACCTCGCGCAAATTGATGGACGCGATTGCGAAGCGGATCTGCTGAATAACGCGAGTTCCGCTATCGGAAATGCGACCGAAAGGGCACAGGTCAAACTATCGAGCGTACAAAATATCGCTATCTCTACTCACCACAACCTTTGCAAGCCTATAAGTCCAATTCAGCTGGATTTGATGTCCGCAACTGATAGGAATAGACGTAGTCAAGGTGGAGAATAAGTTGTTCCAATACCAAATCGAAAGAGAAATATTCATTTTATTGTCAAATATTCAAAACCACCCTTCCACGAGCTTTATCGATACGTACTACCGAGACTTCGACTTTTTGACCCAAAGTGAGACCTTTTCCTTGAATATTCGTGCACGGAATGAGTCCATGTGGGCCTATGCCTATATCGACGAATGCGCCAAACCCGGTAACATTTCTTACCGAACCGGTGACTCTGGCGTTAACTTTTAAATCGTCGATGTGTCGAAGAGTCTGCAGGAACAATGGAGCAACGTTTTTGTTGACTCGTATGTCTTCGTCCTTCTTCATTGACAATCCGTCGATGATAACATCCATGGTGGTCTCGCTGGTTTCAAACTCATCGGCCAAAGTCTTGCGGTCCCGATCCTTTCCGTAAGACGATACTGCCTCGATGAAATCGTCTGAGCCTAGTTTGTTCAGAGAGCATCCGCAAGCCTTCAAAAATCTTCTGGCGACATGATAAGATTCTGGATGAATCCACGTCTGGTCGAGATAATCTAGACCGGAATTTGCCGCGGAGGATGATCCGTCCTTGGTCGATGAAGTTTCTGGTAAAATTCTTATGAAGCCGGCACACTGTTCGAAAGACTTTGGTCCGATACCGCAAACTTTCAGCAACTGTTGTCGATTAGTAAAAGGCCCGCAATTGGTACGATGCTTTATTATGTTTGCTGCTCTAGCCTCGCTCAGTCCCGCAACTTTTTTCAGAAGACATTGCGACGCGGTGTTGACATCGACTCCGACAAAGCTCACAATTTCTGAGATCACCTGTAATCACGTTACATAATCGAATATACCAAACATTGCAATGCGGTAGAATGATGTAAATGCGGAATCCTTTACATACCTCGTTCAATGTGAACTGCAACTGCTTCTGCGGTAAATCGTGCTGATACATTCCGACGCCGAGATGTTTTGGGTCGACTTTGATGAGCTCGGCGAGAGGATCCTGCAGTCTTCTGGCTATCGAAACGGCGGATATGAGGTTTGGGTCCAGGTTTGGGAACTCGGACTTTGCCTCTTTGCTACAGCTGTATATCGACGCTCCGGATTCGTCGATGATTGTGTAGGAGAGATCGCCAGGGGCAAAGGCCCCTTCCTGGATCAGATCGTTCAAGAATACTTCGGTTTCTCTGCAGGCAGTACCGCTTCCGAGACCAACGACGTTGCAGTTGTGCTTCTTGACGAGATTAGTCAAACATTCGGCATGTCTTTTCATGTTTCCTCTTTCTCTCGAGCTGATATGTGGATAAATCGTTGTTGTGTCAAGAACGTCTCCACAGGGCGACACCACGGCTAATTTACAGCCGTTTACAAAGCCTGGATCAATGCCGAGAACTGTTTTCCCCCTGAGTGGTGGGGTGAGAAGTAGATCTTTCAGATTCTTAGCGAAAGCTTCTATAGAAGCGTTCTCAGCTTTCTCGGTGAGCTGGTGTCTGAGTTGTCGAGATATCTGGGGTTTTATGAGCCTGACGTAAGCGTCGTCAAAACTGTCCTGCATTATGTCCCAATGAAATTGTGAAATCTTTCTGAGGAATTTGTACTTTGACAAGAAACTGTTTTTTATTGCCGGTTGAAACCAATCTGCGAAACGGATGTTTACAGTTATAATTTTCAGCTTCTCTCCCCTGTTAATCGCAAGTACATTATGGCTCTTGATCGTTTTTTCGGAGTATGATCCTTTGAAATATTTTTCAAACTTTCGTACCAAACTCTCGGTAGGTTTTTTTTTTGCTGTGGTAGAATCAGTCTGTGATTTCTTAGTTATTATCGATGCTACAGGTTTATTTTTTTTAATCTTACGAATCGCTGCAAACGTAGCTTTATGCTTGCTTATCACGTCCGCCAATATATACACGATGCCTTGCCTCACTTCGCTCACATCCCTCAAACCTTCTCTTTCAGGATCAATGAATGAGTCTAAATCAGGAATCGGTCTTCCAAAAATAATGTCATCGCACACCCGAGCCAAGCCTAATTCTCTAGCTCTTTCGGCGTGGGAACGTTTCGCCCCGGGTTTTAACGGAGCGTATATCACCTCCAGCTCGTGCATAGATTTTGCCGTCATTATAGCCGAGTAAATTTCTGGATTTCCTTTACCGAGCTTATCAATATTTTGTAGAATTAACGAAGCTCTGCTTTTTACCAATTTCATATTATCATAGCTGGTCCTGACGCTTCGCAGCTTTTCCGCCTCCATTCCACCCGTCATCGCTTTTCTATATCTCGCTATGAAAGGTATAGTATTCTCGTTCTTGAACAAGGACAACAGATTTTCAGCGATTTCTGGTTCGATCTGATTAAACTCGCAGAGATAATCGCACTCGGACCATTCGACCTTCAAGTTCTCATTCGTGTCAGAGTTTGGAGTTTGGTTCTTGTTGTTTGGTTCTTGCATCGATGAACTTTGTCCTTCTTCCGGTCCCAATTTCTCTTTCGAAGTAGCCGCTTCGGTTGTCTCAGCTTTATTTGAAGACGTTTTGCCCTCTGTCTTTTTTTTCCTCGTGCATTTCTCAGGAACGCTCAACTCAGTCTCCACGTCGTCCGAAATGACAATGATTTCCTTTTCTGGTAACAACGTGATGTCAGTGTAAAAAGCGTCTTCTCTTTCTTCTTTCGTCTTGCTACCCTCGCAAATTTTGCCGGTCTTCCTTTCAGAGCGATGCTCTTCAATGCCAATAGACCCTCCATTTTCACCTCTGCTCAGTTCACCTACCTCGTCAACCTCATATTTCTCCTCCAACGTGGATGCTTCATGGGTTTTCATCCTCTTTGCAGGACCGATGTCGCTCGATCTCTTCTTCTTCTTTTTGACCTTTGTCTCAACATCGACATCTTTGTCAGACAGCAATACTACGACCTCAGGCTCTGACGATCTTTTCTCTCCGACGTCAATCTTGCGATCTTTCTTCTTTTTTCTTTTTTCTTTCACAGCAGTATCGGTATCTGCCGCAGCATCTTCATCTTCGACTTTTACTTTGCGATGTAATTCATCGGGGTCCTTGCGTTCACCTTCAATGATGTCGTCAGACTCCTCTTTCAATTTCTCACTCTTTGATGCTTTCACCTTTTTCGCGACGACTATGTCATCCGATACTTTTCTCTTCCTGCTCCTGGCTTTGACGTTATCTTCGTCATCGTCGATGACGATTTCGTTCTTTATTTTGCTCTTCATTCTGTCATCTTTGTTGATAGATTTTTCTTCAACATCAGGTTCGTCTATACAATCGATGACAGACACTGTATCGGTATTTTTAAATCTTTTCTTTTTTTTCGGCTTTTTAGCCGGGTTTGAAAATTCGTAGCTAGATTCCACTTCCTCGTGAAAATCGTCGGATTCGTTGTTACCTGATTTCTTGAGGCGTTTATTTTGACTCATTTTCAGTTCTCATCCAAACAACATCGATCCAACGCTCATACCTTTTAACCACTCTACGATTCTCAGTCACTGTACTCCCAACACACGTGTTGAACACACGATACAGAGGTTATCAAGACTCAAATGCGTATCAGTCAACTAAACGGCGATGACACCTTTGTTTTGATCCATGTGTAGACGAACCCTAGCAGAGTATTTAAAAATTTGCGCGGGAAAGCCACAGATTCAAACGAACGATCACAGCTTATTTAACAATGCGGTGTTTGTTGAGGGGATTCGACAATAACTTAGCGTCGAATCGACGCGATACGGAGATGAAAATTCATCGCGGGATTTATTGTAAGTAATTTTCCAGTTATCTACCGGCTCATGCGTCGATCAGCTGTGTCAGTCGGTCACGTGGTGTGACGTAACTGGACGTAGAAGTTGACTCTAACCTAAAAACCAGGCGAGTTGACGTCGATAAGAACCGAGGATGACATGAGAAAAGGGAAAGATCCTTTTCGTCGTCGTGTGGCAATGAAACGTGACGTTTGATCGCATCGAGGAGCCCGAAATATCGCCGATACGAAGCCATGAGTAACTCGCGTAAATTGATAGACGCGATTGCGAGGCGGATCGACAAATCGCCACTGCTGAATAACGCGAGTTCCGCTATCGGAAATGCGACCGAGAGGGCACAGGTCAAACTATCGAGCGTACAAAATATCGCTACCGAAAAATACAACACTATCGTCAAGGTAGGATCTTTATTCTGACTAATTCAACGCCATTGTTGCAGTTCATTAAACAAAATCGGAAAAAGACGATAATAAACTTATCAAACTCTCCAGCAAGTCAACGGAGCGACTATAATCCAGGATGTGAACTCACCGCAGACGTTGCAGTCGATAAGCCCGTTGCCACAGCGTTTGGTGAACTGGTGGCAATGGTATCAGCAACTAACAGGCCTGGACACGGTCGAGGTAGCGAAACACCATGTGATACAGGTGCAGAACAAATTGTTCCAATGCCAGGATCAGCGGAGGAATTTAACGCGTCAGGCAAACCTCGTCAACGACAAGCTGAAGGAGATCTACGGGGAGTTGATACAAACGCGAAGGGACGATCAGAAGTATGTGCAGCTCACGATAATGGAAAACAAAGGATTGCAGGAACAAACGAGGATCGGGGTTCAATTGAATCAGTTGGAAAACGAGGAGAGGGACCATTTCACTCAGCTCGCCACTGCGATAAAAGAGTATCACGACAGTCAGGCGATGAACGCTCAGAAATATAAATACTTGTCGATTCTTGCCTCAGCTTTCTTAGCCATACTGTCGCTGAGCGGCTCCATGATCTACAACAACAGGAGGATAGCGGACGTTCGGAACGTCATCTCGGAGGCGCAGAAAAAAAACGACGAGACCTTTAGACATTGTTTTAATACCTTGCAGGCGGAATCGAACCAGAAATTTTTGCAGATTGTATCGATTCTGGAAACTAAGAGTACGATAGATATCACAGAAAAATTGCATGAGTCGGACAAAGTCGGCGAAAACGAAAGTTTTAATCCTTTCGGAGTAACGAGTGGAAAGATCGCCCTTTGTTTGGGTAGTTTAGCCGTCGTCTTCTACGCCTTGAGACTATGATTTTCACCCCAGTTTTTACAGTCATTAGAAAAACCGATCATCATTTCTTGCATATAACTCAGTTATTATTTTTATTCAACAACAGTCTGAAGTATTTTTTTTTCATTAGTCTTTGAAACAGCATTTAAACTCGTAATTCTACAATAATAATAATTATGTGGTACTTCTCTCGTATTGCCCCACGTTTTTTTATAAATAATACAGAGATTTAATAAAAAGACGTGAAAAATTATTGTTACTTAAAATTACTCGTCTGTCACTTAGTTTTCTGAAACTCTTCTAATCCTGTTCAACGATCTATTGGAATCCGAGATAATCAAGGAACTCGATATGTTGGACCACAGACTCGAAAATAATTCACAGAAATGTTTCCTTAAAATTTTCTCTACACATATTACGCTACGAATATATCGTGGATAACATTTTATAACAGAGTATATTTATTTTTTTATATGTTTTTTTTTCGGTAATATTCTTCAATGTTAGTCTAATTATGTTCATTGCGCTCAAGTTTGTTGTCAATATTATTATAATTAGTATTATTATTATTATCACACTGTTATCGGGATACAAGAACTTTTATGCGATATGAAAACGAAGACGTTTGAACCTTAGACGAATATTACGAGCGTAATAGAAACGTGATTGTTCATCTCTCACATGTTTATAACTGAACTTAAAATCTAGATAATAAAATAAAAGCCAAATATCGATAAAGCAGTCAAGAAAAATCGTTGAAACGTGTCACACTAAACTCAAGACGGTTTTGCATCGAAACGACGCGAACGTTTATTGTAACGAGTATTGAAAACATGAACAGTGACGGATAACGTGGTGAACGGTAATCTGTGGGTGAAGTAGATCCAAGATCGCTTCGATACTTTTAAAAAATGAACAAACTCGTTGATTAACGAAACATTGTAGGTATAAGCTATTGAAATAATAACGATAAACTGGTTGATGAAATTTTCACGATACAAACGAGAAAACTATGCGCACTGATGCGAAGCTTAAATCAAAACGGACCATGAAGCATGTTGTGCGATTGGTTTATACAGCGGAGAGAAGGTTTCGGTAATCGAAATTATCCTACGTTTCGGTTTTGATTCACAGACAAAAAACTCTCCTCAGTTCTTTCACCATTTGTCAAAAGTTCGTTTATTTTTTCGGTTTTCTATTCCCACTGTTTCCACTCCATCCCATCTGGTGGCTTCTTCTCAACCTGAGCCTTGGCTACCTCTTCCCAATTTGTACTCAGGACGGTGCCGCCAGATTCTTGCTGTTACGAGACAAAAGAAAACGTTTAGGTAATACAGGTGGGTAATTAAAAAAATATACTCTATACACTTACAAAGGATTTGACCATGGCTCTCTTGACTTCGTCGGAACCGTCACCGTAGATTTTTTGGAAGAGGGAGTTCAGCGCCGCCTCGCCTTCGGGCTTTTCCTCCGCCTCTTGCTTCTCTATTTCTTTTTCTACCTTGTCCCAGTCTTTGGATTTTTTGCTAGAGCTTGGATACTTGGGTGGTTGATTGTCAGACTGTAGAAATGCTGCAATAATGATAAAAAAAATCTAGTAAACAGTTACCACAGTGACGTGGACGGAGAAATTCAACGAGAAACAACCTTGAGGTATCGGCTGCACCGGGTCCGCCACCTGCGGATTGCCCTCGAGGACGGTCCACCGCAGACCGTCCCTCTTTTTCAATTTTATTTCGATCTTCGAAGGGACTACTTTGAACGAACATTGCTCCGTCACAATGTGGTGGGCTAGATCTAGCTCCAAACTGTACTCGTTGGTGGACGGAAGTTTCGCCGAAACGCTAAGCTGCGGAACGAGGAGAAACAAATTTGTCATCTGAGACGCTGAATTGGTCCGAATAGGACCAAAATTCTTTATTCTAAGACTCTAACGCTTCGAGAAGAGCGAAATAACACAAATTGGTTATGAAATTATCAAATTCTTGATAATCACTTACCGTTCGTTCTCCATATTCTACTTTAACGTCGTGAGAATTTTTAGCGAGTATCGTAACCACGACGTGGGTCTCGGTCTGATACCAATCGTGCTTTATTTTCGGTGCGGACATCTGGAAAAATGTGTGAATTGATGAGAACGATAGATTTTCGAGTATGTATCATATCGTATAGTTCGTTCGACGAAGTGAGGTTAGGTTATGATTACGCGAATTATTTTTGAAAAAACATTTTTTGGGTTACTCACGATCGGTTCTTCGCTTGTGACGGGACCGTCTCCACTAGCCATTTCTTTTTAAATCGTATTTCGTTCAACGAATCTTCCGAGTTTGAGGAAATTAATGATAAGGCAATCGCATCAGCATCACATACACGCAAAACATAGAGAAGCGATGAGGAAAATGACAAATGAAAATGTAACCACAAATTGTGTTGCTCGTTTGTTCTCGAAAATTCATAACACAGATGGTACGAATTGATGTCGATGGATGGCGCCACCGCATCGATCATGTGGCGCCAAAATTCAAAAGGCGTACTAAAAATTCAAATTCTTAGAGCCCTGCGATAATTCAGCGAGTCAGCAAATTTCGGACATTTTTGTTACAAAAAATATTAAAATCGAGTTTCCGATGTTGAATAAAAATAATCGGATATCGATAAATCGATTAATCAGAGAAAAAATATCGACACACTCGATTAATCGAAAAGTATCGCCCATCCGTAGCTTATCGACATAGTCGCTGGGTTCGCAAAAGCTCCGCCAGATCGCGACCGGTGGCTCTAATTTTGACAAATAAAACAAAAAGAAGAATAAAAAAGAATTCGCCACCACCAGTCACCGGTGTCACTCCGTATTGTGTTATGTGTATCAGATTTGTCACGTGATATACCTGATCGTAGAATAAGGCTTCGATGGACGAGTGTGATAATATTATTTCGTCGACCACAACAAGACTGGAAATACTCTCAAGATTGTAAAGGCGGAAGAAAAGGAAAACCCGTGACAATTCCGAGTTCGAGTTTAAACCAAGATGATTTTTAACGTATGGACTTTGCGAAGCCACGCAACGATCCCGTCCTCAGAAACTATCCGAGATACGTGATGCTTCGGTGATAAACACGGGTATCCAGCGAGGCGGGCAGTGTTCTTCATGTTGGGTTGAGAAATAGAAAAAATAATAATCGCTGTGCCGTACGCAACTCGACGTATTTAACTCTCCGCAGAAAAAATGCAACAACAAGGGACTCCAAAGTTCCTCAAATTTCATCAGAGCAGTGTCAGAAGCGTTGCATTCAGTCCACGGGTATTGTTAATCGTTATGTCACAACATCACACGTTCAAAACAATTATTTCCGACTCGGAACCGTTACCCCAGCTTTCTAAACATCGCATACGAAGTTTTTCACAGCTTATCTTTCCTCGACGTTCATAACTACGCAAACTGCAGTTAATTTTTTCCTCCGTTAATAAACTTTGACCCATTTTCACACAGGACAGATACTTATTCTGCTCCGGCGGATACGATGGAAAAGTTAATCTGTATTCTGCGTTGCGGATGGAGCTGCTCATGTGCTACCAGATCACGAGGATGACGTTGGCAAAAAACATTAATGCAGTTCGGTTCACTTCGGACGGTTCTAGGGTATTTGTTTCCCTAATTTTTTGCATTTCGATCGTTTCTATCGTCGAACTGACCAATTTCATCGCAATGTTTCAGATATTAGCCGCGACCACGGCAAGAAGGCTGGTTGTAGTCGACGTCGAGAGAGGTGAACAGCTTCTGACTTACGACAATTGTGCTTTCAGCGGCAAAGACAGAACTGGACTGGCTACGGACCCGTCGAGCCCAAATTTGGCTGTCGCAGTTTCCGTCAATGGAAAGGGACTCACCCTGTTGGACCTTAGGATGCCGCTACCTCTGGATTACGTCTATGATGTACATATTCAATAATCATCCATTCCCACCCAGAAATATATTCTTGAAGACGATTATCAGTCACTTTAGTCAATCAGATGTCCACAAACCCTGGGTTTGCGAGCATTCTCATTTTATATTTGCTTCGGACTCGCTCTAGACTGTCGTCAAATTATTCCCTTCTCAATTTTGAATTTATCGGACCTAAGCGAACCGAATTATTGACCTATTGGTACCCATTAAGAAGAGATTCTTCCACTAGTTGATCGTGCAAACCTTGGTGGGAGCAAAAAAACCTATAGAAAGAATTAATTTTTATTTTTAATGTCTTGAAATTAGTTTCGATCGCTTGCCGGTGCCTAAAGATTGAGAAAATGCAGCTGATTTCCTTCGTTTATTTCACAGTTACACGGCTCAGTCATCAGAGACGTGTCTTTCTTGCACTCGTCGTGGCCTTGGCAGAGTTCTATTTTAACCGGCGGTACGGACGGCACTTGCAAAGTGTCCTCTTTAGATGGTCGAGTTTTGCACGCGTTTCAAACTGGCCACACTGTTAATTCGGTCTGTGTCACTCCGGAGCGATTCAGTCGAGGCTCGGAAGACGGATTTTATAGTGAGTATGATCAGGCTGGACTCGGGGCTGCTGAATCATCCCTTACTCAAAACTATGCAAAGTGAATTCTAATCGGCTACATTATCATTTCAAACCATTAATTTTGTCTCATCTGATCTGAAGTGGAGTAAGCAAAATATTTGTTTCAAAGGCTTGATCATGAGCGGGGGAGACCTTATTTCTGCCTACGTACCGGACACCGGAATACAAGAACATCTGAAGGAGCACAAGGACTTTCCAGTGTGGAAACTGAGGTACACGTCAAACGGAAGTACCTTGTATACCGTATGCGACGGGGGCATCTTGAGACGGTACAGGCGATATCCGGACCACCACGAGTACCTGGGGGAAGTCTACAGGCACAAGGGCGACATACAGGACTTTGATCTGTCCCCCTACGACGAATGTATCCTTATCGAACAATTGCGGTGGTGGCGACTGGTCAGAAAACCGGGAAGTCATGGGAAATGTTAGGCAATTCGAAAAATGGTCAGGGAAAAGTCAAGGATTTTTATAGTGATACAAAACAAGACAGGATAAAAAATCCCCAACAATTTTTTTTCAGTTCTTCCTCACGCGGAAATCTTAATCAATAGAATTAGTAGTAAAACTTGTATAAATTATAATTCAAAAAGTATTCTCGAAAATTGTTTTCTTTCACCATTGATTCAGAGAATTTTTCATTACAAACTTAAGAAACCACTTATTCGCCCGAATTTCAGTGAGGGAAAACTTTTAATTTGGTCACGAAACGTCAACAATTTTTTTTCAACTCTTTATAGTGGCCACCATGCATGGGAAAGTCGATTGAAATTTGATTTTTGTTTCTATTGATTGATAACCCTAAACAGTCTTGATGGTCATTTGACCATTATTTCTTGATTCTCTATTATCCTTGACAAAAATCTTCAGACATAGTAACAGCGTCGAAAGACCGAAGTGTCGGAGTGCTTTTGCTGGGTCCACCGAATCACGGTTTCACAGAGTACATGGAGCTCACATGATTATGTAAAACTGGTTTCAATCGGTACTAATTTTTTCTTGTCTCTCATTAACGCCTTAAAACTGGATAATTTATGTTTAGCGGAAAAATTATTGTACGCAACTATGTAAAAAAATTGGTATAGGATATCGCGAATCGAGTCACACATCAATGAGGCACTGTTTGTTTTTTTTTTGTCAGAGGCCTATCATGAAGGATTGGACGATTCGATATGAAATCACACAGTTTTTGTCAAATAGTAGCAAAAAAATCATGTACTGGGCGATTTTTGTTACACAAAAGAGTCAAATTTATTCAGATTTGTGATAAAAAAATAAAAATAAATTGTTTATTGTTCTGTTATAAAATTCACTCGTTATATCTTGAATTTTATAATCGAATTTTCATGTTTCCGAGTGATAAAAAGATGCTCAAAACTGCCTTTCCACAATCTATGATAGTTATTCTGAAATTTACAACAAAACTTTATCAACTTTTCGGTGAAAATATCGAGTTTGAGACACATAGTATAAACATGGTTGAAGCTGGTCGTTATAAATATGCATTGATTAATTTTTTTGATTGCGTATATAACGAAATATCGAGGATAATGATCTCTTTTAGGGATAGAAAATTGAATCGCATTGATTATTATTTCAATTTTAATTTTTAATTTTTCGTTCTTTATTCAATCAACGCATGTTATTTAAATATCAGACTGTTCGATAGTATTTTATTGATGTTATTGAAGAAAAGTAAAAAAGAATGAAATATCGTTTACGTTTTACATGTTTAATCAATTATACATATTGCGGAACCGTTTGAATTAGTCTCTAGCGGTTTTTTTACTCTCTAGTTTCCAAAATTTCTACAAATTGAGTCAAATCAGTGATTAAAATCGTAATCATTCAGCCTCGACCACATCGCTGCCAGGGGCGGGTACAATAAAGACTTGAATTATTGATTCAATTTTGAAAAAACATCGAAATGATGATATCTCATAGGTGCAGGTATATTATAATGAAAAGGTGCTGCAGTGACACACAATGGTTCACAAAAAAGCGAAATTGAATTAAAAAGAAAAAAGGTGATAGAGGAAAAAAATTGAAAACATATTTATACTTTATTTTATTAATATTACTGTTATCGTCAAATAAATTTTATAACACTTATCTCTGTTCGTGAAGAATGTAAATTTTATTCTTACGCAATAAATTGATTAGTGCAGGAACGGGATACCACGGATCAGATGTTCCAGTCGATATACAGGATTTTCCTCATCCTCATTCTCCCTTCCTGATTCATTACAAAACATTAAAATAACCAAATATTGTTATCATCTTAGAATTAGAAAGGATTGACTAAACTAGTGAATAAAATACCATATTTTCATAGGCACATGAATATTCGAACTTGGGAGATTATCTTAAAGACACAGATAAAACTTTGGCCTTTGTGAAAAATATAGAATTAATGACCAAATGTTATGCAAACTTGACGAAATATAAAAATTTTTATTTTGCATTCGCTATTCTTAGCTCGATGCAGTGTTTGAAGATAAGAGTCTGCCATTTTCGCGAAATTCTGTCTAATGTATGAGCCCATAATTTGAACTATAGGTACCTACATGCCGGAAATTCAAACGAAACTACATAACAATTTTTCTCAGGGTCAGAGACTTTGCCATTGGCTCTTTCCTGCCATCAATTTTCCATAATATCATAAAGCTCGTTAATTTATCTTTACCGCATAATTTGAATTTCTTTAAATTTAAAAAAACTGAAATCAATTTCCCTCGATTGCATGGCCTGCAATTCTCATACCGCAGCTCGACTCGATTTCCCGAGATAATTGTCCACCACCGCGATTGATTATCGACGCATCACCATATCCCGACTAATTATCGCTCGCTAATCGCTGGAAGGAAGTGAAGTGAAGTAACGTAGCGCTGTCGCTTGTAATTATATGCGTAGTATGCCGATAGTCATACGGGCTAGAGCAAGGCCCGATCAACTCGACTTGCTCACCTGCCCACGTTCGCAGTATTTGTTGCATACTCGGAGGTCAATGACCCCGATTATTTCCTAGCTAAACAATTACCCATCAAGGAACCACAAATTTGAGATTTTTTGTAATAAAATCGAGGTCCGAGTCTAGCAGCTCTGTCTTCTTCTCCCACCGCGAATTGATGCAGCTGCGGTGCCAGTGCAGATGAATTGGCGAATTAAAGTATCAAAGAGGACAACGTGAATAGAAACATGTGTTTTTTCGTAATTGTTTTCTGATAGTTATATTCCACGTCCCCACCACTCGAGTGAGGTATAATGAACATATATACCGCAGTCGGTGTTACTTCCAGTTGTGGTCTGGAAACCGGCAACGGACTGCCGCGGTTGTGCCTACTGATTGGGTGCTGTATACTGTTGCTGATAAGGACGCGAAACTCTGTACGCGTGAGTTCAACTATTATAAAACATTGCAATCGAGCAGAGCGTGTAAATATTGGACGTGCAAATAGAGCGATATTAGCCAAGGGTCAAATTCGATTACATGGATAAATACGCAGTGTTCATATTCTTCGGTGGAAAATTAAACGCGGGAATATCAGAGTTTGAATATACGAGAACAACGATCCAGAAGCTCAACTTTCGAAGAGGTTCACACGTTCTATTTATACGTGGCGTTGACATGACGTCCCACTTAATTGCCGTGGTTATTAAATGTTTATATGGCAAATCCTGATCACGGTAGCAACGTGGGTGTAAACTACCCCGGGATAATGAATGAGGCTGATTGATGCCTAGCGACAAGTTGAGGCCTTGAGGGATGACTCAAATAGAATAGAACACATTAGGGGTTCGAAAATGTTGATGCAAATTATGACAGACTGCGAGGTGTGATTATGATAGATTTTCAAATGATCATCTCTTCGTTTGTGAACCGAATTCGCTTCACATACTTGTCGAATACCCGGTAGGCAATTCGCATGAACAATGATTAGCCTAGAAATATTTGCCAACTAGTTGTCCGATCGACTTCGCGGAAATCGCGTCCCCTTCACCAAAATGTCGACTGCAATGTCCGATAAAATTCAACGTGTCTAATTACACCGTTTCGCCGAACGAGCTGTTGAGTTCGCAATCTGTCAAGGTAACCCGTTAATCAGGTCAAGATCCGACTAGAAACAAACAGCGATTATTCTGCTCGACGCATTCGTCAATCTCCCGTCGATGATGTAAGAATGTATTTTCCTGTTCAGATAGATGCGTCTAGATTCAAGATTTCTATTGATACACAGGTAAACGCAAATTTTGGATATCGAAGAGGGACGTTGTTCCGCCAGTTGACAGTAATTTAACGCGTAATTGACCATCGATGAACTGCATAGTACGTCACAAGGACGTAGACATGAGCTTCCGGCTGAGGTGCGTGGCGATCGAGCGGGAGCGGGTCTTCGGGGACATAGTGGTCACCCAACAGACCGCGAGATTCATCCCCCAGGCTATTGACCATCGAGAAGAAGTCCTTCCGATCACGAAACACAAGGCTCGCAATCAAGCGCATGAGGTCCTTGAGGCACCGGACTTCATGGCGATGAACAGAAGATGCGTTAATCGACACCGACGATCCGTTCCGATACCTGAAACTGAACGTCCAGTTCTCAGGAGATTCAAGTCTGCCGAGGATAGCTCCAACGCCAATGTCCTACTTGTCAACTGCAACGACAACGAAGCTCTTGGGGCTCTCGAGCGGACCAAGCAGCACAAGGTTTGTATTATAGACGCAGGTTTATACGAATAATGCAAAATTGATCAGGATAATCTCAACTACAGTTGCAAATCCAAGGGGCCGCGTTCGTGCAACACAAGTATTTTGTATGCTGCGGTCTCTAAAGTCTTTGGAAGTCGAGAGGCACTCGTAAACAGCCCTTTGTACCAGCTAATTATCCCTTGGATAAAATTCCTACCAAGTCAAGAATGGCACTTGATTACCAGCTTTCTGCATGCAGACGTATCCGGCGCCATCGAGGAACAGTCTGAAGGATGAGGAGGTCGTGGTGTCTTCTTTGGTGGATCAGCTCCTTTTGGACATCTATGGCTTGCCAGGTGGAGAACGGGGCCGGTCCGAGAGCGAGTCGACGGCTTCGTCGCCGAGGATGGCACCTCAGCGATGTTCTCTTCAGCGAAATCGTCTCCTGGCGAAGAGTGAGTCTACGTATTAGATTAAAGAATTTGGCAAATAATAAATGGTCCGAGTATGGATAACATCTCGAGCGGAGGATACCACGGAACAATGGCAGCTATGAGATAATAGCGCTGCAGGGCTGCAGTGACCTCGTTGACTTCGAGAGAACTTCTTCCACGGTATCAAGTGGTTGCAGCACCTTTTACTAGAGTTTGAGAGCTCTTGTTTCTACACACCGCGATGGGGCGACGTTGAATAGTTTTCCCAGGACTTGAGACACGAGGACGTCTGGCTTTAAGGTTGAACTCGCCTCTTTGATGGCGGCTAATCAAAGATGAGAAATTCTTCACGGGATTTACAGATCCAGCGAGAGTTTATAAGATCGGAGAATAACCGAAATTATCTTCAGGCAGTGAAATTGTCCGCAAGGAAACTCGGTTTCGAGTAATAAAGAAGAGCGGGAAGAATTGTTGCCTCGAATCTCGTGATTTGATGTTGCGAAAAAAAATGGTTTCCATTCCCTCGTCTTTTGCGTCGAAGAATATTTGCCTGAAATGGCAAATCTTTATATAAGACAATAAATGCGTCAATCCTGATACTAATTTATATTCCATATCCAGAATGGAGTCAGAAATGCTTTGTTGAAAATAATATTGTTAAACGCGAAGGAAATTCGATGACCTTTGGAATGACAGGTTCCGGAGTTTGTATACCTTCAATACGATATAAAGAAACATCTCACTGAAAACCGGCGAGATAGAATGTCTGTTTGAATTGCTCGAGGGAAATAACAATTTCTATCAAGCTCGCTGACATTCTCACGGCCATGTTGGTCCCTTATCAAAGCATGAGGCCAGCTTTGAATTTAAATTGAATACATTATCTCAACTGTAAACGTGATTTTGTGTCAGTGTGTCTGTGTAAAAGTATATTAATTAATGCGAAACTTTCGTCCAGGTATATCGGAGCTGCAAGTACTGGTCGAAACGCTCAGTGAACACGTCAATCATGCTGGAGGATTGCTGCTCCGTCAACTTCGTCGACGAGAACATCTGGTTGCTAAACGTGACAAAGAATACGACGTAATCACCGCCCACCTTCAGGCTCGTAGTGAAAAACGAAGTGAGTTTTATCAAATCGTCAGACTTGACTTTCGTCCACACGTCGATATCCTGGCTCTCATTCACAATGGTACCAAATTGGCGTCGTTGATTACACAAATCGATAGTCGCAAAAATATCGCAATTTAAAGGGTCGGTACACGACTTTCTTTGCAAGTAGACGTGCGTGGGTCGAGGATGTCGGATGATGGCTGAAATTTAATTTTGGTGCGTGGGTTGAGGATGTCGGATGATTGCTGAAAAATTCTCATTTCCGCTTCATCAAATTTCACGAGAATGGAATATTCGAGCCTCACTTTGAATCGAAATGTTGGCGAACGTACTGGCAACCACATTGGATAAGCTCAAGATGGACGTCCTCCAAAGATTCAAAGCATCCAATTAAATCGCGTAAATTACGTTTCCTCCGAATCTTCGTCGATTTTTGTTATGGTACTACCTACGCCGGGCACGTAACATGTCTAAACAATGCTGTGTATGACCCACACGAAGCTTCCAACGATATAGAAGACAATTGAAATTAATTACCCTACATCGTACCTTCCTCGGAAATATTAAACCATCAACAACGTCGCGGTGATTGCACAGAATGGTCTCTTACGTGATGAGGATGAAGAGGTTTTTCAATTTTCTCACACGTGTTTTATCAACCGTTGAAACAGAATTCTCTAGTTTTATAGACGTACTACGGGATTCGGGTCCATTGATCGCTGAAATACCTACAACAAAGTACATTATTGGAGCCGTCAAGGGGATGTTTATTGCACATTAGGTGTAGTCGTTCTATTACATTAAAATTGTCAACCTCATGTGTATACGACGTAAACTTCAGCTACGTTACGTCTGCACGATTCGACTGTCTCAAACGACCAGCTATTATGAGACAGACATGCGGTGTCGGTCTTCATGTCACCCATAGACATGCATGCATTACCTTTTTCGATATGACCCCTTATCGGTCTCTGCGTCACACAGGATCCATTCGGTTCGTCGAATCATCTGTGCCAACGATCAGCGAATAATGCTGATTGTGCTTGATTTGTACGAGAGTGTAGATAGATTTCACCAATTCTCATGTATATATTTAAGACAGTTCTCATATTCTAAACCTCTGCACTAGGCAGAAAAATAGATATCGACTGTGTATACGCTGAATATCAAAATGTGACGAGTTGAAGGACTGGGGCCTCTTTTGATCATTTTTAAATTAAGAACAACCAATTTTGGTTGATTTTCCTCGGATCTTTCCCCGAATTCTTGGAGCTTTGGTACAATCAATGTAATTTTCGAGACGGATCTCGAGCGATTATCTCGTTACTCGATTCGTGGAAATCTCACAATTTGTGACCCTCGCGATTTTGCGAAAGTCGAACAAACAGTTCGGTGTAAATTTGGACGGTACCAATTGACTTAACGAGGGGAGATTCGATTTTTGTACTCACCTTTGTGGGCTTTAATGAATAACGTAACCATACATGGGGTTTGTTCGGCATATTTCCCGCAGGGTTACAGAGAAAATATCAGATATTCGAATACCCCGACGCATGCTGATGAAATTAAAATGATCTTCCCAGAGTTGTTCAAACTTTGTCTTATCGTTTCGACAATATTTGAGCGTGTTAAATTACTCGTTTTTATATTTGAGTGAGAATGTCTGAACTGAACGTGACAAACGACCATCGAATTTCTCTCTCCTGTAAAATATTCAAACTGAATGTGAACGACGACGTTCTTCGGTAAAGGGATCGGCACAGGTGTACCCAATCTCGTATCCGAGCATCGGAATCAGTGAAGCACTCTCTGCCAGTCCTTGACGCAACACCCTTATCGCTTAGGCCTGTACATTAATACTCTACACTCGCAGGTTCTGTTGCACCGGATAAGCATTTCCTTCGCTTGTTACCCGTTACAAGCGAGATCTCAGATCTCTCTGGCAGCCCAGTAACTCCCACGTGCCCTTCAAATTGTCCCTGCAAGTAGTTCAACGCATGTATTTTCGGATAATCCCTTGTCACCAGACCCTTACTAGACACGGTTAGTTCCAACATGAAATCGATATTCAAGAAAAGACCCTTGGAATCTTGGGGCTCGGAATCATCAAGAAATGTGTCCTAGCATTCCAATTCCTCCCATGTTTGGTCTCGAAACTTTTCTTTTTTCTTTTTTCTCCTCGCTGTCGGCTAATGATGAATCCCGAGTCTGCCTGACGTTTATTCGAGACTGCGAACTGCGTGGGTTTGATTCTAAATGAAATTGCTGACGGAACGTCTGATCTCGGTCAACCCTTTAGGACATTCGAGGTGACCTTCGTTCACAATCGTTCAGCCACGTAATTATAAGGCCTAAAATCCGGGAAGAGTGACGCATCCTTGGGGACATGGTGCAAATATGGAGTCCGGATACCCTCGGTTTCCTAGAACAGACCTGGACATCAACGGGCACCCGAGGTTTCGGCGTAGTGACTGGTGATAGTCGTGGTCGCACGCGGCGGTGCAGTGATCAATAATAATGGTTCGCCGCTTCAACGACGCCCTGCGTCGCTTTTATCCAGGGCGCTTGCGCGCCTACAGTAGATTTAACGATGCTTCTCCACACACAACATCCTTGGAATTTTTTCGCGTAAAAGGTGTGTGATGCGATACTTTTCATTCCACCTAGCAGAACTCACGTCAAGTTTATATACCGATTGCGTTACTCGAATAAAAACAAACAACAAAGAAAAAAGACCGAAGAACTTTGGCGCAGTCGGGTTTTCAATCTGTCGCCACAGTTTTACTGTATGGACATTCTCAAGCACGGTGCTGATCTGGTGATGCTGCAGCAGCGCTCATGTCCCAGAAATTGATCGTGAACGATCGGTTTGAATGATGGAGTAGATTGCTCGAGAAAAAGGTCGTTTTTTCGGCGAGTCTTGTTTATTCTTGTTCCATATCTCAACGCGTTTCACGCGTAGGCGCCCTTTATCAATTTTCCAGGCTATGCGACGCGGTGTCGTCGCGATGATGTTTTTTTTTAATATTTTCATTTTTCTCTGTTGTTCTCTGTAATACATTTTTGAAACTCCCCGTAGGAAGCAAACGTAGGCGCAGACGCTGAATCCGGGGGTGGTGGTTTACAAGAGAAACTCGGTATCCTCAGTGTCTGTCACTAACGGGGCAAGCAAACAGGGGGTACCCTTGCCGATGGATACGCGCGCGCATCCCTCCATCAGGCACGTTGCCAGGGTCAGCTGATTCAATGAACTTGCCAGGTTCGGCCAGGATTGTCGGGTTTGCTCTACTCCACAGACAAGAACTGGGCCTTGTTCTGCAAATTCGATTATTCAAAGTGTCGATCGTATCGAGTAACCGTTAAAAATCTCTCGTGCGTTTTTTTTTATCGATTTATAAGATGGTGTTGTCCGGCTGTGTCAGTTTAGTGCCAAAGCAGGGGTAACCGTGTACTCCGAAACACTGTGAAGATATTATCATCCGATTGTACTTCGTTATCGTCAGCGTGGTAAAATCTCGCAGGTCTTACCGAAGGGTCCTGAAAAAATTGGCGTGACGGTGTTCAAGCGCAGAGTCTTCCTGAATCAGAGCTGCTCTTCCCAGGCATGAATTAACGACCCGGTGGCCTTGATAAATTCCCACACCCTGGCTTTGGATCATTAACAATCAGTATGAAAAGCTTTTCCTAAAGTAGTTTCGAATCGTGTACAATTGACAAGCGATCACTGCATAACGAAAAAAGATCCCCACGTGACTCTTTACGCCTCTTCCTTTGTCGGACGAGTCGGAATATTGTTGCGAAAAACGTACTTCTGGATC
Source organism: Euura lappo (assembly GCA_018257835.1). Classification (NCBI taxonomy): domain Eukaryota; kingdom Metazoa; phylum Arthropoda; class Insecta; order Hymenoptera; family Tenthredinidae; genus Euura; species Euura lappo. The sequence goes on along the minus strand of JAEUYN010000309.1, from coordinate 507,562 downwards.
AGTATTTTACTCACGTAATTTGAGGTATATAAAAATGCGAAATAAAATACCCGCCGGAGGGAGGTGTCGCGATTCAATAGCCACGAGCTTTGTGAATTAATTGCGATCTACGGAGCGCTCGCCTCCTAATTGGAACAAATAGCCTCCTTAGTCCTCTTCGCGTCTCTTGGTCGTAAAACGGTCTTGTCCCATGCGAGAGACTATGAGCTATCGCTACCTTTTCGGTGTGTAATTACGGTCTATCTACAGCCACGACACTGATTGTTCTTCCACACAGAAGAAGAGGTGATTGAAAACGGTCGAGGAAGTATCCGATTTTCAGGATATTTTTGCATCCCCTTATATTCAAGCCTCCGTTTTCGTACTCACCTTACATCCGCGTGGAAGTAGGGGGACGATTTACCCGGTTTACGCGTGGTCGAGGATTACCCTGATCTCTGCACCACGCTGAGCACCCCGAGTGTATTAACATACACGCGTTTGTGATTTTCCCTGTTATCGTTAATTCGCGCTCTATTTACCGCTTGCATGATAAAACGGACGATAAACCTTTCAGGGAGATAATTATCCCCTCTTCGTCGAACGAGGAGGACGCGAATGAATTAGATAGATAGGGGGACTGGAGTAGCGCCACATTTTGAATACCTAAAATCGAGAATTTCTGTAGACATTTTCGCACTTTCGTCAGCATTCTCTCTCACTTTTGCGCCCATTTGTTATTTAATCTGATGAAAGGACTCGGTCGACTGGACGTAACGGAGGAAACTTTATCTGTGCGTGAAATTCTATGTAACTCGTATTTGAAACAGATCAGCCCGCCGAATCCGAGTATCGGGCTTTGAAAATCGACCCAATATTCCGACGGAATTACACGTTGCTTGATGTATTGGTACGCGATGCTAGAACTGGAACCTGCAGCGAATTCGAATTCCCATTTTTTAGCAACCCTCGTATGGTAAGGAACCCCGGCTGCAACGCAATTTATCGGAAATCCATATCATACGGAGTTAAATATATACAATATACGTACCACTATTCGTTTCGCGTGTATCACTCGATACGTGGCTATAACGCCAACTCAAGTTGGATATTGTTTGAAGAATTCGTCGGCAATGTGTTTTTCAAGTCTTGGTACGTGGGGGTCGATCCCCCAGAAGCCTTGAAGATACTCATGAAATAACTGAAAGAATGAAAAAGAAACTTATACCTACCGAAGCCTTAGATTATTCGCAACGCCCATTTGAGGCCAGGTTTCTGCTGTTTTTATGTTATAAGAAATTAATACTATGGAGAGACCGAAGAAAATGGGGAAAAGTAATTTTCGTATGTCGAGAGATTATTCCCGTGGCAATCATTTCACGGCTGTTTTCCCATTCTCTCTTAACTTTACGAAATATAAATCCAAGTTAGGCACCAGCGTTCAATTCTTTTTTTTTTCTCTTTCACGAAACTGTCTACTTCACAGTGTTCTGTACCTCTAATCATTTTTAAAGACCACAATATCGACAATTGGATCGAATTTTCTCAGTAGTGTAAGAGAACGGAGTCTCTTTGATCCTGATTCCGTGACAAGAAGCCTCGGCATTCTCGTCAGAATCGTGATGCTAAATCCAGCAAAAGTTGTATCGATGGATTTTGAAGGAGTTCGAGAAGCGATCGAGTAACGATGTGCAAAACGGTAAAAATATTGTTGATGAAAAACATTCGAAAAAACTTGATATTTTGCGAGTGAGTGCAACGAAACGTGTCCGACAATGAGACGCGAGAACGGTTAAAGTGGAGGTACGCGAGACGTACCCGCATGATGAAGACGAGAAAGATGAAGATGAAGATGAAGATGAAGATGAAGGACGGAAGAAGATAAGGGGAGGATGAGTGGATTCTTCAACTCCCTGAAAAGCCTCGCGTCAGGAGCCGCGAACGCCGCTAGTGCTGCAGCCAAAGGTGGGGTATATTGATAATTGCATTCCCATTGACCGAGACGATCCACATGCACTGCTGCACAGATCCAGGATTAGTTATTGGAAATCGTCTGTTTTCTTTTTTCTTCTTTTGAGAATATTTTCCGGACCGAACTGAATAATTTAGCCGGATAGTAAGCCGCCATACAATTAAATCGTAGGATGGAAGGCAAATGCAGAGGTTTACCCCTTGCAGAGATATCTTGAGACAGCCCTTCCAACTCCAATTAGGAGTTTCACTGCTAAAACCGTGAGAATTAAGATTCAACGGAATAATATTATTTTTTGTTATTACAGAATCTATATTATTCCTGCCCGAGAATTCCGTGCTGCGGATTCTATATTAGGTACACTTTAACTTCTCATTTCATATATTTAAAATTTATTTGAAATACACAGTTCCACTTATTTTCTACTGTACCTGATTTTAATAAATTAATATCTATTTCATACGTTGAGTTTTTTGTTATTTGGTCCATCTTCTACGTTTGCACTTATTCGCCCGCAGTCTTCTCTTATCTGCTGTTCCATTTTTTTTTCCGTAGGTCGTCTTCTAGGGTAGCTCTTATCTTCTGGCCATATTCTCCGGTTCTTATTTGGAGTAATTCCGTCCCATGACCAACCTCTCTCAACACGTTCCTCAAAGATCTTCCCCAGTCTGAGCGATTCCCGTTTTCTATGATTCGCACTTTCTTCGTGAGGCAGATTTCAGGCCATCTTTCTTCGCTTCCTCGCGTGTAACGATGTTCGCCTTCTTCCTGCCTCCATCTTCAAGATATACGCTGATGTATTATTTAATGTATTATATATGATGTATCTCTCTCCATCTTTTCCGCTTCTTCTCATTCTTCCCACCCCTGGACCACTTCACCTCGCGTACAGAAAAGCCAAACTGGCGAACATATCCGTGCATATCCGTGAGACTCTTCTTTTGAAATTGTTTATTTTCGCCCTCCCCATGACTCCCAACTCTTGATTCATCAGTTTCTGGATTCTCGACCTTTCCTGCTTGTCCGCTGAGTTTTTTTTTTCTTTTGTGAATCAAAATCCCAAGTATTTGTATCTTTGGACCGGTTCAGATTTGCTGTATATTTCATATACCTACTATAGAATATCTCTTTGCGATAATAATTTTTGAAATTGCTGTCTAAAACAAAGACTTGCCTTGGGCGATATTTTAATGATCTTGAAATGAATGCTTTTCGAAGCGGAAAGAAAATACCTGCATAATGTATTGTACATTTTCGAAAGACGACTTCGGGTCAAGAGCTAGATGTCACTGTACGGAAAAATAGTAAGAAAGCAACTATACACTGCGATGTGAATGACAATTGAATCGATGGATGCATGCATGCATAAATATATGTCAGGATTCATTAGACGATGGAATTTCCTGCTTATCGGATGAATAGATTCTATTTATAAGCTGCAGTAACCGAAGGTTACTGACACTTTATAGAATTATTACGTCGAGGAATAAGGATTGGGCATTGTTGATGTGTGATTCATATGCGTTATGTGACTGTGGACTATAAGTTGATGCGAACGCTTGATTCTTGAGTAATGCAAATAATTGCGTAACGTAAAATGTAACAAGAACAGTTATAAATTATTACAATTTATTCCGGTTGACCCGCACGGTTGACATGAGCGCCCAATGGTAAATAGCAAGTGTCTGTTTTGAGGAGGGTATAAATAATATTAGTTTATCAACTATTCTAAACCAGAGAATTTCTTGCTTCAGGCGAATCTCTTCTTTGATGTAACCATATGAATTATTACATTCTTTGAATAATCTTGGCAAATGCAGGAAAGTTAATTAATATACATTGTTTATTCTGCTGACTTAGGATAAAATATGGGATGTCACCGTAATGTATCCATTCTTAATTTACGTTCGACGTGCTTCAATTTATTGGGTGACACAATTTGACTCTTGCGTTCGGCATCGATTGACAGTAAATTTAAGTTCTACTTACAATTAGTTTAAAATATGAACCCGAGTGGAATAAACAAGTATGATGCACACTGCATTGCCTTCAGTTCTCGATGTTATGAAACTAGATTTAAAGAAAAAACACCTGAAAGATCAACGATCACCAACCATTCCTGAATCTAACAACGTATTATCAAAATTCTAAAGCCAAAAAGTTGGTACACGAAAAATGACAAATGAAAATCACCTGTCGTCTTGTAAATGTTAAAAAAGGGTATAGTATCAAAATTAAAATGTACAAATTACTGCGGTTTTAACTAGCTATCGACCTCGGGTGGTAGTATATTGCACACTGTGAGAATCCACACGATAAATGCTCGTCCATATTGCAGAAATGTCATCGCGTGACTGGTTTCGCCATCTTCTTCCATCGATGTATCTTCCGATGTATCTTTGGACGTTGCGGTTCCTTCGGTAGTGGCCAGGGCCAGATCTTCGAGCCGTTCGCGTTCTTCGGAAATCTCCTGGACAACCGTATCGTAGTACTTTTTCCACCCTTCAGCTTCCTTAAGAATGATCGTCTTCTCCTCGGCCTGCTCCTCCGACAGCAGGTGCAGTCCTTGATCGGTTGCGTTCCAAACGAGTCTGTCCTTCGTCAGGGTGTCGAAGGCTTGATCCTTGCCGTAGTAAATTCCTCCCTTGTAGAGAGACCGGGTCAGCGTAGCCCAGCAATGATCGTCCCACGGGTTATCTCCGATGTAGAACCACTTCAGTCTCGTGTCATTGAAAACTTGCGAAGCAACGCATCGTAGTTTATTGAATCGCACGTCCAGGGTTGACGCCCCGGATAGCGGGCGAAGCACCGCGTCGTCGATACGCGATAGATTGTTGTACCGCAAATCCAAGAGTCCGATGTTGGAGAGGTCGCCGAAGCTCCCATCTTCGAAAGTCTCTATCATGTTGACGGTCAGGTCGAGTCTCTCCAAGCTTTTTAATCCGCAGAAGGCGTTCTCCCTTATCCTCGACAGAGAATTCCTCGAAAGATTCAAACTTCTGAGTTTCGAGAGGCCCCTGAAAGCGAACCCCTCGACGTCTTCGATCGAGCAATTAACGAGGCTCAGAGATTTGAGTTCGTGAAATCGAGCGAACGTGTTTGCCGGGATGTTCTTCATGTTCGAATTTATGAACTTTATGCTTCGCGTGTACCTTGGTATGTCTCTGAGGCTGGCAAAACTCGCGTTACGACAAACGAAGATCGATCCTCCGACACCATTGTTGATGCAAACATTGGCCAAAACACTGCACGTCAGAAGGTTGACAAGGATAAGAATTACGTTTCGCATCCCGTCGAGATTAAGCGGACTAATACGACCGACTAATTTAAAACTTAACGCTGGAAGTTAGTTTGACTGTTTGACGACGATAAATAATTCTTTGCGATTGCCACGTCATTTCCGGTGCTGGATGCCAACTGGCTCAACTCGACTCTGGACAGTGTACTGCGACACACGCATGAAATTAACATCTCAAGTACTCGGGAATTCTTTCGGTCAGATGTCATATATATTAAACAACTTTACAGAAGAGATTATTATACACCCCGCCAAAGTGTCATCGAGGCCGACACGCACCGGGTCGTGCAATCATAAATTGTCACCCGAATTGAACAATTCCGAAGATTACTCTCGCACACGAGTTGTGAAATACGTGATTGATATATTCGACTGTCACGTTGTTTATTTTCACTGTGACCTCGAATCGATTTCACTTGCCTTGTGGGCGAAGCGTTTAATGGATAACAACGCGAACGACGTGAATAATGCGAAGCATGTCTCCGTATCGAGTCCTGCAAAAGAAGGTGCGATGGACAGATAATGTTATTCCGTTCATTTGCCTTTCCCGCCGTTTTGTCCCTAATTTTGGACTTCTAATTGTGGAAGAGAATAAATACCACTGTGGGTACTATAAAGCAATCGACGTGCGGTTGGAAATTTCCATTCAAAATCACCGTTCAATCAACTCGTTCTCGTAGTTCTTTCGATTCTTCAGTCGTGTCGTGACGCGTCACGTGCCAGAGTATATTGGTTGGTAATCACTCACCAACGGTATGAATGAAAAATGGGGACCAAGTTGGTTAATAGATTGATCTGCTCGTTCCACGCGGCGCTGATTACACGCTATGAATTTGAATTTGCAAAATTAGAGCACCGGAGGTAATTGGGGAAATTGGTTCCGGTTTCTGTTCACTGTCAGCTTTACCAACACAGAAGCGTTTATATGAAGCTTTTATTTTTTTTAAGTTTTTGGTTGCCGTTAGCCCCGGTGATAAGAAGGATACCGTCGCGAAGTAGATAGAAATAATTAATAGCGGTCAATTCGAATCCGGATTCACCCTAGTTTTCTTTCCCATGACCCTACGGTTGAAGGATGTTTTAAAATTACCAGAAATATTGATGACCAAAGTTCGTCTTCACCTGCGGACTCTATATCGGTCCGGAATCCTACTCTCTACCCGCGGAAGGCTGATAACTTCTCCGGACAATTTGAACAGTATACCGTAAAAGTTTCACTGCCTCGTTTCACGTACACTTTCCTGCTTGAATATAATATATCTACAGGATCTTGTGAAAAAGTCACCTAGGTAATTTCTCTTTCGAATTTTTTATCTTGAACTACGATATGCTTGCTACCATGATGTAGGCGATAGTTTCTTGAGGTAATTCAAGGCTGAGTATAGAGCAGAATTGAGAGTATCAAGACCCGACCTCGAAACCAGGCTCGGGCATATCGACCAGAAAAACTTGATATCCTCCACAAGTAGGATAAGAAAAAAAAGCGTGCTACAGACTTACCAAATGATACTTTTTCGCGTCACGATATCAGCGCTCGGCCTATCCAAGTTTACGGCTTTATTTTTTGCGCTATCGGTCGCGGGATGGGCTTCGTAGTTTTCCAAGCCATTCGCGTAATAAGAATCGGCAAATAGTATCGAATGGGTTTCGTATCGCGTGTATAGGTATCGCACATAACGATACGAAACGGCTATAGCAAATTACTTCGGATAGAAGTAACGGTAATAAAGGGTTTTATGTCACATTTCATCTTAATCAATGAACGTTCATATCCTCCCCAGGTGAAGATACCAAGATGAAGTTCAGCATCGCACCGCAACCGGGGGAAAGCGGGTTCACGCAATGGCTAGACGCCATGAAAATGGTCGCGAGACTCCCGGGTGGCATTCCGCCGGAATTCCGGAAGAGAGTAAGTCCCATCATTCTTCATATGTATAATTTCGTATCCTCACACGCTTACTCTCTGGATGCTAGTTTGCTGTTGGCACAGCGATTCTGATCATCAGAATTCTGAATGCGAGTTTGCTAATCCTCGGAACGATGTTACTGGCGATAGAATTGACAGTAATACGGGGAGGTCTAATTATCGACCGTAACAACATGGTGGGTAGCTTGGAAGCCAGAATTTATACCGTCGTTACTTTTCAAATGGTCATTGTCGGAGCTCACATCGGCATTGAAGAGTCTTTGGACGAGATTCCAATCAGAGTCGATCGGCAACTCCGCCTCATCCGTCTTTATACATCGATGAGCGAGTGAATGATAGAACGAATTCCTGCCGAGTGGTGAACATTTCGACGTAATTTTTGGCAAACATCCAGCGTCTATTGACTCCTCTTGTTGAACCCTCTCACACTCTCACCCCGAAGACGTTGGAGAGTGGGATTTCCACGGAGTCAATAACAACCCACGATTCATAGGATGGTAGAACTAAAATATGGGGATCATTGCAACTCCATGCAAGCTTGAACACTTTGAGAGTTGCACAACTGAGAATATGATGTTGAATAATTCATTATTCTCCCAGTCCCATTGCATTGCAACGTGTTTTATGGCACGGGGTCTCGCTGTTTGCGATCATATCGGATTTCATTCATTTACCGTGTTCACAGTTGTGGCTGACGCTTTCGGAACGGCACCTCCAACAGCGTGGAGTTGATTGGCACCAGGCAGAAAAGCTCTGTTTCAACGAGTGGAGCAATCCGGATGACGAGGAGCTCGGCATACAGATCGTCAAGGTGAGCGCAAACAGTGACCGCCTCATCACAATCGCGCGAGTTTTCAACCATTCAAGCGCATTTCTCGAACCCTGATTTCCCTATCTCATCAGTTAAAGTTCTCACTCTATTGAATTTCGCGTCGACTCATACATGGCAGATCACTTGTTAACACATTTCGCGTGCTAACGACGCAATTTCTGCAGCGTCATCATTCGAAATTTGAAAATGTTTGATGTCAACGACACAGTGTCGTAGGTATTCGTAGCGAACGCTTCCTCAATTTATAGTATCGATTGTAGTATTTGCCGGCTGGCAACCTGCCTGGAAGCCTTCCAATAATCCCATTACCTTCCTGCACATTGGCCTATCTATTGGTCCGCACTTACTCCCAGCCCAGGCACCTACCTGAAAGTCTCTTCTTAGTTCTTGGGTTGTTCGAAACCCCTGCAGGATTTGCGATTTACGATTCGCTGTACCAATAATTTCTCCAATTTCGGTATAGCTGCCAATTTAGTTCACACGCCACGTTAAATTCCCATCGGTAATGTGGATAGACGTGTACGTATACGTTACTCGATTATAACAGGATTAACCATCGGTTTGCGGAGCGCGTTGGATATAATACACTGCAAATAATCCATGTCAATATATATTCTCGCTGATAACAAAAATTCTGGCAAACTTCCACCAGAGGTATCGCTTCTGCACGTAGCCCGATACCCAGTCCGGCCAATTATCAACGGACGAGTGTTTCATAATGCAGACCACGTGCTGTCTTCAAAGTGCCTCCAACTGAAGGCTTCAACATGAAACTGACAACTGCACGTCAATTGATACGATACTGTTACTCATCCTCCGAGTCCTCCACGTGCAACGTGTCTTATCGCTTTCATCTATGAGTCCCTCACCTATATACATACATACATAATAATATAATATAATTCAATCATAAAGTAAAAATCATCTAAATTAATCGCTGTCGAAGCGAATCGCGTTTGAGGGTCGGTGGACCTTGTCTGATGAAAGAGAATTGTCGTACGATCAAAAGTAAAAAAAAAAAAACTGTCGAATCCTCTTTACTGTAGGATCTTCACAGAACGGGCTGTAGCCTTTTTTGCGGAGCAGCAGGCCGCGACAATCAGGCAGTACTTCGTCGAGTACTTCTCGGATTCGCTAGATGGAACAAATCCGTTGGATATTGCCAGGGACTGAACGTACTAGCCGCCCTGGTACTCCAGGTCATGGACCGAGCCGAGGCGGCAGCTGTCAAGGTAATGATATATCTGATCGAAGGCGTTCTACCGGAGGGTTACTTTGCCGATAACCTTAGAGGACTCTCCGTCGACATGGCCGTCTTCAGGGATCTACTTCGAATGCGATTGCCGAGGCTTTCTCGCCACCTTGAAGCACTACAGACCGATGCGAAGGACAAAGCAACTGGTAAATCTTACAGAATCGAAAAGTTTGTCGGAAGTTTGTTTCTTATCACGCTGCGAGTCAGATTTAGTGACTAAAAGCAGGAAATATTCTTTCAGGAAGCAGTTACGAACCACCCTTGACGAACGTCTTCACGATGCAGTGGTTTCTCACTCTATTCTGCCATTGCTTACCCCAGGAGGCCGTGCTCAGAGTCTGGGATCTAATCTTCCTCGAGGGGGATGAGGTCTTGTTGAGAACCGCATTGGCGATTTGGGAAGGACTCGCAGAGTAAATAAAAATTGAAGCTGTTGCACTGATCTAGAATCGAATATTCCCTTTTCTGTTTCAATTACATCATCATTAACAATCGTTACAGTCGCATAATGACGGTGACTTCGGCTGATGAATTCTACAGCATAATGGGAGTACTTGCGAGGGAGATGCTGGAATTCACCGACACCAACAGTCTCGTAAAGGTTAGATAGCGTCGTTTCCTCGTGAGTGATCCATTTTCACGTTTCATTCTCCTCATCCTACCGGCTTAATGACGTTGTTTAAAGCACTAGGATATAACACTATTTTTCTTACGGGTAACACCGATGAACCCCATATGCAGATATGCTTCATACACGTTCTGCAGTTTCTGGATAGCAGGGGTGGTGGAGATATCCGCATCGATTTTATACAGCGATGTGTAATTCAGTTGGAGCAGGCAGAAGAAAAAAAAAATTGAAAAGAGGTTGGATCGCAGGAGTGATAAATTCTCGTCGGTTGATTTCGAGATCCTTTACATTACCAAGATTTTTCCTTCTTCCCATTTCGTTGCAAAAATATTCCAAGCAGAATATGCGACGTGGGAGTTTTCCAACCCCGGTAAAACCGTCCCTCGGGTTGCTATATGGATGGAGAATTGTGCTACTTGTGCGCAATGAAGAACTCGCTGAATCCCCTACCAACAGAGCTGGCCGACTATGCCAGTCATTAGCATTTATACGGCCGTCTATAAAGACTTATTCGCTTCGAAAAGGGCGCCGAAACTTATTCTTCACATTTTCACGTAAAAATTACCGCACAAATTAATTTAGCACCAGGAAAATTATTAGTTGGACTCTTCCCCTTCCTGACGTATGTTTGTCATGAAAATTAAGAGGGGTGACCGCAGCGTAGTTAGAATCGCGTGACTATACGCCAACGCATACGTACCAATTCGCCGAAAGTTTGCAATTTAAACTTCATGGATGAGTATGTGTTTACTGATTAGTTTTCTGCACATTGTACAGGCTATCGTGAGCACGGGACCACTTACTGGAATAACAGCACTTCGGGAGAAACATCGTTACAACATTACACCCTGGGCGCGGCGACTCAGCGACGACGATGAAACGGAAACCGAGGAAGACGAACGTCTAGCTGTAGCCGCTGCCATGTTCGGCTTGTCGCAAAGAGGGAAAAAAGGTCTGACTACATCAAACACACCATTTTAAAGCCTATTCACAGCGTCCGCAAAATCTTCCAACTTGGCGTTGAAATCGAGACACTTGGCCTCGACTTACTACATCTCAGTGCAAAAGAAAGAAGCATTGTCTAGCTTGTTGGAAATGAGGAACGGATCAGGCTTAAAAATTTTCCACGTCCGAATGTTTTACCATTTTTATTCAGTGAGATGGAAAATGTCAAAGGTGTCTCGATTTTACGTGCCGATAATAGTGCATGTAATGAACTTCGGTTCAACGACTATGGAAACAAGCGGAGGAAATTAGCTCCCATTGTATCAGTAGAGCGTTGAAATGCAATGCATGTATTATAAGATTGAAGAGCCGATTTGCTGCAACCGTTTGAATAACGTGATCATTTACAGAGCGAGATTCATCGTCGTCGACTTCGTTGCAAACGGTGGTGGCTACCGGTAACGATCGCGAAAGGCTAGCCCTGGACATTAGCACCTTAAAGCAGCAGTACGCGAAGCTGAGGGAGCGGCAACGGCAGGCTCACATAATACTTTCAGGTAGAGTTAACAACTATACGTTAAACGTAAGCCATAATCGTAAACGTAATGCTTCTGCTATGAATGGAAAAGCGGCGTATATGGCTTACGGCTTATCGCTCAGACGAGCATCTGCACCGTTGAATTGCGTAATAAGTTTTATCAACGCTCAAAGGATCAAAGCTGCCAAAGAATTGGCCGGTAAAAAGCTGGCCATACTCGTGCAAAATTCTCATAACTCGTAATTCACCGTCAGGTGAAAGACGCTCGACGTTTTATGTGGTATGAGATCAGACGGACTCGACGGTCCAGATTCGAGACACGATTTGCGTAATTGATTTCTAACCGATTTCACTACCATTTCGACAGCCGCCTGTGCCAGACAGTCGCTCGTCCCTTCGGCGACCTCGCAAGCGATGAACCATTTACTCGTGGGAAAGAGTGCCTTGGTCAGTGGCAAAGCGAGACAACTCGGACCTCCGCCTGGAGCGGTACCTCCAAGGGCAAGACTCGGCCCTCCCCACAGCCCCAGGAACCCGAATCGAAAGGACAAGCAGGGGGTGACCCTGCATTGGAAGGACACCAAGAGGCGAAAGGAGAGCAAGGAAGAAGCTCCAGGTACGAAGGCGAATATTTTTCAGACCGAAATCAAATTGGCAATCAAGAGGTTCCTCGGAGTAGAGCTCGCGGTTTCCTATCATCGGTAAGAAAGTTCTCGAAAGCTCTCTGCCCGATCAGCCATCGATAGAGACGTTTGAGCTTCCGGGTGTCTCGCATCGATCGTTGCTGGAATCGAAATCCCGTTTCCCCTCGGTGGATAACGTCCGCGATAACTTTCGCCTCGACCACCTGTTCGGTACCAACAGGTAAGAATATTGACGCAGGTGTGGTGAACGGGAGAGTCAACATTCGTCCCCGTCTAGCTCGAAGGAAAGTGACGGGAGGAGCGACCCGGACTGCGGATTATTTGTATTATCGAAAAAAAAGCAACGTGCGATTAAATGTGACGTTGAAAGCTCGCCCTGATTCGATAAAGTCCAGGGCACGTTTCGTGAGGCGTTCATACACAGTGTGTAACGTGAAAATCTATCAAACCGCAGATGCGATAACTGGTATCGCGCTCGTTGGTGATTATTGATCTGTTTTCGTTCCACAGGTGAAGTGACGCCTTCCAATAACCCCGGGACGTCTGCGGCCGAGGGGATGTCCGTCGCAGCGCCAACGCCAACGCCAACGTCACCGAGACCCGGTGGCGGTGCGAACGTCGACAGCGACAGCGACAGCACCTCGACGGAACTGTGCGACGAACCGGACCGTCTGAGCGACGTCGACAGCGAGGAACCGACCTCGACGTCGGACTGCTACGTGATGGCAACGGACGACGAGAAGAGCCCTAGAAGAGACAGGGAGAGTTCCGGAAAATCGGTGACCGTCGAGAAGCCTTTACACGGTTCCAGAGAATTGAAGGTCGACTTTGGGCGGTCCGATACCGGAGCGATCCGCGAGACGATCAACGTTTCGACGGACTTTGAGGAAACTTCGATATCAGAAATAACCGACAAAATTCGAAGATTGTCAGCCGACAGCGAGGGGCCGGCGAGCTACAAAGTGGCTGACCAAGTTTCCCCCGAACGTGAGTCGATAAACCCGGTGAAAACTGACACTGTTTCCGATTTTGGTACGGGCGTAGAGCGGACGGTTGAAGCGCCGGTGGAAAATAATTCACGGCTTTTAGATAGCTTTGGTTTTTCGATACCTTATCCAGTTAACCCGGGGGGTGACTCTGGATCGATGACCGAGACTAAAACGCTGTGCGAAGATGGGCTCAAGTCAAAAGTGTCTAAAGGTGATTATGGGAATGATTCCGAGCCTGTGAAATTCAATCCCGACAATCAGTCGATCGCTTCGGATTCTAGTGCGCGAATAGATCGGGTAGATAAACCTTTCGATTTCACTTCTGACCTTAGTTCTACAGATTTTGATAAGAAGCTAGTCGCTCTAGGTTCCAGGGTTGAGGATTCTAGAACAGAGTTTGATTTCAGTAGCGAGGCCTCCGAGGTCGGGCACGTGTCCTCGGTAGGGATGGCTGTTGATAACGCGATGGAAGTAGCTACCGACCTGCCTTACGCCAGATCTTACGTGATAGGGCATCTTCCAATTTCGCCAATAACCTTGGAGAAGAAATTGAACTATTCTATCGAATACCCATCATCGAAGCTCGCCATAAAAGCGGCAGAGGAAGAGACCGAAGTTTCCGGAACGAGGAAATACGAAACGCAGAACAATTCGAACGGAGTCATTGTAAACATCAGTAACGCAGATGCCGACCAAACGGTCGGACTGGACAGGACGGAAACGGTCAAGCGCCAAGTCTCAATAGTCAGACCCTATCTGCAGGAGACTCAAAGCCCGAAGACACCAGGAAGCGACAATTCTTTCAGCTCTGGAGAAACGATGGGGCCCGATTCGAAAACGTCCAGTCTGACGGTGAGCCCGCGGACTCCGCTGAGCTCCGAATCTCGCGATTTTCATGCAGAGGGAAAGTCAGCCCACTCTTCTGTGAGCTCGGAATCGAAGACACTGACCCTGCGATCCGTCGGTTCCGACGATCAGGAGGTACAGTCGAAGGCGGACACCAGAATCGCGTCCCTGGTGAAATCTAGCTCTCCATCCATGTCCAGCTTCGATTCGTACAAAAGTAAATCGAACCTTACCCCGAAGCTGGAAGCCAGCAGTTCCAGTGACTCTTGCAGTCCGGACAGAAAAAAGTCTTCCGAAAGATCGTTTAGCTCGGATCTTCAATCACCGATAAGTGCCAATTCCATAAAGTTCACTTCAAACTGCAAAGGGGGTCGTGGAACCTCTTCAGACTCCCCGGTCAATCTGGGCTCCGCCACTTCGCCGTTTTACCCGATTGTACGACCGAACGAAAAGACGCCATCTCCGTACGGTAATATAAAACAAAAGAGCAGTACCACCGATAGCGAGGAAACTTCGCCCGAGCAACGCTCCTCCAGCTCCAAGGGATCCGCCAAATTGACGATCTTCGAGTCTCGGGAAGATCGCGGCGATACCACCAACGAGGAAGTCGAGCGCACCGAGGAATCAAGAGACGATTTTCGTTTCAGCTTGGGAAGAAATCTTGATTCTACGACGATGAGTAGCGACGCGAGTAGAACAGAAGAGAGAGGCGCCACGGTTTTCCACGGAATCGACTACTCCCAGAGATATCGAGAGAGACCAGACTCCCAATTGGGAGAGGTCGAGTTCCAGGATCGGTACGCGGAGGAAGATACCGTGTCGCCTTTGCCGCGAGATAAATTGGAAAAACGTAAAATTTTCTCCGATAAAATGAGCACAAGTTTACTGGACAGCGAGTGGGCGATCGAACGAAACATTGGCAAAGATTACTCGAAGCCTTTCGAGAGGAGCTCGAGCAGCTTAGACAAGCGGTTTACGGACTTGAAACTTTCCGCTTCCGCCGCAGATGAGTTTGGTGCGAGCAGTCGGAAGAAACGTTCGAGCGATATTCTGGAGGACCTTTGTCATTTGAAAGTGAAAACCTCGAGCGATGGGAGATCGGAGAACGGTGCACTTACTAAAAAGACGAGCGACATCTTGGAGGACATGAAAAGCTTAGAGGCCAGGAGACAAGATACTTTCAGCGATTCGGCGAGTAGATTTTCGAGAGGCCGAGTGAGCGATCTGGACGCTGACGTTCCAGTCATTCCCAGAAATCAGTACCAAATCGAGCCTAAAATACAGATTCAAGAAGACAGCGACAGTTTTTTGCACACATTAGCACGAGTTTCGGATAGCAGCGAAACCGACGACGATAAGGAGCCGAAATTGGGCGTATGGACGAAAGTAAAACCGCGTAAAAAGAGCGACAATGGTAGAAGAAACAGTGACAGAGCTCTGAAAATAATTCAAGAGAACTCTGCGATTCTGCACAGAATTCTAACCTGTCAGGCCAAGAAGCGGCTGCCTGATTTGGAGGAAATATCCAAGGAGATAACCATTAGCCCGATCAACGAAGAGATATCGAAAATATTCAGTCCGATCCTCGAAAAAATTGGCCTCAACGAGCACGAGATCAACGAGGAATTGGCTAGGATCAATTTCAAAGACTTTGATCAACTCTCAGTGACCAGCGGGTCCGAATTCGACGCGAAAATCAACGACGAGTTATCGAAACTTTCGTTAATCGACGATTCGGAAGAGATCGATCACTTGGACCTGGACGAAGCCTTGTCCAGGGATTACCTGGACACCAGAGAGGCTCAAATAGACAGACAAATAAACGAAGAGCTCTCAAAGCTGTTGGCGAATTACGAAGAGCACCCATCGTCCTCGGTGGGTCTAGCGCGCCAAGATCAAGGCTCTTCCAGTCAAAATATTAGCGAATTGGAAGGGCTGGATCTTTCCAGCATATCAACGAACGTATTTTCGCACAAGTCGTCGACCGACTCGATCGAAACGAAGAGCGAACTCGGCTCGATACAGGAATCGGTTATGAAGCCTGACAAATCATACGATTACAACGATAAACCGATTACTTACCCACCACCCAAGTACAATCTCCAAGACATGACGCCTAAGAGTGACATCGATATTTACAGGGAGTTGGAAAAATTGGACAAAATATCGGCCGGAGAGATATATCCGAATGTTCGACCGCCCTTAGCGCCGGAAGTCGTTTCCACAAACCCCTACAACCCCGAGTCTCTTTCGTACCAAGAACGGATCACTCCTATCCTTAGCTACGCGGCCATCCCGGATAAAACCTTCGACTCGTCGCCCTTGAGGAGTCCCTACGATTCTTACAAGCCGTACGACTTCAAGTCGCGAATTTCGCCGCGAAAAACGCCCGGAAATCCTTACTCTGTCCGATCTTACGAAAAACCCTCGAACGAATCGAGCTTTGAGTTCGATGATCACAAGTCCGCACCCTCTTCTCATATTTACGATATCTCGCCAAAGCGGCCTGTGCTGTCGAAAGAAACTTTAGAATTCCGGGTCAAGTACGACGACGAACCTACGCAACAAGATTTCAACCTGAGACCTTTTCAGACGGACATTGATGACCTGAGGAAGGGCGCGGCGTACTATGGCGCTACCATCGAGCCTGACACTCTTCTCCGAGACGAGAGAGGCTCCGCGAAATACATTGGCGAGCCGGCGACGATGGACTACAGATACAACAAGCCGGAGCTTTACCACGGGAAGTACCAGGACGTTTCGCCCCAGGAGTACTCGTACCATCATACCACGGATTACAACATAACAAGTTCCTACACCATACCATCCCCGGTCCACGAGGATGATATCGGCACGCATTTGTCCGTTCGAAGACGAGAGTCGCACTCTTTGTCGCCGAGCCATCAATTCATAAGCCGGAAACTTCCTGTTCCGGTGAACGCTCACCTCGCGAAGCTTTCGCCGAGTCTGGAGGACGTCACCAAGCGGCCGGTTTCGCACCCCGAGTTCCTCGACAAAATGAACGCGGCCAAGTACGTGGATCACTCTGCCCAGGGGTCGAATAATTATAGAAAATCTTCTCTGAGTCTGGGTCACATCGGTCACGAGAGCAGACTGGCTGCCCGTAGCCTGGAGGAAACGCCGAGCCCAAAGAGTCAATTTAGTCCCTTTCCAATTAGAAATACGGCTAGGAAACCAAAGGAACTTGGTCTCAAGCTTGGCTTGTACTCGCCAACGAGTCCGGGGGTTGGTCAGGTCAAACGAACGCATTAACGTCAACTTTTGAGTGCAACGCCGCGATCGGCATGAGACAATTTTTATTGACTTTTATAATTATTTTCGAAACACTTACAGCTGTAAAAAAAAAAAAAAAAAAAAAAAAAAAATGTGTCCTTCCATTTGCGCTACATAGATTGATACCTACTTACTAACGCATATTTATCATAGTATAGAGAAAAAGGAAGAAATAAACTTCATACCTGCATAATATATTTTAGTCGGCTATTTTTAAATCGAAACCTTGTTATCTTTAACAAAGTGAGCCTGAATATTATTTCATTTTTGTAATTTGTTTCCTTTCGACGATTGCATGATGCTTGAAAGTAACTATTTGTAGATGTGTAAGTTGAGAAGGTCACTTTTGTTTTCTAGGTGCCGACTTGTGTGGTTCGACGACTTGAAAGTGATTAGGAAATAATGAAACCGTATCAAAAATATAATTTATAAAAAGGATATTGAAAGAGTTTCTTGATGAATGCAAGAGACTGAGCTTACTATATCTATTTATGATAGAAACTATGTATTTGTAACATTTTAGAATCCAATCAAAGATGATGAAAAATTAAAAATGAGGCTGCATCCGTTTTAACCTTAATCTCTAGTATCGATCAGATTTTAGGCTGGACGAAAGTTCGGTCGTTCTATTTCTCAGGGTAGAGCTTTATTTGAATTCTTATAAAAAATTCTAATCAGATTCTCAAGCTTTAGGTTCACTTTGTTGAGGTCGGTGATGCAAATTTTATTGACAATATATATTTAGTACATCAGTTAGTAACGAATTTTATCATTGACACGATATAATTAATATACAATTACTGCGTTTCAACATGGTGGTGGAAGGTTCGATAAAATTGAAGGGTTGTAGGAGTAATAAAACTGAAAATGAGTGTTTCTAGTCCTGAATAATAAACTTTATAGAGTCTATAACGAAGTAAATATATCCTGTAACGATAAAAACTGAGAGACGAAAAAAAAAATGATACGGTTTTGAACGAATACGAAAAATTGTTGTATAATGATGCTCCGCAAGTTCGTAAGGTTACTGTAAATAGAAACGTATTCTACTGGTCTCGGCTGATAAAAGACTGTATATTAGAAAGGCATAATGTTATAAGAAATCATATAAAAAATATATCTAATAAAAATATTGAATGAAATTTACGTGAACTTGACTCAATCACCCAATCATTACTGTGCGATTACTCGCCAATGTTTGCAGAATCTTCTCATCCGGAGAATATCGTTGATGAATAATAACAAAATTATCCAGACGTGAGGCAAGCGGCGATGAAAATGTACTCGTTGAGGGAAAGAAAATAGTTTAAACGAGTATATTAGTCAGCAGAATCGCACGTCAGCATGCGAAACCGGCAATTCGACAATTTCGCGTTCTCGCATGTTCAGAGTTCACGTGTGCCTACGCGGGGGGTACCATCCGTCTGTAGAACAGGAAGAAAAAGTTTTAATACTGCGCAAATATCAGTCGTGGCAAAGTTTGCTGAAAATTATACGACTTTACTTTAAAGTTTACACCGAGTGTTCCACACCTTCGGCATAATAATCCCGACGCTGCAAGTATATCCGCGAGTTACGTGGTATATCCGACGGTATCATCTTTGATTTCCCTTCTGCTCGTCTTGCCTACTCGATTCCGAGGGGAGCCACGACACGGAGAAAATTGTCAAGGATATTATTGTGTAGGTTTACGAGCAATTCGCTGCGTTCACTTTAAGCATCATAGGTAAACCCTTAGAAATTCTCTGAAGTAAATACACGAGGTAACAAGTTCGTACGTGGATTTACGATATACTTTTCCTGGACGTTTACGTATGTACATACGTGCCCCATACTCACACGTGTAATCACTCGGGTACCGAACCACTGTGCTAATACAACCCACACGGCATTTTCTTGGGGGTTGAATTTATAGCTCGACCGTTGTTCGTCGTTAAAAGTAAAACACGGGGATATTATGAACCCGTAAGTGTATTTTTTTTCCTGTGAAACTTTACGGGTTGCCGGTAGTCAATTTTCAAAATCAATATATGTAACTTGCAGTTTGTGAACCGATTGCCAGCGATACATCGCGTATTTTTCACCCTCAATTAACCATTACCGCATTTCCGTGAATTCGAAATTGCGTACTGACTCTGTTTCTCTGAAAAATATCGAAGCACTCTCTGCATACTCGTAAATAATTGATTTTATCATTCTCGACATCATCGTCCATACAAAAGCCGTTCTTGTTATCGATGCAGATTATATTCAGTACCGAGTTGATACTATTATTCGAAAAAATCCTATATCTGCTCAAGGTCAAGTATCTGCGAGTTGGAATCCGAGATTCGTCCATAAATTTCCCTTAATTCAAGCCAGGGGAGCCACTTTGCATGTTCCAAGCGACTCGAAGGCGAAGAGTCTGACGAATCAAGCGAGTCATTTTTATCCCACCATTGCCACCGGAAAATTAATTGTCGAGCATAAAGAGTTGACAAAATTCAGCGGCACGAGGATAATTGCTGATGTGAATATATATAGGAGAAGACGCGAGGCTCCGCGGGTTCCTTGAATCGATTCTCCTACCAGCTCTGGGACAATGGCTTCTTCTACCCAGTCAGGAGGGTCGTTTTTGCGCAAGATGTTTGACCCCGTGCAAGCGGTATAGTTATAAAGTTATCTCAAACAATCAAGTAAGAACCGTCTCCGCGCTCGAGAGAAAATTTAATCAAAGTTTCGTACTTAAACGATGTATATCCGCGCTACTTCTACCTTGGCTCACCAACGCAGAGAGTCCCATCTGTGTGGATGGAGGATTTATACATCTGTGCTTTCGGTACTATATCGACTGTAAGGTGAACGGGTCAGGCTCGCCCGTCCCATTCGATCGAGTTCTCGTTTGGTGTTCAAATTCTGCAGAACGGGAACCCGGATGGGTCTGATTGCCTTGCATTAGGATTACGACGTGGCCAAATCGACTGCCCTGGGTTCTCTTGCACCTCTGGAGTCTAGTTTGCCTCCCCAGACCTTTTAGACCAAGTCGGGAATCATTTTTCCCCCGTTAGAGTCTAGGAAGTTTACGTTTGAATGAAAAAAGTCCGAGGCTTTAAACGGTTTCAGAGTTCCAGACTCTGTTAACTTTTGAAAAATTTTCAACTTTTTTCGTTTCTCCATCAGCTCCTTTGTTATCAGACCCTCATCTATTGTCGATTTAGCGGAGCAATTCAATGGGTTTTTTTCGTCTTCCTACTCTTACAAAGTTTCGAAATTGTCCCAGCTGAGACGAACAGCGAGGCATTTGTCCAAATGCGACGATATACCTACCTATTGTCAGGCAGGATAGAAGCTAAAGTGCTCGCGGGACTAACTTTGCACCGTTCCCTAATCCTGCAGCGCCTCCGTTTACTTCATTTAATTACCCCCCATCTGGCTATGTGCTGCCCCCCGTCCAAAGACGGGGAATACGAATCAAGCCTCGCTAATGGATTGGATTAAAAGCTGGAGACAGGTAATGAAACAATTACGTTAGGGCCAAGAAGTCAAAAGGAGACGCGAAACGCCCAGGGCCCTCTTCTAATTGACAGTTGAATAGCTGGCCAACGAACTTTGTCGCAAATATCCAATTGACTCGATCCGGGGTCCGAAAATAATTGATGAAGCTTTAATGGCAAACATTTGGTAATCAACGCATTTTTCGAAGATTAGCGTTGCCTGGTGAAGGAATTTACAGTGTGTCAGGTGAAGATAATTGCGAAGCTTCCCGTAGTGCGAGGATTTTGGGAATTGTGAGCGATTACTGTCCTGCAGACGAGCCTCTAATCTACGCCGGTGCTGGAGTTAAACGAATTCTGTTCAGTTAGGAACGGGTACGGGGTCCTTGAATGCAAACGATGGCACCGTTTCATTGAAATTCCATTCTCGTGGGAGCACCCTCAACCTTTTACATTCTGCCTTTTATCTTTGAGCTTCTTTCTTTACCCTTTACTTGGCAACTCTGCGAACTGAACCGCCTCATACCCACCGTGCCCAGAAGCGGCTAGGAGAGTCTTGCAACTTCACAAAGCTAAGGACGGAAGACGATGGATGCTGGAAGGAAGGAAGTTTGCCCAAGGCGAGGCCGAGGCCGAGCTCGTGGTGACTTAAAACGTCGCGACGCCCACCGTCTACTAGTTATGCAGATCGAGTGACGTTTCCTGCATTTCTAATCAGGGAATCCTCAAGTTTTGTCATCGTTCTTATACCTTACAAAGTACACAAAACTATCATGAGCCATGGGCTAAAAAGCGGCAAACTTTACCCTCTGCGAACCGTGTTGACAAGAAATGATAAAAAAAAGCAGAGCAGGAAAGAGAGAAGGTCCCAGAATCTGTCTTCGGAATTAATATTATCGCGCAGGCTTATATGAGAGGGTGAATTTGGAGTGACAGACTCGTCTCGTCGCGATTGCGATGATCATAGCTAATGTAGCGAATAAGAGAAAGCGAGGGCCTTGATCTCTCTGTCATGTTCGTCTAGCACGTTCTAATCACGAATGGAAGTAAATTGGAGGGAACTATGGCTGGAGAGAGAGATTCATTCGAGACCCGTGTACCGGAGCCAGTAACCCTTCGCATCCCCGGCCCATCCGGACCGGCGAAGAACTCCTTCGACTCAATCTCCATCCATTTCCATTTACAGAGGTACATTGAAAGGAACGCCCCGCGACTTGAATGCGTGGGCTTTCCGAGGCGTACTATACTACATACGTACTCGAACCTACGTGAGCCAGGACAGCGACGAAGCCTCCGGAGTCTGGGGCTGAAGCTTTGAGCCCGACGGTGTGAAACTGTAATCCGCCCCCAATCCGTACCCAATCTATAGGCAAGCTGAGAATGAATGAAATCCAAAAGAGATTTCCGAGATTTCTCGCCGGTAGGAGACTCGGGCGCTATTTCCTGCTTCTGGTCAACCGAGTCCGTGGAAGCTGAACGGGCATAGAAGACGAGAACAGAATTGATTCGCCAGGATTGGAAAAGTTCGGCCTAATTCACGATGATATTCAGTCTCCCACTGCGGCGTAAATCCCCGTGGAAAAGACTTCATCTTTTAAAAAGTCAGAGCGATAAGAATGAATGCATTGAAAATTCAGACTTATAAACAATTACCGAGCCAACAAAATGATTGACAGATACACGAATAAGCTCGCTCCGTATATTCGGCTTATTTAAAGCCTCAGCCGTGTGGGATCTAAAAGCATTGAAATCGAGGGAATATCCGCAATTGCAAAGGGAATTGAGTGCCTGGTACGACGCGGTCCCAGTACAGTGCGGGTATAACTCGCGTGAAATTGTTTGAGTATACACTTATCCGACGCTTTGAAGGATTACTTTTTAATTAAATAAGCCACAGGGGATTCAATCCGCCATATCAACGACCCACACCAACAGCGGAGCCTTCAGGAAACTTACCTACGTACATATGGGGGGTTCCATGGCATTTCACCTAATCAGTGAAGGTCACCGACGCCGATCTTGATGTCAATTTTTTTCTCAATTCGTGCATCGAAAAGAGTGAACACGTGTTTGGCCGTTTTTCGATTCAGCCATGTTTTCTATTTTTTTGAATTTTCCAATTTTTCATCCTTTTCGCAAACGGACTTTTTTCAACTGGCTCTAACTTCAAGAGCTTTGGCTTTTTTCGAAAAACGGTAAGGACATAAAATGTGCCAAAAAGACCGAGATTTTCGAAAAAAATTTGCACAATTTTTTCCAACTACACCGTTCTGGGATATTTTTGATAATAGAGAAAAAATCAATATATTATTTATTTGGACACCTTCGATTTTCCTGAAACTTTTTACCTGAAATCAACCACTTATAATCAAGTTATCCTCCAAAGGAAATTATGGGCCTCGGATTCGTTCGGAAGTTACACCATCATAGGTGCCAAAAAATCGGACAATCGCAAGAAATCTCAGGGAAATCAGTTTTATCAATTTTAATTTCGACAAGAAAAGCGTACTTGATGAAAAATTGAATATTGATGATTGAAATGATTGAATTTGGACTATTCAATTATTTCAATATTATACTATCATTAGTCAAACTATTGTAGTCGCTCTTTTATCGGATGATTCATCGAAATTTCGAGATCTCAGCATTTATACGGTTGAATTTTTCAGTATACAAGATAATTTGTTTTGTTGCGAGCTTGAGTTCTGATTGAGTACTACCCCAGCTCGCTCTTCTGTTCGCTGCAACCGTCGATAATGTCAACGTTAACGTACACTTGAAGTTTTATTTCGAATTTCGCGAATCTAGAATTTATTTTATGATCGGAACCACGTGAAAACTTAGTATCTACATTCATGAATGTACGTGAAAATATACTTGGCACGGTAAAAAAATTATAATCTCGTTTTTTTTCACGACGTCGGGTATTTTTTGAAAAATTTCATTTTCTCACACCCGGTCGCAAAATGCCACTTTTCATACCTCTTGAGCGGGCGCAAAACAGATCTTTTCGGCCCTCGGGCGGAAATGTGCTTTGCGCCCGCCTAAAGCGGGCGCAAACGACTCTTTTCCTGCCCTCGGGCGCAAAGTTCCGTTTTGCGCCCGCTCACTCGGTCTGAAAAGAGGCATTTTTGCAGACCAGGTGTTGAGAAAAAAAATCGTGTGCAACACGGGCGCAAGGCTATTTTGACGAGTGTGATTGCAGTACACTCGCCTTCGGCTCGTACTGCAAATTTCACACTCGAAAAATAGTGTTTTGCGCCCTTGATACACAATGTACTATTTTCAGCAAACACTGATTTTTGGAACATGAGAACTTGTCTGCTCAAAGTTAAAATTGATTTCCCTGAGATATATTGCGATTTGTCCGATTTTTTGGCACCTATGATCGTGTAACTTCCGAACGAATCCGAGGCCCATAATTTCCTTTGGAGGATAACCTGATTGTGGGTGGTTGATTTCAGGTACAAAGTTTCAGGAAAATCGAAGGTGTCCAAATGAATGATATAACGATTTTTTCTCTATTATAAAAAATATCCCAGAACTGTGTAGTTGGAAAAGATTGTGCAATTTTTTTTCGAAAAGCTCAGTCTTTTGGGCACATTTTATGTCTTTATCATCTTTCGAAAAAAGTCAAAGCTTTCGAAGTTAGAGCCAGTTGAAAAAAGTCTGTTCGCGAAAAGCATGAAAAATTGGAAAATTAAAAAAAATTGAAAACGTGGCTGAATCGAAAAACGGCGGAACACGTGTTCACTTTTTTCGATAGACGAATTCAGAAAAAAATTGACATCAAGATCGGCGTCGATGACCTTCACCGATAAGGTGAAATGCCATGGAACCCCCCCATATGTATACAATACTAGAGAAAAGCTGTGTATCCACGGCTATAGTAATTCTCGAATTCGGTGATAATTAAGGTCGAACAGCCATTAGTGGTCCAAAATCATGTAATCGTCGAGTCCAGTCGGGTGTAAGAGCTTAATTGAATCAGTTTCTTCGAAGAAACACACAATTCGATGAAGTAAATGAGGTGAATCAGGTGAAGGATACGCGGAGTAGGAGGGAAACACGGAGTCAATGCCGTGTATGGGAGCGGGAATCTACCGCCATAAATATGTGACTTTGTTACCCAGCGTGGGTAGCCCTTAGTACCAAGCTTGTGTACCGATTCTCACGTGCATCGAGCACATCGTACACAACGAAACGGCAACTCGGGTGCTCATTTTAGATCTAGATGGCATAAATACGCGATATCTACCGCACTCATCTGCCAACAATGTGTACGGCCAGTTTCCGATGTGTCACGTCTGTATTACTGCACAAGAGTTCACCGATCCTGCCGTATATGAAAACTTGCGGAAATAGCGTCCAGAGCGTCCAGAGCTTTCTGCCACTGAACCAGGAATTTTGATAAATACTGTAAAAGATGTGACTTCGAGGACTTGCACTTGGTTCTTGCCAATCAATTTACGTGCATATATACGGAAGTCATTGAGAGTGAGATAAAACTGAAAGCTCGACAGCACGCGGCCAGGAGACGACCCTGAGCCATTAATTATTTTCCCTCCTCGTCGGGAGTGCAGCCCTTCCCCGAGGTATATCTGTGGCAATAAGATAAAGCTGAAGCCATATATGCCGTATAATTCCGTAGCTCCGCGGGTATGTAGTGAACATATCTCACAACAATCTATACCTATTCATACACGTTCTTGCTAGCGCGGGAATAATGTCCACGGCTGCATACCCGTGCAGTGGACATTCAATTCTTTCGGGGTATTTGTGTGAGTTCCACACGCGTAATGTATTACAAGTATTGGGCGATACGGAAAGAGGAAACAGGGAGAGAAGGAAAACAAAAATATAGTTTCAACTGTACGGGCGCACTACATGTGTGTATAGATAAAGATAGGCGGCCGAATGATTTAGTACCGTGCAGACCCGATCTGATCGTATGTCGCTTCGCCAGGAGTTGTGGTTGCTGGTTCATTTGTAGCTAGCCATAACGTCCTCGGGGCTGCACCCTTGCAGAGAGTAACTGTTTCGAACAAACGATGATAATAAGTACCAGAAAGAGACCTTATTGTTGGTGGGTTTTATTTTTACGATCAACGGTTTACGAGCCACGACCACCACCCCCGTCTGGGGTTGTCGCAAAGTACACCCAAACCGTTCTAGAACTGATAAAAAGAGTTTTCGAGGGAATATAATTCCGCGCATAAAAAGTTTTTCGATCAAGAAAAAGGACAGTGATCAAAAAACCGCACAATCACACACACAACGCGAGATGAGACACCCTGAAGATTTATTCGAGCGTAAAAGCGCATTTAAATGCGAACGGCGTAACATAAACAGCTTCCTCCACCGCGCTGCAGGCTGCACTCCGCAGGAGGGAGGGTCGCGCGGAGCTCTTCGTTGCACAAGCATTATTAGCATAACTTGTTTCTCATAACCATATATGCGATTACCCTCAGAGTCTCCACGCGGCTGGGGCTATTCATGAGCGCTACTTTATTCCTCATCGGTATATTTGGAGTACAGAGATTTTCAGAGTCAGAGACTTTGCTCCGTGACTTGGACGCATCGGATGCATCGGAGGTACCAGCTCAGGCACGACGCTGTCAGCCGTAGGGTCGACGATTGCTCCGAGCTGAGTTACACCGTGCGTCAGAGATCTATAGATATTCTGCATAATTCGGAGCGTAAATTGATGCAGGTATAAGGTACGATGTACAAGGCACGAGACTGAAGGCATACACGTACAAAGTAGATATGGGTAGGGCTGCACGAGACCTGGAGGTGCAATCGCTCGGTAGACGCAATGGTTGTCTATCGCGCGTGGGAGGACTTGTTAGAGGCTGCATAATGATGGAGGAAACGGAAGGAGGAAGCTTCAATATCCGATGGCAGAAGGGATCCAGTGGGTATATTTAATTATAAAATTAGCGCGATACGTACGATGCCTGGGGGATGAGAGGGACTCGGTGGATTTTGTTATTTGATTTGGCGTCAAGAACCACGCTCACGGTTCCTCCTTCAACGGTAAGATTTTCCACAATTTTGAGGTATTCAACCGGCAATTAAAACAAACGGTTCACTGTAAAATTGCGCCAAGACGAAAAGCTCATTTTCCGCCGAGAAAATTGCCCCGACCAGGGCGCCAAGACGGAAAGAGTTTATTTTGCTAATTGGCTCGAGGCGCTAAGAGCCGGTGTATAAAGTTCGGTTACAACATTACGCCGACCCATGGAACCCTTGCAAACAAGTAGGCCGAGTTATTTGTTCACTCTTCTTTCCCCGATGATTCGATTAAAAACTACTATCGCATTTAAACTAAACTCCGTAGAATTTTCATCGACGAGTTTTTTCTCCAAAGAGACATTTTCCAGACGTTTTATATAATTCACACATAAAGTATCGCGGTAACTTACGGATTGGTGGACTATAAATTCTCCTTCTCCCCAGGTGGGATGTCAGTCATACTTACGAATGACTCTCTCCTTGACACTTTTCGATTCGAGAATCCGCGATGTCGGTTATCTGAATCTCTCAATACACACAGCTTGCATTCACGTCGAACCAGAACGCGAGATGACATCAAATTCACCGAGAGGTATGCGGTACGAATGGTACAATAACTTTATCGATGTTATTTCCATGTCGAAAAATGCAAACAATGTCACTGAAAAGTGATGAACTGGTTTCGAGACATTAACACATGGGAAAACTCGTGCGACCAAATCGTCGTCTGCCTATGCAGGGGGGGGGAGTTCATTCGCCGGTGGTCATATCTTTTTTCAGTCATTGTCTGGGCGTTCATATTCCGGGGCTCGTTATCTCCGCGAGTAACTCGACCGCAGATACTCGGTATTGATTTATTCCATAAAGCCAATGATTTATGTGCCTGACTTTTATAAAACTTTTTTCTCCTTCTCTTATTAAGATCATTTGCATCCCATTAAAGCTGATATGCTACAACGGTATCTTTGCAAGCTACTCGGGACACGCCATATTTGCAAATCGACGTCGATATGCTACTTCTTGTCTGAAATCAATCAACAATCACATGTCATTCTTTATGGTCCGATTTTTACAGCTGATGAAACG
The DNA here is from genome assembly GCA_018257835.1 of Euura lappo. Taxonomy (NCBI): domain Eukaryota; kingdom Metazoa; phylum Arthropoda; class Insecta; order Hymenoptera; family Tenthredinidae; genus Euura; species Euura lappo. The sequence goes on along the minus strand of JAEUYN010000309.1, from coordinate 479,838 downwards.
CTGTAGGAACCAGTAGTTGTCCTCTTGGCTTCTTATCGGTGTGAGCCATGTTGAAAGTTGGTGAGTCTAGCTCCTTGACCGTAGATTTATCTCCTTGTCGTGTGCCAGTTCATGCCGGGTCACGAAAGGTCACGCTCCAAAAAATGTCCCGGGGCGTTGTGAAAAGTTTCTCTTGACGTAGACTTTTGTCACTACGAAGCTTCGCCGAGGGTCTAACAGCGTCCGTATTGTTTGAAAGTTGAATAATTATAAACTAGCTCGTAGAAACTACGTAGTATGGTATATTAGAACGTTTTGAAGAAAATATACGGGGGTTTGTTTTCTGCGACAAATGATATTCCACAATTGTTACAAATACACGGGTACTATATTCAGATACAGTACAATACATATGAAGCATGCGGATTCGTGTTGTCTGCCAAGAACTGCAAGTCAGACAGATTTTTAACACGAGTAATTATTCAAACGTGAAACTTTTATGCAGAGTCTTTCAATGACCCAGTTCCAGGTCTGATAATGTTATCCATTGTATCAATACCAATGTCGATAATATAATGATTCCACCCGTTTGATAGGTTCGCGAGCTTCGCTGGCGACAAAAGTAGGCACATATGACTCTACGACACTGGATTGTATCACTAGCAACGAATGCCACAAGTATCAGCTGATTGGCATGAGACTAAAAGCTCAAAAAAATATATAAAAAATCGCAATCTCTTCATACGTTTATGCTCGTGCCAAGGATACGACGCATCCGCGTTGTAAAAAATTCATGGCCAAAGCGACATAAATCATCTACCACGTATCGTTTTATGCTGGATTTAAGCCCATAGTCCACCCACGCTTTTCTCGCGTCGAATGTGAACAATCGATCACATCAAAGTTGATATTTTTGGATAAAAAATACGAAAGAGACGACAGCCTGCTGGTTGACCACGCAGACGATACACATACACGGAATCTGTATCGGAATAGAATACAATTCACGACGTCCCATCCCCTCGCGAACCGCCTGCGGGTGATGGATTGAATTGTCGTGGACAGAGTTTCTAATCAATTTAAAAACTTTCATTTCTTATATCGAATATGCACTTTCAGACGCTTCCCACGCACTTGATGGGACTTTGACAGTTTTGATGATCCTGTTAGTTTCGAAATTTTGTGCCAATTGTTTCACGTGAAGAGTCATGAAAGTCGTTGTTGTTTCATTCATCTGAAATGGCATTGAGCTCTGACGAGAGTACACAGGACATCAAACACTCGATTCTGTCGAAATAATTACTGGTAGGTAAATACTTGAAAGCAAAGTTTACAAAGCTGTGGAGTACCGTCGTCGAGTGAAACTCCGTTAGCAACGACAAGACGGAAAAATTTGTGGAGTAATTGCTCTTTTAATATTTGAAGATTATTTGCCGTTGGTTCAGGAGCAAATTTTATGCGAATAAAATTTAGTACGTTTCTCAACCTGAAAATGCGAGATCCCAACGTATCACTCCGCACCTCGCAATCTTCAATCGGGAGGTAGAATCCTGCCGTACCGTGAATCCTGGCAATGAGTACATAGCAAATCCCTTTAAAGTTGTCGCCGGCGAGGGGGGCGGCCCAAATTATCGAGAGTACGTGTTGAAGGGATGATCCCGCGAGTCCTCACCCGAGAGACCCTGTAAACATTTATTTTGCGAAAAAGATTTCAAATTACCGATATACACGTGGCTGGTTATGCGCCTGAAACGAATCTAATAAGGCTTAAGTTTAATTCGTCATAATCCAGTTTAACGCTGAAGAATATTTGATGAACCCTCAAAGGAAAACGGCTGTGTTTAAAAATTTTAACGAAACGGATGAGCTCTGAGCAGTTGCGAGTAACTGAATCAACGCTGAGGAAAATTAGGGGATTAGTTGATCCGGTACGGTAGGTGGGTGAAACGGCTTAGTCTGAAGAAGATAAAAGAAGATCACGTGCGCTTCCCCTGGTCTTCCACGGAATTCTCTGTAGCCGTCCGTTTAACCTCCTAGTGAACAGTGAGTAATTGGCGAGGGTAGAGACGACCTCGGAGTCATGAAAGACGCATTCTTGGCTAACGAACGCCCCCGGGAGGTTCTCCGGAAACTCCTGAACCTCTGAGGAGTAGTTGAGTCTTTCCTCAATGCAGGCGGAAGCTTTACCACCGGTGGTTCAAGGGGACTAGCGTAGCTATGTCGATCGGTCATTATGGTACAGTGGATATAAGCCACCGGTTTGAGGCAACGTTCTGCTGCAGATCTTCCGGAACAATCCCAGATGCACTCGAAAGCCGACCCATTCTCGTTCTTTATGAATTACAACGAGAATAATCACTCTTGTGATGGAATATTGGATGTTAAATATCAATATTTGATGAGCGAAGAAACTCTGCTATTCAACCCCTGCCACTGGGCATCACCAGTCCCAATTTGACTATGGCGACCGGCGAGATGCGACTTTTCGTTGAATAGCCGAGGTGACCAGAGTCGGTATAATGGGCGAGGTTCTACCGTACAAGGCAAAACTGGGTAGTGTTGCCTCGTGTGGTCGATGGTATGCAGGTTCAAATGAGGCGAGTACTTTTGAATAACACTGTGTTATCCGAGTGAAACAGCTGAATCCAATCAAACTTTTACATCGTGATCCTTGTTGCCAAATTAAGCTTCTAAACCGTACTTGGATACACACGTGAGAATTGAAACTTTCATTTTGGCAGTGGGTGAAAGCTCACCCAGCATACATGCGACGTATGTACCTATCGAGTAATTCTAATGGGAAGAAAAAGCGAAATAATGGAAAGGATTTCCTGCCAAAGTATGAGCATTAGGCTCTGGATTAAACTTGCAGACTGTTATACACCCAGAATTTTTCATTAAGGTATGAGACTGTCGGCCTAAATGGATTAACCGTAACGTATGGAAACAACAAGGGTTGGTGTACGTAAAGTCTGTTTACCTGTCTCATGGATATGAAGATTAAGGTAAGAACTTTATTCAATAAAAGGCGTTAATAAGATATGATTTACGCCCGGGGTTTATCTATATCCATATCATTGTTAATCTCCGCAGTTGCACCACGTGCCTCTGCTTTTTGGTATTTCATCGAGTTTCGTGACGTTCGCTATCCGAGGGTATGAGGGCGTAGCGAAGAAATTATTTATAGCCTTCGGGTGGGACTTCGTTCCACGCGGTACAAAAAAAAAAAAAAAAATATTACCCTTCGTGAAACCCTTGATATCAATTAATCTCACCGCAGTTGAGATAGTGGGAGGAGTAAGACTCCAGCTGTGGTGATAAAATTCAGCTGTATCACCAAAACTCGCGAACCTAATTATAGAAATTGAACAAGTATATCGCAATAGTTGAGTCTGTGCTCCAAGAATATTAGAATATTAGTCACAAAGTAGCACCCCAGCAAAGGCAAGGCGCGCACCTTGTCAGAAAACTCATTAAAGACTCTATTATATTAGAGACAGAGGAAGAGAAAGAAAGGACGGAGCTTGATGCCAGCCAAGAGGAATGGAAGCAGATTAAAGCTGCAGCACGAGTGGCGAGTACGATGTGAAGTGTTATACCGATTGCAGTTAAAAGAAGCCGTACATAAGTAGATAGGATTTGGCGGTTCTGATCCAAGATCCCTGCACCGACATAGTTACCGACCGAGTCACCCCTGTCTTACCCATGGTTACCAACCGAGTCGCTCTGTTTCACCGACTGAGTCACGCTTTTTTTCCTCCGGGGCTGCTGGCTGATTTCGATATGGTTACCGGTTGTTGGCCGCATTCCCCGATGTGAAAATAGGCAAAATTATCGAAAACTGACATTTTCAGGCTTTTTTTTTCAAGTTTTCAAAGGTTTTAAAAGTTTTCGAAAGTTCGATAAAGTTGCGTGTGCATCGTGATTTGTGAGAATTGTCTTCGTTTCTCTTTTTGGGGGAGGGGGGAGGGCACCGAAGAGTTTCAATTCTAGCGTAAAATAGGTTTTCTACTTTTCGCGAAAAGTCAGACAAAACCAGTTACGAGGGCGAAATGATCTGTTTTAAACGTGGCAGAAAACAAGGTAGAGACCGGGGCGCACTGGGTCGCGACTATACGAGTTTATAACGGAATTTATAAAACTCGAACTCTGGTCGGCGCGCGTGTGCACGCGAATGTCTCATTGTTATTCCTAATTATTCACATTAAGCGGATGATTTGACGACTCGGTGGTTTCTTACCCTGCAATCACGCGAATTTAACAAACGTTCGTAAATCATTGCCTTTTATTGGCTCCTTGCTTCTCTTTTTTTCCTTCATGACATGTTTCCGATTCTATTTTTCTTTTATTCATTCATCCACAGCCCAACAATGCTGCATACACTCTTTCATCGTTATCACGGAATGTGAATGATTCATTTTTTTTCCAAATGACTTTTAAAACAGCACTGAGATCGCGTAATGCGTTAAGAAGTTTGCAGGTCGCGAGCAGTAAATCTTTAGATGACGTTTTACGAGCGAGCTTTATTATGTTATATAAAACCTAAACCGGGGGGCTAAATTGTTTCAGAAATCCGTATTCGGATTTGTTCAAAGTTTGCTTTACTGCTCAAGACGCGTGTCTCCTTTTTCACATAGCATAAAGAAAATTTGCGGGGGAGACGGAAAATCTTGTCGAGTTTTAAGGGCTAGGAGCCAGATGGCGAGAAGTAAGAGAAGCGCGGTTTTAACCGAGAGTGGCGCGGGGCAAACAGAAAAGACAATTTGTAATTAAGTAAACCCAGCGATATGACTAGGGAGGAATATTTCTGTAGAGATACCGTATTAATTAAGCGAACAACTCGGGTTCGAGAAATCCTGATTGATGAATTTATTTTCTTTTATTAATTAATAAGTTAATTAGTTTGGACGCGGGAACGGAGATTCGGACAATATTACTACTCCGTCCAATCGTTTCTCGTGCGCGTGCAGCTATATACCCTGAAAGAAGGAACAAAACTTCTGGGTATTATTTTTCACCGCGTTTTTCATTTCCACTGATTGCGAGTGGGGTGTAAGGGCGTATCATTTCTCACGGTAGCTTAAGCTTTCATCAAACCTGAATATAATATACCTAGACCTTGGATAGCCTTGTATTCTCGGCACGATGCTCACGCGGCTATAGAAGCAAATGAAGATAATACCATCGGCAAAGAGTGGCTATAAAAAGGTTCGCCTCCTACGTTCTCTCATTTACAGACTCTTTTGCGACGAAATTTTCTTCAGACGTGACGCGTTCATGAGATGGAAATTTTTTCACTAGACTTGAATATCATATTACCACAGAATATATATGTCTTTCAATTCGAGCCTTATTAACTTGGACGTGAAGAATAAAAACACCCGAAACGGAGGAACAAAAATACCATAACCCCGCCGAATCGATACGCGCGAGGGGTAAAAGTGAATCCGCTCGAGTTCTATTCGACTAAAATATTAATTCATTATATCGTACCGTCTTGTTCTGACCCGGCTTTTCATCCCGTCGACCGGAAGGCAGCTCCGCAAATCCATTCCATGATTCTATGTTTCTATTTCTGTCTTTCACTCGAGGAGCAGGAGCTGTGTGGCTTCCTCACCCTTTTTACCCCCCCAACTCACCCTCAACATCGCGGTTCTTATTATACCACACAATTCCCGGGGGCTTGGATTATAGAATTGTAGATAAAATGGTTTTCTCCTCATTACCGGAGCTCTGGAATCAGGTAGGTTCGCGGTTCTCGAATCTCAGTACTACCATACCTCATCCGAAGAGCCGTGAAAGGCGCTTAAACGAGATATAGTAAGGATTTTTCAACCTCTTTGAAAGTTACGCCGATCCGATTACGTATGCAACGTAAAGCGATGAATCCCACCCCTTTTTCCTTACCAATTGGCATCGCGGATCCCCAGATCACAGGACATATATATATAACTTCCTGCTCCGAATTGAGGAATGGATGAGAGGAAAATTAAGCAGACGGTTAGATCCTTCCCAAGAGCACGGATAATAATTCTCAGAGGTAAGATACGAGACATGCTCCCTCCCAGCCACCCTCCACCGGTTCGGTTCAGGAAGCGGATGTGTGCTCGCGTAATACATCCACCCCTTGCACGAGTGTGCAGGGTGGGTACATGGCACAGAGTCCTCAGTGTAGAGCACACATAATCTCAGAACAAACTTCTCAAAGAGAATGTGCTTGAGCGTCGTGGTTACCAAAGGTATCCAACAGAGGGATAAACTTTCCACTTTAAACTTTTCTTCACCTCTTTTACCTCCAACTTGACATTCTTGTGAACCCCATTATTTGCTACGTGATATTATTATCTTACGAGTTCATCGAGTTTACTTGTCCGTTTGAAGATCTTGAATTACTCATGACCGTTTCATTTTCGAGAATCATAAAGTTTCATTCATTGTCTGAAGATGCGGCTGTCACGTGACGCACCTACACCTGGGACAAGACGAACAACTTTCTAGTCATTACGGAACCAACGGTTAAGGCAGCCGATAACCTCGACGGCTAGATACTCTGGGGAGGTCGTAGTTCTCCGCTTCGCAGACGTGGAAAAGGGGTGGCAGCCACCTCCTGGAGATATCGCTCCGCGGGGACCCACCCCCCCGCCCCCCTTTCTCCCTCTTATTATGCGATACCCTACTCGTCCCCTTACTGCATTTCCTTGCACAGTTGAGACATGCAATCCTTATTTAAATACTTCTCGGTATATACAGCTAGGGTTCCCTCCATTGCAGTGACAGAAGTAGGTCACTCTGAATTTCTGCACTGGCACGCGGTACGGAACTCAGCTGTTGACTACGTCATAAAGCCATCAATGTATATATATATATAGAGGGTAATTCAGAATTCGTGACGAATCTTTCACAGGGTGATTTCTGGTCGTAAATGGGATCGAAAGGATCAAAAATTATTTTTTACTCAAATTTTTCAATATTTAGACTATAGTTTTTTCTTCAATTCCTGTAGAATAGGAACGTCAATTTCGTTTGCTTTTTTTTCTCATATTTTGCGATTGAATTTCCAGTGAAATTTGTTCTAGTATGTTTCTTTATTTATTTTTTCATGTGTGGTTGGCTATTCCACAGAAAATTTTATTTCGGTTTTTTGTCTGATATTTACTAAATAGCGGATTATGACGTAAAGAGTGGAAGGGGGATATTGATAACGATTCGACGATCACGTCAGTTATTTCAATTTTGAAAAACAAATGCATGCAACAATGTTTTAAAAAATTCGTAAAAAAAAATGGCTGAAGAACTTTCGGTCACACGACCAGAAATGATCCTGTGAAAGATTCGTGACGAATTTGGAATTACCCAGTATCTTTGGGTAATTGATTTTTTGTTTCAAGAAGAACGTGATTGGATTGGATGTATGTGTATGTACATACATACACACATCTTTACCGCATGTGTGGAATTACAGTTCGACTGTATATAGCCCCGGTATCTACAATCTTCACGGGCTTCTCTCAGTAGAGGAAAAAATACCTCTAAACCAAGCTAGTGCCTATAAAGGCCTTTCCACGCTATCGTTTGAACAACCTACGAACATGAAACGGGTCCGCGGGGCACTACGCTAATTTGAGTAGAAACCTCCTCGACTCTTGCTGCAAGTCGGTCACATTGCGAGCAGTAGAACAAGGAGATACGGTTTTTCATCCGGCATTAACCACGTCCGTCTTGAACCTCGCGAGTCGAACCGTCGCTGACGTTTGAACGGAAAAGCGTTTTCTGATCAGGACGGTGTAAAGGCAGAGCTAAACGAACGAGGTGCACTTGGACTCCGATGGTATGCAAAATGCACAAGTAAACGTGCACGAATGTGCGCTTGAACATAATACCGCTCTCTGCCTCGGTTCCGTAAAGCTAGTTACAGTTATCTTCCTCCCAATAGTTTCAAAGTCTCCAGAAACTTCGAAGAGGACCCTTGACTGGTGGAAACTTGAGAGGCTAGTAGCAGGACGAACGTGCTCTCGTCTCTTGTGTAAACTTCCGACCGCGATTCCGGAAGCTGTAGTTTAATTGGGATCACATGAGCCGTTTTTACTCAGATTCATTTTCTACAGTGCTTTCAACCCGTGTCTATGACCCTGCGACCCATGCACCTATAATTTTACCGTTTTACTTTGTTCGAAGATTGTTTGCGGGAAAGTTTCAAACGGGAGATTCAGCCGCGTAGAGTTATACCAGAAAATGGGTTCGGATTTTACCTTACGTGGTATGTACATACATCAGTGGGATATTCAAGAATTATTCAGTCTTTTCCGAAGAATATCTATATACTTGAGCTTGGCTCAGCTATCGATTTTGGTTTAAATGAATTATATAATACACCGCGAATACGTATCCGAGACAGTGAAGTACTGTCATTTCCAGTGACATGCAACCACACACATACAGGTACACGTAAATGTGGTGGAAGCAGAAGCTACTGGGAACTGGAACGTCAAACATTATCTGTTAAACGTTGGAGGTACTCGAGCTTGCAGGGATCCGAATCGGTATATAATAATCCAGTCTGTAGGGGTTGGCGTGGAGAGAGAGAGAGAGGCGTTCGATAAAATAAGCCACCCTCGATGGTTGGGTCTCCTCGTCGGCGCCGTCGACAGCGATAAGCGCGTGTCACAATAAATTCGCGTGTCACAAAAGTCAGATTCGAATAAAGGAGAACGTTGCGAAATTCTAGTTTTAATTAGCAGTTATTCATCCTTTTAAAACGTCAACAGTGCTTATACGTCACGCGAATGAAAGAGTTTAAGGGCGATATGCGCGGGGCTCGTATGCCCCTATCTACAGGCTCTACGGCTACTACATGCACAATTTGTTAAACGCTACTTTCAGATTTTTCATGCCGAACGGAATTTAACAATTCGCGCAAGGTTTAGTCGCGTGCAAAGTACACGTACGACACACTTCGTGGTTGTTGTGCACGAATAACGTCCCCCATTGGCGGAACCCCTCGTTCTTAATTAATTTCAGCTTTAGACGCGCAGAAAAGTACCATCAAATTAAAACAATCTTCATCTTTTCGATTAAAGCCGAGACTCCGTATACCTCACTCAGTTCTTCATGTTATTTCGCAGCTACTTGGAATCTTCCCTTAATTTGTGCATGGAATCGAAAAACAGTTCAGTTCTTTCATGCCGCACGACATGTAATTATTTTAACGACAGATTTAACGATTTTTCTTCACTGCATCGCGGGGATTCGGTTATCAAAAGTTTTAGCAATAATCGTCAAATACAGATTTGTATGTGTGGGTGAAGTAAAGTTTGTCGGAAAAAACAAGAGACTGTGATCACGGTAAGATCTATCTAGCGAATAGGAGGGGCTCGACCCGTCTCCACAAATCATAGCTTTTGGAAGCCGAGAGCGACCCTTGGGCGATAACGAAAGGAACTTCCGACAATTTATGGATAAAAAAGTTTTCTTTAGTGACGTTTATTACTTCTGCCCATATTCATTCGCGTCGTCTGGATCGTTCCAACGGCGAAAGCCTAAATCTCAGTTAAATCTGAGATACTGCAAAGAGAGTTGGCGCGCGCGATTCGACTCAAAGAGGGTTGCCTCACGCGTGAATATTGCAAAGGGATTCCTATTTCCCGTCATCCATGTTCTCCACATTCTTTCCCGCTCTGATATCCTCCTCTGCATACCTCCGGCTGCTGCCCCGAGGGGAGTTATTGTTGCGTGCTTCGTGTCTTGTTTATTCTCTCGTGCGTGGATCTTTGAATTAACAATAGCAAAACTTCACGCATGTATAGGTGTAGGTGAAATGGTATTATTGACTAGTATTGCAAAGACGAAGCCAATATCTGTGTGTATAATTGAGAACAGGGAAGTACACGTCATACTAGAAGCTAATTGTATTCCCATGAATTATACTACAGTCGCTGACATTTTCCCTCGACAGAGAATATCCTATTACTTTGCAGTAAGATGACGTTGGTTCGTTTGTAGAGAAATGTGAGGGGCTATTCACTCGAGGAATCACCAAGGAATTCCATCACAAAACGCAACTATATCAGCGAAAATCGACGCGAGATCGCGAGAAATCATCAGAAGTCAGTATATCTAAATACACCGAAAATTCGTAATTCAGAGCAGTTCACATTTGAGAATATCGAGTGATCCTCAGCGGTTCTCGGCGGATCGCGCGAGTCTGAGCGATCCCCGCCGGAACGCAGCGATTCCCAGCGATCGCCGACGAAACTCAGCGATTCCCAGGGATCGCCGACGAAACTCAGCGATCGATGACGGAACTCAGCGGTCCTCGCCGGATCACAGCGAATCTCGGCGATCTCGCTCGAATCTGAAAATTACAGCGATTCCGACAAACTCTATTGGAATCCGGCAAAAGTCGTCGGAGATCGTAATACAGATTTTCTTCAGATTTCGAGTGAATAGCCCCTCGGAAATGTAATTGCAGCTTTGCTGTACTATGAGATAGAGCTCGATTCGTGATACGGTGTGTATGCACGTAGAGCGGGTCTTTACAGTGATCCCCAAGGGCCCAGAGAACAACAGGATGGGCGATGCAGTGGCCAATTAAATAGCTGGACGCAATTTATCGTCTAATAAATAAGCTGGTATCTTGTCACGACGATAGCGCAACTCTGCACGACCAGTAGACGGTGCAAAGCGGGTATTGCGGTCAAGTGCATCGTGTACTTGAGCCAAAATCACGATGAAGCGAGTGCCGAAACAGTACTTTTTGGTACTTTCGTCGGTGAGTAGTTTCATTTGAAATTCAACATTCTTCTGCACAGCTCTCGAGTCCGGAGAACACCCTTGTACGAGAGCATGTTGATGCTCAAAGCCAAGCAAAGATCTTGACGGTGAGCAGCTATGAGTGATGAAGGTGACGGGTAAATGGAGCTTTTTTCACCATAGTCTATGTCGACTGGCGGGTCGTTCGTCTTGGTAGGAAGAACGTTGCACCGGAGACAGTTATATGAAAGGGGAAGCCACCGCGTAGTCACAGTTCCGCCCCACGATCCAGGCTGCATCGCTCATTTGTCAACCTTCAATGATGGGAAAAATATGATGCAGACTGCGAAGGGGTTGCCGATCCTCCCCATAACTGGGGGGCTATACTTGTCCTCATATCCTGCCAACCACCCAGACTGGCGGGTACATGAGGACGTAGCACTGGCTTTAAGACTCCACGGTGCTGAAAAGTCGGAGGCCACATTCGATCGCAGAGTGTCTATGAAGTTGATATGACGTGGTCTGAATTTCACGTGGCGTACGTCACTATGATTTGTGTTCCTCTATTTTCCCATCAAAAAAGTGGAAGAAATACTCTGAGGTTAGACGTCTGTGCTGCGCGATATACGATTTTGAAATCAATATTTGCATTGGCAGCTGAGTCATATCCGTTATATGGAAAGTGTCGCGTCGATGCTAGGTACGTCCGCAATGTGTCGAATGACGTATCGGAAACGGACCTGGCGCAAGGTACAATCTCATAGAATGTCAGGTGGCACGCTCCAGGCATCAATTTCGAAGGATGAAAATTTCACCGCAAGCACCTTTTAAGAGTTATCCTAGTGGCACGTTATCAATACACGTTCCGAGGGAATGAGGGAGGTAAACGTTAAAAGATATTATCAAAAGCGCTAGACTCTACTTGATTGTAAGCAAGAGGGTAGAAGTTAGCTGAAGCTGGGAACATCGTAAAAGTTGAAGTATATGACGAGTAACATTCGAGGACAGAGCAAAACTCGCTCTTCTTGAGCAAGTTGAATAACGTCTCCGGACTTGGAACTAGAATTCATTCTGTTTTGTTTCTCTCGTGGGGATCGAGTTTAACCAGGAGCAGGGTTTTACTTGCGCGGTTGTCTGTTTCGCATCCGGATCTCCCTGTGCAGATTTTCGAGCGATTTAGACATAATTATACGTTTCCACGTTTCTGCGTTCCGGTATAGAGTTGGAAAAGATTTTCACAAGATCCGAAAGTGGACATTAATTTATATTGAAGCTAGGGGCTGTAGAGATGAGTGTAAGCCGCTTTACAGATTCTAATTAACACAGGTGAAATACAGTGGTTCGTAAGCCGCCTGATACCGAAGTACACCCTGGCGTAAGCTGCCTAGCTGTATCGCCGTATTCTATTTCCGCTTCCAGGTGAAATTTACATTAATGATTATACAGTTCCGAGAGGTGACTGAAGGTCTGGATATAAGTCAGAAGAGGAATTCAAAGAATTCATAATGACGAGAAGAAATTGCAAATGCTTGAGAGCAGAAATATTAAATTATAGATCAGACAGAATCCAGCCTCTGATGAAAAATGGCCCACATTGAATAATTCGTCGTGCAGAATTAGCACCTTTGCATCGTTGTTAATTTAAAATTCATCCCGTTCGAGCACTTAACGAAAGCTCTCAGGGAGGTTTGAACCCTGGTGGTTTTAGATTGAAGGTCTATATGCGGTGGGAAAGCGTTAACGTCTTGTAGTACGACGAGGGGGTGAAGGGTCTCCCTACCCCTTTGAAATTCTTCATCGGGACACACATGTTCACCATCAGGGTTGAGTGGTGTTCAGGGGTTTCTGTGCAAAACTCCGTCACGATTTAATTCATAATTAAGTGATAACGGCGTCGGCGACATCTGCGCCTCGTCGCGGGTCCCGACAGAGACCGTCGACGTAACCGTTGTGTCGCTGCAACGCTGCGCGAGAAGGAGACCGGCTGTTTATTTATGCAATCCTCTGTTTGCTTCATTAGGACCGCCACCGTGCCGACGGTGCTACGTACCAGCCACTAGGTTAAGAATGTACGGACTTTATTCTGCGGAATGAAATTGTCTCGCTTTGTTAGCAACCGCGGTGAAAAATACGTGCCTTCGTACAATTCCGGGAACGAAGGTCGAGCTGGGTTTAGTTATTAATTAATTAACGTAACGAGTACATTTTCGCAGAGACTCAGGAAAACGGTACGTGGGTCGTGGTCGTCGACCCCGCTACGTAAACGGTTTTTACAAAAATACAAAGGACGTTAAAAAATATGGGAAGCCATCTCGAGGCACTTGAAGAGCATATAACCAACGTTTGCGCTCTACACCCAGTCGCGTGGAATTTGCGTCTGAATAAGGAGCAAGGGAACAAGATTTTCAGAAACCGTACCGTACGGAATGAATAAGACAAGGTTCAAGGTGCGGAATGCGTCACATGAATAATCCAACTATGGCATTGCACCCTGTGCGTATGATGTAGGGTTATTACAAGCTCTGCGATTAAATCATACGCGAAGAGAGACTGGCTCTTAATTAAATAAACAGTTACGCGCTAATGTTTTCGGCCCTTTGTGACTGAGCAAAATGCCACGTGACAAATGGCGATCTCTCAAATCTGCCACAGTTGCGTAGTGCAATTTTTTTAACTGCATATTCCTAGTTTTCAGAATAAGGTTTGATATTCGTCAAAGTTAGTTCGCAGGAGCAGATCTGCGTAGTAACGTAAAGTAATGAAGAATCAATGATGTATGGAAGTTTTGCGAAACTTTGACTATATTTAATGGAGACCCGAAGCACTCTGTCTGTACTTTGTTAAATCACTCCTGATACTTCACGACCCTTACGGAAAAGTTTTTCGGAGTAAAGTATGAAAGCGTTGCTTGGAATGGTTTGTGTCCGATTAGGGGAGGCAACCGTGACAAAGGTAAGGAAATAAAGTGGTCGTTACATTACCAACACAACGAGAGTGCCGGAGTTATTCTTCAACTTCGAACAGATTCAACAGAACGTTTTCGCTTCAGAGCTCGTGAGCCGAAAAACTTGGAAGAGTCCAATGAGTTTTTCACGGAATGAGAATATGCGGAGAAAATTCAATACTTGTCTGGCTTCCACATTTCGTGACAGTTTTATTTTTACTCGTATCGTTTACTCTGATCCCCAATTTTCTAGTTCTTCGTCATATTAATCTGGCGAATCAGGTACGACGTGCTCTAAAGTAAGCAATCATCCGAGGCTATTCAATCGTGGTAGTTTTTCTTTGACACGTACCAAACGGTCTTCCGCTCTGCTGCTTCTCCGTAAATTACTTCGAAATTGAGGCAACCGTTGCAGTAGATGCTGTTTATTTTCGAACGTCTAAGATCAAAATTCCAACGAGTTATTTTCAAATTCTCCTCTCTGCACGTGGGGTGGCTTTTTATGCATGTCTCCATTACAGCAGAGAAATGCGCTTTTGAAAAGTAATTTAAACATATCGAAATGAGCAATGGGTTCAGCTCGTTCAACTACCAGACCGACTCCTTAGCTTAAGTGACTTTCATTGCTCATTAACCTCTCCGTCAACTCGATTCGTCAGAAGAATCTAAAAGTAGACTCACAGACGATAAAAAAAGCTCCCGAGACCGGAGTGAATCGCTGGGTCATTCGCCCCGAGTTACAAAATTGATTACTGTAACCTCAAATCGCATACGCATAACGGTAATTGATTTTCTCATCGTAACCATGAATCTATGCACGCATATAGCCGCACTTCCGGCGAAAATCTTTGACCTCCAACATTCCGTGTGCATGTATTTTACGTCACGATTCAATTCCAAAAATTACCACCGAGCCGTTGATGAGGGAAAAAGAAGATCCTCTGCAAGCGGCGTGGACCGTTCGGTGCGAGGATCAGCAGACGTGACATGTGGATGTAAGGAATGATATATAGCACGGTTCTGTGTGTGTCAGTTCGGTGACAGCGCGGAGGACCACATTTCCGGTATACCGGGTGCGGGTGATATCACGTTTTTGACATTCGTAAGGAGCGCGTCTTGGTGGCCCGAGTTACCTCAAACGGGGGGTAGGCACGGACACTTCAGCCTATAAATATATGAATATATCTGTACAGAGAACTGGCTGGAAAGTCACGCTTCCAGTATATGCAGCGGCAACCGACTATCTCTGGAGTATCGCGAGGGACATGCATCGTTTCATAACTTTGCTGTTGGCCGCGTCCTCCGGAACTCGTACCGGAGCGTATGCAGTTACAACTGCGATATCGAATCTTATACGAGAAATGAGCATATTTCCGCAGTACCATCGGCAAAAATCCGACTCTGACTTCTCCCTACGTGCAAACGGTGGTAGCTTGCGTTCATGCGCCCGATTGGCAACTGCAGAACTTTTGCTGCAGCACCGAGGAAGCGAGTTTATTCTACGGACCTTCAGCTTCTTTCATCCTCCATAAAGAGACGAAAACTGCCCTTTCGATAAGCACCTTGGCTCTGATTCAAATCTCACTTCTCACGCATTCTATTCACTAAAAACAAGGCTCTCGGATTGCATCACCACGAATCAGATACCTGACTCGGACACGGTGGAAAATTCCATCAATATCGATCCCCGTTAACAGCTGACGGATGGAATCACGTCGATTTCATCCCCCATGCGGTAACCGCGCTCAATGTGACCCAAAAATTCGCTGTCGAGTACAGCTGTGGATAGAATTCCTGGGATTGATTGTTCCGCGGCCTCTGGTGACGTGGAGCTTTTGAGATTAAAGATTTTTGAATCACCGAATATTCGAATTTTTATTTATCTTTCAAGGATTTGCTGCTCCTGTTTCCGTTCATCTGCGTAAATTACAAGCGGGGAAGGACCAGGTCTCGTTGATTGTCAAAATTCCAAAGCTCTTTCACCCTGGGGGAAGAGTACAAACGTTACGTCGCTATAAATTTTTGGTAATTTTCGACCCCCGGTCCCATACATCGTTACATTCAGACGACCCACCCCCCCAGTAGCGACGTAATGTTTGAACAGCTCTTTGGGAATAGCGCGTCGGCCGATGTGTACATCGTAAATACACAGTCCTCGTTGACACTTATTATTTATAATTCAAGTGCTTAGACGTTTTTGCACAGAAAAAAGTTTGGGAGGCTTGATACATGACCAGAGCCACGTTTAGCGGCTTTACCGAACCCACCCACCTGTACCAATGGGGAAAATAAATACTTTGATATATTTTCACGCACCTTCGAGACGTCAGAGTCGTTTGGGACGTGGCGCGTGATTCGAGTGCGGATTATCGCTTCTCGAATACAGCTTTATTGCTACTGACGCTAATGCGGCATTGAAATCCACCGAGTTACCGAAGGGTGGAGTAGGTATACACTTTTGGCGAACTAACAAGAAATACTTTCTCTGACAAAAAAAGAACGAAAGAAAAATGTGATAAAAAAGAACACAGATAAGGTTTTAGCAACCTTCACCCTGCCTTCATTCGATTTCAAGCTTTCCGCGCAACAGTCATGACAGACTGACGTCACACGCGACGAGATAAAATAATAGCTGATACACAGACACGTGAGAAACTAGTCACAAATAGCAGAGTAATTAATAATCGCAATGAATACCGCTGGCAAATATATGGATAACTATTTTCAGTAGTTTGAGTTACTTTACGATTGGAGTAGATACATTATCGTAAAATTAATTTCATACTTCGGTAGAATATGCCCTCCCGGTAGTACTATTTCTATTTGAAATATGAACATCGTTACGAATGGAGTTGTGCGCCGGGGTTTCGAAACTGATATTACTCCATGATGGTACATGACGCCTAGTTTCCTCATTCCGTAAATATTAAATATATTCAGACAGTATAATTGCGATAATTATTCTGTTTAATTATCCTCGGTCTTCAAAAAACGGTATTTCTCTGTATCCTGCATGTGCAGTCTACCGCAAGACGATATTATCCTACCGTATAGTTTGCAAAAAATTCTGAAATAAACTTGCCATATCTTTTATGTCTTTGGAGGATGTGAACAAGATTCAACCTCGAACAGAGCACACAGCGATCGCAGCCGTGTTCGTTCCATTTTCATTCCAAGTCTCAGACGCAATAAAAACGGTGTGAATTTCTGTGTTCATTACAACGTACACACTGCGCATTGTGCAACGGCGTTAATCAAGAGTAACGGATTCCACAGAGGGTGTTAAAAGCACGGAAATTAAACTCGTAAATCCGTTCGGATACATGCGGATACGTTTGGTTTGATTCTCTTGCGTCTTATTCGTATGATGTGAAAATGAGTTTCCGTGAAAAATATAAATAACATTCCACAATGTGTACGAGGTTGCGGAGAAGAAAACAGCGAAACATTCTTTTTAAATAAAATACTGCACTCCTCGACGCGAGGTATTGCTTCACCTCGTTCTAGGTTCACCTTCGCTCTGAGAGATGAACGGATAAATCGAATTGCATTTTCTCGAAGGAGAACGCGATTCTGAGAAACTGTGGAGACAATTTCCACAGCGAAATATCGCCGGTGACATCCCGCGAAATAGATATCGTTGTTTTTTTCCCATAATTCTGTCATCATAAATTTTTATTCGGTCCAGAATGAAGTTCAGTCAATGTCGTATTTTCGAAACGCAATTTCGTGTGCTGGAAAAAAACATTCGGGTCCAACTTTGTGTCCATTCATTTAATTATGTGACTCACAATATGTTGCTTGGCAGTAGAGAGATGAATCATGATAATAGAATTGCAGAAAAAAATATAATAACAAATTCGTGGTTCGCAGAACTCCGCAATGAGCTTCTCTTGCAGATTGTGTAGCACGCCAACAAAGGTTTCAGGACCACAGCGAGTACCCATAGAGATGCCTCCACATATACATAGGTATACACGTGTCACTTTTTCACAGTGCTGCAGTTGCACCGTGGAATATTAAAAATATCAAGCGGAAGCGTGAGAAATGAGATTGTAATAATTCAAAGGTGCACGGACGTGCACACGGTGGTCTTCATTTCCGAAATATAGGGCGAGTCTTCGGTTAAAAATTAGTGTCATAGTGTACCGATCTAGGTACCATAAATATGGACTGCAATAATCGACCAGGAATTCACTCTCTGCAGATCTTTTCTCTTTTTCCGCAGACGATATAAAAAAAAAAGATTGTCTTGTAATCGGTTCCATCGGTTGGTATAATATCGCGTGCCTAATGACATAAGGTCGTAAGCGCCAACATACGACTTTTTGCTCTTCGTAGCGGCAAAAGGGCGTATAATTTTTTTGTTATCATAATTAGACTAAAAACACGAAGATTCGTTCATAAACGTTAAAATTGAATACTAGGTCAATTAAAAGCAGAAGGACGTATGTACTGGCGGATACAACCTTTCAGTCCTAACTTCGCTTAAAAAAAATGGTTTCCATTAATTGCAGAAGGTCGTATCCGCCAATTTTTTTTTTCAATCAATTTTCGTGAATTCGTCAATAATGGCAGAAGGTCGTATCGACTGGTAGATACGACCTTTTTGAATTAATGAAATTAAAGAAAAAGTACCTCGACTAATTGCATATGGTCGTATCCGCCAAAATTATTCTCGCTGTAGGTGATGTCGTTTATCCGAGTTTTCACGTGTTTTTACACCGATTTGGAAAAATCATGAAAAATGAAGAAAAAAAATTGGAGATACGCCCTTCTGCTTTTAGCTGCGAATATTTTTTGTCGAATTTTTCGAAACGACGTCAATTTCGATTTTTCTTTGCGTTTCACGATTTTTTACACCGATTTGGAAAAATCATGAAAAATGAAAAAAAAAAAATTGGAGATACGCCCTTCTGCTTTTAGCTGCGAATATTTTTTGTCGAATTTTTCGAAACGACGTCAATTTCGATTTTTCTTTGCGTTTCACGAGTTTTTGCACCGATTCGGAAAAATCATGAAAAATGAAAAAACAAAAATTGGAGATACGCCCTTCTGCTCTTAACATTCATTTTTTATTTTTCTAACGAATTGTAATGAAAGAACGACGTATCCGCCCAACTTACGACCCTTTGCACTTACATTTCTCGATCTCGTTATTTCAATTGTTTCAATACGTTTTGATCACTTTTAGAGCGAATGGCGAAAAAAAAAAAAAATTATACGCCCTTTTGCCACCAAAATCGTGTTTTTGGCGCTTACGACCTTATGTCATTAGGCACGCGATATTATCATGAATACATCTGTATGTGCGATATCATATAGTTTTGTTACTTTTGAGACTGCCTTGTGAAAAAAAATATTCGCTCATACAACGCAACACTTTATCATTAACTAATAAATCAAGTAGTTGTAATGCTTATGGTTGATTATTTCGGTGGTCCATTACGGGCCATGAATGGACGAAATGCAAAAAAGATTGAATTGATATTTCTGAATCGAAAGGTAAGAATAATATTTTGACCATTGGTTATGCAATTTCGGCAACTTTTATGAACTACTCTACGCGTCGATCAATTGAACAATCTGATCCTAACACGGTGGTTTTTACTGCTGATGTGCAAGATCGGTAGAATCTTGTTCAATTCGATATTTCAGTACATATCCTCTTTGAGTGTATGAAGAAACGTACTCGATTGGCTGCTTTTTTTTACTGCGAAAGAAAAATTCGTAGGATCTCCTACGTACACCCACGCAGGAGTATAGTTTTCGGAGATATGAAGTCTCCAATAAATTATCACACAGCAAAGAAAAAGGCAAGTCCTAGGTATTTTTCGAAAGCTCAGCGTATTTTTTCCCAGAATGCTCTAGGGTCTGGATCAACCGAACTTGAAAGCGTCTGAAGAGACTGAGATTAAAGGGACCGAATTATTTCTGGAAATCTGACCTACACTTTAACAATACTAACGTTTCATAATCCGTTTCTGGTTATTTGGATCTTTGTGAGATTTCACCTTTTTCTGTGAAGTAAAGATAACTTTATCATCGTAGAAAAGAGTTTTCGCTTTCGCCGAGTTTCTCGAGTACTTTTTTCACGCCCGCACTCCAATTTTGTCGAAAAAAAGTTATACACTTTCAGCTGACATTGGAAAATAAATAAAAATTCAGTGGAAAGAAAACTTTTGCCTGACTGGTTCTAATCCCTCATACGCACTGGTGCAAGCTTTGAAAAACTTCTACCAGCACCTTACCTCGCGACTCCTCGTTTTATCCCGGTATTTCTATCTTCGAGAAATAAATAGCACCGCGAAGATGAGCGACTCCCGCGGGATAAAATTCGAATAAAATGTAATGGGCGAGGGACTGATTCTGCCAGGTGGAGATGACTGAGCGTTTCACGCTGAATAATGGATAACTCTGTACCTCGACACGTAAATTCATCGGTTAATCGGACATTTATTTTCTCAAAATTGACCAAAGCGAAAAATTCGAATGCGTAAGCTATGGTCGCGGAACGTCAAGAGAAATCCGGCCCACAAGGAGTTCATCACAATAGAGACCCATCAGGCACCGGAACGTTGGACTTTCCAGGAAGTCACGAGGTGAAGTAGGAAAGTGCGCAGGGTGCGTTTGACATTTTGATTTGGGTCCAGATCAGCGGACACCGCGTCCGGTTTGCGATTCTCGGTATCTGTGGGTTTAACCGATTGCGGATAAGCGGTGCTCCGGCAAAATGTGAGGAAATATTCCTTTCCTCAGTCGTTTCTTTTCTTTTTTTTTTTTTCGTTGACGGTATATTTTTTTCTATATTTCGTCTGTTTATCATCTCGTGGATTTCTGTCTGTGAGAGAGAATATAAAAAGCCTTTGCCTGCGGGGCGGATCCACTGCCGACAGCAACGTCTTGGTTTTACTTCGCCCGCGTGATACTCGAAGGGTGCGAGTCGAAAAAATACGGAGCTTCTCAACAAATCCACGTGCTTGTGTCCCAATAAAAATGTACTCCTGGGAAAAGAAAAAGAAAAATGATGAACAAAAAAAAAAAAGTAGAAGAATATCGCCGATAAAGAATACGAGGGGCGAGCGATATCTCTGTTTTTTCTCTTCCAGTTTATTCATTTATTTTCCATTCCATCTTCACGTGGAAAAACACCCAACGCTGCGTGATTGTGGCTTTCAAGCATCAAAATATGGAGAGTAAAAAATTTTCGGTGTTCATGTACCTACTCTCAAAAATCTTCAAAGGTATTGACTCGCGTTAAGAAAGATTTTCGAATACATCGGAATGGATGAAAAAATTCGATTTAAAAAAAAAAAAAAATTGTCATTGTATTCCATAAGTATTTTTTTCCTCTTTAAAATCTTCTCACTTTTAAATTGTACACGCCTGAGGAAACTCCCTCACGGCTCCGGGGGATTTCTGTCTTTATTTTCCTTCTGTGAAGTATTTCTTTCCCCACTAATCGCCGCGCTGAGTGAAAAGTATGGAGTTTGGGTACCGGGTCTATAGAGCTTGCGCCTCGGGTTTTCTCAAGTCCATATCCATTACCCGGGATAAGGAGTGTGATCAATAACCAATCGAGAACTTATCAACGAGTTTAATTCCGCATTGCCATTTGAAAATCCTCCAGAAGCGGTGGGGCACGCGCTAGGCACACAAAGCATTTTAATTAAAAGGGCACATTTCCTTTTCCACCATATTCGAGAGCTTGCGAAGGTAGAAAGTGTGATGAGAGGATTCGAATCGTGGTTCAAGGCGGGGATGAAGATGGTGGCGAGTGGGGATGGGGGACCGTTTTCAATAAGCATTGATCTCAATAAAGTGGATAGACGCCAACGCGGCCGGTCGAGCCACGAGGATCCATCTTAGAAGGGGTGATTCCCACAAAGCTCGGTGGATCGGCCCGGGGAACCCCCTTGAGCCCGACACGCCAGCGCCTTTTTCCGTTGCTTATTTTACTCCCGCATCCCTCTTCCTCACCTTATCTCACTCTCACCTTCCAAACGCGTCTCACAAGGCTGAAAATTTGAGAGAAAAATTCTGATAACGGCTACGGTGGATGGGCTACCACTGCTAATCGAAATTTCTACCCATTCACGCATTCATAGGACCAACAGAATTTGGAATCTTAACCAAGAGGACTACCATGTAATTCATAGCGTGTCCATGTGTGGGTATGGATGTAATCTCGTGTCCAGTTTAATGGATGAATTGGCGCATCTCTCAACCTCTGGGAACGTACACGTGTTGCGTGTCATGAGAGTTGCAGAAAGAAATGCACAGGGTGTTGGTAATTGACTGTTTTTCGCAGGCTCAGAAATAACGATAATCTCTGGTTTTAGAAGGGTATTAGAAGTTGACTGAGAGCATATTCGATATTTCGTCCTCAAGCTGGAAAGTACTTTTATAATTCATGGTCGATAAACTTGTCCGACAGCACTTTGCCACGCGGATTCTGGACCCTGAGTAAAAAGTATGAAGATTTTGGTATCAGGACCGTAAATTTTACCGTCGCAATGAACCCGGCTATCATCGCCGGTCTATGATAAAAAACAGCCGGTTATACGACGGGGTATTAAGATCAAGAAAGTCCGGAATATAGCGCGCACTACCTTCGTATAAGTCCACAATTTTTTCGAGGGAGTTGAACCTCCATTAAAGTGTCTCTTTGATGTTCGGTTCAGGAATCGCAATTAATATCTGACCTAGATACCTGAACACTCACATCACAGAAAATGTTCATTTATATTCCCTTTGAAGGTTGTAGAATGATGAAAATGTTATAATCATTTCTTCGCGGTGATGAAACACGACGTCAAACAGACAGAGATGCTAAATTCGCATACCGTTTCCACAGGCCTCTCTCGCAAAGTTGAATTGGTAGTAGATGACTGCCATAAACCATAATTGGATTTTTGACTATCATCCTTTACGACTTCGGTAAATTCCTTGGGTACGTCTCACCTTGTCAAGGCTCCGGCTTAAGGTTCGTCGCCGCCAAATACTATTCCGTCAAGGGATAGGAAAATTCGCATTCCTTCGCAGACGCGACTCATGAAGAACATTTTCCGTAGTCGCGTTGTCGTAATGTGTGTGAGAATAGTACATTGTGTATCAAGGGCGCAAAACACTATTTTTCGAGTGTGAAATTTGCAGTACGAGCCGAAGGCGAGTGTACTGCAATCACACTCGTCAAAATAGCCTTGCGCCCGTGTTGCACACGATTTTTTTCTCAACACCTGGTCTGCAAAAATGCTTCTTTTCAGACCGAGTGAGCGGGCGCAAAACGGAACTTTGCGCCCGAGGGCAGGAAAAGAGTCGTTTGCGCCCGCTTTAGGCGGGCGCAAAGCACATTTCCGCCCGAGGGCCGAAAAGATCTGTTTTGCGCCCGCTCAAGAGGTATGAAAAGTGGCATTTTGCGACCGGGTGTGAGAAAAAGTAGTTATATCCTTGACTGTAGCCCATGCACTTGCCCCTGTCGGAGCTATGCAACCCCTCCGACGGTGGTAAAACGGAACGTCCCGGGATTAAGTCTGTCCGCCGCGGTAGCGTAGATTTAAGCTCATCCAACGTAATCTCGTTTCGCGCCGAGCGGACTTCTGTCTCACGTCTACGGTTAACCGTGGGTCACACAAGGTGCGCAACCCCGTTCCTTGGCGATGCGGAGGATATATTATAGGCAAAGGCACTGTACGCGAACGTCTAGGCGCCAGATTGTCACGCGCAGCTGCGTCGTTACGTAAAGCCAAGGTGTACGTCGCCGTACGTATATGCATACGGGGTTGTGCACGTTTGTTGCGGCAGTTTCGCAAATTCAACGCTGTACCACATGAGCTTGATTTGTAACTTGAAATTTTTCCTCGTTTTTGCAGTAAATATGGAAACACAGTGGTACATAACATCGACGCATAAAATGCGGCATGTACACGTGAATAATGTGTCGGCAGTTGAATCGTAACTCAACAAACTCGGAATTTCATACCCCCGACAAAAGTAATAAGATCCTCTTCATCTCACTACGGTGATATCTCTCACAGAAAAATGAATTTCAAATATTGTCATGACACCGATACGCGGGCCGGGGTTCGTACGCGTATCCTACGGAAAATGATAGTCGTTCGTATAACCTATAACGCCCTGGTGAGTCGTAACTGGAATTACGATTCGAAACTGAGAAATAAAACTTGATTGATGCTAGCGCGCCGAGCCGCGGAGGGAGATTCGAATGCTCGGATGTCGGAGGGGCAAAAAGTCGGAAAACCTTTGGGGTAGATGGCTGAAGGGATCGAAGGTTCGACGCCTCAAAGGCTCCACATCCTCCGTGTGAATGAAACTGCATAATAATTTAGCGTGATGTATGCGCATTATTGACCACGCTCCCATCACGTCACGTACTAGGTACAATTTAATGGGTTCAGCCAGCTTCGCCATTGGACCTGGTTTGCAATTTATATGAGCCCACGAGTTCGTCGTCATTTTTAACCGCATGTTCTTCGATAATAATATAACGAGACTCGAATTCATTTACAAAATACGAGGTTCAAGACTTTTACCTTGGATCACTTATAATTCAAGGTAATCCAGGAAGTATTTTTCTTCAAATTTGTCTACAGGCAAGTTGCGTGTTTATTAAGTGATGTATGATCGTCTTTCAAACTCGACTGACGTGTCTTACTTGGGTTGGATTAAAAAATGAAGAGAACTATATTGAGGATCCCGCGGTAATGAGACGTGCTGTAAATATGTAAACTGATAATAGATACCTTTGCTGAAGATTCGTATGTGGGTGTTTAAATATCTAAGTGGTATTACGTCAGACGGTAATCATATCTAATTTCTAACTTAGGCTTGCGTGGCGAACGTGGGTTGATAAATGACCAGGTATTATAACGCAATTTAGTCTGATACACAACGTGGATCAAACCCACGTAGCGATAATAGAAGAACTTTTATCCGTCCACCGCGAATGATTTCGCAGCGACGGAGCTCTGTGAAAATACTAGACATTTTCCGCGGGCAGGGATTGAGTAGAAAATGCTGTTACCAACTTTTACGTTACGTTTACTTTTTTACCCTGATGACACAGTCTCATAATCTTGACGATTGATTGTAGGCGAACCGGGGTAAAAACTGATACCTCGACCAAATCCAGCTTCTGGCGTAAAAATGTTATTCAAACTTTCACAGCTGAATGAATATCGATTTCACATTTCGCGAGGTTATCGTCAGTCGAATCAAGCGAGCGCGTTATTCGCGGTATCTGATGAACGAAAATGAGCGTAAAGCACACAGATACCGAGATAATTTTTGGCCAATAATGCAGGATCTGTGTTTACCCCCGAAATATTTGTACAGCGGGGTTAAAGTTGGCAGAGTAGCAAAGTTGATGAGCGCTTACTGAGGCTTAAACCCGGTTCAAAGTTTACGGCAATTTAGTTGCAATAAAGTTCTATTTCCAGCTTAGCACAGAGCCATCTGTAGCAATCAGCAAGTTTCTCATGCACCGCGACAGAGAATAGCCCAACGTTGAGCCCGGTAACCGTTTACTCAGCGCTTTAACGGTCGGCCCGCTCGCTAATTTCCTTCGATCTTCCATGTTAGCTCAAGCCCATCAGGCTGCTTGTCTTTCCGTTATTTCGCGTCTGCTGCGTCGGGGCATTAATTGCTCGAGTGCAAAAAGAAAAGCTCGGGTGCAACTTGTCCGTTTCTATTCCCTCGGCCCCAGCCGATTCGAAGAGTGCCGCGAGCTCCGGGTACGTCTAGCTAATTGACTACTTACAACGCACTTTGGAGGCTGAAAGAAACTTAAACCGTTTCAGAGGCATCGTGAAACGAAGAACGGAGACGACCCGGGGGCAAACGGCGCTGGATATTGTTTTGAAAGCCGAATTTATGAGCGAACTTTTAAAACGGCAAATGACTGACGCCCGCATATCCAGTATGTAAGAGTCGAGACAAGTCCTCGGCGTTTCTCGACCGTTTCGTGCGCAAGCAAGTAGTTCCCACGGAGCCGCGTGTCCCTAGGCACCACTGGCTTCGTCAGTTATTACCGATAATGACAGACTGTCTGTACTACCAGCACCGTTCGGTATGGCCAGCGTATGGACCACTGCGGTCAATGCGATTGACACAGACACAGGGCGATATATCCGGCCTCTACGCAAAACTCCTGGGGGCTTTGGTTCTTCTTTGCAACTTGTACTTGGAATTTTCAGAGGCAAAGGTCGCCGGCCTCGAATTACACGGAGAAAACGATACGGAATTGAATTTTAATCTACTCGTTTGAAAATTGTTTATCATCTTCCACCACAGTCCCGTTTCTATGGGTTTGAAACGACGCGGATTCAGGTTCATCAAACTTTCTAATCCATCTAATCGATGAATGCGGGAGAGTTCCTAAAAGCGAGCTTCTTATCTCGGTTTTCCAGCTACCCCTCGCAGTTCAAAGCTGTCAGTTCGAGGCGCGAGGGAGGAAACTCCCATTCACGAATTTTCATTTCAAACTAATCTATGTAGTAACTCAATGAAACTTGTATAAACACCCCAAAACACTTTGAACCATCACCTGCGGAGGATCAAAAGCTGGGTTCGGAATTTATCAAGGGTCTAAAAAGCGGCGGAATATCGGGCAATCATTTTAGGTCCGCGATATGATTTTATACGAAAATTTGTTACTCTCTTTTCGTCGATAAATCAGCTGCCTATCTTAACGATTACGTCCGCCTCTATACTTACCCGATGTCTTCCTCCCTATCTCGCTCTTACCATCTTCGAATATCTTTTGCCCGTGAGCTGGTTCCTCCACGCGTGTCGTTTCCCCGGGGAACGCGATATCCCCGTGAGCGTCATCCCCGGAGTACCCGCCGTCCGGCAGATGCCGTCAATTACTCGCGCCAGGAACTCGCCCGAGGATCGTGATCCGACTCACCTTGGGCGTCGACGCGATGTTCCATGAAACTCGTCACTCGCCAGTAGCCAGAGAGCAAGTGACCCGTTCAAGAGATGTCTTTAAAATCTTATCGGATCGGCTGTAACCGATTTAATAGGCGATGGTAAAAAATTTGTCGGACCCCAGGCGGGTGGAGCAGCTGGCGGATAATAAAAGGCAAGTGAAGATCTTCTCTCCCAGCTCCCATGTCGAAGAGGATGCCCGCGGAGACAGGTGCGACTGTGCATCTTATCTACATGCAACTTGAAAGAGTCGATTTTGCTCGCCTCCGGTATCAATCACCAAAATGACAGCTCTCACCAGAGAATTATTTCAAGTACATAACCACACGGTGATATGTTTTTTTTTCGGCACAAGCGCGCACGAGCGAGTTTTTCACGTCTCAAAAATTACCAATACGGTATGGGAAGTTAGGTTGATCCGATTATTGACTGACAATGAGTGAATTGTTGTACGACAAGGGATGATAAAATTTTCGGTGGTACAGCAAAATTGTATGAAGCTCATTGTCCGTGGTAACAATGCTCCGGACAAATTGGAGTAGAATGGTGAACTTGTTAAACTTTGTATTTAATTTTCACCCAATTTAAATTTCATCGAACCTTTATCTCGTACCGAAAATATTTTCAGTCGTCGATACATGACGGGGTATGGAAGTAAATTGGGATCATAACTCAGTTCGGAATTGAGATCAATGAACCACGTCCAGCGTAGGGTAAAGGACGGATATCTATTATTCATTCGAACAAGAACGACCAGCCTACTGCTCAGACGATTTTCACGATACTCTTTGAACCGCGAGTCTGCGGATGAATGCGGTTTGTCTGTATTCGTTCCTACATGGTTTACGCATCGGCTTTCGTGTACCAGTCCTAACGACGTGATGTTAATGGAGGGTTTAGATTCTAAACTTTAGAATGATCGGAACAGACTGTGCAGTGGCGGTCTGGTCCTCGTCGTAAATCGCCTCACGTAAACTGCAATATCAATAAAACATATCGTGACTCGTTTACTTTCTACGCGAACAGGTCCGCATCGTCGAGGACATATTTCCGAGCGAATGTGTATCTCAATACGATAATGTCGCCTCGTGGCGTAGCGCCCGCGGCTGGCCGCCTCCAGCCCCGCGAAGAACCCAACGCTGCGGAATAAAGTGAAAACGTGAAAAATGGAAGAACCTGGCGAGCGAGCGAAGGGACTCGACGCCGAGAGGTACAAGGGACGAACCGGAGGACGGGAAAGCTTTGTGCGGACGTACCGGGAACTCGAACTACAAAATGAGGGCAAGGGTGAACCAAAACCTCGGGGTGGTGCAAGTTTTGTTACAAATATGTATCAAGAGAGTTTCGCTGGACAAAATAGAACGCCCTGGCGATTCGCCAGGTTCGATACGCCCAGAGGGTATCGGGCGTTTTTGAAACATCCCCTGGACCAGGTTCCTGAATTGCAACAGCTAACCCCTGCCGCCGTACACGTAGCGAAGGTATAAACCAGCCAAGATGCCCGGAGGGCAACTCGACCAGCGTTATTGGTTATTTATTGAAAGCGCTCGTTGCAGAGCGATATATTCGTGATAAACATCAATATCTATGCCGTGGTTATCGTCGATCATTTCTAACGGAATCTATTCTATTCCGAGTCAATTTCAGCCTCGCGTGCTTCGCGGAATTCAAAAGTTAACTCGTGGAGGGTATGGAAACATTAACATTGGCCGAATGTGACCACATGAACCGGGTTGTTGAAACTTTTAAACCACGAGTATAGGTAAAAGCTTACGGGTCGACGTGCTGCGGTATGGAACAAGGATTCGCCAGGAGCGGTACAAGAGGTCGATCCATTGTCCAGTGACCCCGTCATCCCCGTTCCGCCGACACCCTTTCCTCGTACCGGATCCCGGTGCTGCCAAAAGGATACGTCCGGAGGCTAGACTAGAGCATCAACAATATTGCAAAACTGAAACACCCTAAAATGATGGATGTATAGAGACATGAACGGGATCAGAGTTCTCTTTGATCCGCGATATAATACACGTGGCAAGGTACGAGAGGAAATCTTTGCTCCGATGTAAAGCACCTGCCTTCAAGATCAGAGAAGAAATTTTGGAAATTGGAAATACTCTAGACGATGCGGAACATTCTCGGAGTGCAATAACGATCGAAGGCTTGAACGTCGTCTATACGTGGTATCGCGCGAGGAGTAGAGCTCCGGGCGGGGACAGGTGCGAGGAAGCGAGTTAACGAGGCGTAATGGTTGGTCACGAAATTCCTTGGCAGCGATCGACCCCGAGGCTATAGTGCTCTGGACTTTGATCCAGGAGATGCTAGCGGACGTCGTGAAATTCTTACGGAAGGTGGAACACAGGTTTTCCTGAAATTGCTCGTACAAGTTCCGATTGCCAAACGGAGAAGAAGCCGGTGCACGTGGGCGGTTGTATGATTTATCACTGGGCCCGGAGAACCAGAGTTACGGTAAGTAAAACACAGGGTGAAGTTTCTGCGACGAGTAGACGTGATGAAGCTACACCCCGAAACAGAAGGAGATAGAGATTAAGTGTGAGGCGGATAGAAAATGTGTCTGGGGAGCAATTCATTACTCCAAAACATCCGTATACCTGTCGCTCCGGCGAACCCGGGCTCCCGGATACCCCTCACTTTTCGAGTTCTTCCTCCTCCACCGGACCAACGAAATAGCACCAATAGCCAAAAACCCTCCGACGGGTCGGATAAGACTCGTGGTTCGAATTCCCATCATACTTGAAACAACTTCTGGCAGGCAGGAAATACCCGTTAAATTTTCACGCGATAGGTATAATCGATTAGGAGAACGTGTCTTATTCCACGGTCATACACGCATACCTCTCTATCCCTCTATACCCGCCCCTATCTCCAATAATCAAAACGCGAAGCACTTTATCTTCCGGCGTTTATGCATTAACCTGTGTCGAGGCTTGAGAACCTTGAAGTTGTGCAACTGCGGGGATCGATGTCCGACCCGTGGTAGACTCTCATTGATTACAACACGTGCCTCTGCTACGAGACGCCCTCTCGGCAATGGTGCACAGCTACAACCTTTATAGCCTTATGCTCACCGTGAGGAAACGCGAACGCGATTACGGTACGCGGGCAAGTATACCGTGCGAATGAGAAAGACGAAGAATGAGCCCGTCCTCGAGATGAGCGGGAGGAGATACTCGAGGAGGTAATTGCATGTGAGCACACGGTTGGCGAAAGGCTTCCGATGCCAATGTCAGTCTGGTGCTTCGAAAATAACCCAATGACGTCTTCATTCTGGATTTCAGTCCACTTTGCGTCCGGAATATTCATTCATTCGCACGGTATCCGGTCCTGATTTGAACGGATCTTCAGGTTTCATAGACCTGGTGATGAGTGTGAAATGCAGATGGAGAATCCCGGCTCCGTCTTAATGTGTGCAGGCATCGTAAGATACGCGAGACAAAAGGTTATAGCGAAAATTCTAATCTTTGAACGCGGGTAAAACTGTGAGATTCTTGATGTGTTTCTCTCGCGAGGCACTCCGCCACCCTTCGAGGCGAGAGAAGTTGATTGCCGAGATTGGAAGTTCCCCATTACCTTGCCTCCGCGATACGTGACGCCGAAGTGATTTCACACACCGGGCTGCATTAGCGCCGCGTCATTTACGCTAATTTCCACCAGTTTATCTTTCATACCCGATTCCCCCCTCGCCATGGCCACGGGTGTTCGCCTATGCACGCTTCGGGATCGCAGGGAGGCTCGGGTATTCATCCGGACATAATAATAATACACGAAGACGATCGAACGAGAACGAGGTGAGTTCAACCAGAGATTGCAGGATCAAAGAGCAACGCGTACCTCAAGGATTTCCAGAGGATCGTTAGCCGCGAAATATCCGACATCCCGCGCTAATTGAGCGATCGAAGAAAATCCCGATATAAATTCCGAATAAAGAATCAATGGACGTGGCAAGTGGTCGAATGCGGAAGGCGCTTGAAACGATCAAACGATGCGAGGCTTGGACTAGAGGCGGAAGGAGGAGTCGAACCCGGGGTCAGCTGATAGGTGACCTTGGGTCGATGAAGCGGCCCTCAGGCAGTTCGTCCCTCTAGCAGTCCCTCTTGGCATCCCACCGGGTCAAGCACCAGTCAGCTTCATGTTATAATCGAAGATAACCGATTAATTTCCTCGCCGTCTGGCAGGCTGGACTATCGTCTAGGCCATGCAAAGGTCAGGAGACATTCGCCGAGGTTCGACGACTCCCGGCGTCAACGACCACTACGTCCAGTTCCTAAGCTAGAATCCTTCCGATTCCCGTGCTCACGATAATTGCGTTCACATGAATAATTAGCTGCAGTTATACTCGGCAATTACGTAAATCGAGGAGCCCTGGCTGAAGCTACTGACAAACTTTGAGATAATTTGAGATCATGATTGTTAAAAATGTTAGTGCAGCGTTCTTTGCCATTTTATAACGTTGTAATTGCGGCGTTGCTCTTTGCCTGAAACTCATGTACAATTTTTTTCTACGTAGCACAACAAACGGCTTGCAAGGATATTCCGTTGCTCCGGATCCTCGGTAATGGATGTTTCGTAGAGACAAACGAATCTCTCACATAACGTATGCCCGCAAGTTTCGCTGTGATATCCTAGACCACTTGTCAGCCGACACCTACGCATTGTCAATAATTACGAAAAGCATGTCTCCAGCTGGCTGCAGACACCCGTCAACGACATGAGTCAGCCCCAAGGTGCTAAAAGCAGAGCACTTTCCCAGGAGTCGGGTCGTTAATCTCGTTCCGGTGCGAAGCACTAATCACACTTTGTCTAAAAGTATCGACCATTGTCGGAAGCCTGTCGCAGGAAGATCGTGGAAATTGATTCAACCGATTAAACGAGGCTTCCTCGAAAACTGGAAGCACACGTCGGAGGTAGCACGCAATTCGATTTTTACCACGGGATCAACGGCAACCGAAGGGGGATAATTTATTCCGAGAAAAGTTGGTCGCCGCCGTCGCAATTACCCGACATCGCCTGCAGCCGCCTACCTACCTACATGGCGCGCGAGTAGCAATATCAATGTGGCGGATATATGCACGTATCATTATCCCCGGCAGGTCTGTGGTTCGCATTTTTTGAGAGAGCATCAAAGCAAAGCTATGGGCACTGCGGCATCGCCGGGATTTGATACCCTCCAATCTTCTTTCATGTGCGCTTAAACATTCTCAAATCTTACACATTCGGATTCTCTACAATCTCAACCCTGAAAATGATGGTGCAGATCACCATTCGGTTTCTTCAGCGAAATTGTCAAAGCAGAGAGATACAGAGAGAAGGCAGATCTGCAAGGCAAAAGAGTCTGCGGAAAGGGGATGAGGCACAGGAATGATCAGCAGAGGCAATAGCTTTCGAGTAAATCCAGTATCTCTCTATAGTTTACCGATGGAACATCGTGCAGCTAGTGCAACAGCGACGAACTTAGGAAAGTTATCCAAAGATATTCAAGAAGAGTTAAACTTTTTCTGTTGCTGTTAAAAGGATCTCAAGAGTACTCAAAGGTTTATACGTTATGGTCGGGACGGTGGGGTGCATAAAATTCACGGACTCGGCCACGATTCGAAACCAAGTTCGACTGAAACGCGCTCTCGATTTTCCATCTACTCATAGATCTCATGTACCTGTATCTCTAGAGTATTTGGAAGCGTATTTTCTTCCCCCAATCTCCATAATGATCAGCCCCATGGCGAACCATGGGCTGCAATCTATACATTATCCTATCTCGATCTTCAGGTACCCATACCTACAACGATCGTGCCGTTTTATGCATTCCTTCCATTACCTGATTTGATTCTACACCCGACGTTAGATAATGCTGCAACGTCGTTTTTACGCCGAGCACCTACCCTCGAGACTTACCAACCCTATTTGCAACAGGGGTTGAAACTTATCTGGCGTAAAAGCCGAGGAAACTCTGGTAAGTCGACTGCATAGTGCATCAAGTATCCACATCGTTATATCCCTAGCGTGAAGAAAATCTCTGATGCGGTGCTTTACTGTCGAGCTATATACCACATTTCAAACATGTTCACGTCAGGTTCATAAAATCTGGATCTGGACGTTATCTAGACCAGGTCCGAGCTGCTTTGTATGCAGAATTCCTAAGTAACCAGGTAGGCGGAGTTCGGTGTAGCCAGTGACGCATATACGCAACTTCAGGCAGAATGGAGTGATCGAAACTAGGAGGATGCCAATGGCAGCGCCAGCACCTAACCGTGATAAATCTTCCTCCCAATTTGGGCGATCGTGACGCACCTGCCAATACGGTCTTGTTTCGTAAACGTTATGCAAATTTGGGGAGTTGTGTGCTCACGTGTGGACCGCGTGTGCCGCGGTATCGGTATGTCACAGTGCGCGAAAATATCGACATATCATCGTATCGAGATTTTTGTCAGCAAAGTTCGCCGCCGACGTTGATACCATTGGCACATCCATCCATCTGGATAAAACCGAACGCATCTCTATGTCTTTCTAAATGATTGTGACATTTTACCCCAGTAAAAAAGTCGGGATTCGGGTTCAAAGCTCGGTCACATGGCGACTGAAAACTGAGCTGAGGATTTAATGAAGCTCATTATGGGTGTGCGAAGTTGTTGGCTTCAATACAATTTCACACGCCGAGTTGACCACGCAGAACGACGTTGTGAGTGACAATTTTATTTCCAGATTAAAGCAGAGAGGAGGAATTTCATTTGTTGTGAAAATTCCGCAGAACTACTGATTGTCATATCTACACGTGAACTTGATATGAAACAATTTTTTTTTTCTACCTCGAAGCTAGTAAAATGTCAACATTTTTGGTCTGACGCGTTGTACCCAATGGCCAGTGAAAAGCTGTTGGAATGAAAATACTTGACGGTACGACGTTTTCCGCTCGGAAAAGCACCAAAGCGAACAATTGCAATGCTCTGCAGTGGCTGAAGTGGAGGATGAAAGGCTGAAGGTGTTCCCCACATCTTCCTCCATTTTCTGGCGAAGGCCTTTGAAATAATTAACAAGCTCAACGGGGGAGAAAGGTCATTGGCCTTTTTACAACTGCACTATGCACCGCGTTTAATCAAGATAAAACAAACGGTTTGTTCCCCAATCGCTTAGTTTCTAATTCAATCAATCGAAGTACCATTCGAAATGAAAATATTCCCTACCATCAAGCACAGGCTTCGATCTCTCAGCTGGGTCCCCCCCAGGAAACCTGGCAAAGGTACTTTCGATGAATGTGAACCGTCCAATACCAAACTTCTTGGTAAAAGAGAAAAAAAAAAGTTTGAACACGCGAACTTTCAGAGATTCCCTTTTTCCCCATCTCCCATTTCCCATTTAGCAATGGAACATCACCTTGAGTGCATCGTGGCGCGTTACATGTGTGCACCTGTCGTTGAACTTTGGTCTTCCGTCTTACTATCTCAATTGGGTAATGACCGAAGGCTGCTTTCAGCCTTGAAGTTTCTCCGAGCTTCTAGCTGGCCCCAAGTTTTACTCCAGACACAGCGCATCGGAGGCATGGAGAAGATTTTACCGATAGTGTATACAGCGGGGGGTACTCCATCTCCAGCGACTATAAAAAAGGAATAAAACCGATGTTGGACTTTGATTGTTTCAGTTGACACTTTACCATTACTATTTTCCTCTATAACGTATAATATATAGGTGGGCTTGCCAACCGTTCACCGCACATGTTCGGTTTCACATATTGCTGGTCGATTGATTTCACCTCAAAGCGGGGAGAAAAATCCGCGAGATTAAAGAAACATGTTCTTTATTTGAAATTTCTCGTAAGACGGGTAACCTGCAGAAAACGGTGTGGGACCTTTGCCCGCTGGAATTCAAAGTTCAAAGGTTGCGGAGTTTTTTCCTGATCTAGATTTACCCCACGCCGTATAAACGATTCCTTTTTCTTCGCGTGTTACCTCTTCTCTTGGTCTCCGGATGGGAACCATAACGGCGGATCTCTTCGACCTATCCATATTTCGGGCTTCTCCACGCGGTGAGACCAGCCTCGGATCACTTTACTTTAGAGGCACGTAGCGCCTGCCGAAAGACTATGGGCCTCGACTCGCTACGTACGCTTGTCACGCTTCGGGTCCAGTTTCCCTCATACCAATTTACCCCATTCTCCTCGTTCTCGGATCCTTTTTTTTCTCCCTCTCTCTCTCAACGTCCCATCGCAAAATAATCCTTCGCGAGTTTACAGCGCTATCACATACCTGGGCGCCTCTTCAAACTTACGACGCTGTCGCGCACGTCTTTGTTCCCCCTTCAAGACTCGTTCGCGGGGACCATCGCTTCCATCAACCTGTGTCCGGTCTCTTGACATGCACACCGCGTGCGGAGCGATTGTAATTAACGGCTGGCCGGAGGCTTCTCTGATGACTGTAGAAATCAGGGCTCATTATCTCTCCAGTCCCGGGGAGAAGTGGTCCCAGAGGAAAATCGTCAGTCAACTGAACTAGAAGTAGGGTGAGACGTTGTGTTAGACGTTATTATGACGCTGGTCACTCGTTCGCGGTTTTTTACTTACACTGGTTGTTAATCCCGGATCTGAAGCACTTAACGCTGACTGAAGTAGAGTGGAGAAACTACGGGGTCGTTCACGTTGTAGAAGCGAGAGATTAGTGAAGGAGAGAAAATAAAAAAGAAAGGTATAGAGAAAAGCAGCCGAGGAAGTAAAGAAAGAAAGGTTGAAGTTCGGTAGGGAGAAACTGAAAAATAAAGGAGCAAAAGTACCAAGCTCCTTCGTCCAACGGTGCTCGACGTTAAGGCTGAAGGATCACTGTTTCGTCGGTTAGCACTTTCCGTAAAAAGAGAAACGCAATAAGCTGCAGAGCGGAAAGAAACTCGGTTTCCTAATCAACCGATCGCCGCCCCAATTCTCACCTCTGTAATTATTAACCCCCTTATTTCCTCCACGTGAAGAAAGTTGGAGCCGAAAAAATGGCGTTATCAAGAAAATGAGGAATCGATCCTTTCCCTCCCCAAAGACCAAATCGCGTAGCCAGTTTCGTGGAAATAACTGGTTTCGACCTAAACTCGTTGGACGGATCCGTTTCCTTTGAAGGACTACTCGGCCGCGGACGTGTAGGTGACAAATCCTCCCTAAAAAAACCGTCACCTTTGAAAAAAGAATCGATTTCTTCGACGGGTTTTATCACCGGCACCCATATTCGTCGGATCGTTTCACGGATCGTGGTTAAAGCAGCCAGGTGGAGTGGAATGGAATTGATAATTAGATAGCATTATCCGGTACAAGCACGGGGTAAAATCCGACAGAAGTCAACTCGACGGATTGTCGCTGAACAAATTGATTGTAGGCCGCAGCGGATTGGCTAATCGTAAATCATGTTTACCTCGGGCATTTACTGGATACCGATGTTTCCATTAGTATACTAGAAAACGAGATTATAGCGACCGATAATGAATCCTCTGCTGATGCCCGGCTGCACACATGCGTGTATTCAGTGTATCGTTCCTTTTGTGCATGCGAAATGTGCCAAGGTACGAGAGTCGTGGAAATTATTGCATCAATAATAATTGCAGCGGGGTGCTTATGCGGGAAAATTCAACATTGTAAAACACACATTATTTCCCGGAGCATTTTGAACCGCGTACCCGACACACGATACGAAACGAAGACAATGGAGTTGCATCCAGTCTCCGGGGCCATGAGAGAAATCATCTCCGCAAACATCACGATTCGATCGAGGCTTGTTTGCACCAGTGCTTTCAGCGCAGACACTCGCGCGTGTGATTCAGCCGAGGGTTACGTGGTGCAGATGTTTGTTTATTGTTCCGATGCTTTTCGTTGATTACAACACTCCTCGTCCCGTTCCGGAGGATCGTCGGAATGGATTTCTGTCTGACATTCGTCACGTAATCTCGCTTGGGGATATTAAAATAGTACGGAGCTTGCACGGAGGTGAAAAAACACTCTCTTGGTGGCCTCGTTGGCCTACTGACCTTCTTCTTTGTCTTGCCCTGAAAAGTAATTTTGGAGGACGCTCAAAGCGGTTCCGTAACAAAACGATGGCAAATTACGGGCGCTGACGGTGAACACAAACTACACACAGCCGTCCGACCAACTAGGGGTGAAGTGGACAAGAATTGGAGTGACGCGACGGAGTACCCTCAGCGAACTCCTCGTCGGTCTCCTCGTAGACCTCCTCCTGGGTGCGTCCACCTTGTCTTAGCGGAGAGAAAACGGCACCTTTCTCCTCATTGTGAGTATAGAGACAAAAAACGTCTCCGTCCGTTTAGTTAATTCCCTTGTGTTCTTGTCCTCGCTAATAACATCGTCATTTATCGCGCAACCCCTTTTTTTCTACATCCCTTCTGGTCCTTGTTTCGCGTGGATTCAACAAACTTTGCCCAAGAGACGTAGGCGCGGACATTTTACCCCAAGTAATCGGTTCGTTACCTCGAGTTAACCAACACGGAACTTCTTGTGCTCCACGACCTTCCGGAATATAGTTCATTTGGTGAGACCCTGTAACAGCCAAATCCAATTGCGGGCTGGTTTAATCGCGGCATTTTCACGCTGTCCATTATTGTGCATACCTCGGGATTAGAGCGATTTAATTACCTATTAAACAGTTTCTCAACGCTTAATCTTCGGCGTCGACACTCGTTCAGCTTGCGAATAGCAATAAATATAGTCTTGTTTCAGTCGCATTACACGAGACCCTTACAACCTCGCCATTTGTCTTCGGTATAAATTAAGATGGGATAGGTACAGAAAGGCTACATGTAGGAATGCCGGGTAGTCGAGGCTGTTCTGTTATAACAGATGACGATCGCGCAACACGGAAGACCCAACAGGTTGTCGACTCGAATGAAGGGGGACAAAGACAGCCAAGGGTCATCAGCATCAACTGCACGCCGCGTTGACCCTCAAGACAATCTTACGCGTTACTTCGGACCTCGGGCATTCGATTAGGCTCTGAAATTGCCTGAGTTTCTTTTTTTATTTACCCATTATTGTAATTAACTACACCGATGATTGAGAGAGCATAGAGTCATTCATCGTGAACGAGATATCGGAAGCATGTTTTCTCCCTTTTGAATGCTCGATAAAGGATCCTCAGACATTTTCGCTCCTCTGTACGTGTGAGTTTTCGGTTGTACAACAAGAGGCGCGATGATTGCCCCAACGTAAACTCGATTTTTCTGATTTTCACCTCAACTTCGGTCTGCATTGTGTCATTAAGGGAACAGGGGTGCCATCGAGGATTCGGTTCTTCGCATAGAGGAAAGTTTTCGCGACTGAAGACAAAGTAGTTTGTTTTCGAAGCAAAGCGCGACGATGCTGAATTTGGTAAGCAAATAGACAGCCGTTGCCTTCGAGTATCGGGATAGAAAGAAAGGATAGAGGGAAGTGGATAGAACGACGGCGGGACGGATGGCCCGACGGCGAAGGTCGCTAAGTAGAATTCTGTTTCGCCGGGCTGTTTATGTAAACGACAGTTCCCGGGAGTCTTGCACGCGCGCTTTTGCTTATATTTCAGCTATTTTCTGCCCATTACCATGGCATTCAGGTGACATATTTTCTCGCCCACATTGCCCCTCAGCCAACTCGACGTCAGACCAGAGCTGCTTTGGTTCGCGGTTTTTTTCAAACCCGCGCGCCTTCCGTACCTCTGGCCACATCAATTTTATCCATTTTTATTCAACCAAGAAATACGAGTTTGAATATTTTATGTTCGACGATTCACGACCGAGCAATCGAGCAAGTATAAATGTCGATTCAATTTTTATTATTTCCTCTAGCCACAGCTAGGCGCTTTATTCTCTTCTTTGTGGTGCCTTTTCAAAGGAACGTTTAGCGTCGGATATTTGCGTCGCTAAACGATTCTAGCACTCAACTATAAACTTCGTTCACATGTGGTACACGGGTGAAATTTTTCGACGCAAAAACGAGACCTCGCGGTTCAACTACTTGAGGAATAAACCTTATTCTCTGTTCTAGTTGCACGAGTCAAAGTCACGCGAAACCGCGTAGGAAAAACACGTCCGGTATACAGGGGCTCGAAGCATGCAATCATGCGGGTATAGTTCAAGCCTCGTTTAATGACGTCTTATGCTTCGTTATTTTCTCGCTCTAATTAGCGACGGTCTCCCGGTATTGGAACACACTAAACATCCCAGCGGGTCGGCTCGTCGCAACGCGAGCCAGGATTGACAGTCAAAGACCTTCTATTTCTGCAGTTACATATATTGAAAATATTGTTCACATCTGGTTTTAAGTAACCCCCTCATCAAACGCAGAGCCGTATCGTTACCGGAGACGGTCATCGGTCACGAGCTCAGCTGCATCACGAATGGATAAGACATATACTCATTCAGAGTCATCGTAGAAATAAAAGGTTTCGTTCAACATTTGTGATAACTTGTTTACAACTTGTACAACTTTTCCACAGTCTACGAGAGTCATATAATTCATGAAGATCCACGTTCTCACACAACTTCTGTCGTACACGAATGGAGGTATAAAAAATCACCGGCGTACGGCAGCAATTAATCATACCGCATGACCATCCTTAATATCCTCGCGCAATATAGCGTTGATTCAAAATTCCGACGCGTGATCAAAGGACGATTAAATATTTACGATTAAGTAGGTAAAGTCCGCAGACGTCGGATTGAACTTGCAGTACCGATCCTTGGAATAATCATGTCATCGTATAAGCGCGTATAGTCGTTGGGGCAGAGGTTGAGGTAAATTCTGACAAGCGCACGCATGTATATTGCTTCATGAATGCTCCGGCAAAGAGGCGTGGGCGAGTCAGGGGAGGTGGGGGGGCGAAGGCTCGCGCATAGTAGCTGGTTCGTGATTACGTTAACGCGGAAGGTACCTACTCTGCGTATATAACCACAGCATCACCGGGGATGGCATGCCCGGAACGTTAGACACATACCCCCACCCACCCGCCCAATCTAAATATATGTATATACATAAATATATATATATATATACACACGTGTATATTTCACTCGGTTGAATTCATGACCCGTGTCCACGAAAGACGTAGGGGGATCGTGGTTAACCGTGCAGGTTGATTACGTCAGAGTCGATACCCAGGTGATACACTCACACGTTGATATCCGGTATAGAATGCGCGGTTCGATGTATAATGTATAACTACACCCCGCGAAAAATATCCGCGCTTCGATTCCCGTCACGATTTGGTTTCCTACAATTGGACGGAATCGGTTCGCGGCGTAAACGCGGAACGACAGCGCAGCGCTCGGACGAAAAAGCCCTGAGGGAGGTTTCAGCCGGAACCTGGAACCTGCGAGGCTACTCCTCGGCGATAGACCAACCGTTACAAAGAGCGGAAAGGGAGGTTAGAGCTGGAACACCGCGTCAAGAGGAGGTAAGGTCACGCTGAGATGGCAGAGTTCTTCCAGTCAGAGAAAGAGAGGGTGAAATACGACCCACAGTTTCCTACGTCATTCCCAGCCAACAGTCGAAGGAGCTTTCTTTTCGGGCACCCGCGCCACCCCCAATCTCCCGATGGCACAATTTCCTCTGCCCCTCCGAACGACCGGACGATATATATGTATATGTATTTCTGTATCTTTGCGAGGGTCTCTCCATTATGTTCTATTTCTATTAGTCGTTTCTTATAGCCGATAGGCGATTCTACCCCGATCCGACGCCTATAACACCTTCGACCGAACCTCCATTGTTACGGGGAAGAGGTGACCTGAACCTGAACTCGAGGAGATTCTTTTCATGTTATTATTGATTTCACAAGTAAGGGTGCCTTGGGGATGATTCTTTAGTCAGTTAAATCGTTCGAATACCGAAACGTCGTGATTATTACTGGAAATTCGTTGAGTCTATACTCTATATTGACGTACGTTTCACACGAGATTGGATTCGAGTCAAAGCGTCAAACGTGATGGAATTCACTCTAGTCAAGGAGTGATCGACACCTCCGATCGTCGTAGGAGATGTTGGGTGAAATTAATTGAGCACTTGAAACTAAACAGTGAGTGGCAGCGGGCGCAACGTACACTGTCACGGGTACATGCATCTAATTACGCGAAATTGCAATGTAATTCAATTAGGTTTCACTTTGCGCAGAATCGGGGGTACCGGACTGCGGCAGATTGAAACGTGGAAATGTATGTATGAATAATAGTCTGCCGCAGCCCAGCCACTCAATTTATAACGCATCAGAAGAAGTAATCTGATTATATCCTGATTTCCAATGATACAGCGAGTGCATAAATATTTCATTCGAGCGGATGAATTATGTAACCAGCGCGCCATAATAGCTTTTTGCAATGAAATTTCATAAAGTATAGTAGCGACCACGCATGATGGCCTTCTGGATTTCCTTATCTCATGAGAAAACTGTGCGGTTTTTTGTCCTCAACTGCAAAATAGAAACCAAGCGAAAATACACAGACCTTCACCGCGGCGAAATGACAGAGGCACATTGGTTTGCGTTATGGGAACTCTTTTCAACGGATACGTCATTCTGCATCACATCCTGTTTCGAGTTTCAGTTGGTATCCAACCGCGTGCTGCACGGCATCGCACCCGTATCCTGCGCGATCTTTAACAATCTCTCACAATCGTTATGTCGCCATTTATAATTGCGACCACCTGCACGCAAATTCACATTGGCTTGTTCTTGTCCTGCAACATCCATATAAATCCGAAAACCGAAGCTCGTCGAAGACGGACTGTCACTGTGTAATATGTCCTCAGTTACTTTTGTTGGATGGATGAATTATCAAAAAACATATCAAGAGTTTGGCCCTTTAGCAGTCGATACAACCGACTTTTTGTCAGATGGTGGGATTGACGAGTCCAGGTTTCAGACCGAAGCATTAAATTATTTCTTGTGTATTTTCCGTAGGCTTGATGAGCTCGAAGCTAACGCCTGAGAGAAACTTTGGATAGGTTGCATCACACATGAAGGCTGACGTCTTCTCGACGGGAATGTTATTAGCAAAACATGATTGGAGTATGCGGTCTACTATGTAGGCTGCAGTGCCGCTAGATGTATTATCTCGAGGGATTATGCCATTACGGAAGGCTGATCGATCAATATGGATATGGATATTCAATATTAGAGGCGTATTAGCATGCGAGGTGTGAGAGACTGCAGCATATCCTAGAGTTGTGGGTACGGCTATTACCTGCTACCAGTAAAGTAGGATGCATATCAAATACCTGAATGTACGAGTACAAGAGCCGAGGCGTGTATTAGACCGCGCTCATGACTTCGTAGAACCCTTTTCAATCTCCTTCGCGAAACACGAACCCGCGGCGCCTCAACTTTCTCAGGAGCAATGCCTTCGGCGTGGCTTTCAATCATCGTCAGTTCACGTCTTTACGACGTGTGACTGACCGGCTGTTCGCCGGGAACGAATGAGGAATGACCGACCTCGACGTCGAGCTTGAATCCGTATTATTATTTTTTCTTCATATTTTTATTATCGACATTTCCCTGCCAGCGGGTCTGTCAGCATTGTTAAAACGGCTATTAGCAATTGGTTCCAGGCGATACTTCAACCGGGTTATTAGCTCGTGCGGGTTGAGTTTCAGGGGTAATAGAACCCAATTAGCGAGACTTTTTCGCCGGTCTGCCTGCACGTACGTAACGTACCTGCTCTACTCTCCAACCTACGTTCAGTCGAGGTTTAATTAGGCTTTGTTGCAACGGTGAAGATTTTTAACCTCGCGGTGGTTCAACGCCATGTACAAGTGGTCCTTAAACCACCGAAAGTCTTAACAGCACCCTAATTTATAGCCTGAGGCCCGTGAGACGTTAGAAATGCATCAGCGAACGTACAGTTTAAATATTATCAGAAAATCAGGAATTGTCTAACGGTCACCGGAAATTAATTCAAGATTATCATAATCATTTTTGATTATTGTGAAATACAGTCAACAAATGGAGGAGCGAATGAAATGGAAACGGTTTTCGTGCCTCGAGTAACTTGATTTAAAAGTAACTTCGCGCTCGCCCGATACCAGCTGCTGTCTCAGGCAATGAAAGCTTTAAATTCCACGGCACGAGGGTAAATTAATTCGATAAATATTTGAAGCCTCGCATTAATCGGGAATTTAGACGCTGGCACCGTGAAATAGCAGGCGTTGCTCGGGCGACAGTGTGGATTGGAGACGCCTGGGTGGGATGCGAGTTGCGAGGGACAGATCCAATTTGTCTCCCTACGCGTTTCCATTTTTTATTCATATATTTATTTTATTTTTTTCACAATATGCGAGCAACATTAAGAGCGGCCGACGCGTTTTAAAATGAACTTCAAAACATTAGAGTAATCCGATAACGCGAGCCGTGCTTCAAAAAACGGTTTATAGGACTCAACCTTCTCTGTTCTTTCTGCTACACTTTTCTCTCACAGTGTTGTGCATTATACTGTGTAAATTCAATTTGGCATTGATTGCACACTCGAGGTAATCGTTGCTGAACCTCGCTCAATTTTTTTTCTGAAAGATTCAGCTTCGTATGATGATTGCAAAAATTTATATTAATCACAGTCCACTTCCAACCTTACACAAGGGCACTCGGGCGCTATTTGATTAATTTCTGTTTTTCTTCTTCTTTACATAATTTGAAAGGATTCATATTACCACATTTGCCACACAATTACCAGGCCCTCCAGCATTCTGCGTTGTACACATATGATGACGGTAATATTCATTCCATTGCCGAGTCGGTGTATAGGTAGACGAATGATTAACAAACTGGGATTCTCTGCGAGTTAGTCAACGATTTGTGACTGCAAGTTAAACAATACTGCAGAGGCGTAACGGGTATACGAGGGGAAGATCCGCGTATTTGCGGTAAACTCTGAGTGGACATGGAAGCACGAACGTCACGACGATGACTATAGGTACTCTGTGCAAAGTGTAACGACAGACAACTACAGTTGGGAAACTGTTATTGATCTCTGGTTAATCCCAATAGTGTATCGTACCAGGTAAAGTAACTATTATTACAGATAACACTGATCAAGCTATTGGTAACAAGGATGCAGGCCAGACAATAGCGGATCGTATCATATATTTAATGGAACAACGGATAACGCTAGACGGAGGATGGAGGTGGTGGCATATAGGTCGTCGGTAGTTTTAGCCAACTAACAATTGCCAAATAGTGCCACCATAACCGAAGGGGGGCGGAATACACAACTGGCGCATTTAGACCGACACGTCGCACAGTGGTTCAGAACTACTCAAAACGCGCGCATAAGGTTGAAACGGTGATATCTCCGGAACTAGACGTGCTACAGGAATATAAAAAAGTGGTAATTAAAGCTATGAGTCCAAGCTTGAATTTGGAACTTTGAGTCAGTTAATATCAGACTTCGTTATAACCTTCCGAATGTGTAATGAAAGTCCGACAATAAATTTAACTTTCATTTTGAATTCAATCAATGAATAATCACATACATTCATGTGTATGTCTTATGAATATGTTGAATGCATATGAGGATGAATAACACTACAATATCTGATTGTTGAAAATGATTGATTCGGAAATTATTATCATTGTAATTATGATTCCGCCCAATTATTATCAACTCTATTAAAAAAAATAGATGTATTTAGTGTGTTTAATAGAGTCCCAATTGATGAAAAGTTGATCGCAGTAGTGAAATAGTTCAACTCTGTTCATCGTTGATTATCAATTAGAACACTACCTGATCATTGCGTTCCACGACAGAAGAGGAAGAAGAAGATAAAGATTGATGATGAACTGAGCGAAGA
Source organism: Euura lappo (assembly GCA_018257835.1). NCBI lineage: Eukaryota > Metazoa > Arthropoda > Insecta > Hymenoptera > Tenthredinidae > Euura > Euura lappo. The sequence continues at coordinate 435,418 of JAEUYN010000309.1, read as the reverse complement.
AGAAGGAGAAGAGTAAGACGAAATCGACAAAAGTTAAACACAGACAAAAATGAAACGCGATAGTAAATATATTTTTTGGTTTTAACATGACATTTGTAAATAGGTTTTTATATATTTCATTTTATTTATTAACTTTTTTTCAAAATTTATATACATATATGCATATGTATATACAGAGTGAATTCCTAAAGTGTAAACAGCCCAAAACCTAGTGCGCATGCGCTTATCTGAAAAAATTGAAAAATTGTCTGGGATACCCAATCGACGGTTGCTATCTCAGCCGACATTCAATTTTTTCAGGTAAGCGCATGCGCACTAGGTTTGGGCTGTTTACACTTTAGGAATTCACTCTGTATATACATATTAGGGTGTCCTGTTTTTTAGTTTTATTTTTTTATTCCACCGGCCACCAGTCATAACTTCAGTAGTTGGTCTGAAACGAACCCACACCAAAGATGAGCTTCGTAGCTCAAGTCTAAGAGGTGCCTCAATCGACATTTTCATTTTTTATTTTAATAAAATTAAAAAATATATATATCACGATCTGAGGGAATGGATAAACATTGAATTTGATAAATTTTTGTGTGTTAGCCATGAATAAAAAGATAGTTGCCTTTTAAATCCAATTTATCATGGAATCGCTAATTAAGCCGTCTAGGAAAGTAATTTGTGGCACTTTTTGGAAATTATTTGCGACGATTTTTTGCGATTGGGCACAGGTTGGAGTACTTCCGAAGTGTCAGAACAACATTGGACACAAGTAGGTACGACTCTATTAAATCACAGTTACAAGCAAGATAGAATGTCTTGGTTTTTCAACCAGCTCAATTTTTTGCAAAAAGCATGAAATAAAATATGATTGTATGTGTTTCGATGTCTTCTTTAGCTGTGATTTTTGTCGGTTCGATATCTTTTTATAAATACCAAGAAAAAAATTAAAAACGTGAAAACGCCACAATTGACAAAAAAAAGGTCGAATAATGGGGCTAGGAGATTGAAACTTTGGCGAAATTTTGTTTTCATGACAATAAACGTTTGCCTAAATTTTTGTGTTGAAAGAAAATAAAAAAAAATTTACGAGCTTTTCAGGCTAAACCCGGTCTGAATAAGCCAAAGGCCTAATAAGAACGTTTTATGCAGAAAGTTGGTCAGCATGAAGCCCAAACTACACATTTAATCCATTCCAAAAAATATGATTGGAGCGTACAGCCGATTATCGATATGGCGCTTTAAAATGAAAAAAATTATTGAGGCACCTCTTAGACATGAGCTACAATGCTCATCTTTGGTGTGGGTTCGTTTCAGACCAACTACCAAAGTTATGACTGGTGGCCGGTGGAATAAAAAAATAAAAATAAAAAACAGGACACCCTAATACATATGCATATATGTATATAAATTTTGAAAAAAGTTAATAAATAAAGTGAAATATATAAAAACCTATTTACAAATGTCATGTTAAAACCAAAAAAATATATTTACTATCGCGTTTCATTTTTGTCTGTGTTTAACTTTTGTCGATTTCGTCTTACTCTTCTCCTTTTTCATCGCTCAGTTCATCATCATCTTCATTTTCTTCTTCCTCTTCTGTCGTGGATCGCAATGATCAGGTAGTGTTCTATTGATAATCAATGATGAACAAAGTTGAACTATTTTCACTACTGCGATCAACTTTTCATCAATTGGGACTTCAAAACCTCAATTAAGTTCGATACGGCAGCTAAAATAGGTAAATATATTATTCAATCAGTTTTTGTAAAATGCGTACGCGCCAATTGCAATAATCGTCTCGTCAAAATGTGCAAGTTTAAGCAGATGAATTTTGTGTCCCTATATTGACTAAGAATAGTACTTTAGTATCCAAAAAGATTCAGAGTGAGAACGGGTGAGAATCAAGAGTTCTACTCGATTTATTTTTTTTCTTTTTTTTTCTTTTTGTACATTAAACCCCTATCTTCAACTGTGCAGAACTCAGCCCAGAATTATCAAATCGGACCGTATAAAAAACGAAAATGGAGGTCAAGATTCATAGAATAACATATAAAAAAACTAAATTGATATGCGAAGAAATGGCGAAGTTATTCGCTTCACAAACCAAGTACAAATTGCGTGTAAAAGTATCCAGAAATTTGACATCACGAAAGGGCAACGGTAGATGACTGTAACATGATGATGCAATTTTTTTCCATCATTCACTTCTAGTTTCTGACTCATTAGAACATCTGTAACAGCTAGGGCAACAAGAAAAAAAAATGAGTAAACTTTTTTTTTCCCCTATTATGCGCGCGTTTTGAGTAGTTCTGAACCACTGTGCGTCGCGTGTGGGCACATTATCTTTGTCGTCCCTTTGACCAGTGCATAGGATATAGCCGTGGTTTCACACGGTAATTGAATAAATGTTCATTAGTATAATTATCACGCATACTAGATACGTGTGCCGTTTGACAAACGACAGCACGCTCGTAATTGTTGGTGGAAAACCGTGGCAGCAGCTGTACGGGACGGAGGAAATCCACTGATATATATATATACACTGAGGAAATCGGCCCATTGGAAAACAATTGCCGTAGAAACTGAAGAGGACAGGGAAACTGTCGCGTTAGTTCCAAGAGGAAGCATTTTCAGCCCTTGAGAGCAGGCACTTTGTTTTCTTACTGGCTGTTTTCCTCGCCGTTTCCATCTTTCTTCGCGTTAAGTTTCTTTCCGTTGCTATACTTTTTTTTTTTTAGCTTTCTCGTCGTTTCTCAGGTTTTTCGGATATCGAGGAGAACCCGAAATTCCTACGATCACAGCCTCCGGGGAATTTACCAGACGGATTTGTGACGCTCGAAAGGTTCGCCCACTTGCCCTCGGTGTCAGCAACAGTTTGCCGTCAACATCGCGACGTCAGTTGCTATCGATGAACCTGAAATAGAATGAAACGGTCAGGCACAAGGGATTTCATCCCGGTCGAGACTCAGCCTCCGAGGTGCCGTCGGACAGGTCGATTTTATCGTCGGAAACGTAAGCTTGAAATAATGAATCGATAAGAAAATCAATAACGCGATCCGTACCACCTATACTATATCGTTTGAGATTCTCTCCGGGCAAACTAACGCGTTCCCTCTTCAATTAATTGAGGTGCGCGCCCGTAATTTTGTTGCAAACAATCCAGTGTCGCTGATATTGCGGTCCAAGTATCCTGAGTGGGGTCGATACGGTACGCATAACTGAATTCCAAGAAGAGGCTTCCCTTGGTCCGGAGTGACGCGGGTAAATGGTTGCCCTGGGTAATGTATTCCAGACCGTACCCGCTCCGTCACCCAAGGAGGAGGATCGGTACTCCGTAAGGGCGGTTCATTTTTTTCGTTACCAGAGGTGGAAGGAATTGGGTATGATATTCATCCCTCTCTGTCATTCAAAATGCTACCATGCGTCTCAGTAATTTGAGAGTGCGCATGCGTGAAAAAAAAATCCTAGGGCGAAAAGTTGTTCCTCCGCGATGTGCGCATGCGTCGTCTTCCCTTTTTCTTGCCTAAAATTAGACATTTTTTCTAGCTGAATAGAGTTGAACAAGTTTACCAGCACCCTACAGTAGGCATGTGACGCTCCCACATCGCCTTGGGGTTTTTTTTTCTTTTTTATATTAAAAAGTTGAAACGACGCAAACAAACTGTGTGGAATGCTTATGCAGCCTGTGTGTCCTTAATAAACAGAATTCCAATTACCGGGGTTTTCCATTGAGCATGCGCGGCGTTTATCGCGCATAGTTCTATGTATATTTAATCGTGGCTGTATGGGGCGAGAACACCGCCTGCAGATGAAGACGGTAAAATTTATCGCTTTGTCTTATGCAATTAGAGTTTAATATCGCTGCTGTAAGAATTAAGGATTTACTACACAATTTTCAGCTAATACATTATGCAATTTATGCAAATTCTCTTATGCGGATGGATCGTGTACCGAATCGAATAGCTGCGGTGCTGAATTGCAATCTCGCTTCATGACTCTCGTAATTCCTCAACAGGCATGATCGGTTATGCAGACAGATACTGTCAACTGCCAAATCTCGAGGTGTCATAATCGATACTCGAAATTAAACGTGACTTAGCTAAATCCAGGTGAAGCAGAATCGTCTTCAAAATTCATTACATACCGAAATAATCTGACGGTCGATCCTAATCAGCGATAATTAAATTAATCTACCATCTTCCAACTACACATAGTTATTCAAACTTCGGTTCAAACTAATCTACCCCGAGTTGCCAAGAATTTCTAGTCAGTTTCCCGAGTCTAACGCGAATAAGAAAAAAACACTCCATCACTCATTAAACATTGAGGCAAATTAGTTGAACGTCGACTCGTCAACTTACATTCGTGATGTACAATTGTCAGTTAACAATGGGTCATGAAATAGTCAGATATAACCATGCGACGCGGTCTTCAATAGTCTAGGAAGTATATTTTCAGCACACGATTGTCATTTCCTCTATAGCTTCTTTGCTATATGCATTAATTCTACTTCCGACTGGTGGCTCGCCGTCAAGTTAGTTCAGCAGTTTTCAAATAAGATCGGGGTTCCCTACTCTAGCGTTCATTATAGTTGAAGAAATTCGCTCGTAAAACTTTATATATTAAATTTTTTATACGATCCTCCTCGTTCCAAGTGCTTCATCTCAACGAGACCAGGTTTTATGGAGTGCGTCGAGTCCGCACTAATTAACGGTACACGACTCAATTACTTTCATACACTGCACGATAAGCTGCAACCGCGTGGTTTACTCGAGCATCTGCTAAAAATATCCTGAACAAGAAGCTGTATTGATTCTACCAGACGATATTTCGAGCATGAAGATGTCAACGATTATAACTTCCAAGGTTGATTTGAGACCGACAGCGAAACGAATTCCGAAAAACTTCGTCGACAGCGACGTTCGCCGAGTAACTATTTACTAATTAGTACTCACCCATGTCCAACATTGTCACACTGTGAGTGAATTAGTTGAGGACAAATGATGAGGAGACGATAGATAACAAAGTATCGATCAATTTCGACGTAGGCACGCGGTGGTGAAACGTGATTTATTTGTAACGAGTGAGCAATTTGTAAAGTCTTATGGCAAAGCGGGATGCGTAGGTACCTGAAGGTAGCAGTTTGGTGGGACCCGGCGACCTCGCGGACATATATTCAAGTTTAGGCGCAAAAGAATGCCGCGTGGTAGATAAAAGTATAAAAAGTTAACGTGCTTGTGCGGTACGTAGATACTTTGAGAACATATTACGGCAGCTTATGAATTTATAAGATACGATGTTCACCCCTTCGGCGTCCTCCCGCAAGATTCTACCCCCGTGCTATCTCACAGGTCGGTATTACATTATTTAGTGTCACTTCCATCGCGCTATGCCGCTCAACCGTAACCCTATCACACGCCCTTCCAGTCCACCATTAATCACCAACTGGAATACCTTTCTTTGCCTGGAACGGAGGAAAGATGTACCGGCATAGAAGAATTTCATAACTTCTTAATTGCACATACCACGAAAGCGGTTCTCATTTACATTTATATATCGCATTCCGATAGCATAGCTTCCGTCTAGCTTACCAGCTTTTACCAATTTCGTTTTTTTAACCTATCTCTATCCTCTTTTTAATACCATTTGCTCGCACTATAGTCGTCCGCCTCCCACGCCAAGCCGTTAAGACCGGAGAGTTTTAACTGGATTTTTGATTCTCCTAGCAAAAGCGCCGACGCTCAGCACGTGACTTCTGATAGTTTAATTACACACTAAAATTTCTAATGTAACCCAACCTGTGGTACTAAATTATTCACTGTCAACTTACGAATGCTTACAAACTTACAATCTTATCAGAAATGTATTCTTCCGGCTGAATTTTGGTCTCCTATCCCACGGATATAGTCACCAGCCTACTACCCTGCATATATAACTTCGTGACACAACTACTTGGGGGTATAGTTCCTTGCGACGAGTCGATGCAGAAGCTCCAGTTTAATTGCCTGTAAGTGCTTCTTACTCACCAGAATCTATACAGAAGTTTTCCCACCAGTTTCTCCCAGCGAATTCGGTGGTCATATTACCAGGACAAACAGCCGAAAGAATTCGCACGAAGAAATCGGTAAAGACGTCCTCAAGGGTAACCGCAATATCGCGCTGAGGGTTCCCAAGGAGAATTGCGAGGTCTTGAGGCATTCGTCCTTGACCTTTGCTCTCAGAATATCGGGTAAGGAGCAGGAGGACGAAATGAAAACCGAGTGACTTGCTCGATAAATCCAGAACTCTTGTTCCGTTGGAAAAATCTTTGCGAGATGTTCACTGAAGCAGGCCTAAAATTTTCCTCATGTCGCTGTAGCGTAATCCTCGACGTCATGTCAGTCGCCAGGTACAGAAGCCAGGACCTCGTCAGTAGGCAGGAGAGACGCCACTCCTAACCAAGGGGCGTCGGCAATCAAGGACCACTGCACGTCTACCAGGGAGCTGTGTTTTTGTCCTTTCCCTGTGTGCGTGGCTCAGGGGGTGGAGGAGATGGAGGAAGGGAAGGATATATCCGTCTGTGAATGTGCTTCCGTGTGTGTCCCCACCTATATCCACAGCTCAGCGAGAGCTCTGATCCGTCGAGGGCTGGTGGTTAGGGTGGTTAAAGTAGGACAGGGGGCGGGATCGAGGCTTGGAACTTGCGAAGGGCTGCTGATGGAGAAACCTCGAGCACACTCCAGCTCGGGGCGTACAACACCCCAGACAATAACATTCCATTTATTAAGACGGGCTTGCTGCTTGCCCCACTGGACATCATTCAAGCGTACATCTAGTGCATCTCGTACCCAGCATGGAACCATCGCTAATATCTTCGAGAGCGTTTTTCAATTTGATTCAATGGTGAACGCTGCTTTGTACTGGGTCGAGGCGTCATCGGAGGTCAAAAAATAGAAAATTCCACGTGTGCCTATTTCAACCCCCATTACAATTGCATGTGGCGTAACCTGTACGTAACTTTCGTATAAGACGTATTCCTGACAAAGATGAGGGATATTATCATGAATTATGTGTTTCAAAGTGGTTACCTATGCTGTGCATGCATAATATGTTAGTTGGGCTTCGGTTGGATCATGGAGCAAAAGCCATTAAATATTTCTTCCAAGCTTTACTGCATTAGCAGCGGGTATGCTCCCACATTATTTACGGGTAAACGCACCGTGGAGTTTGTACAGAAACTATAAGTCCACGAGAAAAAATGTATTCGGTAATAAAGCTCGAGCCATTACGCAGAAACTGTACTGCACTGTCAACGACCACAGGGCGTGTTTTTATACACCCGTCGGTTCTTATGGCTTCACAACTAAATGCGGCAAATGTTGGAAACTGATGCTCATCGTTAGATACTATTTTCCACTATTTCTCCACTGCGTAAACACCGGAGTATCTCAAAGTTTTCTTTCCTTGTTTTGTCGCGTAACATATTTCCACCGCCTCGCAAGGGGTAACGAGAATATACGCGCAGATGGTGTCCCTGGTTCTGAAAAGAACTCAACTGCACCACTGTAAAGACTAACTTCGTGCGATTGAACAAAATTTTAGTTTCAACGTCGTAACGAAGAAATAGCGAATATAGAAGCAAATAAAGTAGATATGGAATGGAAGTAATGGGTAGTGACAGAGGTGAGTGAAGTGACTCCACGGTAGGGCACTTCGCGAGATTACCCTATCCGTACTGGAAATCTTATACTCAGATATTCGTACTAGTATAGTAAATGAGATGAGATTTTTTGTGTCAATTTGAATGGTCCGCGTTTGTAGATTCGTATGTTGTTAGCATTGGTCGAAGAACGCCCCGGGGATCAATTGAATAAATTGTATCGACGGAAATTGTGGTTTTTCCTGAAAGCCTCCCGGTTTCCACTTCCTGAATAACTTACGGTTACAGTTACTTACGACCTGCTGCAATTTCTTTTGAATTAAATATCGCACGTTTCATGAAATAATAAATATAGCGCACAGTTGGCCGTACTTGTCTGTCCGTACATATAACGGGATACAATGGGAGTGCTGCATGCGATGTATATTTGGAGACAATTACGTTGCCAATTTCGTATACCTACCTGTGCAGTATTTAAGATGATTTATTCAGACGGTAGGTACCGTGAATGTATTCTGCAGCCTGTTGCCGAATTTAGCAATGGGCGGTGTAACAAACTCGAAAGCTTAATCACACCCATAAAGGCACAGCTTGACTTCAATGGTAAATTTTGTTACAACCGTGGTTCAGGGGATTTTGGAGGAAACACGGAACATGCCATAGCTAACTCGTGTCTCGCATTTAGGATTACATTAAAATGTGTGGCAGGATGAGTCCTGGACTTAAATTGTCCAAGTACTTTACGACGAGTTGAATGCTAACGAATTCACGCTGTACAACTTTCCGCAACGGCGGGCGTATCGTCGTTTAAAATATCTCAGGGCATTACGCTTATTGAATTCCTTACGAGGTATCTCAGTTCAATTACGGAGCAATCAGCCCTCGCTTAACGACTATGTAATCAGACGGTTTCTCCGGCCCGTACAATGTTCTTCATTGGTTGAATACAATTTCATTCAGACGAAATATATTCTCTTTGACAATTTGAGCGAAATATAATTGAACCAAAATATGAGAAATTTTTTCGTCGGACATCTTCGCCATTATCCAGTTTCCAATTTTCGCGTTGGAAAATATTTAATGGACTTGCGATCAAACGAAACAGCAGCTGTGTAATAAAATCATTTAGGTATAAAAGTGCAATTTACTGAGTGTTGAAACAACTCTCCCCCCACGGGCACGGCGCAATTTGTGTCACAGACATCAAACGAAAACTTTGTAAACTCAATTTCACTTTTGCAAGCTAAGCTTTTTGCACTTCTTCAACACATTCCCCTCGATACGTCTGATTGGCATTCGGCAACTTTGCTGATTTGATATACGTGACACATGCACGAGCTCATAGCCGTTCTCGCCTCGGTTCTCGCCTCGCCTCGAAAATGCATTGCCGCAAATGCGCGGCATACTGTATACACGGAAGCATGCCCAGAGGCTACACGGGTAATAACGTCAACGCAAACTGTGATACAACGTTGATCATTTGATAAGTAAACACGGCGCACCCGCGCTCGTCGCAGTTGTTATAAACGCGGACTACTCTACATTCTTTCATTCCGTCGAATGAAGCGATGCTTGTTCAAAAATGGCAACAGAAAGGCTGATATGATTCCGTATAGACGGTACAAAAGATGGGGTACGCTGCTGAATTCAGGCCAATTGTGCAGTTGAATCTCTCGTCAATTTTCATACTTTCATACCGTCCTCACACAGGCTAAATATTTTGAAAGCTGCGAGGTATACAGAAAGTTACTGCATCCTGCAATGTGAGGGAACAATGCTCACGAGGGAGTTCAGTTTCTGCAATGAAGTAGGTTTCGAATAAGGAAAGATTGGGTATTCAGTACCATCGCCATTCATTTTCTCCCACCTGAACGATACGCCGTTAATTATGAGCACTCTTTTTTAGCGCTCGGAATATATTTAAAAGTTAAATTTGCATTGGCATTCAGATCGGGCTCAACATCTAGCACGAGATGGGGTTATTCAAGGTAAGAGCTTGCGATGTATTATCACACGCTTACCGAGCATTTTCTGATCAAGATATTTACAGGCCTATTTAAAGCACTTTTGCCTAAACAAGGAAGTCAAGTTCGCGTGTTACGTACTGTCAACGGTGACATGTTACATCGAGGGCGTGCTCAAGATCTTGACAGTAGTGCACAAAACTTGTGTAAAAACGTCCGAATAGTCGTAACGAAATGATATTTGATATGTCTTTGCAGCGATTTCGAAAGCTTTTAGTATATAATGACAGAATATTCCGACCACAGTACATATCCTGTTAATTAGTCGATGAAAACAAAAACCGCGATATTAACAAAGACAATTTGCATTTCATTACAGCCGCTATTCCATCTCACGCAATGTTGAAAAAGTTAGATTGCGAAATAATCGTCCGAATTAAAATAATACCGCAAAATATCAAGTCAAGGATGCTGCATAGAAGTCATTAAATTTATTTACTCTACAGAAGTCTTTATAATTCATAGTGATTTACATAAAAGCTGTAAACTACTGCGTTATAAAAACACCCACGCTATTTATGTTATATCTCTTGGCATATTTTATAGGAAACATGTTCAAATAACGCGCCTCCTGCCATAATATTGTCAACGGATCCACTTAGTACACATGCATACATATGTATGTACGTCGTGTGAATGTGAGACAAGTTTAAACACTGTACAACAATGTGAAGTAACCTGAGCTTTGTACTGTGTAATTAGCCTGTAGCAACTCCACTGACTCCACTTAGTTCGTAATTCCTGATATGAGTAACTAGGTTTCACCTGGCAAGCTTAATTATTATGTAATTGATAAAGTCTGATGGATACCATCCCTTGAAACTTTGAACGGATCGTAATTTTTCCATCCCTACATTCTCGCATAATATCAGCCCCGCGGGTTAATCCCCCTCTTCTGGTACTGTAATCATTCGGGCTTTCAGGCTTTCATTACGAACATCCTTCATGTGGCATTCCCCACCAATGATCTTACGCAATAACTGATATAGTTGACGTATAGATACTCGTACATTGGTGCAGAGAGCAGGGACAGTGCACTCGGATGTGGTACCCCATTGACCCACATATCCTCGGTGCTCGCTCAATAACATCCATTTGGCCTTTGCCCATCCCACCGAACCCTCGCCCGCTGATGCAGTGGCGTCTATTAATATTGTCAATCATTTAATGCATCAGTTAGATCCTGGATTACGCCGAATACCATCGATCTTTCAACCTGAATTCACATGAATATAATATACAGGAACGTTACAGTCAAGTTCGCGACGTCAATTAGAGTGCTCGTCCTTAATTGACATATTGGCACTGGAAGCTTCGGTAATGAGGCAGCGCCGATACAAGATTTTTCTCATGATTCAATCTGCTCGAATTCGACAGGGTGGAGGGAGAGAGAAAAACGTACTTGAACGCTTCGGTCTGGCTTTGGAGACGTCACACGACGGCCCAATATATTCGTCGTATAGCCCAAGCGCGTAAAGTCTGTATATTTATAGGTATACATAATTTATTTCGTCTTTCAGTTTGTCAGCCGAAATAAGAGGTGGATAAATTTAGAAGCGCTTAACGTCGTTGACCCAGATGCAGCCATCCGAACTGAATTTATATTCGGTAATATTTAACATTTTTTTATCTCTTCCGCCCCAACTTCCACTTATGAAATATTCTAGAGGACCTTCCTAAGTAGGTACGTCTTCGTGTCTTATAGTTGTCGAATGATTGAATTCGAATTGCCCACTCTTGTCCTGTTCAGAGTTGAACGAGGACATGAAATTATGATAACCATCATCCTGAACTCATCCTAAGAACAATTCGACTGCTTCAGAAAATCTCGTTCTGGCAGTCACGCATCCGATCCCCCCGACTTCCGGTACAGTTCGTACCCGAATAAGGACCATCCAGCGGAGACAAAACGCTAGACGAAAGCGACGACATGAATACATTATTTCCTTACGGGGGTTCGAGGAGGCTTCAATTTCTGTGACATTTGCCGTGCGTCGACACAGCCGAGTCATTAACGCTCGAGTAAATTTAACACGATGCAGGGTAAACAGACAAAGTTCGTTTCCAAAGTCCTCCACTTACTTAGTACCAAACTCTTCCTCGGCGTGCGTGCTGCATGCGTGAGCGACCGGGTGGATACCCGTTTCCCGAGCTTTATTGCCAAGGCAGGGTTTGAATCTTAAGACCATCACCAACACAATGCGATATTCAGTGTCAGCTAAGTACGAAACACCCCACATTCGACAAGTCAAAGTTGCCATGTATCGCTTCGTGGCTGAACTCCGAGAACCAGACGAACTCTGGATTATTGAACTGGAAACAGAACATTCCTTCTATGATTTCGGATCAATCAAGCCCACTACAGAAGGTTGACACAATTTTACTTTATATGCATTAAATTTCGTATAGCGCGTTCATAAATTCTTCTCGTTTGTTCCATGGATAATGACTCGTGACGGCAGAAGTTTGGTCCAGTGAAACAGCGCAGTGGCGGTGCAGTAAATCGTGTCAAATGACTGCGGTTGCAGTGCACAGAACTTTCATGTCATGCCTGAGGAAACTACTGACCACCAGCTGAATAACGGTCCATCGCGTACACGAATCACGCGTAATTATAGAATACACAGTACCTAATTCGATACAGTACAACGTCTCGCCTGCCTACGACGTCTGGATCAGATTAGCTAAGCCGTCCTATGGATGATATTACGCCTCTGACTTTTGAGAAATCTGTCTAATCTTGTGATGCTGCAGCCGGGTTAATCAGGAGCCCAGATTTCAATGTCGGACCACTCGAGACGTCATGAATCCACCAACCAGCAAGCATCAATTTCTCAGTTCTTTGATGATATCTGAGATCAAACTTGATCACGAATAAATGTGCCTCGATCATATGACCTACAGACGGTTTGAAGAATGTCAAGTTGGTCAAAGGATACGAGACTGCTTTGAGAGCATTCGTTGTAAAGAGTCTGCGAATCGTTGTTATAACGATAATTGTCTCGTTTGGTGAAATCTGGAGTGGGTAAATCGTCTACCGATTTTTGTTCGCTTTGAGAAATTCTTATATATGAGAGTAAAAACGTACTTAGTATAGTTTTTTTGCTGGTAGCAATCAGTGCTCAAGGCTCAAAGTGAAAAATAATTTCAGTCAAAGGGGCTCCAATATCGATACGAATATAGAATATAAAAAAAAAAAAAACAAAGGATTCGGGGAGACTGAAAGTAAAATAAATTTGGGGTGAAAGCAAACAGGTAGTAGCAACTGAACGGATACCAATTATCGAGTTAAAGAAAATCACCTGCACACCCATTATATCGATCCTCGTTATATTGCCGAAGTAAACAGGGAAGTGAACCGTCGAAAATAGCTGGCATTACCTCAATTTTAGCAAATTGCAGAGCTGAAGATCACTCGGGCACCAATAAAGTCTTCCAAGAACCGGCGAGGAGTTGATTAAGACGAGCGCATGCACGGGGCAAAATCTTTCAGCTTGGGTGGCGAAGAGTCGGACTGACTGATCGAATGACTCGAACCTGGAGGTATTCAACCGTACTAAAACCACGGCCCTTCATCTCTGACCCCAAGAGAACTCGAGAAAAATCAAATAAAAAATAGTAACTGCTCTCCTTAAGGTAACCTAAATGAAACCAGTTAGTTTAAACCGTACCGACTGGCGCCACCCGTACAAAATGGATGTAAGAAGTTATCCAAGAGAAGGTAAGGGGTCGTGCACGGCTGTTGGCCACACATATGCCACCACCTACTGCAAACTGATATATATGCATGTAGAAACTACCCACGGTATATTCGGAAACTCAAAGATGTGCCAAGCCGTCTGCGATTCACCAGCTCCAGACGGTGTATCGGAGTACCTACAATATCAGTTACACACTGTAACCCCGGGGAATGGGGGTGAATATTTGTTTCTACGATTCCGTATCACTGCACGGATTCAACGCTGCATATGCAACCACATGGATAAACTGCTCGGAGGTAAGCCGCAAATACCAACTGGACATTTCAGTATCTTTGAAAAGAAGGCGGAACCAGTGTCCGGCTGAAATACGCATAGAGACCTTTCATAGACTGCGGCAATAGAGGGTATAGAAAACCACGTGCATAATGGATCGATTTGCGTCACAGAGGCGACTCGGTTCATGGAGCGATAAATCGGTTTGAAAATTGTATTTTTCCGATCGATGGATGCACCGGAGACGTCATCCCCGGTCGTTAAAGTTTATCATGAATCTGTTAAGGTCACGTGCGCGATCCTCCCGTATACTGGAAGTACAATACCACTAAGAGGTGATATTCAGAGAGAATATAAGTCTGGGGTAAAGGCATTACGCTGCTCCTCCAACAACGGACCCGAGGTAGGTGCAGGGAGCCCGTTGTAAATTGCACCGTGGAGAAACTTCTAGCGAACGTGTTTGATATGCAGAACGGCGTAGCCGGTTCTAGCCCACGACGAGAAAATCGGTAATGTTATAGCTAGTTTATTGCCGTGTGGCTGCTCGTTTAAAAACTCGGAACTACCGCGTCCCTGGTGCTGGTGATACATCTCGAAGCACCGGATTCAGCGGAAACGGGACAACCAAAGAATGATCGAAAAGTTACAACGCAGAACCTGCTCCTGGAAACCAATCACGACAAGGAAATAGGAAGAATTCATTTACGCACTTGGGCAGAAACGCTACCTGATTACCCGTGACGTCAGAATTCGTTATTTCAGTGCCATTGCATGTTCGAATACAAAGGAACAACTGAATGTAGAGTGGCCAGAAGTGTGCTTCCGCAGGTGACGCTAGATGGCGGGCTTGTTATACTGGATAACGACGTCACAGCTTGGCGCGCAAAAAAGATAGTTTCGAACGTTACCACACTTTGAATTAACAATTTACAGTACTCAGGCGATATAATGACGTTAACATTGTATTATAGTGATTATTTGTCACCTAAATCATAGTATTTGGAAGATTATTATCCATCACGATGATTTGCTGCATGGCTGAAGTGAAGCTCGGTTCTTGAAGCGATTTAATTGTTCGTAGACAATTCTGATAATATGTTTGGCCAATCGTACAATCATTTTGATCTCTGTTTCAATTCAATTTCATTCGCCCAATACCAACTGGGCAGGATCATTCGATCGGATATTGTGTAATTAATTCAATCACACTTCGCAGTGGCTCAATCGGATCGTACGGGTTTCCTCTGTGACATGTCTGACGATTGAAGCGATCTCCATGAATGGTCGATTCATACGTCGGTGGTCTTTCACGGCGACAACTCGCGGTTCCGATTATTTGAATCGTGATTTTGGGATGTCGATCACGTCGCTGTCAGCTAATTAAAGACGCTTTCGAAGAGCGTGGCTGCTCAAACACAAAAAGATGATTCAACAGACACCTGTGGATCGCAACACTCAAAGTGTGTGTATTTGGGTAAAGATATGAACGCGGACAATACCCTTGTTTACAGCTGTTAGCTCACCCTGTGTACCAGACCAAGAGGAAACATTGCCACAGCTGCATCGGTGACCGGTTATTCATCAATTTACACGTGACGGGATCGGCGCCGATATTGACCAACCAGCAATTATGCCTGAATTATTACAGCTCTGCCCTTCAACGGGACAACAATGGACAACAGTTGGAGTGCGTTTCGATTATTTTTCTCGCTTTTATTACCACCATTCATCAGATATCACCTAGATTATTTACCGGAAAATAATGTGGCAAGGGCCTATTATGGTCGGTGTACGGTATACACCGAGCACGTCTGGTGCGCGTGTTTCATTATCTCGTTAATATCCCAGCTTTCGGAAAACCTGACAAATGTGTTTGCGTTTAATCGTGGGAAGGCGTTGAGACGAAGGGAAAACAGGGCCCTCAGGTTCGGTGGTGTCGGGAAAGAGCTCTATCGCTTTCAAAAATATTATACCCGTGAAAATAAATTCCATCTAATCACTTCTTATGGGAGTAAAATGCAAAGTTGATCACCAGCAGCCCGCGCATTGGTGTGTTTATTAATCGGTTTATCGGTAAGTGAATCACGCGAACGAAAGCCATTTGCTCAGTTTCCGTTTTATTATTAAAAAATTATAAATTCCAGCGATCAATTTCACTCTTTTTGCACTGCGTTACATAGCCGTGATTTATCGAGTAACTTTATGAATAATGGAACAGTTCAGATATGTACACTCTTTAATATTAAATATTAGGTTAATGGACGAGAATGATAGGCGCATGAATGAATAATTTAGCTAAACCTGATACGACGACATGCGCCAAGGGCTCTTTTCTCCTTGGGGGATGTAAACCCTGAGCGCTCCTCCGCTTCTCGTTTTATATGCGTAGAGATTCGATCGACTATATGTTATATATATATATATATATATATATATATATATATATATACACACACTATGTGGGAGAGCTTTGCGTGCGACAGCCTTAGCTGCAAACGACCAGGACAAATATAGACTTGTGAATGAAATTCCACAGATTTGAGAGCTTTCCTCGTACCATATAGCTCCTCGCTCGAGGGCGACCTGCTTGCTTTAGAAATAACCAGGGGAGTCGACCCCGCTAGTTTTCTGCGTTTTCTGCGTTTTCTCCGCATTTCGTATTCTCTTATCCTCGAAGGGTGCTGCGCTTATTTGTTTACGCCAATTTTCTTACGCGTGTGCGGCACTCGCTCCCTGTTTTCGCCTGACGAACAAACATTTGAGTTAAAGAAAACGTGGGGCGTCCACGTTGTTAAAATGCTTCAAAGCGACATGGTAATTGCAAGGTACCTACTCTCCGCCCTGACGTTTGCGTCGCGTTTAAGAGTGCGTAAAAACCGTTCTGGCTCGAGATGTTATCCTGTATAGAACCCGAAGCTCCGAGTCGTAGTGAAAAAGCTCCGGCTACATCCGGGGAAAAGGTCTATTGGATAAAGCCACACGCGTTTTCTACGATCGTCGCAGCGGCATTTGGCACGGGCCCAACGGAATATAGGTGGATAGTTGCTCGACTGTTAACAGGAAATGCCACAAAATTGTAAATACACAAATTACACTGACACATTACGACTTGTAGACTTTTCATTTTTTGCTTTCGTTTTTCTTAACTTTTTTTACTTCTATGTTTCCATTCATTCTTTCTAACTCCTTTTCTCGACAGCAATAAATCGTCGACGGATGTGAATGGCGATTTGTAGAGTCTTTAAATAAGTCCAAATGGATGAAACTTTGCCGCTGGATCCACCGCCCCGACTGACAGGATGCCAAAAAACCAACGCTACAATGTGGAAGAGAGAAAAAAAAAACTATCCTGTTTCAACAATCTTCTTCAACAGACAGAAAATGTATGCATCTGTAATCGAATATAGACGGCAGTATATTAATCACAAGTTACGCTTAGTGGTGATTAATTAGCGTTCATCACATACGAAAAAATGCTTTTAGACTCACCATTTTTCACGTCAAACTTTCATTAGCTAGAAAAATATCGTAACGAATCTGATAGATGAAAAACGAACAATTAGAGAATTGGTGAAACTATTCAACGCCGTTTTTCGTCGTTATCTGAATTCCGGTTACTCCTAGATGAAAAATGACACGCGATAATTTCGAAGCTCGTATACGATTCCCTGCAATAAAAAAAAAGGCTACCAAAGTTTTCCTTTCTTATACAGAATCGATCCTTTAGATGATATATACAGACTGTATAGGTAGGCTATTCGTGAGAAAAAATTCATTCCCAAGTGTATATTCAGTTACCAGTGAAAATTGTGTCAGGGAATAGTACCTCGCGGAGATAAGAGATAAGAGTTGAGCGCAATATTGTGTTTCGATTCACACTTTGCCATACAACTGAAATTTTAGTCGTATCGAAGCAGAACGAAGGCTGGAACTCCCAGGCTCGATCGAGCTCACGCCTGTTAAATGACGTGTTCTAATCTTTAATATTCTCCCGCAATCGGTGTCGAGCCATTTACCACATTTACCAAGCGAAATAAATCACCGGGGTAACGCCTGCCCCCTTCGGCACTAGACACCCTTGATCTGTCTTCTTTCACGATTCCACGTTTTCACATTTTCATTCTCAAACATCACCAGGAGGCTTATAAAAAAAAAAAAAACTCCCCTCTACCAACACCGGCTGGGCGAGCTTGCGATAAGATATACGCGGCCGAGAAGGCGTCGCATGTCCTCTCTACCGTCCTGGAAGTCAGGCTGTGGATTTTTTCTCTGTCTGTTTATTTATAAAACGATTCTTCCGATCACCTATTATGTCTGCTATGGAATTTCACCAGGAAATATTTGCGAATTTATCGCGTCGTTCCATTTATAGCGGTGATGAGTTAATATAGATAATTGTTGCGGCAAAAGAGATCCATTTCACTTCGGTCAGCAACAAATTGAAGATCCGAGGAGATCATGAGAATAGCATCGCATCGTGTAACTTGACCCTATAATATGCAAGCTTTGTGACTCGTGCCCTGGATCTCTGTATTCACCCCCGGTTCGCGGTAACTTTGGCTAGAGAAAACGGGTCACAGCTACTATTTTTGTGAACTGACCTGCGGAGTTGTTAGCCAGTAGAAAATGGCGCATTAAGGTTTGAATGGTGGTTATGCAGCTCCCAAAGACCACTAACGCTAGCGAACTATCGAGATAGCATCCAACAACGCTCAAAGTCGATAATACATTTTCTTTAAACTGAACGCAGATATATAGATCGGTTTTTGGCACCAAGGTAGAGGGTTTTCGAGGGAGCGGGAGGGACTTTGATTTGAGGGAGGGTCGTATAGATTTATAGCTTCGGCCTAAAGCCCGAGGAAAATTGGGCGAGCTAACCTCTTCGAGGGCTTGGCAGTCGCCTTTCCGGAAGCCCCTTAACGGTAGGTATAGTGCAAGTTAAAAAGCGTAAAACTTGATTATTAGGTGAATGGGGTATCACAAAGGGGGTCGGATGTTTCAACCGGATATTTTTCCTCGGTGGAACGAAGGAATTTATTGTAATACGATACGATGATTTCATTGAAAGGGAATCGAGATTTCCCGGAAACGTCGAGGAGCTTCTCGACGGAGTTGTTGCTGCGGCGACGTTTCTGCGAGTCGAGTAGAACTATGCTGAGTCGAGTAACGATAAATTGAATCGATAACATATTTTCCTGTGTCAAACAGGATTGCAAAGTCCCTAGAGAATACCCTGTAATGGCGAATACGGACATAACGGTGACCGCGTTTCAAAAGAACTATATAGCATTTGCGACAATACCGTCAGCACTTCACAACCCCCGATTCGGGTGGTTGGGTCGGTCGCGATTCGTCTACCGATTTCTCTCGCGAGTCGACAAATACGCGAAGCCAACACCCTGGCCACAATGCCGTTGAAAAATGTTCATGACACGGGCCACTGCTCGGCTTTGTGTGTGTCTATCACGCCTACGTGATTGTTTGAACAGATGAGATCCTAAACTTTAATCCGGTTGTGTCGAATCGATTACCGATTCTATACGTCGCCATAGTCCGTACCCCCGAAATCCGCCCTTTCAAAATAGAACTCTCAAAGTTTATCTTCGCCCCTGTACCGCGACCAGCTCAGCTCTATACCTCGCGCTCGAGGAATTGGATTTTTCGCGATGTTTACAAGGAGTGAAATTGAGACCCCTGACGACCTTCGCGAGCTCAAGACTTTTTAATCAAATTTATCGCAAAAAAACGAAATCCTTGCACGAGAGGCTGTCCTAAGTAATCAAGGAAACTCTGCCCTTCATTTTCCGCATCGACAGCTTTTGGGTAAAATACGTTGTCAACAATGTTGGTAAAAAAAATGCAAAAAATTGCAGAATGAAATTTTCTTCTCAATCTGTCAATCCCAATTACTCCAGGGTGAAGGTACTCTTTCCGGTTTAGGCTAACAGGATGTCGACATTCCCCACCTCGAACTTTGATCCGCGTCATGGTACCGCTTCTCATGATGATCTGAGAGAAGCGAAAAATCTGGTGAAACTTTTTTTCTGTTCAACGGTCCGCCATTAACCGTGATCCACCCCTCGTTCCGATGCCATTTAGAATTTCACGTGTGACAGAATTATATGCGGCTTCCGGTGAAGATTAAAAATCTGATTCACCGACGAGTAAATCCCGCGAAACTAATTTGAGGAGAGGACGCCGCGCGGCTGTGCCCGCGTGCTGGTCTCAGGGCTTAACTCTGTCCCCCCCTTATATCCCTGATCCTCGCCTTCTTCCATTCCCGACTTCCATTCCGTGGGTCCTTTACTTTGCTTTATCCTTATTTATCGCGGATTTTCCTACTTCTTTCGGATGCCTCTGGTACACCGTTAGTTCTAAATTAATTGTTGTTTTCATTCTCCCCGCATTCCATTTTTTATTTTTACTCGTTTTTTTTTTTTTGCTTTCATATTTTTCCTTTTTCTGTCACTTGTTTTATCACGCACGTGCGGTAAAGCCCCTTTATCCCGTGGTCTGTTCGTTCAACGGTGAGAGAAATACCAGGATAATTGCATAAGGCGGGGGAAAAACAAAGCTCCGGCTTTAAAGTTGTCAGTATTTATAGAAAGAGTCGACTCATCCGTTTCACGTTTGCATAAAATTAATTCCTACGAATATCCACTACCATTCGGGTAGTTCTTTCGATCATGAGAAAACTGTTCCATAAGGGAGGGAATGGTGCATAATAAAATCGATTTTATTGACATTCAATTGATGGAAACTCCATTTGAAATACCAATAAATGATAAAAATCTGCGAAATAAGGTAAATTCTCTGAAACCCACCCCATTATGGGGGTTGGAAACGGTATTATTCGCCCGTATAAGAAACTTGAACTCACTTTGATCAAATACGTTGTACAAAAAGTCACCCATCCCGCAATTTTCGCCAGCGTGACGTGAGATTGAAAATTTTTTATGCTGAAAGTTCTTTCCACAATTTCAATCATTTTTTTTCCCCCCGACAGACCGTGCAACTTTTCCATGGAGTAGAGTTTCGATACCTTCTTTGAAGGTGTACAAAACATAGTAATTCAAAGATGGGTTAAGAGACCCGAATCGCTTCGATTGAATCGTGACCACGAGCCTGTCGACTATATGATACTTTCTCCAGCGGTTTGGTAAAATGGTTTACGGATTTTGATGTAATAACAGGCACTGGGTATCACGGTCCATTTGAGGGGGAAATATAACACGAACCGGTCAGTGAATTTGAAGTAACGCTTTTCAACCCCAACGAATCAAACGAAAGGGAGTGAATTCGAGAGGTGAACGTTGGGGATGATGGGGATAAAAAGGTGAAGGAAAGTCGGGCAGTGGTGAATTTTAGGGAGAATTTCGAACCTAAGCCAGTCACGCGCGTGTAATCTCCATGCATCACCGACCGACCATGTAAACTTTTCGACTCTCGCATACACCGACCGTTCGAATCCGTTTCTCGGATCCCTCTTCGGTCCCACCCAACCCCCGCACCACCCTCTTTTCTCCCTTTATCCATCCTGCGGGAAACCTTTGGCGAGGCTGGCTCCGGGCCACAAATTATTGAATCCTGATTGGAACGGGCAACGTTCGAACCGGCTAAAATCATCTCCGTGCGAATTCTGGATTATTTTTACCAGCCAAATAGAAAATTACTGAGGTAGTTGCGGGTAGGCGGGTAGGTGGCTGAAGTGCCGTCGTACCCGCGTTTCGCGTCGCCTCTGGGGAGGGACGACCCTTCGTTTTACCCGATTATTTGGAATTTCCGTTTGACGTCCTCTGATATAAAATGGAAATTCAATTTGCAAACGATTTATTTTCTTCGCGCAAACAGAACGAATTATCATCAGAATTATTCGGGAAAACGAAATCGACGTCAAAGAAGGAAGATACCCGAAGTAAAAAGAGCGCCTTTGATCACTCTCTACGCCGATTCGCGGGCCTCTGAAACCTTATCGACAATCTCATCCTACAAGAGGGGAGAAAAAACTGCGCGGTTCACTTTCGCTATTATTCCACAAATTGTGACAATTTTTCGCTTGTACCATGGACGAGGTGATCACAAGATGAATAAATGTGTATCTTGGCAAGTAACATGGTTCGAATTTCATAAGGGTGGGTCGCCCCGCGGCGCAGGAGGCCAGCTGTCGGAAACTCCGGGGGTCGGTGCCTCTGCCTGTCGCGGTATAACCACAGGGCAAGCTGGGATTCTGGCTACCCGGGTGGTTGCAGATGCATTGTGCTTGGATTATGGTGTGAACCTTTGGTTCACTCGTCCAATCGAAACGACGCCTTCAAGTCCATACACACCAAGTTCCTACAATGTTTCCCGACGTAATTCAGCGCGGAATTGGATATCATCGAATCGATAATCCGTCTTTCTAATTGGAAACGGAAACCCGGGATAAAATAGATACGGGGTGAGTAAAAATTAAGGCTGTGGGCGGAAGACACTTGTCAAAATATTTCCTAAACCCTTCTCACGGATCAAATTTCTGGTACTTTGCGTCACAACGCGACCAATCTTCTTCCACCGGATTCCAGAGGACGGAGGACGAGTACCCACTACACTCACCGGTGTACCACCATCCCGCTGAGCCTAACCGAGCGGGTCTCATCTTACGCCGTCTTTCCACACGTACGTACACGCGTTCCCTCTCGGAATGGCACAGCTCTGTATTTCTGGCTGGCTTTATTCCGTTTTTGAAATCATATACCCGCAACGTATTGTGTGGTTTGATACGTCTCTCTCTCATTGTATCCTCAGTT
Source organism: Euura lappo (assembly GCA_018257835.1). NCBI lineage: Eukaryota > Metazoa > Arthropoda > Insecta > Hymenoptera > Tenthredinidae > Euura > Euura lappo. The sequence continues at coordinate 413,004 of JAEUYN010000309.1, read as the reverse complement.
AGAGTACAGGTCGTGGCAGAACTTTGGCGCAATGAGGATGTCGGATATCTTCACTCCTCAGAGTCGTGCGGCGGAATTTAACGGGTCAGTTTTGTTACGGTAACGATCGAAACTGCACCGATCAACGAAGTGTTCGAGTTTCGTTTTACAGCGTACAGCCCCGCGAGTCGTAGAATAACGTGGATTTTACCTACAGTTTAAGTTTGCATCCCATCATGTGAATGCCGCGTTATAGTACCAGTGACGTAAACTAAGCAAAGTAACCAGTTTATGTTCATTTTATTTTCCTACTGAACTTTGCCAGGGCTTCGTAGTAGCTATGTGGCAATGAAAGAGATCGTAAAAAGATCAACCAATAAAGGCGCGTTGCTTCGTTTCCAGAATCCGTCGTCAGATGTTAAGACGCAGTGGCAATGGCAGGCGTTGCAGGGCACGGAAGTAAAAGGTTCACCGGCTTTTCTGCCAGCGCACCCTGAATTTTTGTCGTTTCTTTCTTTTTTTTTACCCATCACGGACAACGACCTGTTTCGATGCAAAAGAAAAACTGACGGCTACACGTATTATCAAACTTTTCGGATGGGGTGAATAATATTTTGCGAAAGATACGTGAATTTTTACTCGGAGTATACACAGCTCCGTGCTGTGGCTGAATTCAATGGTTTCTTTGTCAAACTTGTCCTAATATTTTGGTTTCTTTTACCGTCGGTGGGTATGAGACGTACGAGTTTCCCAAAGACGGAGCGGCAGCTTCCGGTTCCTAAAAGAAACTACCATGCTACGCAATTCGAGACGCTTTTCAGTCTGTGTATAGTTTGTACTTCCTCGCATTCACGCTATTCATACCCTACCAGCACAATTTCTCTCTACAATAAAAAGTTAGAGGTACACGGGTGTTCATCGTAGATGCTTAAACTGCTACATTCTGAGCGCTTAGGTCATTTCGAAAGTTTATTTCAATACTTCATCACCCCATGATCATATTTTGGTTTATTGACGCTTTTCGGAGGGTACTATACACCCTGTGGCTTTATACCCGTTATAACCAAAGATAACCATTCATGCGGTCATCATATATTCCGCTAGAAAAATACTCAGACGCACACCGATTCGAGAAAACTGAAAACAGTCAACTATAAGCGTTCGCAGTGATTGCCGCACTCAAAGTGGCTCGTGATTTCAACAAGTGTGTCCCTTGGCCTCAGCTTTGACAGAGATCCAAATAAACAAGGTTGTTCGAGAGGCGATCAATTACACAAAGTATCGTTCCTCGGCGTAGCCACATTCTCACGCGGTCTGATGCGGAGGATGATCTCGCGGTTGAGTCTCTTCCGCAGAGGTGTGGCCAAGGACAAGGTCTCACACTTCGCGAGAGGAAGAGCGCATTCGGATGGTTAGTGAAAGAGGCGTGCAGACGATGCGTAAGTAAATGAAACAGGACACCGCGGTCGAGTGCCGGAGCAAGTTTGCTTCTCCTTTACCCGGCCCTCGCACCCGGTCAGCACGGCGAGGTTGTTTTCTAGATTCTCTTCAGGTATACGGGGTATCGCTTTCCGGCCGGTTCTCTTTGCCATTCCGGGGTCCGACAAAACCGATTAGATTTTGACTTAGAATCGTACTTTGGGCACGCGCTGGTACCTTAGGACCTCGGTCACGTGCCGCTGGCCATTGCCGAGCCTGAAATTTGGAGACTGAAATGATACCCGCGACCATTTCGGCCACGGATACCGCAAGAAAATTGAGATGTAACGCGTTACTGTCGCTCACAGTCAATAAAAAAAAATTGGGTAAAAGCAGGAAATGCGTCGACTGACCTGGTATGAATTTTTTGAACGTTGTTGTACTCTTTTCGGTGTACGCATGAATACGCGTACATATTCCAGTAACGAGTTTTCAAAACATGTAATGAATACCATGATCGATGAATTGAAAGAGTAATTCGACTGTATGAAAGAGTTGGTACGTAGGAAATAAAAAATAATAATAATCGATCGGTGGTAGTCGACGCGGTGCCTCGCTCTACGACCGGGAGAATTTTAATTGAGTTTGTCGAGGGAATGAATGAAAAAAAATCTGATAATTAATATCCACTGGGTAACTGGTTCGCAGAGGGATCCTTTCACCGAATCATTCTCACTTTCTCTCTTGTCTACCTCGATCTGAAATTACTATTATCGTTGCTCAACCTCAATCGATAACGCTATTTCACTGTCGTATAAGAAATGGTAAGGACGGAATTCAATCCTGCTCAAAGTCAATTTATTTTCCATTTCTTTTTCGTCAATAGACAACAATGATAATCCATTGACCCAACGCTTACGCACTTACGTTGATAGTCTGCTTTCAATGCCATTTCCGAGGCTAGCCTTATTCTATCAAAGGCTCGTTATCTATGAGTGACACACGACACGTGTCAAATATAATGTGAACGAAACTTGGTTTCGTGTTAAGGGAATGCTGAGACTCTCGTTTTTATTCAGTGATGGCAAAATACCGGCCTTATAGGAAGCAATCTCGCGATAAAATATTCCAAAGAGTTATTCGAAAGTTGTTTTTCTTTTTCTTCCCCTTTACCCTCTTTGTGACGCGTGGGAGTAAAGGGACTAAGGAAGGATCTCGATCGCGGTGGGAGATTAAAACCAGCAGATTCGGTGGCTGGGATGATATCTAAACCAAAACGCAACTCGACCCAGTGACTTTCTCGTTAATGTTGGAGTTCGCGACAGTAATTAGCCACTCTTAATGAAACCCATTAGCTAATTAATTCTCATCCGAATGGCCACACTATCCTTAATCACACGTAATAGCTGGAGAATCGGACCACACCCATTCACCAGTTCCGCAAACGTGGCATATCTACGACCTTATGCAAACATGACCACTACCGCAGTCTAGCCGTGACCAAGACGTTGACAAATCACCTCCATTGACATACCACCGGCCCGTAACTCCTTCAAACCCTGTTAAATCAATATTGAATATTATTTCTACGATGAACGGGAGGGTTTGGAACCCTCGTGTGTTGTGGGCACATAGGCATCCTCGTGAACGTACATATCCATGTTCTAGAGCTATTTGAAAGTAAACACGAGTCGGCTATGAGTTATTACTCAAAGTTTGGAAGGGTCGTGCGAGTTGGGTCAACCCGGAGGGTACCGTGTGGAAATGAGTTGAGGATGCGGGGTGTGTTGGCTTCTTCGTTTCTTATCCACAAACTGAACTTGATGCCTGGCGGAGTAAAAGTTTCGACGTTTCTTCAAGCTGTCACGCTTCTCGTAAAACAAGTTTTACACGGTTAAATTACACCCAAACACAACTCTGCTCATCTTCTTAATTGCATCTGGTCGAGCACCCCCCTCCTTCCCGGGTACTTACCAAACTGGATGAATTAAACCCTCGTCCGTCGGAACAAAAGCGATATCGCATCCTCAAAGGTGAAGATTCAGACACCTTGCCCGACGCGGACGGGGTGACAGGGTTCGCAGGTATGTCGTTTTTGCGAGACCAGTCGAACCACTTTGGCAGACCCAAGGACCGAGATTTTTGAAATTATAAAGTAGGCACGGAGCCTTCTTATTCAAATAATCCGAATATATTACCAAGTCAGGTCATGAATATGCGGAGAGTATTTTGGACAGTATTTTTGCACGATACCAGGCCGAGGTAATAGCTTTATAATGAGTGCCCTTCGCGTCCAGTGGAACCCCGTGGGGAATTTTTGGCATCTCCAAAGAATCGGGACAAGATTGTTAATTCTCTTTTACAAGGGTTTCCATATATTTTTTTTTCTCGCCAATCTTCTTCTAAAATATTACGTCCCGTACAAGAAAAAGAAAAAAAAATCTTTACATCCGAAGGTCCGACCGGACGGATAAACTCTTAACAACCGCTGGCTTGTCTCCGAGGGGTTCTGCGGGCCACGGGACTATCGGACCGGGAAATATACAATTCTCTTTACGGTGAGCTGTCCAAAAGCGACAACGAACACGCGAGCCTATCGTATATGCAGTCGGTGGTTGAAGATCATAGCCGGATAAGATGTAGATAGGGGAATGAATTTAGGCAGCGTATATATAAAGCTGGGGAGATTTTGGGGGTGAGCTGGGGGCGCGTCAAACGAGGGGTTGAGTCGTGCGATGGGGGTACGGGGGTTAGTATCGCACGGTATGCATGTAAACAAGTTAGCCAAGCATCTGATTATAGGATATCGAATATTCCAAACGGGTAGAGGGCCGCGCCACTCTCCTCTCTTCATATTCCTGTTAAGGAGGTATCCAAGATGGATACCCTTACCCTGAAGCTCATTCGCCTGCCTATAACACGTGAACCACAACGTTCGAGTGGATAAAACATTTATGAGAGAGCCACAAACCGATAAGACGCCGCTGATGGAAAAGTAACTAGATCCTTAATCAAATGTCTTATTTTTAAACCGCAATCAAACCAACGATCAGACGGGAGCCCGTAGATGTTATCCACCTGTCTGCCACAATTAAAGGAAAACGACAAACCGTTACGATAATTGACATTTATGCATTCGCGATCGGAACGAGGATCCACAGATTCGAAAAATGGAAAGAGATTTGATAAACGTAAGTTGAATGTTACTTGTGTTTCATTGTCAGCCGGACATTTAGCCTATTTTTACACTACATGTTTATTGGGTATCGCATTACCTACATGTTTTTACACCTACAAATAGCGCCACTCCTGTGGTCCTTGCGTGATTCTCTGAGCAGAGTGACGTCTTCTGTGAGAAAGAACGGAGGGTTGGGTTACCCCTGGAATCTATGTCTGAGATCAGAGTATACGTGGTGAATACAGACAATGTCACTACAATGCGGGTCTAAAGAAAGAGGGAAAGTGAAAAAAAGACTAGCGTCTTCCGCGGTTAAATTCTTATGATGATTCGGTGGACAATTAAGAAAGTTTATATGTCCGTTTTATGTGCGATTAGAGGCACGTGGCTCTCCGCAGTGACCATCAAATTTTATCCGACATTGCGTCACGGCGTGGCCGCGTGGGCGAGCTTCTCGTCTTTTGCCTTGGCATTATTAACGTTGGACTCAATTGCGCGCAGATGACGGTAAAGAAAACAGTATTCTTAACGAGTCCTCGTTTACTTAGCTACACTCCGAAAAGCCACTAAGTCCACGGTGAACCGGAGGGTGAACTAAATTTAGGACAAAATTGAGATCGCTTTCGCAGACACGGACTTAACAAAATAAGATCAGACGTTTCCCGCTGGTAATTGACTTTCTCGGAAACTGTTTCTATTTTTCATGGGAGCACGTGATTAATCATTGAACTCTCCAATAATTGTTCTCTTATCCGTAGATAAGATTTTCTCGATGATTTTTTCTCTATCGTAACCGCAAAAATCAGCTTGATCATTTATTCCTGGGTCGTGGCAGCCGCTCGAATGTCCAGATTCAATATTTTATCCGCGGCGTATCGCAGCCGCGGGGCAATGGAATACGTGATTTCATTCGATATGAGAGAGGTAGGAATTATTCCCCTAACCCATCTCATCGACCGCGCCGATACCGTTTCGCCCTTTCTATTTCGCTCACTCCCCAACTCCGCGCCCTATCTATTTACTATCTCTCCAATTTGTAGCCCCGGACAATTCGCAGCACTGGGACCAGATCTTATAACAGTGGAAAGAAACCCTGAAAGGATAGCTCGATCAGTATTCGAGAGAAGCGAACCCGCCGATGTTACAAAGGACGGTAAGGCCCAGGCTTATCGATTCCGAACCCTCGAAAAGATTATTTTAGCAATTTTCTTAAGCACAAAGCAAACCCATTAATTCCCTCGCGACGCTTCGATGCTGAGCCACCGTCTCAAGGTATTCGAATACGAAGGAGGACGCCGTCGCCTTCGCTCCCAAAGCACGTGCGGTAAATATCACTCTAACCCCAGGCATCCGTCAAAGAATAAACCCTTCCAAACAAGCCGCCTTGTTTTAAGTAAACTCGGCCTCTTAAGTCAGCCTTAACCCGCTTCGTTAAGACCACACTGATTCTTCTTCGTTGAATACAGTCGTATAAGAGAGAATTGAAACCCGTATCGCTGACTGGTGATTTGTTACCCCGAATGCGGATGAATTCAGTGACGTAATCGATAGCCTCTGTATCCCTGCTTCAGGATTATGTATCGCTTAAATCGGTGGGATACAGGTCGTACTCAGGATGTAATTCATTCTGAAGGTGGCAAGAATTTATAGGAATTTCGAGAACTGATCGATCAACCCTAAATATTACAAATCACGGGTTTGATCACGCCCTAATCTGTCACCTGTAGCTGCCAAGCCGGGCGGGATGATCTCCATCAGGTTGAGGATAAGGTCGAGTTTCTCACCTTGCTATCACCGAACCATATCTTCTCAATCGAAGAAAGAACAAAAAAAAACACAGAAAACAACAATCGTTAGCAGTGACAAGCCTCTTCGGTAACAGAAACGGTACACGAGTGATTGATGAATGATTAGCGGCCATAAAAACGGGGTACGAGTTTCACATCATCTTTTCCGAGACCATATTACCAATATCACATCCGGCTTTCCATATTTTTTCGACATTCATCTCGATTGTGAAAACTAGGAGCCTGTAACTCGCTGCATAACGATTTTAAATTGAGTTATCGACTGCATATATCGTTCCGATGTAAACCATGAAGTGGATTTTAAGTATGCAGAGGTGGACCGCTGAGAGCTCTCGAAATATATGGTAGCGTAGGTACTGTGCCATGTAAATTTTGTTATTTCGGTATCTATATTCCATAAATTGAAGGAAAATAACCGCCCACATGAACTACAGGCTGTTTTCATTCACTACTTTGGATTATACCGTGACTTTTTGGAATAGATTGAAACGATTACCAAAAAGTTCACCGCTATACAGTTATAACAGGATTGAGTCGAACGTTACGATGTCGTCGGAGTGAGAAAGGATTCGAATTTTGTAACTCGATCACGCGTCTCTTCCAATATTTCATCGGTTCAAAAGAATTGAAAAGGAGTTTATTTCCGTTTCCCAGAACACCGCGAATCGGTTGCTAACCAACGATACTCCAGCGATCCTGTATCGAATTTCTCGCGTTTCCGATGGTCTCCTGTATTCTATTCAGGTCCATTGAACCCTACCGGGTTTCGGGTACAAGGGAGAACGCAGAATGACATAGGGAAATGAGAGGGCCGAAACTTGACACAGTTTCTCGTACGGTAACCTCCTTGTCAGTATCCGGCTCGCGGCCCAACCGCTAATCCAGCGTTAACCCTCGATATCCCTCGGCATGGTTGACGGCGCGGGGTGCCACCTCGTTACCGTTTATTCGTCGGCAAATGGATATATGAGGTAATGCGTCGTTACTGGCCTCACGTTGGCAGCGCTAGTCGACGGTATTGTGCTCCGTCACGGGTAAATGAAGGGTAAAGAGGGGTCGGTATACGATTGGCGTCGAGGCTAAATTGGATCCGTTGATTCGGGATCAGACCAAGGTACGCGCACAATTTGGACTTCGGTACGTAGGTACACGCTCGATCGCGAACATCAAGCTTCGCGTATTTGCCCAGGTATATAGGTTCCTGCCTGTGTTTACCCCCGTATCCATGTGTCTGCATATAGATTCATAGGACTGTGTATTTTGAAGATGTTGTTTCACATGGCTCACCAAGATGACGACTGCTTTATCGAATCAAGAGAATGAAATTGGAACGTTCATTTCCGGACCACCGACCATGCTGCGACCGTTCAGCATGTCGTCGACTCCAGATCATTAGCGCGTCCTCTCGTGATACGTTTACGAGTATATTTATACGGTACGACCAGAGTTCAGCAAAGTAGCAAATAAGGGTGGAGTTTATAATGCAGCCACGGCACGTTATTGAGTCAGCAATTAAAAATGTTTTCTTTTTTTTTCAGATCCCCGCAGTCGTACTCATTCGGCAACTACATACTGTAACTCGAGTCCTGCAGCAGACCGTGGATTATTTCTAACAGTCGTGATAATGACGATAATAATAATGATACTTTCGCTAATGAAGAAGGGAAGATGTGCAGACTGCATTGCAGCCCGGCTGGCTCGACTTCCCTCAGGCCCGGGGGAGTCGTACGTTACCCCCGGTTCTCGGTGACGCGCCGCTCCGGGTGAAAACCTATACCTCGTACGTACCTCCTTCGGTGGTTCGCAGTCACGCTACCTCTGCCAGCTCTGCAACAAATTCAACCTCCATGCTCACGGTGGATTTAATTCGCACATATACGACTCCTGAGAGCTAGGAGATAACATTGGGTTCGTTTGCACGATGGTGGAACAGTTACTGCTGTGGAAAAAAGTCATGGAGAGACAGAAAGTGCAGTACCTACTTCGACGATCGCGTCTAGATCTCACCGGATTTACATCGGTTATACAATGACGATTAACGCGCGTAGTAGAATCACTACGGTCTAGGCGGCATTGTAATTACTAACGCAGTAGCAACCCTGGTGCCTAGTCAGCCACCTGATCTCGCTGTACACGTGGGTCGGGGGCCAACTTCGATCCAACAGGATGAAGCCTGGGCTAGCAATCATAATCCTGGATTTGGTGTATTGGAACCAGGATGATAATCATAATGATAATCTTCACCCAGCCATTATGCAGATTCTCGTATTACGGACATCCTGATTCAGTATCTGCGGTTGAACGCTATGTTTCACAATCGATCGACGCTCTGGGATGTCAGCTGGCGACTCTATAAATTTGGTTATTGAAACAAGAAATCTCTCTCTCCCTATGCAAATCTATTTATGCTCGCAGTGCTTTTGGCCAAATATTTATCAATTTTTCTACAACCGTCTATCCGCGGTCTTCCATCTGCGGCAGGTACCTACTCTGTGCAGGTACGCCGGAGTGTCTGTCATTCGGTCTGTCATTTTGTGATCAGATTTCCTCTGGTATACCGTCTGGTAAACCAGGTCTCAGAAGCTTTTGCAGCTTGTGAGCTTTCGCTGGGTTGGTAGTTTTTCTAAATCTGAAAAATGTGTGAGTGATACCGCAATTTCCTACGGGACTTACTGAGCCATGTGAAATCCTACCGAAGATTAGGAGGATCTGGGTTCGAGATAAGCGACGATACACTGACGATAAAAAGTAGCTAATCCTCGCGCAAAAATATCTCCACATCCGAAATGCTTTTCAGTGAGAGAAGTTCGGATGATTCTGACGCTTGCTTCATGATTTGTAGTGTCGGTTGGATCCTGATATATCGAGGATAAACAGGCCGAGATGGATGAAAGACTGCGTATCTTTGGGTTGAGCTCGGGGTAACCGACTTCCGCCCAGCGATCGTAAGTTCCGAGTTGAAAAAGCGGCTCGTAAAAAGGTATCTCCTGGGTGCCAGTGGGCAGGTAGACACGGTGTAGAAGAGGGTGCAAGGACGGTAGAAAATCGTATCGGGGTTGTATCCGGTAAGGAAGATACAGTCGGCACTAACCTTTAAATTCTGTGAGTATGAATTTTTAATTCCACGTATTTTACGGCCAACCATTAAAATACAGAGAGGCGGGTTCGCCAGAGAGAAGCCAGGGTGGGTTCGCAGGTGTTACTGGCTCCAGGCGGAGATATCGCCGGGGCTCCAACCTCCGAGAGGTAAGCGATCGCGGGGCACCGAGAACAGACCGGAGGTGATGGTGGAGGTGGAGGAGACGTCCCGAAGGAACCATATTTCCGGGAAGACCGCCGCGCTCTTGACTTCCCGTAGTCTGATTGCGTTAAAATACGCGATTACATGAATTTATCGGTCTGCACGGGACAGATGCTCGCGTGCACGTACCGCCTACTCACATGTACACGTAGGATGCGCTCAGTTCGATCCAGATTTCATTTGGATTTTCAATTAAAATAGATCGCCGGACGGCTTTATACTCGAGGGATTTTTTTAATTCGCTCAGAGTTACCTGGTTCTCGACTTCTTTCGGAGTATAGTTCAACAGCAATTGGCGAGGACTGGGAGACTGAATGAATGCGAAAAAAATCGGGTGGATTTGTAGCCCGAATAAAATACTGTGGGGTCTTGACCCGGGGTAACCGTCCAAGCGAATAAACGACCGTTGGTATTAGGTGCAGAAGCCATCCGATTTACGACTAGTTATAAATCCAAAATATTGGGATCGGTTTTTCCCTCATTCGAGCGATTCTTTTTCGATGAATAAATCACCAGGCGAGCGTTATCCCCGCTTTATTATTTCTTCATCGATCGTCCTTACCTATACAAGATCGTGTGAGTAACGCAGCGGTGAAACCGATTCGAGGTCAGTCTCAGAGTTTTTTCTCCCTATGGATTGAATCGTCCTATGATTTATGCAACGAAGTCGTGTCCAGGTTCCGAAGAGATCTTAATATGAAATATAAAGGGTTCAGAAGCTGAAAGTACTCATACAATATATACGAGAAAATAAGAAGTAGTAGAAGGTCGGGGGGAAAAGACGCAGAGACATGACTCCGCTCTTGGGTAAAATTCGAAGAGAAATGAGCGCACCTTTGTAACGTATACTGCGCCAGACCCAGGAGGCCAAGAAGCAATTTCATGTAATATTACGAAGCTCGGTAAGGATTATGAACCCTGTAGCACCGGTGGTGCGGACAGGGTTCACCAGGAGTGCATCGCCGTCTTATTTCTACAAGTAGGACGTTATCCCCTGGCTCGGTTGGCCCTCCCAGATACCTCTTGCATAGCTTAAGGTGTAATCGTATATCTCGAAGCGCCGGGAACTCGGTCGATCGTAAAACTTAGATGCCTCGTGTAATCCATGCTAATACGCGTTATTTTATATTTTTTCCACGGTGTTCTATACCGCTCCTGCTCCACGAGCTGATAGCTGCAAGAAAGCCAGGAAGACAAGAGGAGGTAGACCGTACTCCCTGGTACAGGGCTTTTATTTACTGCAAACGAAGACACGCGCGTCTGCCTCCACACCGCAGGAGGACGATACCGACGTGATCTGGTGCCTCGTAAACTGCGTAACGAATTCGTAATACGTGGCTTCCGCTCTCAAAAAATAAGGGATAAAAAAATAACATTCCCCTACACCGTCGCGTTGAGTCACGCTCTTGCTTAATACGCGTATGCGATACACCTCCTAACTGAGTTTCGCGTTTCATGCAAAGTGCACCGGCAAGTTACGTCATAGAGACGACGAAATCGTGCAAGGCAACGTGATTAGCACAACGAGGAAAGATTAGACGTGACACGTTCCGGGAAACTTCCCCGTCGAAAATTAGCCCGGAGTTAGCGTCATCTGCAACGATCCTGGCAGACGTGTTTTTTTTCTTCCGTTTTAGTTTTAGTTTTTTTAGTGTGATTTGAATCGAGCGAACAGAAAGAGAATTTTCATTAGTAGTGGAGAACGGAAATGAATTCTGTGGTGCTCATAACGGACGAACACCTTTGCGCAAACTCCATCGGGGGTATTCAGGTGCATACAAGCCCGAGGCTGACTTTGCACGAGCTTCACCTCTGTTCGTATACAGGGTGCCGAGGGGGACGTAAATATAAACAATTCTCGTCTACGGGAACGTGCGCTTCTACCAGGGTAGACTGAAGAGACAAATGGCATGGTAGCCGAGTAATTATATTTACAAGTTTGTTTTACTGCTTAGAGGAGATGGGCTTGAGGAAGTGAAGCTGCGAAAGTTCGCCATCGACGGTAGAAACTGCATAAGTAACCTTGAATTGAAAATTTGTATTCTATTCGAGGACCGTTTGTAATAAGAGAACATCGTATGAAACTTTGTATGAATCTTGAATCAAGAACCGATGAGTCTTTAAAAATGTAGGTTTAATTAGCTTGAAAATTATTGTTAGTCTATGGGACGTAATTTGGCGTAGGTATCGGTGAAAGAGATCGGGGCGAATAACTCGTCGTGATGAATGCATCCACGTGCGGAGATGATCACTGCAGCGTTTGCGAGATGAAAAATATGCCACACTGGTACCCGGGGTACCGGAGTTCTATGGATTTGCGTACGTGAAAAGACTTTGAATTACAGTACCGGAAGTTGGAGTTCCAAGTGACTAAAAGTTTTCCGATAAATTTCGCTCGAGTGTAAAGTTGTTAAAGCAAAAGTGATATATTGCTACTAAAAATACATACCTCAAAAGCAGACGAATGTAACTCTTGAAGCACTTAGTTACTGATACGCGGAAGTACTTGAATACAGAAATCACTGAACACAGACGCTCGCGTTCGTCAACCTACGGTGAAAAAAATCTAATCAAATTAAACGACGTTCCAAACGAAACTTTTTGTAACACCAGCTTGAAAAGTTTCATTCTAAATGCCTGTGTAACGTTCATGAAGTACCTCTTTTCAGACGAGTAAAAAAAAAAAAAATGGTAAAGCTAACGCATGCGCACATCGTGAACGAGCTACTTGAAATGAAAGTGTAATTGTGTAATTGTAATCTAGTATTGAGGGGATTCCGAATTTTCGTCAATTTCAAACTTTGGCTGTCGAAATTATTCCTTGAAATATCAATTAGATCACAGCATTGATCGACGTTTACTGCACAGGGTTGTGCTGTTGTTCCGGATGAATTCCCAACGAGTTGATTAGGATAGCGCTCCACGTATTTCTGCTTAATTTCAGATATGAATCGTCTGATTATACGTAGTTTGCGAGTTTTGTACTAGCCAATAGCAATGCATTGTAACTTTTCTGATTTAGTTTCAAATTGAAGTGCAAATAATTGAGCTGTGGCTTTAAAAACTGAGTCGCATGATCCGGGCTGTTCTTATTTGAAAAATTACTCGAGGTGGAAAGCTGCTTCATGCAAGAACGAACAAGGCTACAGAACGCCTCGTTTATTTAGGACTAAAGCTTTGTTTTTATTTACGCTAACCCTGGTGCTGAGCTTCTTTTCTTTTTTTCAAATTAAAATATGACCCGATTCCAGAAAATGATAACCGCCATTTTCATTATTTTTTAGGGTAAAATATAGGAAAAAATCGCGTTTTTTTTCAGTGTTATTCTGCCTACTCGTCAATTTACCCGAAATACTCCTGTTGCTCGAAATGCTGCAATTATTTTCACCAATTAAAATATCATCGTTATTGACCAACGCGAATGAATCGTGGAAACCATCAATGTAACACCGGATCAAATTTCAACCGTGATAGAACGTTGTATACTATATAGTGACTATATATAGACTTTGAAAACGGTAACGCAGCACACGCTGCCATCCTTGATACCATAATCATTCCACAAAGTTTCCCAATTATTAACAAAAACAAATTATCATCCGCCACTGTGGATATACACGTAGTACGGAAAGTTAATAAGGGATACGTCACATGTACATGGGTGCGACAGCTAGCTGACGGATGGGACCCAGTTGTACTAATACAGGCGCTGCTGTCAATAGAAGTGACGGATCGATACGCGGCGATATCAATGTTACATTGCGGGGACGGAGATTAATTATAAAGGATGCATTACGGCGATAGCACTAGGCAAATATGTATGATGAGGTTCCGGGAACCCCCGCATTCGTACAAAAGCTGCATGTACTTCCGTCAGTTAGATACAAATACCCTTTTGATAGTAGAGCTGCCTGTGACAGACTATCAGCCGATTACGTTACACGTTTCAAGCTTAAATCACCGGACTGAACCAGAGTCGGTTATTGGTTCCTAGGCAAACAGCAAAAGCAAGCTTTCACGTAATTTTGCGTGAAATTTCTGTGCCAGGATATAACCAGGGACACGAATGCACCGTGCGACAGGGTGAAGCACGGTATAATTTATCATAATTTATTCTACAGGAATATCGCCTCGTTTCGTATATATGTATGTACATTGGACCGGGAACCAAAACGATGAAATATTTTAATCCAATAGGAGTAGATTATTTCATTATGAAATATTACACAGCGGAATCGTACTGCACCGGATTTCAGCTTTATGCTCAACAATTAATTTAATCGCTCATTTTGCGCATAAATTTTCAAACTTCCGGTGCTTTTATCCTCCGCGCGTATTATTACAAAAGGTTCTGGACATTCCACAAAACTATCCATACCCTATAGTTTGTTGAAGTAGAAATTCAATCTATATGAATCGCAAAAAAAATATGCTTCTGATATGCGATCGTTGAATCGGGTAGTTCGTACGGTAATTTATGCTCGTCATACGTTGATTATGACCGCGTATGACATCGTCGGAAGATATAGTGTGTACAGAGGCACGTATACGTCTGTCGTGCCCGAATGTCCCTAGATTCAAATTACGTGGTCCTGGTAACAAAGCGTGGGGTTCAGAGAAGGGAAACCACAACGAGGGGTGAAAATGAGTAGATGCAGTTATTACGGACAAAGAGATGAAACAGAGAAAAGCAGGGTGGCGCCGAGTGCGCCGGAAACGTAACGGATATTGCAGTATGAAGTCTACGTGTATCTTTGTTGGCAGTCCTGATTGCAGTATTTGAATTCCCGCTTAATTATGCCCCGCGCATACATCCTCCGGCCACTGCTGCCTGCAGCAGCCGAGGACCCGCTTTGTTGGTTTGGGTTTATCGCCGGGTAACGAGCCCCCCCGTTATTGACACGCCCCCCTAATTTCCCCCTTCTCACGCCTTTCCCTGGGCTTTCGAGACTTGGAACTTGAATTTCATATTTCATTGTCCCCCTCATTACTCCGAATCCTGATCTCGTACAGCGTAACCAAAAGCTGTGGACTCTCGTACACTTTTGTCCCGTTACTCACAAAAATACTAATTGCCAATCAAGCCTGTGACAAGTACCTCTGCAGCTCGCCTACATCAAGAATACGTGACGCGAGTATCAGATGAACGAGAATATGTATGTCCGCAGGTATGTTTCCTCGTACTCGAGACACGCCTAGTAGCTTCCACCGGCTACTATACCCAGGTTGGTAAATTATGGATTCGGATTGTCCGATCTGCCACCGGTTCGCATAGGGGGTACGGTTGTCCTCTGCACGCGACATCGAACTCCAGCACGAACTGCTGCCGGTGAATCATTATCATTACCATCGAGTCGAAACCTCCGCGAGGCTAGTACGTCCCGCTGAGCGATCGCATCAATCTTGCGACCCCGGAGTCTGGGCTGGACCAACTTTTATTGCGTCTTGTTCAACGATCGGACCGAACGTCGCGTGTGGATGCAAATTCGGTTCATTAGTGTGCCGAACGAGAGACGTTATACGAATGTCCCGCGCTGTAGGCGCTGACGGTTAGTCAGATCGACGGGGCACCCGAAGAAGGTAGTCCAATTAAGATCAAGGTCGATCCCTCTTTCTCGCGAATAAAAATAACAATTTTTCTCTTATTCATCCTTTCCTGGACTCGAAGATGTTATATTCTGCAAAAAGATATCAAATTCTATACTAGAACGTCGATTACAAGATCTCGCTAAAACTTTATGGCGGTATGCACTTGAGTGAATTTTTCATCACCTCGTAATGAAATTGAGAATTAAGAAGGATACAGCGAGAACAGCGAGGACCTTTAATAGTTGAGGGTTTAATATAAGGATCCAAGAAGCGAAGACGAAGATGTGGACGAATAAAGAGACGATAGTGCTCCGAAGGAGGAGCGACTGCACGAATATAGAAGTTAAGGTAGAGCTTCGGAATTCAATTAGGCTTAGCCGTAAGTTGATTACCTACCTATTCTCTCGGTGACTGCCTATGTATTTCCAGAGCGACATCTGTAGCGTATTACCTCCAAGCTTTGTTATTTACTCCATATATATACATAAGCTATTTTAATTTAAATGCACCTTATTGTCTGTCGTTGGCGTATTGTCCGCGGGTTGTTCTAAACAGATAGAGCAACAATGATAACAAAGAGGTATTCAACAGCGTAATGGGACCACTCTTCTTTTCTAACTCAACGTCGCGTCCTCTGCTTGCCTCGGCGTTCGCCTTTCTCGGGTAGAGGTACTTACGCCTCTACGAAACCCGGGCTATGTATCGTATACATTATGTACTTTATTACCCTCTAGACTCTTCTTCTTGTGTATATAATGATCCTATCGTCAACACTCTCGCCTGTCATTCGTCGAAGACGAGCGGTACGCATACTTAAGGTCGGTGTGCAAGCATGTGTGGGATGAACTTTTCCCCTTCAGTCCTTTCATCCTAATACTCTCCAAACACATTTTTATTTAGGAAGAAAATTTTCGTTCGGCGATGGTTGTTCAAGAAATTTCTTCCCAAATCGATAAGCCCCGTCAGATAAATATATTATCTTTATTCTCGGTCGGATTAGTCGAATGTTTAACGAATCGTGTTACGACCCGAGACGTGATAAAAGGAATTTTTACACTTCATGCGTGAAAAGTTTGATGGTGTTTACGAGTAATGGAGAATACGTATGCTAATCGTGGACATTCGAGGGCTTAACGTTCGCTCAAAAAGCTGTTCATCGCTTTGGCTACGCGCTACTTATATAACCGAATATTCAAGATTAGTTTCCGTCGAGGCGCGAATATAGAGCCGACGTCGGATACCACTAATTAATTGAATCTGTACGTGGAACCGAACGCACCACGCCGATTGTTTCCGGATTAGACGAAATTAGGTCTCCTCTCGGAATCTAGCGATCAGGGGGGATTGAATTTACAGCCGCAAAGCTGGGTCATAAGATAACGCGTCAAACGTGTACCTCCCTCGCGATTAGCATCCCCAGTACGTTAGAACTGGTTGGTCTATAAAGGATCTACACAGAGACCAGGTACATCGGCAAGTAGATTGAACATAACCGAACGAAGCATCGCCTCCTCGGAAACCCCGACGCTTTGCTGGAACTACTCTGGCAGACAATTGTATTCCCGGGTAATCGCGCATAATTTGTAACCCCCCCTCGCTATGCGGAAATAGTAATTACAGAATCTCCATCAAACCTGCTAACAACGGACTGTAACCCGACGAAACGGTATTACCGCATTTGTGTAAGCGTAAAACAACCGTACGTAACTCGGTAATTGGAATATGTGAAGTTAATAGGGTTTTCAACATAACATGTCCAGTTCACTGTTCTGGGGCTGCTTGATCCGCAGCCCTTTGACACGTCCGCGTGCTCTGGTTCGCACTCGGCCGAGTAGGATCCAATTTCATCAACGATCCTTAATCCTAATTGCGATACTTGTGACGGGTTCGAGATGTACGAGAGGGGACGATTGTTCCGGAGAGGCTGGGGTGGCGGTAGACCTTGGTTCATCACCTTGTCGGCTATCTCTACTCTCTCCTGCGAGAGGGACGCAAGGGTGTGATCGTGAGAACCTATCGAGAACTTCATCTCTTCACGAGGTCCTCCGCGACGTCGAGTTCCCCTCGAATTTGATCTCGAACGTCCATTAGCACCAACACAGGACGGCCTTAAGGCTGTGGGTATCGACTTGCATCCACCCAACCCTGACAAGTTAGATTTTAAAATAAGATTAGGATGGCGCGCGTCCGCAATGAGATCAGAACTTTATTGTACGTACAGAACTTCCTTTTCACCATTCTAACCTCTTTGAGAAATTATCTCTGACGTTGTCAAACTACATAGTCGAGATAATTATTTCCATAACACAGTTTCGGAACTCAACAAGTTTTGTGATGTTTCTTTGATCTTTCCGTTGGCGAACAAGTAAACGTAATTCTGGCTTTCCCAGAGGCAGGTGAAACGTGATATATAGTTGAACCGAGCAATTAAATTTATAATTTACCTTCCACGAATCAATTGAATTCAGTATGAGCATCGAGCCGTGAAGACTTCGTGCTTCCTTGACCTATTTCGACGATACATGAGTGAGCGAAAGAGAGATAATTATTTCAATTGTATCGGTGAGCTATGAACCGAACCTGATTCTTTTTTGGTCTACAGGTTAATTGCTGAGTATTTGATACAGAACACAATATGAAGCCGTTTGTATTTATCTGGACGTTATGCGATTATGCGAACCACCATCTCACCTCGATTTATAACTTCAAGATCAAAAGTTTTGAGCAACGCGATTGAATCCGACGTGAAAGTTTTCACGCATATAATTTTCGGGGATGCCTGATCCATCAAAGTTGATTTCATCTCCACGTGTTACAACTTATGTCAGTTGTAATATTGTTTTCGCAAAATAGAAGAGAAATGTATTATACATCACTGAGACTGCAGGGTGAAGCCCGAACGTCGATTGACGGAGAGAAGGTGCCTCTGATGAGCTCGTCATCGTCTTCATAAATTTACGGGGCATTCAGTAAATAAAATTGCGATAACCATTTGAGCGAAAAGTTTGAATGGCCGTTAACTAAGTAAGGAAAAGAAGAAAGTCGCAAGCAGAATCGTTCTCTCTACCAATCTACCAATCAGCAAGGTCGATTCAGCGCCACTTGTCCGTGATATCCGGCCGATCTGGAAGTCATTAAAAGTATTAGCGAAGGGATGTCAATAAAGATCGGGCAGGAGGTCCCGGGAGAAGTGTAGCGGCAGTAAAGTCCGTAATTACCCACGATTCATGACCGACCCCGGATTGAAGCTAGCCCAGCACAAGTTGCGCTCGCCTCGAATTTGCCGAACCAATGCATCCATCGACTCTTAGCCCCCGTCTACATTTCCACGAAAATTGATAAACCCACGAACTGCTTCTTCAACTGACTTCACTCTGCAATATTTCTTTCAACCTTCGGTTCCAAACTTTTTATTAAACGATTATGTCTGAACGCCGCTGTTTTGAGCTTCTGAGAATGAAAAGAATAACTAGGTATTCTCTAAAAATCACGGCTTCCGGGAGAGGCATTTGTATTCCCTAATTGCCAGTAAAACAATGCTGAATTCTAATCTGTTTCGTTGAGGCTCTGACGAAGAGTTTCCACGGACAATGCGACACCGTGGAATGGTGGAACAGTAGTAGGCCAGCCAAGATATCTCCAGTGCCGTGTAATTACAATGCTTTGGTAAGACAACACTGAGCTAATTAAAATAAGAGCTCCCCAGTTTGCACTCGGTGTGCTATCTCTTTGGAACAACGGTTAACCCCCCAGAGGGTCGAAGACATTGCGGCTTACCCACTTGTGTCAACTCACTTACGGTTGACAGAAGTCCCGTCTCCACGTCTTCGCGTCCTCGCATCTTCTCGTCTTCCCGTATTCTCGTTTTCCAAGCTTCACTGGTTACCGGGTATCGGGTACCGAGTACCAGCTGAACCACGAATCTTTCGTTCCCTTTACTACCCCAGGGTGTAGCCTGACTAAATTTGAGTAGGGTACATCGAGATGTTAAAGTTCAGTTAGCAATGGCATTCCCATCTCATGTTGGTCTGATTATACCAAGAGACACGCATGGATGGGGTTCACATTCTGATAACAGCAGTATATACCGGTGATGTTTGTTCCTCCTAATTCCCCCGCCCATCCAACGGTTATAATGCGTTTCTCTTATGTAAACTCGGATCCAATTAAAGCTACAAGCTAGCGGTTTACGAGCCCGAGATACTGCGGAGAGAATTTTGGAAATGGCAAGCAACCTGGGAGTTCTCATGAAAATCATCCAGTCCTTTCAAGATATACTCTTTGTTTCACAGATAATCTTGACGTCGATGCAAAATCGAAAAGATATTCAGACTGTTGTTGTCACCGGCAGATTGGATCGCGATTGACCTTCAAAGATTTCACGTTGAAGCTCTCAGAACGAAATTCCGACTTACAATCAATTTTACATTCATTGTCAGTCAAAGAGAGGTGATGTTGATGTGCACCGTTGAACACTTATTCGGTTTTTGCAAAGTGCTTTCCTGCAATACTCCATATTTCATACACACCGAATGTATTGATGCGGATGTATGTATGAAAAGAGTATTTTCCCGTTCAAAGGCAGGTACGCTTTCGTCGACGATGCTGAAAATAATTTAGCAAAAAGAAAGCGCCGCTCGCTGCGCACAGGAGTTCGATTTCAGCAGACCAGCAGATTCTAGGTCTCGTTACTTTGATGTTCGTATGATCTGTAAAGGAGCGTAATACATCAATTCACCGGGGTCACTGAACAAACGAGATACAAATTTCATTCACGGTTTCACGAACGCAGAGTCCTGCACGTTGATCGATCTATGGGTCAAAGATGTCAAAGTGGACGAGATAAAAAAACTCTGCAAAATTACGGTTCAAAGTGCACGATAAAATTCATAATCTCATCAGTATCTGCTCACGGAGAAGCTCACGCAGACCTCTGTGCTCTTCTCATGTGACTTTAACCTCTACAAATACCTTGAGAGAGAAATCGTTTGCCATTAGTCAGGATAATTGGTTGATCCGACCTTTCAGGCGGCCTAAAATTTTCTGAGAATGATGTAATGATGTATCCAGAAATTATTTTCTTGTTGTTTTTACAGGTTGTGAAGGATGAGGTGGAATAAGGTGAATTTATCAGTTGGTTACTCAATGTGCCGTCGTTAGAGCGTGTCGCTAGACCTTTTGTCGTTTGATGTTTCGTTTTTGGATTTACCTCCGAGTTCCCGAGCAGAGCCCAGGACAAAGGGGAGCAAATCAAAGACAATTTGATACACGCAAAGCTCGACTAGTGGCACACGGAAAGATTGGGTAAATTCAATTTTCGTACTCTGCAATGCGTACGCGAATGGCGAAAAAATAAAAAAATGTCTCAGACTGCTTGTTGTGTTCGGGTGAAACATTCGAATTTGTGGTTCAATTGTCTCGAAAATTGACCCACAAGTAATTGCGTTTGTCAATCGAAATTTTGTCCCCTTTGAAGAATGTGACTGGCTTTTCCATGAACCGGATTTTAAATCTGATACAATTGAATTTCGTTAACTTCGTGCGCCGTTACCTCCCAATTGATTCAACCTCCCGAATTCTGATACAGCCACTGGAAATCGAATGAATTATTAAAGACGTTCGACGTCATTATGGGAGGCAACAAATAACGTGGATGAATCACAGAATCATGTACTATCAAAGCAATTTAATTAGAGGACCGGTTTTCCCACAAACCACTGCTCTGACCACACTGCAATCCCACCTGAACCAGAAACTAGATGTGATACACTGGCTCATTGCGGTTTTGACAACGTGTACGGCTCATCCATGATGATACTTACAATCTGTAGAGTTCAATGACCAGGATTTCATGCAGAGCATGGTCTCAAGTTTGCATAATCAACTTCGGGTAGTTGATAGAGGTCAACATTCGAACCTCGGAGTCGTAGGTAAGTAGAATTGACCATTGAGGGTGGGAATTAAGACGAGACCTTGGTTCTGCCTGACCGGTAATTTGGCTTATGCTCGCGAAAGCCTGATTAGACGTTCAGCCTTATGTCCATGCAAAAATAGCTACCAGCTTTCTGTATTGAAATTGAAGGCTGGGATCGAGATGATGCTTCCAGCTTTCAGCTCTCAACGGAACCACCAGAAGCCCAAGTGCAAACACAAACAACTTGATTGCCCTCAAAGGTCCCCAACCACTGCTAACCAGTGATTAAGCAGTCCAACCTGCACTTGGTTCGTATCCACGCCACATTGACCAGGGAGAGTGAGAGAGTGGGAGACATGTGGTGCCGGAGGGAACAGGGAAAGATGCAGCTTGAGAGAGGAGCAGCTGTGTGCACTAAGATTATGTTTGGCCTCCATGCAAATTCATGAGGCGATTCTCTGGACGTGCGCTTGTCCAACCATACTGGACGAGGGTTGAGTTCAACCACGTGCCCGTAATTCTATGTGACCGGATCAGTCTAGGTACCTACCCAGCGCAGTCGTAAAGTTGCCAGGATTGGACTCTGAATTCCAATCACTGGAGAGACAGCAACGTTGACACAAGGTTGAATGCCTTTATTTAAACATCACCTCTGAGTGTTTCCACCTTGTCGCAGGGTACACAGAATCATTCCGTCATATTAAATATTAACGTACATCGCTTCGGAGGAAGCCCTCTCAGGACTGTTTTTCCTCTTTTCATTCTTGTTTGTTTATTTGGGAACTGGAATGAGACCGAATATTAGAGCGGCATACGCAATCATACATGCGTCAAGGTGGTCTCAAATATTCATGATAAAAGCATGCCGTGTAATAAGCGCAATGCTGACTCCAATTTTCCCGCTTCGTTAACGCAGATCAAAATCGCCGAGTTTTCAATTTCCTCTACATGCACAACGGAGCGATGTCTTTAATTTTCGCAATCGCGAAACGACACCTTATTTGAATTCAGCTGAAGATGTTCGTGACAACCAACCCCTCCTATATGTATATTTTCTGAATAGAAAACTTTACGACCCTCAATAAGCGAGCCTCGTTCAATTCAAGACCAAACAACACACGGACATTTTTCCTGTCGAAATTGCGGCCAAATGATATTTACTTGATTACAGTAAATATTTACTTGCGATTGGAGAAAAAATTATCAATAATATAACCAGTGAGACAATATTTACTACAATCAAGTTAATATCACTTGATCTCATTGTCAGTGAAATTCGAATAATCTTTTTTCGATCCAATGCAAATTTCTCATAACGTGCTGAACAACAAGGCAGTACGATTCTCGTCACCGGTTTTCACCCAGCCGTTCAACGAATAACGCTGAATTTACTGACAGCGTGAAAAAATGAACGATTTGGAACAGCGAGTTGGAACCGCGAAGTTCCCACAAAGACCGAGCGAAGAATGTGTGGTAATATTGCACCAGGATTTTTTTTCCTCCAATTTCGACGCAGGCTCACGTAACCACATAGAGCCTCGGTGGTCCATTCTATTTTTTGTGCTAGATATGATTCCTAGCTTGCAGTAGGATGGGGCGGAAGACCAGCTGTACATCAGAGTCTGAACTTTGGAGGAACTTGGGCCATAGGTACATCCGCACTCCGCACCCGCCGCCATACCGATCTTGTCAAAGTCCCCCTCTGTTCTTTTGTCGGTTTATAAAAACATCGTTAATTCATCATGGATTAAGCTGTTTCGTTTGGTGAGTTGCCAAAGCAACTGTCGACTACGGACTTTTCGGCGTTTATAACAGCTCCGCTTACGATCGGACGTACAAACCGAATAAATATAAAATAACAAATCCCCGAGTGTATCGCATCGAGCTTGGAAGAAGCCGAATGCATCTGGCTGGGAACTGGAAGTTTGCCAGTCACCGAATCTCTCTCATAGTTCATTACCACAATTGTGATACAGTCAGATATTGAGTCATTAAAATCTATACGGTACAGACCGAACCGCCTCGCTGACGGCGCTGGTTGTCAATAATTCAACCGACAGTAGACGCCTAATCGATATTATGAAATGCCGTTAATTAAATCAATTATCGCTACTGAGTTTGTGCTATTGGTATGCAGGGTGCCCGCTTCCATGTCGAGATAGAGGACGTTTCCGTCGAACGGAAGCGGGTATTACGCCGCGGACCCGATTACATAGAGAGTAACTAGCAATCAGGGAGCTGTCGACTAAGTTGTAGGAGCAACTTACTTCACCTGGCTCGACGCGGCCTGGTTGAACCTTAGCAGAGCCTGTTCAACCCGCATATAACATACACTCACATACGAAACGGAGGCGGAGGAGGTGTAGGTGGAGCCCACATGACCGCAGAACTGGGAGCACTTTCGCGAAAACGCGATCAGATGAAATCTCGTGAAATTTATCGCTCGCCTACTACTTCCTGATAAACGGGGGAACCAATTTGTGAGAGTTCGTACTTAGCTTGGGTAGTACCCGTGAAGTAATAAATTGGTATACTAATTCGGTTGATAATTAAGACGATAAGGCATCGATCGATCTATAGCCTTATAGACAGCCTCGAATCGTTTCGCGTGACGTCGTGATACCGAACATGTAGCTAAGAGAGTTTTCCGAAACGGAGTTGATTTTACACTTTGGAATGGAATCACGTCATGCTCGGTGACTTCGACCAGACGGCAGATAGCTTCGACGTCGCGTCGAACGACCTTTTGATAATCACCGAGGTTCTTGTAAGGTCATTCGTGTCATCCAATTTATACTAGTTACTATTTTATTAACGCTAAGTTTGACATAGGTACAAATGACTGTACCCTTACCCTCACATCGCAGGTTCGAATCGATTAATGGCTTCATTACTCACGTGGCACAATGTTATATGGCATCAGAAGTTTTCGGAAGGTCATAGCGGCGCTCAATTCCCATGACCGAACGATTATTGATGGAATGTTTCTCCGATACGCCAAAGGTCCGCGTAATTTTCTCTTGAGATTTGAATTCTTTTTCTTTTTTTTTCTTTTCTTTTTGGTAAAGTTCGCAACTATATTCCTTACTCCATCGTCCGTGTCAAGCTGGTCGTATGATCAATGGGCAAAGAGATTTCGTATATTACATCTGAACGGGCTGACGTATTATTTTGTATTACGTGTCAGACGTCATTTTTCACTTACATCGTATGAAATTTTCACTGAGAAACGTGACGGCCGTGTTATCGTTAAGATTCCGTCAGCGGACGTATCTTGCAATTCGTTTTATTCCGTTCCGAATCCCCAAAGGCGAGGACGAGGCGATAAGGATGTATTATTCCAGCATTCAAGCTCTCGAGGACTCCGCGTTTATCCCTACCATACTTCCAAGATGTCTCCTGCAGCGTTGAAGAACCCTCGTGATAATGACGCAATCAAGACGCTCTTCATTTTCTCCCAGTCAATATATACGAATGTCAAAGCGTTCCGTGAAGCTATAATCGTTCATAGCCAGACAGAAATTTACACAGAAATTTCTCGAAACACGGTAAGCAAATCTTCTTGGATATTCAAACGAATCCCTCGACCGCATCTAGTGCTGACTGTAAAGTGTTTGGCAGACGTCCCGACGCGTGGTTGTCGCGACGCCTTTGAAGTCGAGGCGGACAGATAGCCTGGACGAAGATATTCGGCGCTTCTTGGAGATCGGTGGACCCACCGGTGAGCCCAAAAGCTTCCTAATCCATATCCAAACGTGCTCGGCTTCAAAGTTAAAGCCTGCCCCGCAAGCTCGTCCTCGTTTCGTCTTAATTCTTCTTGCACACTGCGTCCACCGGAAGCAGCTGTTTCAAGACGCTTTCATTCTTGAATAACCTCAACTATCTTCCACCAATTTTACTAAGGCTCATTTGACTTCGTGACTTTATCGCTTTTCACAGTAGTAACACAGCTACCTGATTTCATAGTTTT
The DNA here is from genome assembly GCA_018257835.1 of Euura lappo. Lineage (NCBI taxonomy): Eukaryota > Metazoa > Arthropoda > Insecta > Hymenoptera > Tenthredinidae > Euura > Euura lappo. The sequence goes on along the minus strand of JAEUYN010000309.1, from coordinate 387,846 downwards.
TCACCTCACCCATTCGCTAAGACTTTTCGGTATCTTATCCACGGAGATCTTATGGTCGTTGACACTACTGCTTTGCGCCGGTCCACACTGATCAGTTTAAGATCTTGGACCTTGATTGTTCTTCGAGGGTTAAGTGGCATCAATAAAATCTCACTCGGCTTGAATCGAGTGACGTTTGTTCGATGGTAGAGACACTAGTCGCAGACGAATTTATCTTTTGCATCGGCAATCGCAATCTGCATGGAACTTGAAAGAATCGGTGTGGAAACGGTATTCGCGGAGAGATTGGGTGTTTTAATGTTTTGATGTAGCGATAAGATTGAGGGTACCGCATTATCTCACTCCATTGGTATCGTACCTGAATACGTTTAGTTAGTATACGCCGTGCTTAATGGGTTTTATACAGTCATTCAACACGAATGAAAAGTTTTAACATCAGAAGTCGGGAACATTTCTTCTGTAACTGCAACTAGCTAATTAAATTTTAGTGCCGTAGATGTTGAAAAAAGGTAATGAAACTCGCCTAACTCTACTAAATATAAAGCGAGCCTTCTCCTATAGTATATTTCAGTGCCTGTTCTGGTCAGAATCACATCATGCAAGGATTTTGTGTTAATATATTCAATGTGTTTGATGTACGTTTGTACGATGATGTTTGGTCGGTGAATTTTTGTTTAATTATCAAGAAGGGAAACGGAGAAAATAGTAGTTCGTAAAATTGAAATGAATAAATTACAAGCCAGCTGTCGCTTTCGCGTCGTTAGAGAACCGTGTAATCCGAAGAACTGCAAAAACAGATTAAATTCCACAGCCATGGAAAAACCGAAGATATGAAGGTATAAAAATAACGGAATTTTTCATTGCGAACCGTGGACCGCCTCCAGTCGTGAAACGAACCCGGCTTACAATCAGCCGTCTCACGCACGCACCCAGGGTGGGCTCCCAGTCGGTAATCACGTTTACGACTGGCCACGATATGAATGACTACGAATAAAAGTAATAAAACCGTAAATCTGAAAGATTTCGCCAAATTTCCTACCTCTGTGGCGGTGGTCATGTGTACCAAGGTTTCCGAACTCTGTAATTTACTTCGAAATTAGGTACTGAACATTTTACGATCTTCCTCTAAATCCTATGATCAGTACGCAGCGATAAGAAGGAGATGAAAATGCTGCCGTTACATTTTTTGTGCGCATACGTCGCGCTATCGACGAACTTTATAAATCTACCGTACGAAAATGTTTCACGGATGTGTCCCATCGAAATATGGAGCGTTATTCACGGTGGGTTATCCATCATTTAGAGGCCCTGTCAAACTCTGTATGCTGTATTGTATTGTACCTCAGCGAGTCGCATAGATAGGTACGTCGAGCTCGCCGTATGAGAAATACATTTATGGATACCACCATACCGACGTCATCAACGGACCATCCAGAGAGAACCCTCTTTCCCATTATATCATACCATCGCAACGCTCGCTCGATATGTCCCTGTATTGTGCCGAAGTGCTTCGGTCCAATTAAATTGAAGATGTGCCAATTATTCAGGCTTTTCGTACGAACAATGGACAAAATTGGTCAGTTTTCACGTCAAGAGTTCCGGATACAACGCACGGGCTGAATGATGATCGTTTAATGATTCGCAACGGACAACATTGCCATCGTCATTACGCTTAGGAATAATTCAGAGTGTAGTTACGTTGTAATTATAAACCTTACCATCGTACCCTTCAAGGATCCAGTATTATACAGGAATGAGGAATTTTTTCATGAAATTAAAATTCTCATACCTGGTCTGCTGGTTGATATTACGACGTGAGATAACCGACGTAGACGTACTTTAATCAACAAGGTAATGCGATCTTGTTATGCGTCTGTACGTATCAGGATACACGAACTGAAGTTTCGAGAATTCACAACAGCTGTGAGTCGTTTGAAGTCTGTTATAATTAACCCGTATGTCTTCCTCGCAAAAATTCCAAACAAACTGTGAGATGAGGGTACAAAGATATCGTGCCAAGTGCTAAAGGGCTTGGCTCAAGATCGATAACTGTACCAATATATCAGTATAACTCTGGCAAACGATGATGTTATTGGGGCACGAGGATACAGCTGATTGTGAGGTTGATGGTTAGCAGGACCGACTATGGCACCATTATTATCGGGAATTTGTTCTATATATATTTATCTTTGATAAAGATATGATAGCCCGGCGTAATAAAATTTCATAGCGTTCGGAATATGAGGTGAAATTTTCAAATTACTCACTTCGTTTTTGGCAGAGGTACCAAATTGAAAAGAATTTGCAACTTTATTGGCCCTATGGGCAACAACTTGCGGGTTGTATTCAGCGAATTTATTGTGGTACGAGTGCATTTGAATTCGGACTCCGCATTGTTGGAAAAAGTTCTGTTACCGAATTTCATAGCGCACTTCTGACATAATGCTACTCTGTGTACTACCTACTCTAGGAATTGCGTACTGGAATTCTGATCAACCAATGAATATTAACGATATCGTAGCGTAGCAACAGCTCGGCTACATTTACATTTTCGAACTATACCTTTTTTCAACGACATCTGCGATTTATTTTTGGATTCTATTGGTCCTCCGGAAATAAAAATAGCTGATACGCATCCAACGTTATCAGGACTATCGATTTCACGGCTCCTCATATTTCGACAAGATGAGCCGAGAAATCTTCAGCCAAGCTTGTGAAACTGTTACAACTATACAGTTAGAAGTTCGCTGATTGATCAGTTGATCAAACTTGGCAAGATTTCGGTTTCTCGTAAGTAAATCCGAGAAGCTGCCACCACGGTAGACGCCATTAGCACGCGCCATGACTTAGTTCAGAGTTTGACATCGTGAGTCCTCGTCACTGATTGCGTTTAATTACAAAGCCTTTGTTGTTTCACCCCGATTGGCAGACGGATACCATTCAGTCCTCGCCAGAGGGCTCTGTCAGGTTGTCTTCCGTAGCTAAATGTAGTACGAGCTATGAGATTTTAGTCGCGAAACTATTTCGCCTTTGACGCATATCGCCACAGAATTTTCTATCCTATAGCTGCACGATTAAATTTATTCATCGCACTTCTGAACCCATTGATTGTATCGAGTTCATCGAACGTGGTCAATGGGTTCGTAACACTATTTCCCAGACGATTGGCTATCAGACGATAGGTGTAGCATTAACTCGATTGTTGTTGTACTGATTGACGAGTGTAGAAGGTACCTGTGAGAATGGTAACAAATGGAAATGGCAATTAGAAATTTACAACCAAGTGGTGATACTCGCTTCTAATCAGAACCGGAGCCCATTACACACCAAGAGTTTTAGAATGGCGTAAGTTTAGTACCATTTCGACTGATAAATCTAGCTAATGCATAGCTATAACATCTACTGTTTACTATTTCTTCGCTGCCAATACAGAGCTCTTGAAAAGCTTTTCCGGAGAACCCACGGTACGTTTACTGCTTAATCAATTTCAAACTGCCGGTTCCGTTGGCAGGAATCGTAAAGTTCTTGAATTTCAATAACATCATCTATGCCATCCTCCACTTACTATACCCATTATATCCATTCGTTCTCGATAAAAGCCAAGCCGACCGACCCTGAGCTAAACTCTGCCCTCCCGAGCTGCGGCTACCAGACGGTCGAGACTCGGACTCCCTCGTTATCCGATTCGACCGAGGAAAATAGAGCAAACAGACATGCTTTCTCGCGGCTATTAAGAGACCGTAAAACGTCCAAATGTGGTATGGAGGTACGACAGGGACAGTAGAGGAAGACGAAAAACGAAAACGAGGAACGACGAGAAGCAACGATCACGCGTACGTGTCGTATTTCGTTACCGCATGCGACCTTTCCGTGCGGCAGCAATCAAATCGGTTCGTTTCATCCTATATCTGACATGAAATGAGGACCATTGTATAAACGTTCAGTCTGGAAATCGTTTCTGATTCCCTGGAGCTGATAATAAGCATTATCAATCATGAGCATATCAGCATTGCCAGAATACGTCATGACCTTTCGCACACCAGTGTCTTGGATATAGGTGCAGCTAGCGAATGCACCATACAAGATGTGGATAAGTCCCTCTTGGGTTACTGCTTGACTCCTTGGCTCCTTGGCTCTTTGGCTGCAGGTTGGGGACAGCAATGCCAACAACGAATGTACACTCGGTGAAGTGGAGTCGACGATACTTGACCTAAAATAATTCGACATCCAAGTAATGTAAAGGTCTATTCAATTTCCTCGAAACGATGTTACCAGTCCAGTGTCCAGTTACCTCCGAAGGGTATAGTGTCGAATTTCAAAGGTGTTCTAATCAGGTTTTCACGGTCACATTAGAATTCTTTCGCTCTATCAAATTGATGCTAGGCTTGGTACTTTGATGCCCGAATAAGCATCACCGAGACGTAGAGATGAGAGAGTGGCTCGAGTTTCAATGGATACTCATCTCGATACATGGTAGCTCGGAGATGGAGACGAGAGTTCATTGGAGCTTGAAACAAACGGCACTTGGAGCGATGCACCGACTTGTATCGGAATTAATTTCGTCGGCATAACCCTAAATTTCGATATCTCTCTCTCGCACCGCGACCTCGTACTCCTTTCTGGCCAGAGGATATCCTGCCGCAGTAATGGCTTCGACTGTACTGGTCCGTCCGGGTAACCATTGTCTGCTCATGTTCACGTTAGCGGTACACGAGCCCTCGCATTAACATAAGCACAGTATCTTGTGCTCTGTCACTCGAAGACACACTATTCTCTTCGTGTGGCAAGACCCGGGGACCGTGGCAGCATGGTACCACGGTTGCACGGGCGCACCATCTGTCCGTCTTGGATGTGTGTGTGGATCCAAGGTTCGTCCCAGGGTGTAGAGAGCGAGCATTGGAAAGACTGAAAATGACTTTAATGATGACGTTGGCCTGCCCGATGTATTCTAAACGCCGACACGCCTCTAAATTAGTGTCTTCGCTCGTTCGTACCTTGTGAACGTCTGGGATTGCGGCGAGTGTCAAGACTCGACGAGCTAAATATAGGCGACGTATGTCTTGCATTGTGCGGGTCTCTGCATAGGAGAAAAAAAAGTAAACTATGTGGCCTTTTTCGCTCGCACTTCGTCGATTGAAGGGGACTGCCGACGAACGATGCCACGCAAAGGGCGCGACGCGATGCCGACGGCTGGGACGTCGCCGAAGTGACACGTGCCGCCAGGCATTCCTCGGACTTGAGTAACTTTTTTCAAGCTCCAAGTTTTCAAGTTTTTCACTGGTGAACTTGGGATGCGTCCATCAACTAGATAATCATTACTTCTGCGTTGTCCGAATCGATAAACTCGGCTGAAATGAAATGCCAATTATTTTAGTAGGTAGTCGGATAATCATTTCTGAGAGGAAGCTTCGACCGTGGATCCAGCTTCAGATTCGACGGTGTATTTTCGCAAGAAATACTTCAATCTGCACGTCATGGTGCACAAGAAGAAGGAGGGTGTGAGTTATCGACATCTGATTCGAGTCAAGATTCTGCCTCGCTCTAGCTTCACTACGAAGTAGTAAACCGGAGGAGAAAAAGATGGGATAGAGTGAGTAAAGGTGAGAAGTGATCTTCCACGTGAACGCGTCACGGTCCGGTCTCAGTCAACACTTCGGCTGGATCGCGATCAAGAAGTCAAAAGTCGAGAACGGTTTTCCTGACTTTTTTTCACTTAAAACTTTTCTGTCTTGAATACTAGCGTGTAGAGGTTCTGAGAAGCGGTGAACCACACGTCGCACATCGCTGCGAATCAAGTACCGACCTCGTGCTTTTGGGAAAACTGTAAAACTTGTTCCAACCTTTGCGAGACCCAGAAATCTCTGATCCTCTTTGCTCTTTGGTGTTTCGTTTTTGTCGTCCTCGCCTCGGTGGCACGGTACATCTCGTGAGTTGTGAGTGGTACTGTGTCTGTTGGAAAGGAAAGGATTGTCAAGAATGTCAGAAAGTTGGCATCGACTGGATGAAACACAATTTTCTGATACTCCCACGGCGTCTTTAACTTTCGAGTGCTGCTTCTGTTGCCGTATACCTCCAAGAGGGGAGACGGGACGGTGTAAACTTGAAAGTTTTCACAAAGTTTCCACTTCGGGAATATCATTTTGAATAAAGGTTCAAGGCGCTCAAAGTCCCACCGCGTACAGCCACCCCTTTTTTACTTTCATACATTTTTTCTAACCCACTACTAACCCACCTCTACTTTTGCCTACATGCCTACCTACCCACCCCGGAGCAAGTCGCTGGTTATTAACGACCAGACTCCACTAACGACTGCCACGCCCATTTTTATAGCCAGCGGGGAAACCCTTCTTCGCGGCGTGTCACGCGGGGCAGAAAGTTATTTATCATTTACTATCATCTTCTCAATCTTTGGTACGCGATAGACCGCCCCACCCCACCCCACCCCACAGCACACCTACAGCTACCGGATAGTTTCATAAGCGCCGGTGCTGGTTCGAGGCCCGGTATGCCACAGGTAGATAAATCATGAGATCATTGTCACTAAACTGAACCAAATACCGTTGAGCGGCCGATCGCCATGCTGGGGCCGCGGCGTTTCGGATTTCATTTCGTCCCCCTTCACCCCAGTAGGATCGTTAATAAATTTGGAGGAGTAGTCGTAGACGGTGGCGGAATCCCAGGCAATATAGAACCGACGTTACGGTTCGCGGATCTCGCAATGATCTCCGCGATCTGAAGGCGAGATAGGAGCTTTGAGCGGACGGGAAACGCGTGCAAACAAAGGGTGAACCCTTAGGGGTCTCGTCTTACCGAGCTGATCGTACACTCGGAGGGCGAAATTCCCCTCTTGTAATAACGGTTGCCGCACGGCGGGTACCGAACGGACAAACGAATTGTCATAACGAGACGATCTGATACCATCTAAATGGCCGTCGAGCGTCGAGAACTCGCTGGCTGGTATGGTCTCCTTGTTATTGACTGCACGGTGGGAGATTAATATATGAAAATTTAAGCACAGATCGAACCAGATTACGCGGACAACCTGCAACCGTGCGTGTCTCTTCCGCCGCAGGCCTGATTGATACAAATGGACCTCGATAATCGCTAATCATTTCCACGATTTATTGGAGTGATTAATTGCGCCTGCTACATGAACGCGTCCTCGTACCAGGGAGATCCAAATCATCATGGAGGAAGGATGGTCACTACTCCTCTGTCTCCTTGGTTACCCAAATTTTGTAATCAAAATTCTTGCATAGTCGGAGTTTTGACGGTGTAATTTGCTATGACCTAACATCAAAGAGTTTCATGCTGTGTTTATTGTAGCAAGGGGTTGCATCCTATCGTCAATTCCATCTCGAGGAAGGAGTCAAAGCCGAGGGACGCCAATCAGACGGGCAGGTGTACCGTTTGTTTAGCCGGTTTTATTCCAAGGTGCCTAAACGCTCCGCGCATCCATTAAACGTAGACAAAAGCAGATGCTATAAGCGGTCGCGAGATCAAATTTGATCGAAATAAGAAATGATAGAGTCGAATAAGAGGCTCAGTGACGGTGCATGTCCTGTTTGATTAGTACCACGCCGATGAACGGGAATCGTACAGGTGTTAGAATCTCGGGTAATTATAATAATTAACCAGTAAATTACGGCATTCTTTTCAATGTAAGACATCAGGGCGCTTTCGGCGGTAGATTTCTGTGTGATTAAAATTAACGGTATGAAATTAGCTCACGGTAATTAAAAAAGTTGAAAAGGCGCCTCATAGGATCGGTGTATAGTCCTTGATCAAATCTCTTAGCAAATATTTGTCTTCTATAACGAAATTACATTATTGTACAAAGTTTGTTTAAAAGTTTGTCACGGGTTTATTTATCACCCACATGAAATTGTGCAGGTAGCTGTATGCAAATTTACACAAACTTTTCGGTGATACGTCAAGGTGTCAGACGCTCCGGGTAAAAAGCGTAGTTGGAACAAATTAGAGGATGGAATCGTGCCGAGAGCAGTGAACAGCTAATGAAAATTTGATACAAGAGGATTTTTGAATTTGACAAATCACGTGCTCTGGTCAAACCGGAAAGATACAATTTTGTTCCTGTTAAAAACCTGGTGCTTGACTCGCGCGGCAGCAAAACCAGCGTATGCATATAGTCGGTTTTTTTTTCACTGGTTAAAGGAACATTTATGAAAACGCGAAACTCTCGCTTGGCTGGAAAAAAACACAGAAGTACAAACTTCCCGCTGCTCGTTTACATCTGTTCGCCCATATTCGCGTACATTTGCGTATGCAACCATGCATACGCAAATAGTACGACATACGTTCATTTTCCATACATATATCCGCGAAAAGTGCAACCGCGGTTTACGTAGCTTCAGTATGCAAATTTTTCAATTCACCTTCCCTGATACACTCAGCAATTGGATGCAAGTAAACGCACCACATGGACAAGGGAAGTCGTTATCGTCTCACATGAAAAAAGGAAAACTTACTATGAGGTTTTGATCAGTATTTCGCTATCTCGTTCATTCATGGCAAAAATGTTTGCAGAATCTCCCGCGAAAGCCCCAAGGCCATGTACGAGGTTATCAAATACTGATTGAAACGCCAGTGCACCGGTGGTCTGGGAAAAATTGAAAGAATAAAGCGGGGAAGGAGAGTTTCGTACGTGTATGGAGGTTCCAAAGCCGCTGCTATGGGAGCCCTACATCAAACGGGATGCAATTCGATTGGCTGCACGCGAATAACAACGAATCATATTCGAAGCAGGGATATTTGTAAGATATTGGCATGACTTCATTGGTTTATATTGATACAGCGAACTCGCCATCTCACTCGCAGAATATTGCTTTCGTATCAACGAGTTATACCTGCCTTCCCGCAAGCTCGAAGCCACCTGCGGAAATCTCCGATTCCGTGGCAGATGTGAAACCGCGGATGTGTAAAACCCGCAGACCGACTAGCTACACGGTACGGGGCCAGACTCGATCGTGATGGAGTCGGCTAGACAGAGGTCCACAGACCTCAGATAAGGACGGGGTTCAAATACCTACGTACAACCTACCGCCAACATTGATTTTTCAACAATCTCTTTTCTCTGCTTCGTTCAAACTTCTGACTACCTTCAATTTTTAATAAGTCTACGTGCTCCGTTCATTTATTGAAAACTTAACGAAAGACTCCCATCCCAGTCAAAGTAGAGCAGAAAAAAAGAGGAACCCATGGCGGATTGCGGACGCAGCTGATGTCGCGGGTTTCTCGTCCCACACCCGTCTCTTGATCGTTGCTTGAGGCGGCCGATAGATATAACCGGATGTCGCGAATTCACTATCCCTCTCCACTCTGGCTCGATCGTCGTTGTGGCGCCTTGCCACATCTATCGAATATCGCCCCTGATTATGGCTATGGAAGCGACGACATTTCGCTTTGGCTGATGTAGCGAAAGTAGGTCATTCCCCGAAAATTGCAACCGGTTTCCATAACGTTGGATGTCCCATTACCGGGACACCCCGGGTGACTCGGCGACCCCTAACCGACTCCGAGTCGACCGCACCCCGGATTTCTTTGGTCAGGTCAAAACTAACGACAGTCGTGAATTTCACGCTTAAAATTGTACAACGGCATACATTTCGGACCCGAGACCCGATGCCGTAACTTTTACCCGACAATTTATCCAATTCAGACGTACCTGGACGCAAAACCTGATCCTAATCAAACTCAAGTTAATCCAATGGATGGCCGAGCAAATCGAGTCAAAAGCACAAGACAACGGTCACACTTTCCCGATGTGGAACCTCACCTTGTTCCACCGAACCTAAAGTCCTAAACTACCTCAAATCGACGGACTTTCGCGACCTTACCTGCCCTAAACCAACCTCATCTCACACCGTGGTACGACCAGGCTTGAGTTAAGGCTGGCTCAAACTTCAAGCTTTCGGTCTATACGTGCTCGGATCTGCGGGATTCATCCAACTCGTGATCTCTGAACCCGAAGGGGAGGGTTCCGCATCGATCCTTTTTATTCCATCAAAGACAAGTGTCGAAATTATCAGTCACGCGAGCGGAGAATCCGCTTTCAATCAGTGGCGAAACCCCGTGCACAAACTTGTCAAAAACTGCTTCCAAGGTCTGAAGAATCGTTTTCAGTTATACTAAGGACTTGACGAAGCGTGTAACGTTTCATATTACTGTATGCTGAGGCATCCTCGTTAGGCCCTGATTGGACAGTGGTGAGAATAGTCCTTGATATGGGATTCCGAGTGCCAAGGCTTCCTCACTACGACCCAACTAGGGCTTCATCAGGATTCCATATGGATGCCTTTAGCATAGAGAGACTGTGTTTAGATTCATCAGGCTCTGACCACAGCTCTAAAAGGATTTCTACAGATGTATCTTTATCTTGGATACCGTAGTGTTTCGTGTAGGAATATAGGTTTGAATGACAGCGTGTTTGTGCTCGCGTTCTATCTGGGTGAACCCTTGTTATGCTTGATGTTTAATATCCGACGAAGAACGTTTCGGGACACGTTAAGACACACCGTGGGTTTTCCACTTTGCCATTTCGAATGAAATGTGGCAAGGGCAGAAATATTAGCATCCATTGTGGGGGTTTGAATAACAAAAGGTGTATTAAATATCACGTGCCAATAGGCTCCCGTTGGAGCGGGCAAAGGCAGACGGGTCTGCGGATTACCTAAAGGGTAAATAATTATTGGCCACGAAAGGTGGAAACAGCCAGTACAGGGCTGGCTGACTTGTTAGGGATGACAAATGACTTTGGGAATTCGTATCGCCATTCATTACTTTGTTTCTTCGATCGATAAACAATCTGCGAGTCTTCTTGTGTGATGTCGGAACCATTTAAAACTACGTAACCCCAGCTACTACATGTTACATTTTCTTTTTGTCCGCCCGTGACTTTTGACAGCGTCACCTCCAGTCACCAGAGTAATCAATAATTTACGATTTCCCTGAATTTCACGTCGAATATAACATTCAATTTAGTTTCAATATTGTACCACATACATTCGAATTGCTCAAAGTTCTGTTTCTATTCATACAGTATTTAACGGGAAACACATTTTCCAATCCGATTTAATCACTGCCGCAGCAGACAAGAGAGAAAATAACGCATACTCCAAAAAATGACTAGTCGGAGCGACAGGGAATGGATTCGATGGTCAACGAATGCGGTACGACTCTTGACATTTGACGCTGGTATTTCATTTTTTTTATCATCAAATTTCGCTGGCACGGAGCGCGATTCGAATACGCTTCGTGACAGCTGGCGCAAAAACGTTTCGCTTTATTCCACCATGACCCCAAGACGAAAGGATACTCGGACGACAAACGCGAGGAAACTAGAAAGTACGTGAGGTAGGTGTACCACTCGAGGAGGAGACGTGTAACGAACTAAATAAGGTAGGGCTGGGCGGAGTGCTTTTCTGAAAAGTGCACCTTATGCCCCTACCTGCTGTTTTATATTATACTCAAAATGTCGGACGAGTTTATATGTGTGCGTGTTGTTGCTTTCTTTTGCGTCCGTAGTGATAAAGTTTTTGAACGTTTCGCGCGAGGTGTACGCAGAAGTTCAGTAATTAGAGATTAAACGGTCCTGATAAGCCAGCTCATTACAAACTCAATTACGCTCGCGATACGTGACTCCGGTGTTTAGTGACTGAAATTACATGGATTATGAATTTTAAGTAAATTCAACGTTTGATACTATCAATTTGTCTTAAAGCTGATCAAACTCTGGGGTCTAGGTCAACAGGCGGACGTCACGGCTTTGGAAGTTTTGAGTAATCTCATATCTTCTGTTGACTCAATCCACAGCAAACGTTGTGCAATCTAATTAGAGGGTATGCTAGAAAGAACATAGCTTAGTCACCTGAGCATATGGGAGGCTATACGAGGACTTTTCAAACTCCTGTGTGATTTATTCATAGTAAATTACAGGCTGTACTACAGGATGACTATCGTGTGATGTATGTTCGCTCAGTGAGTGTGCTTTCCGTAAAAATCATAATCGACTGAGGCGAGGGTGAAACCATGGACGATTGTTGAAAGTACTAATCCTGACGATTGATGGCCAATTCGGTTCAGTGCCTGCGTCTGTCTCGTCCTTCGTCGAGGTGGGTGGTACAAGGTACTACCGAAACGGAAAAGGTAATTTCGATGAAAATCCACGCCTCGGCGTAGCTACAAATTATCCAAGCGATAAACCGCCCGTGGACCCCTGTTGTAAAATGGATTAACAGGCGTTTGGATAAACAATATTTTCCGCTTCGTCGCTGTATAAGCTAAAGCAGATCGATACCTCGCAAGGACGAGACCTTCGGGCGAACCTCCCCATCAATCCGTCCGTACGGTAGAAAAAATCGTTTGAGTTTTATCGAAAGATTCAGGTCCCGGTTACTCCCGTTTTCGGGACCTTTTGCAATATCTTAGCCCTCGTTTTGAACGCGTGAAAGGTCCGCGATGGAGATTGACAATTCGGGCAAGGTGGCGGGCGAGGTGACAGTCGAGGAAATCCATTGTTCGAGGTTGTGTCTGATAAAAATAAAAACGTCGTCTCCACGAATCACAGTTACCGTCACTCGCTTTTACCTGCAACTAGCACGGAGTCAGCCCGGTTCCGTAACAAAGATGAATCCATTGTTTGTGAAGTTGACTGCAAGTGGCTTCCGAGCTGTGGCCGTCTCTCGTGTGAAACTGGTTGAAATGGCGAAACCAACGAGTCCGGAACCTCCGTGAATTCTCCTCCACTCCACTTCACTGAAGTGGAGAGTTTTGTTGCTCATTGAAAAAGACGAGATTAGTCTCAATGACAGAGAAACGGGGCACCTCGTAGCACCTCACCTGGAACCCTCCACGAAAACCGCACTCGGTTTTCTCACACGCGAATCGATATCAAGTAACCGGTTCGATTCCGTCTTCATATCGAAGATTCATATTCAATAACGTGTGTAACGAATTCGAATCCCATGTTCTACGCCTCTATGAAATATCATAACGACGTATTCTCACCGTCTCGAGTTTCTCGTGTATAATAGCCAGGATATTGCCTGGATAATGTAAGGGGATGGAAAATAATGGTGAAAAAAGCAGCTCTTGAGTTCAACAGAGGAATATCTTCACGGTTCAACGCAGCAGGAAGTCTGTACACGGAGACACTGCAGATGAATGGAGGAGACTTGACTTAATAAAATCCTCGTTCATAACTGAAACTCTGTCTACACAACGACAAAAGCACCCTCTATCGTACCGCATAGGTGCAACAATTAGCAGCTAGTGTACTTCGTTCCCATTCCCTCAGACCGACGAAACTATCCTGTAGCAAGCCAAGGTACATACCGCGGGCCGTGGGTATACCTGCCCAGAAATCGACCGTTACAACACGATAGTTGGGAGGTATTGTCACCGCCGCATCTATGTTGGGAAGTTAGTTGCTTGACCGTTACATAATAGTTCGGCTATTGTGTTATCCAATTGCATAATTTTGGTGAAACTGTGCGAGGTTCGGGGTAGTCTGCCTCAACGCCACCGATAAATTGCCTCAGGCATAACGAGAGCTCGAAATAATAGATTGCGGTCTGACTCGCGTCTCTGGTTAGCTCGGCATACCTACTTTTCGAAAATACATATGCAAATATCGGAGTGCAAATGTGACAAAGTCAGTCTCGCGATGCCAACTTTAACTCAATCCGACAAATTATGCGGGGAGGTTGTCTCGCTGCTTCGTTTGATATAAATCTTGTTGTCGTATTGCATCTAACACTGATCTGGTTTTAGACTCTGCTTCGGCATATCCCGAAACAATCCCTGCGAGACACGAAATCTGGTTGAGTAGGTTGTTTTCTCAAGATAAAATAGCCATTGTAGAGTAACACATTGTGCTCGTTGAACATTTTATCATTCACTCGCGTGCCGTTGAATTAGATTACGCACAAGAACGTGGCGTGCCGTGGAGGGAGGTTTGTTTTTTCTGATAACGTTTCATTTACAGTATCTCGTGCGTTTAGCTTGCGTAACCAGCTCACGTATTTCGTGTTCTTGACGGGGTGAAATAAAGAATTCTTTTTTCGGCTATCAGCTGTGCTGAACTTGCCGAGAACGAGAACGAGTCCTGAAAATTGAAATGATCAATCAGCGTTCGAGGATACACGATACACGAATTTACACACATCCATAAATCAAGGGATAAAATAATTTTCTGATTCTCGACCGCTTTATCCTGTCAACGATAACAAATGCCGGTTTAAAATAAAGCGAGGATACCTCTCTGGTATACGGGTCGGAATACCGATGGTCCGAAACACCGAACATTATAATGCAACAAGCGACCGAACGAGGGGCGCGTCGAAGTGAACCGATTCTTATTCGAAATTTGCCACAAAGATCGGCTCCGCGTGTTTCATCGGACAACGGTTCTGCATTCTTTCGCTAATACATCGACGTCCTTAGCCCCGATACCAAACACCCCGAGCTTACATTCGCCGCCTCTCCATTTCTCAGCTCCGTGTGTAGCGGGTGAGCGAACGAGCCACGGTAAGACAAGAGAGGGAAAAAAATTACAGATGCAGAAGATGTCGCGCACGCTGCGCCCCGGCTCATCTCCATAACGGGTCGGTGGGTGTTGCGTCTGTGGGCCCCGGAGTAAGGACCGAAGGTGGGGTCAGGGTAGCCGGGGTGCCTTACCTCACCCACCTACATCCTCACGCTGAACTTGCACCTATTGAGCCCCCAGAGCTCCGGCTAGCTCGGCACTTCGCTCAAAGTCTTTAGATTGAACGTTTTCTGAAGTATAGAGCGACCCGCGGGTACGAACCCGGGTGTGAGGAGGAGAGGCTTTCATGCTCTCTCGCATTAGGGAATTGGCGGGAGATGAGATACGGCACGAGTCCGAGACGCGTATAACTTTACGAGCGAGAAAATCTCCGGGAGATTTTCTTTTCTAACACGAAACGGTCTTATCCCAAATTCGTAGTTGGTACCACCTAATTTCTTTTCTAACGACCTGCAGCAAAGTCTGCGGTCTTCGTTTACGCCCGGTTTTTCGGTGCACTGCAATGCGCGAATACTCGTAACGCGGTACAGAACCGCTGGGTAGTAATTCCCGAGCCCCCTGCACCCACAATACGAGTACGGCTTGACTTATTGCACTTTAGCACTTTAGTACCTACCTACGGTACTTTAGCACCGGGCCAATTCGTCTCTGTACTCCTTAAATGTCAGATACTGCAACTGAATAGACCAGAGATCTCGAGGACCTCTATTCGGCTCCAGCGTTCACGAGCCCTCCAAGAGGTAACACCGTAACGATACACATATCGGAATCCAATTAACTCTGACGTGATACCGCGAGGTGACGGGACCTCCGTAAATAAATAATTAAAGAAGTGGAATGATTTATTAATTTTTGTATCTAATTCATTGGAGCCCATGAGCTTCTCTCTTCACGTTCCGCCCTCTCTGACTCCGTGCACTAAATCCTTTCCCCATTTTTTTCCCCCCCATTCAATTCAATAGACTTTTACGACACAGTCGTGATAATGCCAGGTGAGTTATGACGACATTACAATGCGTTGCCTGGACCGGAGGTCTGTACAACCCCCTACAGGCATACCTGTATGTACGCTCTATGCGTGTACGTGTATGGAGGGTTTGGTATATAAATAAACACGGAGCGAGTCTGCTTTGTACAACTAAAATACGCGCTACAGTGCGTGGTTTATGCGTTTGACGGGCATCCCGACGGACGTAGGATCCACGCGTGCCCCACTGTCCGCCCACGCGTACGGAGCGAGGAACCATGCATCAGAATTCTATCACGCGTGATCCGGGATCCCCCTGATCGTATACCATTGAACATTGCAACGTGCACGCTGCGATCACAACCACATTGTATGCAACGTAACCATTTGGTACAGCGCGATCACTTTCGACAGGAATGATCAACGGGCTGGAAAGTATCGAACGATCAAGTTTCACCGCCAGGTGCCTCGCATCGTAGACAGTCGAGCGCGTATTGCGATACCAGTGATACTTCTTCGTCTCTTTTTCCGGTTAATGGAGCCGTTCGCTGCTCTGATAATTATCCATCTGAATGAGCTGCGGGATGGTTGATTAATTATTCAATCTCCCAGGGTCACTTAGAGGAACATTTTACGAAGAATTCGCGGCTTTCCTCATCCCGCACGGTGTGACTAACGGTCAGATGAAACAAAAGCCTCCGTCCGACTCGAGGTGCGTTGAAGCTCTGCTTTTTACATATGTATCTTTGACATATCTAGATTTCTATTCGTTGTCCTCTGCACTCGTGATTGTCTTATTAGTGCGACCAAGTGGAAAAACGTTATCAATTAGAGGCATCTGCGTCTGATGCGACCGAGATATACGCTGTTTGACCTAACTTTAGCTACTCGAATGATCCACGCTTGGATAACTCTGTCTAATCTGAACTTGCAAGTTATCGAGCGCTACCCGATTAAATTTGCTTCGAGTTGAAGAGCGTAATTCGTGAATAAGACGCTATACTCTGGTAAGAGGATGGAGTCATCGTTACAAGTAAAGTACTTGGTGGGGGTGGGGGTGGGGGGAAAAGAGGAAACTTATTAATTAGCCCTAAAATAAACGGCAACGTGGCTCAATTCTGAATCAAAACTTGCATCTTCGCCGTCTTTGGTGCTATCTAAATGCCGTTACGTTTCGACTGAAATGGAAATAGAAGCGGAAACCGGAGGGGAATATCTATAACAGGCAGATTGTCTCCGTCATGTATTCCAGGGCTAGACGAGGCGCTGATTAATTCATGGATTTAAATGACAAAATGACTGGCTGCTGTACCAGCTTAGAACCACTCAACCGTGTGTAAATTTAATCCTAGGAATTTCAAACGCGTATTCCAAAGCTAAATGTATCCACGGAATAATTGTAAATTGTTTCTCTGATGATCAATAAAATTGAGAGACAGAATGGTGCCCATGGTGATTTTGATCAAACGCGTCTTCCATTACTGTCGCACGGTGACGGAACCTAATTACGTCTTGTAGGTAGGGGAGCGTTTAATAACTCCCCTTTCGACGAGCGGACTCGAATTTCCGCTTTCGAAAAGTTCACTCCGTTTACATCCATATGACGAAAAACGACCGCGTCGACCCACCGTGCAAAGGGTTGGCTGTCTCATGCCCGGTGTGTGGGGACTGGCGAAGACGAGACAGAAGGGTGGCAGAAGGGTCGATCTCGAGGCGTTTCAAAGTGACACTCCTAATTATGTTTGGTGATGAAATTAGAGACGCGTCAGGGGCTGTTATGTCTGGCTAAAGACGGAAAATAACGTCGGAACGGCACGCGGCAGAATTTATAATTACAATCCCTTTGGAAACCGTACAATGAAATTACGGCTCATAAACCCAACCGAGAACAATAAGATAGGCGTCTCGTGTCAGGAGACGAAAGTTTCCGGGCTTGGCTGTTGAGGCGGAGAAAAAATATTCAGGTCAAACCGAGGTCGAAGAAGTGACCACATACAGCCGCAGGAAAAGTTGCAGTACAGAATCGAGAGGTGAGAAGAGATCGGCCCAAATTGGCCTCTGGGTTTCGTAACTAATATAGGTGCGTCTATACATGGACGGTCAAGTAATGGGCCGGGGTATCAAGTCTCGTTCACGGTACGTGGGGCAGGCGCACGTATACGTGGAGGACAAGCGGATGGCGATGCCCACCGCGTATTACGACTGGTTTACAGGGCAAAAGCCGCGTCCCCATTGTCTCTCCACTCCTGACGGCAAGGAGCGCAAGAACTCTGCGGCAAACTTTTTGCCTCGCAGGAAGCCGCTATTAGCACGCAGATACCATCATTGAGAGTGCCGCACGAATGTGGATAGAGATGGGGACGAGGATGGGAAACGAATTGAGAGCTTCTTTCAACGTACCGAAGAATCACTGGTGTGCATAAAGATTCGAGTGCATGAAATTTTTAGTTTGTTTTCGTTCAGCTCAAGCCACAATATGGTGTGTGATCATAACTGTAAAACGAAAATGTTAACCATTATCGATATTGACAATATGCGTTTTGATCAACGTTTGCGCCTAGAGTAACGAGAGCAGTAAAAATATCGAGTTCCGTGCTGTTGGGATAGGTAATTAGACCGGCCTTCGTTAACCAGAGCCCTGAAGTTATTGAATGGGGTACTATGGGCGCGGTGAAAAGTTTGAGAGAAAAATTGAAGCTTTTCATAACAGACTGGTGCTCATATTTAATGACCAAACTGATAATTAGTCATAATGAGAAGCTATAATCAATATCGACTAATTTTGAGTTGGGACAGGCAAACTGACAGTGTACGCCAAAGTTACGTACACGTGTACCAAGCTTTTGACCACCGCTGCAATATATGATCAAAGGAATTTAATTTTTCATTGCGTAAAAATTGGGAGCTGATCAGCGAGATGTGCTTCACTGATCACGCGCTAATCCTCTCACGTCATGCATATTCATCGTTGATAAGATTTGCATCACTCTCGCACAAAAGTGTTGCCTATATCCGCCGAGTTGCTGAGCTTCGAGGCATATTGATCATACCCCAATAGCTGAGGTTCTAAACCGCGGACAGAGTCGAAAGGAAAGAGTAAAATACTGCCATGGACTAATTGAGCTACTTACCGATATGAGAATGGAGTGAAAGAGTTATTGCCGATCATTTGTCCGTTCAATTAGCAAGACACGTGGCAGGGTGAGTTAAATATTAATTAGACTAGGTGAAGAGAGAAGGATGCCATACTCCCATTACAATCTAGTTAACCTCGCCTGCAGATAGATGAGCACGATGATAGTTGGAAAAATGGCGCCCTATTCCCCACACTTCTTATCGGCCCGAAATATCTCACATCAACTCACAAGGGGCTCAACTTCTCTTGTATACTAATTTTGATCCATACTAAAAGCAACGTTTACACACGATTAGGAGGGAAATAAAAATGAGCGAGGATCTCCATCGTGATATTAAGTGATTGCTGCCGAGATTTACGGCCAGAGTAGCCGCGAGGACTTTTTCATCGAACTGTGCAAAACAATTGAAGACATATCAGCTAGGTTTGGTAGAATTAATTAGAGGCAGGAGTGATAATAAAAGGGGCTTAACAGTTTGACCCGGGGTAGTACTGCCGCGTTTCTCTTCCGACTGTCGTTTATTTTCACTCCCCTAGAACAAAGCTTTGAAATAATGCCTTCTGACTAGCGTGCGTCAATGGAAGTCACGATAGTAGGTGTATGTAGCATCATGCATTGTCCCAGTTAGCAAAATTTAGCTTGTGTTATCCCTGCTGACGTTCTAAAAGCTCAGCTTTCAGAAATCGAACAGGAATCTGACGGAGCTGTTACGAGAAATATGTATGTCACGCCAAGAAATGCACTCATGCAAAAATCAGCTTCTCTTCGCACATATTCACATACAGGAGCACAAAAAATAATTTTTGAAAAATCTGAACAGCGAGCAGGTGTTTGGTTTACAACCTGTCTTCCGTGACGTGGATTTATGGAGTTGAATGGGGCTTTTCGCTCGCATCTCGATTCCTCGACAAAGGGTACGCCGTTGACAAACAACAAAATATTACACCGACACGACAGATCCTGATTCAATAATTGATTTCACCTTCGTGATAATTTATCGCTCCGAAGCGGTCCAATTGCTGAATTATTCCGTCGAAGTATTAGGCTGGCTTGCCCTTGTAGAAAAATACTATTGGATGTCCGAATTTATCATTGACCACCATTGAAATTGAATAGCTTTCAAACTTCTCAAGTTTGGATTTTAGGGATCGGAAAAAAATGACACGTGTGAATGAAATCTCTGCCGAATTCGCGAATGTGGGGCAAAGCTATCGCACGAATACCGTGATTCTACCGGTTGCCCTATGGGTTGTGTCAACGGCACCGCGTTCTGCAAACCGAATCTCTCTGGAGATGATAAAAGTGGATTTTCCAATTTCACTTAATCTCACATTCGGGACACGCTCCTCGGAATCGCCAACATAGGTGATTCAGTGGGTACTTTCAGTCGCTACTATCTGGTGACCACGTCTACAACAAACTGCAACGTTTTTGCCTCTTATTCTCCATTTCCTCCGGCCGTGGCGTCGAAAATACGATGTGAGCCGACCAGCCGACTGAATACAGCGCGGTCGCTTAACGCCGTGGCAATTATCGAAAAACGATTATCTTCCGGCTAACACGACATATTTCTACGTTTGTTTAGGAGAACCTCGTTATGGAACTTCTGATCGCAGTAACCTGGGCGACGAATACAACGGATCCGAGTTCGGACCGGGGAATGTATGTACCTACCTCCAGTTCCAAGGCGAATTCGCTATTTGCTCGCTGATTGTGGAGAACAATGTAGGTACCACGAGTTCTCCGACAGTTGAACGTTTTCCACGAACCGTACATAAAACCGTGTTGTTTGCTCAGATAACTTTTTCCTCTAAAGTCTAAAACCAGTCGACGTTCGGAGATTGAGGGGGAAAATAGGATAAAGGTAGTTTTATTATAATCGATAAAATCGATAACTTTTGATCCCGAAGCCGACGCATCCGTAGGCGCCGAAACGGGAACATCTTTTACTCGCGACTTGCTCTGCCTCTTCGGAAGAAGCGACATATAGATTCTTCTTCAACAATCAAAGAGGACTCGAATCCTCAAAGAAAGACCCCGGAGTGAATAGAAGAGCTTGACTTCATAGGTCGTGGGATCTGAATCGGTTAACTCGTCAAAGAGTCCTTTTTGGCTCCCCCTACAGAAAGGCACATGACTAGAAGCTATCCTACTGACATGTTCAAGACGAGGCTATGGGAATTGTTGAATTGATTCGAGAGCCTTGGTTCCAGCCGTAAAAATTCGATTATTTTTGGTTTCGAATTCGATGAGCTTCGGACCGTTACGCCATCCGGATGAACGGTAGTTTCGTAGTTAGCCTAGGCCATGGAGAGCTTATTCGGGTTGGGAAAACGGAAAGTTGTAGATTCTGCAGTGTCGAGGATGTTGGAGAATCGATAATACCGGAAAGTGTGGAATTGGTGATTTGAAATTAGTTCAACATCGCTGATTTAAATTAGCCGACGGAAGCGGAATGGTGAAAATTACTGTAGCATTGTGATAAATGAAAATCAACCAGGTCGAGGTAATTGTGATTTTATTTATCGCTTATAAAATCGCGGCATAATGAACCGACCGGGTACGTGATTATAGTGCAATTGAAATTGCACCAGACCCGATTCAATCTAGCTTAATAGGGTAACGTGTCTGAAATACTGTTTAATTGCGATACACCGAGCGAAATGGCAAAAATAAACGTTTCACAAAGCAATTTAAATAACTCAAAACAACACCGTGCGAATCATGTTTATCCATTATCTACAAACTTATCGAGCCTCCCTCGAAGCTGCACCCCAACCCCCTTCGACAATTTGATAGGGAATGAAAAAGTGAACAACAATACGAGTGAATTGAACATCGGCTACGAGTAAACGCAGCTGAATCCATCACACGATCAATAGGAGAGCGCAACGTTTGTAATTGCAACTGTTTTGTACCCGTGCAAAGCGCGATGACTGTTGTTTGTTATTAGCCGCGACGAACGTCCACCAGTCATGACTATTCATGCGGAACCTTTTTTTTTTACAAATATACACTTTCACACGAACAAAAAAAGCATCCATTATACCAAGTGAATTCTATTTGATTCAAATAAATTAAATACTTGTGACAGATCTCTTTACTTGGTAACAGATTTTTTCTTCTATACGATGTTTTTTATGCCCTTTTATTGACATGGTTGCAGCGGGATCGAAAGCCACGTTCACTCTTCATTCTTTAGTAGAAGAGACTGTCGGGCATTTCTGCAGCGAGCTTTTGCCTCAATTTTATCCCCTTCATTTATTTACAGTTCACTTCGCATTATTATTTTATCCTTTTGAATTTCATACCGAGTCGAGGAAAACGCTGACATAGCAATTTTCTCTCTATAACTTTGACCAAAACGATGTAGTAAATGAGCAACCAAAAGATGGTGCATGAAGTACTGTGAAATAATGGTCAACCCGGCTCCATCTGCACGTTTATACGGTGTTAAATTGTTGCATAGGTATACATTTCTGGCACGTAACGGACCGAGGAGACCCTTAACAAAATATACTGAAACGCGACGACGATGAATCAAATAACATAATTTTCGAAAGCTTAGCAGCAAAACCTGAATCGATAAGGAGTCTTCAGGGACCTTAGGAGTTCTAACGGGGCACCCATTCGTCATAATTAATCATACTCGAAGCCACAATCTATCGCCTTGAGTTCTTAATTAGCGAACTTCACTTCATACATGTTATATATCATCGGACTCTTTTACCTCGCGTATTTTCATCCGAAATGTCACCTCGCGCGGTAACAATGGGACTAAACTATAATAGGAAGCATCAAAGCACTCTGAGATACCGGTAGCCGAGTCATGAGAGGTCCGGTTTATCCTCCTTGGACACGGCCTAACGCCATTGTCGAGGGTAATCCGTGACGTCATCCCTCGTCGGTTACTTTTTCGTCATCCGTCGCTACCGCGGAGCCGCCGATTGAACAAAGGTGCCGTCGTGAACCGAGGCGAGCTCCTGTGCTTCCGCGGACCCAAACGGCTCCAACAAGTGTGGCGAGGCGCTTTGCGCACGCATGTGTTACGGTTCCCACGTGTTTTCCATTGACCCGATACACCCTAATCGTCGCTCGCGAAAAGCCTGTAACGTGCTCACCGACTGTCGGCTTTCGTCGGTCGCAAGAAACAATGGAGAAACATCGACCGACACACCCTTCGCCCTTGACAAGCGCTAACGATACACGCTCGATAAATGCTCGCTTTGCTGAGGGCTAATGGGGCCAAGCCGACCATGCGGAACCTCGAGTCTTGCCAAAAGCCAGAGAGTACCCTGACTACGCCGAAACACTTGCTGCTCATTCATTATCCGCAATTTTCATCTCCGAGTTCACATCGTCAGGTGTAAATTGGTTCCTTTTCATTCGAATCAGGACCGAGAGTTGCGTGTTTTCTGGGTCCGGTTTAAATCCGGATAAAATGTAAATAAGAAAATTTCAATTTGGCCGATCGTTGATAGGCTCCCTTCACCCTCGGGCATTGAGAGCTCTGGGCACCCTTCGTCCTTTAATTCATCTCTGACCGACGTTCGAAGCACGCAATGCAGTGTTTCGTACCTTTCGTACATCGTAAACGCGAGACGCGTCACGAGCGATCGTAACTATGATGAATGCGTGTAATTAATGTAAATGCCGCGTGTTTAATTGGTCATTAATATTAATCAGCAGTGCGCACTCGGATGAGAGTCGAAAACAAGCTTCTCTTACCGGGTGACTGTGGAACGTCTGAATCTTCACGTACGGTGTTAAATTATTGCGACAGTACCTCATCGAATTTATTACGGTCTTTCTCAACGTTCGATTAAATCCATCTCGTTTCGACGCGAGTCGAGGCCAGCGGGGCTCGTAGCGAGTGAATGTCTACTCGGATACGCCCTAAACGCGTCATTATTGGCTACCGCATGTCTGACTATTCAATAAAAATTCTTGATTAGCTTTTTTTCAACCATCACCCCGCAGTACTCCGATATCGGTCGGACGGATGTCGGTGGCCGGGTAAGTGAAATCCGTGAAGGAGGCGATCGGTCACGGATCCCTCGTTCACCGGGCCTTGATCACTGATGATCAGCGATGATCGCCCAATCTTTTGTTGTCCCGGGCCGTGTCCAATACGAGAGCACGTGGTCTCGATTCTTCGAAGAATCTCCTTACAGCGAGTTCACAATTACTATAGTATACGTGGAAGTGATGCACCGTCCGTTCGGCTTTGTGTGATACAGTCTCGTTCGAAATTATATCTCGCATTCTTACAGGTCATCACTCTCGGAAATTAATGCACACGAATATGTATATTCATGGCAACGGAGTAAATCATGTAATTAGCCCCATAGGCACCCGCGGCAGTGGAGAAAAGATAAATTATCAAAAATAACCATCCACGTTGCGGAAGAGCCTGTCGAGCACTTCTTACGTCTCGGAGTAATCTATTAAAGAGTTGTAACCACAACGTGGACAAAAAACGTATTTAGGAAGCGTTTTTGAATCCGTTGTTGCCGTAATGGTATACGATAAGATCGCTTCGTTGCGTGGCGTGAAAGTTTTTTCTATGTCATACGAAACATTTCATACACGTGTAATAAAGTAGAACTTTGTCACCGTTATATCTGATTGTCTGATTGGTACCCGCTACCCACTGGCTCGTAACACATACTTTCGAACTTTACTCTCGTGTTGAATATTCCACGGACTTGAACCCTCTCGGCCTTGTGTAACGCATACTTAATTGCAATTACGATATACGATCGATATTCTATATTTAAATCTCGTTATTTGTCAGCCCTGATTATAATCTGAGCCTTCAATTTCTCGTTATTCGACACACCGAAAAAAATTTATTCTTATTTCTAGTATAGTAACATACTAATCGTACATACTAAACGAATCCTCTAAATGATTAGTATATTTCCACCTAGAATCCTGAAGTATTAAGAATATCCTCTTAAAGTTAGTATGCCGTCTATCGTAAGGTGACCACGTGATCACCCTGCGGTGGGGAACGCACCAAATTGCAATATGGCTGCGTCCGCATCGTGTCATCCATCGTGTTGTGCAGTGTTGTGTACTGATTTCGCAATTAAGTTCTATAGTTTTTTTCGAATAAATCGACGCAGGCGTTGAGTGGCTAAATGAAAATGATCTGGGCACGTCAATTAAGTATTGAAACGTAAATAGACCTAAAATTATCAGTTTGTCTATTTCCGCAAAGTAAATCACGAGTACGCGTGTTCTCACAACCTTCGAAATAATTCCACCTACTGCATTATTATTATCAATATCATTTTCATGATCATTATCATGATTATCATTATCATGATCATGATGAATCTCAATATTATCATTGTTATTATTATTATTCATTATCATTATCATTGTCAATATCACTTTCATGATCATTATCATTATTATCATCAATGTCATACTCATTATCATTATCAATATCATCATTATTATTATGATCAATGTCATATTCATGATCATTATCAATATTCTCATTATTATTATCATTCAGACATTGTCATTGTCATTGTCAGCATCAATGTCATTTTCATTATCATTATCATCATTATTATTATCATTATGTTGATAATGATCATTATTATCATCAATATCATTTTCATGATCATTATGATCAATATTCATTATGATCATCAATGTCATATTCATGATCATTATCAATATTATCATTATTATCATCAATGTCATATTCATGATCATTATCAATATTCTCATTATTATTATCATTCAGACATTGTCATTGTCATTGTCAGCATCAATGTCATTTTCATTATCATTATCATCATTATTATTATCATTATGTTGATAATGATCATTATTATCATCAATATCATTTTCATGATCATTATGATCAATATTCATTATGATCATCAATGTCATATTCATGATCATTATCAATATTATCATTATTATCATCAATGTCATATGCATGATCATTATCAATATTCTCATTGTTATTATCATTCAGACATTGTCATTGTCATTGTCAGCATCAATGTCATTTTCATTATCATTATCATCATTATTATTATCATTATGTTGATAATGATCATTATTATCATCAATATCATTTTCATGATCATTATGATCAATATTCATTATGATCATCAATGTCATATTCATGATCATTATCAATATTATCATTATTATCATCAATGTCATATTCATGATCATTATCAATATTCTCATTATTATTATCATTCAGACATTGTCATTGTCATTGTCATTGTCATCATCAATGTCATTTTCATTATCATTATCGTCATTATTATTATCATTATGTTGATAATGATCATTATTATCATCAATATCATTTTCATGATCATTATCAATATTATCATTATCATTATTATCATCAATATCATATTCATGATCATCATCAATATAATCATTATTATCATCAATGTCATATGCATGATCATTATCAATATTCTCATTGTTATTATCGTTCAGACATTATCATTGTCATTGTCATCATCAATGTCATTTTCATTATCATTATTATCATTATTATTATCATTATGTTGATAATGATCATTAGTATCATCAATATCATTTTCATGATCATTATCATTATCCTATCACTTGACTAAGATTAGGTCAGACAAAATTAATGTTATACGTTTTTTATATAATGAATGTAAAATATGAATACAAAATTAAAATAAAACGATTTTTCTGTAATTCCACTGATTTCTCCTTTGGGATGCTTTTTTTACGTTTAGAGTATATACTAACCTTTAGAATGTGACATACTGAACTTAGATTAGAGGATTATTCTTAAAACTAGTATGCATTCACATTAGTATGTGCTCATTAAATTATTTTCCTCTTAAGATTAGAAAATATACTCACCGCCTATTTTAGACGGAAATATACTAAGTTTTAGTGTATTATACTAACTTTAAGAATAAATTTCTTTCGGTGCATCATCGTCAACGGTCGAAGCGCACGTTCGTCACTTCGGATAAGTTAACGGTGGGTATGCGAGGCTGGTGTTCAAACGCCCACGTAACGCGCGTGACAAGTGAAAAAGCACGAGACGGTACTCGTATATCGAGCAAATTACGTTTTAACAAAGTATCCGGTGAAAAAGCACGGGAAAAGAAACTAGAAGGTAAAAGGCTACATGGACAGGGAAAAAGTTACTCACGGGCAAACAATAGTCGAAAATTGGACGAGCCACCGGCGATCACGTTCACACCCGACGTGTTACGAAAAGATCGAACCGAAAAAAAGTACGATTTGTAAAAAAAACTAAGCTTTCTAACGTCGAACCACTGTACAAATCGGCTCCTTTGCGTCACGGGTTCAACGACAATAATTAACCATCATTTTCCGTCTCTCTGTACCGTCGGTGGCTCGATTTTAAGATCGATTATCATGCAGAGGCAATTTCTCCTTCGGATCGTCATCCCACGGCGAATCTTTGTCTACGTAAACTCGAGGAACGCTTGAGACTCCATACTTAGCCATTATCGAGGTCGAAGTTCGAATCTATTGAAACAAAGCCGGGTCTAAGGTCGGGTTTGGAAACGTGTCCAGATACTCCGTCGCTGTCGATCAGTTCCCATGACGATTTTCTCATGCGATGCATTTCTAACGCGTGAAATCGGTTCCCCGCTTTGATTCGAGCTACCAGTCAATTAACGCGTGTGTGGTCAGTTAATGCGAACCACTGCAGGAGCAGAACCTACCCGGCAAACTGTGACTTCCGGTCGATGGCTTCTGCACAGGACGACGTGGACCGACCCGACCTCTGACTATACGCAATTTTCACACTATCCCGTAGCCGCAGTCGATACGACCTCGACGTGCCAATTAGGTCAACACGGTTTATACGGTGAGATTGAGGGCCGAAGGACCGAGGGTTATCACTAAACCGAACGGTTCATCCCGCGCGTATTACTTCCGGCACCGCGACTGCGACAACCACAGACAACAATTTTCTTAATCCCCGGGTCTACGCGAATGGCATGGGCGACAGGGCGAGGTAACATAGCGAAAAAAGATTCAATAGAGATTCGGGGGGACTCGGTTGACTCTCGACCGCGTTTCCCCCACCGTTTATCACGATTTTAACACATCCCCGGGTCTCAAGATGTCTACAGTCGCGACTTTACGCGTTGGCTTTGTGCTCGACGTACCACGAAATACGCGCATTGTTTCTCGAGGCTCGTGGTCCGTTGCGTTCGCGAGATCGTAAGCGGTACGAGGTTCTGTACGCCCCATTGTTAGTTACAGCGTAAGAATTTGTGTGACAACCTTGCAGGAGAAATGCCGACGCACGTGGTCCATTGTTATTGAGCGTATAATTATCGAGCATTCACGGTGTTAACTAACCATTCGAGTTCCGCCTCTCGGAATGCATGCATTATCGGTATCCTTACCAAAGGGAGCCGTCGTGCGGTAAGAATAGTCTTCAGACACGCCGCGTCCTGGGGATCGAAGGACAGCGGTGAGATCGATAGGAGACTTTGATCGTGCCGATTTTTGTCTTCTTTTCAGATTATTTATCCCCTCCTATTTGATCGCAGATTTGGAACAAAGAGGGATAATCTCGTCGCCAAGTTTGGCGCTTAACCAGCTGAGAATGGCCGGAGGTAAACGTATTTCGCGATTGAATTAAGACGCTGGTTCGAAGGGCGGCTAAATAGAAGCCAACGCTGTCGACGATAATTTCCAAAACAATCAATCCCTAAACACGCTAGGGTTGTATAACCTGCTTGCGCCGGGCCTCCAGACTCGAGCCCGGCGCGCGCCCGCTCGCATTTAACCGTTAACCGTGCAGTTCCGGTAGCCAGTTCGAGGCTACCCTGAATTTCATCGTTTTCCGTCCGACACAAAACCCTCAGAACGCCCCGACGAGCTTCTCGCCCCCTTTCATTATCGCAACACGCAAAGGTCGGCGCACTGCGGTAGACCACGATACCCAAGATGGGTTATCTGTCAGACATCTTCCCTCCCGTGCGAAAATCATGGGTTCGAGGATTCGCAGGTATCACTGTTTCTCGGATACGTACCGCGCCGTTTTTCCAGACGTGTCGTTGTCCTTCAGGATTTTCATCAGGGCAACGGGAATTAGTGAATCAACCTTTATTTTTCCTCCAAATATCGCGGTAGGTTGATACACACTCGATTTCCCACACGCGATATACCTTTCTGACAATATATACGGTGGACGGTTCCCTGGGATTCAGATGTGGGGTAATGTACTACGCGCAGTTACCACTCGGTTGTCTCGCATTAGTACGGTCGGCGTGATTCACGTGTGCATTTACATTTTAATTGCATTTCGTTTCGTGGCTACGCTAATTTTATCGACTACACAGTCTCGTGCCTTTCAGCCTTCCACTCTATATTTAACGGCACACTAATTCTCAAGTGAAGTGCCAAGTGATATGATGAACTACGTATCTTACGACACATACACATCGTGATTCAATTTTTTTTTTTTTTTTTTTTAAACACATCAAATGTCTCTTCTTTCATTTAAAATTCTACAGTTACGTCGTGTAATCCGGCACGTTGAAAATGGATCGTACACGCGCGGTGTGTATCATACAGCTACTCGTGAATTTCAATTTTACCGCATTAAACCGGGCGTTGAATGGCTTTGCGAGTAAAGAGCTTTCCTGGTGAACGGAACATGAATATAATGAAACTTTGACCGTCGAGTGTACACGGAAAAAAATATTTATTCCAACATCGTAATGCTCACGGCGTTTGTTTGCATACAATTAAGCTCGAGCTTGGGAGGGTGAAATCGTTTCCAGAGTTTCAAATCTCCAGCCTTGACCCCGAGATGAAATTGTCCTCGTAACGTCAATTCGAAGAGTTCAAAGAATCTCGATCGAGATTTTCAACCACGGGAGGGTGTAGTGAACCAAAAATTCGAGGTCAGTCGGTGAACACGATGCTCTTCTGTGTCAAAGACCGAGCAAAGGGTAGTTTGAGTAATCTTCGATACGCTTGATCCGTTCGAAGTAACGAAAGTTAGAAACGAAACAGACGTTATGCCCTCCTTGGCTGACTCCTGAGGCACGGGTTGCCCAAAGGCTTCTTTAATAAGAGACTCGACGAACATGTGGTTCCCGACTGACGTAATGATCCCGACGATATGGAAATACAGCGTAATAACCTCATTAAAGCCCCCCAGGCCATTCCTTATGATCCCAGGAACCGCAAAGAGCTGGGGGACCAGGCCAGAGCAGCGTTTGTAGGGTTCTTCACAATTACGTAGGAACCAGGGGATGATGGGTAAATGCCCAGTGGTATAAACGACAGATGGAACGTGTGCTTATGCAAATCTAACGTCTTTGAAGAAAAGTGGAGAGTTATGCGAGTTTAATCTAACCGTAACTTCTACTTTCGAAACGCGACTGAATTCGTAGTTAAACGGACGTCGCTGACGCGGTTGAATAATTTCAGGTAAAATGTAACCTCATCGCGTGTCCGAGGTTTCCCTCTAATTGAACGCCGAGCACACTGGGTACAAAGTGGGAGTCCAACCCTGCAGCTACGAAGACTGGGAATCGGGCGAATTGAGAGGAATAAGAAACGAGGCAGTTTCTTTCCTTCGGCTGCGGGCAGAGACCGATCACGTGAGATGAAAGGCGAGTCGAAGTAGAGTGGAGCTAGTTTTTCGGTCTTCGGGTAGTCGGTTTTTTTCTCCTTTCTCCCCGCGAACGCGACCGCTGACGAGGGTATAATTGAAAAGGTAAATTTTTCAAGATGTCTCTTCAACTGCCGAAGCCAAAACCAATTTATACCGAGGTCCGCGAGGCCCACCACCACCACCGCCACCGGTCTCTCAATCTTTGACCGCAGGTTTCTGGGTTACAAATAGTTCCGGTCTGTAATGTAGGCGGCCACTACACCGGGTTAAGTTAAGGTTTGTGCCAAGCAGGTGGAAGAACGCGGCTAACCTGTCCGCCTGTCTGCCTTCTAGTAACAAGATGGCGTCAGATGGATGCCCCCATTAATTAGTAGCTATCTCGCACCGCTCTCAGCTATCATTCACTAGCTCCTTCGTTCACCCGCTCCGAAAGCCCTCTTATACCCTACCCCTGCAAATCCATTGTTTAGCGTATTAAATTATCTGATAACGGCCGAGCCCTTAAGCGACTCGGTATCATTATACCCGCCACCCACTCCGAAACCTGGATTCCTGAATCGGATTCCGTGACCGAATTAGAGTATGAGAAAGCTCAGATCTGCAATTACGTCGCCCCGCATTGAATGATCGGCGCACCGGGCGAACTGATTGCGGTTCAATTATTATCACATGCATCAAGATTGTAAAAAATTTACGACAACCCGGTCACCCGGATCAGGTGAGTTCGTCAGGGTGTGCCGGGCGCCAGGGTGAGGGTTACGCCACGTATCCCACGCTATCAACCCTATCCACGGGGTGCCGTTTCTCCTATCAGGTGCGCCTATACCAGTGTGCCAGCGATAATATGTTAATGGGACCGGACCCCATGCTGTGTCCTAGGAAATCTCCGCCGTTTCCTACCATTTGTTTCGTTTTTCATTTTAGGCTTTAGATTAATCGTATAGTGAAATTGTTAGAAATGAAATGGGGACAAGTTCGCCAGTACGAAGTGATATTGCCGCCTATTTGAGTCTTTTTTTTGGTCAATTTTAACGGACTGATCGAATAACTTTTTCATCCACTCTGTGAACGTGTAAATTTTCTTCTCCGTAGAAGTTGTTTCATTTCACGAAAGACGGGAGCGTTGTGAGCTTTTCAGCAAACAAAGTTTTTGTTTTCTCCATTTTCCAACGATAAATACAACATAAATCTATTATTTGATAAGTCGAGGGAAGAAAACATGTTTTCGTGAAAGACTGTCTTATTTTTCTTCGACGAAAACTTTTGCGGATCCACAAAATAAGCCTCTAAACGCTGTCGACTTTCGCAAAACCCACCCCTCCCGGAGCTGTTTGTCATCGTAGCGAAGAAGCGAAAGATATCGTATTCTCTAGCTCACGAATATGCAGATAAAATCAGAGACTCGGAAGTTACGGCTCTCTACTTCGTATAAACAAATAAAAGATATTTCCAGATCAGTAAAAAAGTATTCCTCGGCGGGAACGGCGTCTAGTCTGTATCAGCTCGCTATGTGGGAGTGGGACAGATCTTTACTAGGAGAAACGAGAAACAAGTTTGTATTCGTTTATTAAACGATCAATCCTCCGTTAACATTTTCGTGTAGATCTCTGGGTAGCATGCTGGAGGGAGGTTTAGATGTGATTAGGCACCACTGTAGGGTTTGGTTGGGTAACGATATATTGCTCCAATGGGAAATTCACTAATCCATGAAATTGGTGAATACGTTGAAGAAATTAGACTCGGTAACATGAGTGAGAATGTTGAATATACGTTCGAACAGACGATGGTGAGCTTACTTTTCATCACGCAGATGGATGTCAGAAGCCAAATTGATCCTGGTCTTGCGAACTGGAACATTATCCTTTTTTCGCAATAATTTTTTCCCCTACTTGACGTTTTATCCAACAAACCTTTTTTTTTGCGAATAAGAAGTTGCCTACCTGGATATAGTAAAAGAGACGGATTTTCCTCCGTTTAGCGGTGAGCGAATACAACGGGAAATTAATTTCACTTACGCGAGTAAAATAGAAACACGCGGAAAGGGACAACGAGTAACTAAACACATAAAAAGTTGCTAATTCGTTTGAAGCGCGAGCTATTTCACTTGATTATTCTACTTGAGCTTTTATAAAGTTGCTCCACTGTGCCCTACCCGTACCCGACCCCTTTGCGGAGTCGTTCTTTACCCTACCATAACTCTGCGAGCACGCAGACTTCAAGTTTATATTGGCTTAATTGGTTTTAAAGGGGAAACTTTAGTTTCCATTTTTTTTTTACCCGAAGGTTACTTATTTACACCATCGTTCCGATGTACTTTCTGAAAACACAACTAGTTATACCCTCCACCGTCTATAATCTCGACCAAGCGGAAATTTCAATGTAACTTTTTCTTAAATTTCATTCACGATCGCCGATCAAGTTAACAGTAAAACTTTATTGAAGAGATGGAGACTCAATGAACAAGACCTTCAAGGGAAGGTCCGTGCTACATTCGCGCCTACACACCTTGATCTATTGCACGAGCTTTTATTATTATCTATAACCTGAAAGTTATTACTGCGATTACGCCCCTGGCGAACGACGCGGTTATGGCCAGGCGAGGGTGGGGCGACGGTATAATACGGAAACTGCAACTATGTGGGAATCTTCTCGTCGACGCGATAAGACGGAATTGAATTAGACGTTACGTACGGGGGGCGGGTTCTATAATTTTCTTTGATGCCCGTGTACATCCACCCCCACTGACAGTCTCTACATGTATAATCCACTCATCACATGCCGTAACTATTGCAAGCCACATCCGAGGGTTACGCAGCTCTCCGGAGCTTTTGGAGCTTTCCATATAATCTCGCGAACATCCCTGTTCAGTCGATTCACACGAGTACTTATATTGTTGGATAGTAAATTAGCCTCGCAGTATACCCTTACACAATACCCTGCGTGGTTACGTCGAGTAAGGAATTCGTAAATGAAATCCCAACGATATCCCTTTGTGACGTGGGTGAGCGCCTAACTCCTGCTCAGTTGACTCAGTGCTCTTAGTTCTGGCCCGTTGCCAGGGAGGAGATTCTTTTTTTTAAACTACTATAACTGACAGTATTTACGTCGATCGTAATTCAGTTATATGTGAACATACAGGCCATATCGGATATGGACACATTTGCAGAGAATAATTCAACCGAAAGAAGTCTCGTACTTTTTTTGTTTTTGACAAAAATAAGTTTATGAATCAGATTGTTTCTTTCGAACCGTCGAGAGCTTTCGAGCTGAGAATTCCGGGACAAAGGAATACCTGGATATCCATACAGAACGTTTTTTTATTCAGTCATTGACGTCACACATGATACCTCGGCTCTTTATTCTCGAACTACAAAGTGACCATCACGTTTGTAACACGAGCTTTGAATCATCGTGTGTAACACAATGTGGAAGCAAACATACCGATACGGTAATCAGTCGGTTGGGAACTGATAGGGTAACGATAGGTCGGTCGCAATGTCCGGATTCACACTAACGAGACAAGGGCTAGGGTTCCATGCATAACTGGTACACATACCCTATCCTGCGGTGGTGATATCGATCGGTAATTCTAACGTGTCCACAAACGGTCGGTATCACATGAGGAACGTGAATTGTATGCAGAAATTGACTCGGAGAGGACAGTACTCGAGGTACCGTGCCATCGGATAGCAGAGGGAACTCGACCCGACGAACATCTCTCGAAAACTCGCGGATTTATTACTTATTGAAACACTTGTAGATATCACGGAGTGCACCGCATACCACGGTACACGATTACCTAGGTACTCGGCTACCTCGTAACAGGGAGTGTAACACGGAATGACAACTTCTCGAGACGTCCAGAGAGATGTCCGGAGTTGGTAGATAAGTATGTAGTACCTCGAGGGGTTCGCTGCTGTTGCCTGCATAACACGACGTTTGCACAGTGCCTTCATGGTGTGCAACGGGTGAGAATCGATATTCGTGTTTGAACTGAGAGCAATATTGCGTGTACAAACATGACGACAACGATACCATCTATATTCTCACAGAAATTATGCAGATCTGACCTGACCATTCGGAGATTGTGACCAACTGTATCAAGGCTACGCAACACCTCGTTAAATGCTGGGCGAAAGTCGAGGGGGGTCACTTCGTTATCGGGGTGACGTTCAACGTCAGAATTCTGGACCAGTCGAGCCGGACTCCGGTCTAACTGACAGTTAACAAACGCGACCATGGTACAATAATTGGACCCTTGCACTTAACAAGGTAAGCTGTCAATCTGACTATGTAGTCTGACAAACGTACTGGTGACATTACCGCTGTACCAACAATGATCCGTGTATGGTCGTGAACACGGGGTTAAGCCGCTGGTACGACTTTCAACAAATTCATAACCAACCGATCAGCATCGCAGCAGAATATATTGTCGGGTTCATAAAGTTTTGACAGTGGCCTGAGCTAGTCTACCTGGATAAGTTTATTTTGTGTCGGCAATTTCTGACTGTCCATATGTGTGTAACGTTGCCCACAGTTCATACTAATGAACGAAGCTCGTTACTTTACTTTAATTAATTAAATGCCAGTCTGTGCAGCATGCAGCAGGAGACATATAATTAAACTTTGTGGGTCAAAAGTGTGACGTTCTCACAAAGTTTGCTAGGATAATGTGCGTTGCAGTATAGACGATTCTCGTATGGAGTGCAGTGTGCTGGAAATTACGCTCACTACACGTGTCTCTCTGAATTACCTCAATTAACAGTTATTCTTGATGAAAAATAATTCCGTTCCCATCTTCCAGAATCGTAATGAAACGTGCGTATTGAATATTTAGGTATAGTCAAAGTGAGGCCAATAGTTGTGCAAATTATTGTTTCGCGAAAGTCTGCAGAAGTCTCCTGCAACCAACCACCAAGTTTAATTTACCAGGGATACTAAGATCCTCGGTTGTGATGCATATTTATAAAATTAATTAATGTAGGCTAGAGAATATTCATGAAAATCTTCACGAAACCTGGGATTTTTTTCTTCTGCTTTTCAGAAATAGGTGCGATCTACTACGTCCCTCGGCCAATATAACTTCATAAGTCTTCTTCCTCACCAGCGTATTGCCGTAGCACCCCCGTATTCTCGTACCTTTTCTCTTCGACTGTGAAGCCCCGTCTTCACTGTATATTAAAATATTTAAATAAAATGAAATACACCGTAAATGTATCATTCCGTCGTCCAATATTGTTCAAAGATCTCTCCGCCGTTTTATTAAGTATTCGCTGCCGTTTTATGAGTTCGAATTGCGCCGGTGATGGTGGAGGGCGAAAGCGAAGAGTGAGTAAAAAAAAAGGGACTGTGAAATACCAGTAATTCCGCTGCGTGTCTTTTCAATGCAGGTTCCTTAGGTATTATACATAGGCCATCTTGAGGCTCGCATGAAAGATCTTCAAAGATAGCCGTCGCTTTAATAAATATCTACTCGAAACCGGGACCGGGAAAAATGTTCTCCGGGAATATCATTTGGAAGTTTTATTGAAAGTTTATTGTTACTATTATCGTCATTACTCCCGTTATTGTTATACGTCGACAAGCCTGGCGCGAAAAGGTAACGAAAGCCGGACTTCCATAGGGCGGGAAAAAGAGGAAGTAAGGGAGATAAAAGTGCTTGAACCCAGAGGGTAACCACTCTCTTTTCATTGTCCCTTGGCTTCGGAAGGGCTAATCTTCTGAAGCCTTTCAACAAAAGTGGTAACAAACTGCCGAGTGTCAAGTCCCTCGGCATGCCACCTAGAAGTGAACACCTTTTCCCAGTTTTCGACGATTTATTATTTTCATTATCACTTTTCCCTTTGTTAAATGTTGTTGAGAAAGCCATGCGACCGTAGAGATAAGATTAAAATCGTTCCTTGAACCGATTTTAGAGAATATAGTTTCGCCCTCGAACTCTCGCTCCAGATTTTGAACATAAAACAACGAGTATATGTGCAGCGACCGAATTCAAGAATCATTATCGTGCTAAAAAAAGTACCTAACTGACTCTAGTTTGTTGGTCGTGTATGCATGAAAAAGTCAACTTTCAATGAATGTGTTTTATTTCTTGCTCTTTTTCGTCTCTGCAATACACACAAATTGCTGACCCACTTTCTAGGCCTCACGAGCGTAGGATTTAAATAAACGCGCTCTTCAAAACCAGGTTCGTGTGACGGATTCATAGGGGACGGTTACGTGCTCACTAATTATGGAAATGTATCAGAAAAACTTTTTCGAATAATGACACTGGGATAATAATGACACTATAAAAAAAGCTCAATTGAAGAACGCGTTAAGAGTTCACAGCGACAGTGATAATTGGCATCGCAATTATCAGAGTGAAAAGCCCGCTGATAAACGGTTATCATCAATTAGTTAGAAAAGAGTGGAAGAATAAGTTATCCATCGATTATCCAGAGTCTCATTTACGCTGAATATGAAATTAAATACCGAACGACATCCAGTGGTTTCAGATCTAATTGCTAATTAAAAGCTTTTTGATAATTAAAATATACTGGGTCGAGTTGTTTCTTGCTCGAATCGAGTCTTTCAGTAACTTTTTTCTCGTCAGTCAACGTTGATACTGTGAATATCGAGATTCCACGAACAGATACAGTTTCAGGGTGGGTACACGTTGAAGAAAGTGCTGGAGTATATTAATAAATTACCAGGAATCAATTTCTAGAATCTCTGCATAGTTAGCATTGCACTTGCATCGTTAACGCTTTTCCAGAAGCAAGTAAATGTTTTCTCTTGGTAATTGACAATTTCATATCGTCCTCGACCGATTTCTCGTCGAAACTCGACATTTCCCTAAGGAAACCGGAGAGAAATTCCAACGAGCTATACCCTCGGCTATACCTGGTGTTGTTTGTTGAGGTAGTACATGTTGCATTTTACAGTATCATCGCGTGTCTCCATGAATGTCTCCATTATCACGTGTGACCCAGTTCGCGGAGGTTCGTAATAATTTCTCAGGTTTTAAACTATTCAAAATGTACTGATAGCCATTGTGCTAGGCCTCCATTCAATTTCACGGTTTCGTGGTCTGAAACTGCGGGTAAATATCTCCCGTCGATGAGAACACACGATCGAATCTAATTCATATCGGAAATTACACTGTGTTGTATCACAGATCGCAAAGTGGATGGCTCTATTGTGCGATTTAATCTTCATGCATGCACCATTTCCGGTATGACAGTTGCCGGCACTGTTTTTTTCCAACTTCGCGTATGCTGCGAATGATACATGATATATGATTGTTGCATAAAATATCCTGCAATAGCTAAATAAACAACAGCATCGCATGCGAAAAAATACTTTTTCACGTAAACACGTAGTCGTAAATCATGAAATAGTTATCATCTTCGTCGGATCTATGTTCTGCCACGGCGAACCAATACGCTCATAAGCTATCGATTCTCAGATTTTATATACGGACGAAGGGAGTTTCAATTAACGCAACGAATTCGCAATTTCAATTATTTTTTTTTTTTTCAATCCGCTTTGGCCCACCCTTTCAGTTGACGCATGATACGCGACGTGTGAATGAGTTACTTGAAATATTCCCCCGTGTTATGTCACACATATTCGTCCCACTGTTTGAAAACCGGTGATGAGACAATGAAATTTAACGTTACAGCATCAATCAGTGTCCGATCCAACGCAACGAACTGAAACATCTTTAAAAGTTCACCCCTCTCGAATCAGACGCAATTGAATCACATAAAAATTGAACAATGATCGACTGCCTATCCCAGATCCGGTGAAACTAGAGTTGCGATTTTTGATTAGACTAAAAGTCCGACATTTCAGTAATCATTTCCGCGTTTGTATACCTACCACAACTCTCCTCGTTTAAAACTGGATATCGATAAAGTTTTATACCATTGTGTATGAGAACTGAAGTTGAAAAACAATCTCAATTTCGATGTAGCAATATTATACAATATTTCCGGGTATGGTACCTTCCACATTTGGTACAACCGTTTAGTTTTATAACTGCAAATTGAAAATCGAGTAGGGCCGAGAAACTCGAAATTACAATCGCATCATGTACAATAGCTATTCATAAAGTACTCACCAATGACTCAGTCACAGCGCGGGCTGGGAATTGGAACGACTGAAGTGTCCGGGAAACTATTCGCGAGGGAGTGATAATTAGTTTTCAGAATACAATCATTGTACGATAGTACGAACTATGGAATTTGCGTAAACTTATAATTATCTGAATGCGCAATTTCTGCAGAAATTAAACTAAGAATAAGATTGACGTAGATTTATTGAAAATGTAATATGTGAAGCAAAATGAATCGGCATTCCATCACGTCCCGCACTCCATTTTCAATAAACTCGGAAGGAATTCAGAATACGAAACTTGCACTCCTAGGCATCGCTCTTTCTAACAAATTATCTATTAATCTCCTAAGCACTTAAGTACTTTGCTCCCAGTAAAACAAGAAGCAACATCCAAAGTTTCAACAAGTTTGCGCTGCCCGCCGTCTACGAGAAGTTGCAGAAGATGAAAGAGGCTCGGTTCGATGCTGCATCTTCGTATCAGATTCATATCTGCCGCGCGTATACGTGGGCATCCATTCATACATACCTTCAAACACATCTACGGATGCCCTCTGTAAGCACACGTGCTTAATTGTACCCTGCCCATACATAGTCGTGGCAGCGTCTAGGCACGCTGCACTTATACGTCGAAGGTTAACAATACGGTTCGAGTAAGAGCTGCGAGAGATGTATTTGCCTTTGTTCTAACCCTACAGATGAAAGATCCGCTTTTCAATAGCTTCATATAGGCCATAAGATATACCTGAAGTGCTTTTTTCAACCGTTGTTGATATTCGACTGATCGATTACGGTTGACGAGTCGATCTACGATCCCAAGTCAACCATTGATTGACACCGTTGAGCTTTTTGGATGTAATCTAGGTACAAGCGCTGGACAGAATTGCTAGTGATTGAATTGAGTGATAGATCATCCAGTATCTTCCCGTCGAGCAAGGAGTTTCGCGCTTCACCGAATCGTCTTCGTCTTTCTGTTAGCACACAAAGATTCCAACGGTAGAAAAGACACGCTATAAGCGAAATTTGCGGAATCTTCTGTGATGAGAGTTGGAGCAATCTAATATTTCTTCCTGTTATTTCCAGCGAGTTTGTCCCCGAGCCACTTACCCAGTATCTGATGAACAATTGCTTCATTTTCGAGAAGCTTAGAAAACTTCTTAGAACTGGAATCAAGTTCTAGACTGTTCGAAGTTAACGACAGTTTGCGCTTTGAATGTAACCGAGTAGCGTAATAGGCAGCGTAATTCTCATTGCCTAGACAAAGACGGCGGATTGTTCGTTCGCGTCTGTGAGCCGATGCTAGTAACTCAAGTTTCTCTAGCGATAAAACATGTGATCGCTGCAAGGGCTGTTACTATGAGTTCGGTGAGCCGTTAAAAGGTGGCCCGGGGACCATTTCGCAGATATACGAGGACCTCAGGCTCTTGACTTCTTCGTCCGATCGTTCCCGGAGTCCAGAAACACGCGCTAATACAGTTTTTTCCTCTTCTCGGTTTCTCCGGAAAGAGGCGTTGAAAGAGACTCGTAGCTCGAGGGCCTTCTCGGATTGTGAAAATGACCGCAAGTCCCGAGGCAGGATAGCAAACAAATCCCGAACGAAATGCGATCATTTCATTTTCGTTCAGTGCTTCTCCTCTGATAGCAGACACGTCTCACAAAGATACTGGACGAAGCCTGACCGTACTTCGTATCACCGGGAAATGAAATTACGTAGCAGAAACGACGTTGAATTGCGGACTGACCAAATGGATAATCGGGGCTGATAGCTAAGGCAGGAAAAGAAGAATATAAGAAAAAAGCAGAGAAGGATGAACCCACGGATCAGAATTATTTGAAAATTCAGATTCACTTTCATGTAGGCAGCTGGGCGAAAAAAATGAATGTCCGGAGGATTATTTATCGTCGAAATCCCCTCACCGTGGACCATCTTACGAAATCCATATTTCTTCGGTATGACTGCGCAGAGAGCTACTCCCTCGGGAAGAGACGCTCATCCTTTTCCAAATCTGGATGTGCACCTAACTTGGTGTCGTACTGTTCTAGCTACACGTCGAATTTGTCAATCATTCGAACTAATTAATTGCGGATCAGCGACGATCCGTAGCTACTTGTGGATGCGGGACATTCTAAAAATTGCGGGTCCTCAACTCAGTTCAAAGGTCGACTTCAATAACATGCTCACTGGCATTCTTAGATTGTTTTGGAACTGACGCGACGGCTAGACGGTTTGGTATAGCTATCACAAGGTATCCCCCAACTTTGATTTTCGTAATAATTTTAATATATAATACGGTCTGAGAAAGTAATGACCAGACGAAAGTGAGAAAACTTTCAGATTTATACACCTCATTTGCATCATCTCATTAAAATTTCGACACCAGCATTGAATCCACCCATCCAACGTAACTCACCGCCAGTCTGCCACCATGTGGACCTAACGTCTTTTAATACCGAAGCTAGTTGCCTCATTTTTACGAGGAAACTCTAAAAGGTTAGTGTAAAAATTTTGATGGTCTTGAATTATCGTTATGAGACATGGTCATAATCCTAGTAACTTCTTCACTCAACTAGTTGTGGAGGAATTAGAGTGAATACACATTTTGATGAAAAAGATGATGTAAGCATATTATTTTCAAGGCTCTGAGTAATATTTTTTGCTGTTGAACTGAACTTGCTCGTAATTTTCTACCGTCCAAAGGTCCTCGGGTACCACTGAAGCTTTTTCCTCAGAATTATTACC
The DNA here is from genome assembly GCA_018257835.1 of Euura lappo. Lineage (NCBI taxonomy): Eukaryota > Metazoa > Arthropoda > Insecta > Hymenoptera > Tenthredinidae > Euura > Euura lappo. The sequence continues at coordinate 346,683 of JAEUYN010000309.1, read as the reverse complement.
GAACGAAATGGTTTTTTCATAAAAGGGAAACGGATTACTAGTCAAGACCATTGATTTCTTAGCCAATGGTTCGCGGAAATAACGAGTTGATATTTCCCTTCCGTTAACCCTTCCCGCCGATTTTTTTCACCCCGAAAGTTAATTTATCGATTAATTTATATTCCATTTGAATTTATCGGTTGATTCAACTGTACTCGCTGTCTTTCACGATTCAATTGAACGAAATCTCGTTTCAGTTTTGAATTACGCTGGGCTAATGTTCTTATCTACGGCAATAAAAAATCCCTGGAAATTATAACGTGAATGATTTACATCAGTTTGAATCTTCTCTCGTGCAAAAATTAGATACCTCCTATAAACCGTCGCATAAGATACATCGGCTTGTCACGTTGAAGATATTAAGTAGCGATCCAAGGATTAGAAACTTGGGACCCACCAAAGTTACTCAGGTCTGCCGACAGACTACGTAACTAAGCGGAAACTACCAAATACCAAAACTTCTTACTGCTTGACTCACGATCACTTCCTCGGCTCGGCTACGTGGCAAAAGAGTTTTACGCGGTACATCAAAATCTGAGTCGATGATGCGGCTCTCTGGAACAGCTTTCGAGCGAGTTCGATAATCCGAATGGCTACGCGACTTAATTTACCTTATTTGCTCAACTCAAGAAGAAAGTTTACGGTTAGCCATTGCTCGGGTTATTCAGAGTTGAGTTTCATACGCGGCTGGTAGAATGTTTCTGGTTTTGTGCGAATGCATTAACCCTTACGTTTCTGGTACCGTGGCAGCCTCCGACTCGATTGTTACCGCGGTACGAGGGTAATTTCAAGCGTTTAAAATGCACATACGTAACTTTTGGTTACGGTAGGATTTTCAAAGCAAATACGGAAAGTACTTTCCGAATAGAGATCCCATGCATGTAAATTATTATTTAAATTTCTAAATACCTTTTTCAGTATTTAACCACCGAGCCCGGGCAATCTGACCATGACGAATACTCTTTTATATTCAAACGCAGCAAAACTCGTTTTCACACCGGTCCAGCTCCGAGGGTGTTTCGAACGTAGGTCAGCAGTGCCTTAATTGCGTCTAATACGAGCAACATCTCACCAGAAACTTGAAACCAAATCAGCTATTAATGATAGGGCGGCTGCAGTCCGAGGGGCTCCGCCCGTTCAACTCCATAAACTCGGCCAAAGCACTGTATAAACATGCACGTATCTTGAAAACTAATTTGATACTTGATGATATTTTATTTCCAACGTCCCGCAGGGCAGTGACCCGGCCACTACTGGGAATTTAGAATCTTATACCTGCCCCCCAAACACTCGGTAGAAATTCAATCAAACTTTACCACTGGAACAATTTCAGCAAAGTCAACTTGCTAAAAATTCTAGAACTAGTAGGAATTATAACTACTCTTAGAATAAGGTATATTGTATCTATAGTACAACCAACTGGACCGAGGTAATTGTATCAGAGGAGCTTTCCAGTTCATCGGCTAACTTGTTTGTACAAATGATAAAGCCAAAGCAGCCAGTCAGTTCACCGATCACTCAAGCTGATTATCGATCGATTGCACAGCTTACAATTGCCGTAACGATGGAATGGAACTGGTTTCTGCAGCAAAGTCCATCGGTCGAGAAGAATGTATATATATATAGCCGCGATATCTTGTCAAAGCAAAGGCAGCGAGGAGAACGAAGTTTAATCTTACAAAAAAAAGAAGAGAAAAAAAATAAAAATAAAAATGACCTGATGTATATCGAGAAGGTTGTAAATGGCGAGGGGTTTTTGACTCTGCAACAACCCAGTGATTAATACCCCATCTCCTTCAGTCGCTAACCTATATCCCTGGCCTGCAGGGCGAGGCGAGCGCAGACTCGTCAACGTCGAGGCAAAATTGTTAATAATTAATCACGTTTATCGGACGCCTAGGGTAATCAGCGAGAAAAACAGTCATTTAACGACACAGCCCTCCATTATCGCCTCTCTCCATCTCTCTGGAGATTGCTACAGATATAATGTCACCTCTCTTGCAGAGTTCTGAGATTGATTAAAAATACACGCTGTACTGCCAGACGGATCTGGGCCAATCGCAATCTCAGTGTCATACCATCGCCGGCGGGATTTTCTCCGTTCTGGAGCGATAAAAATGCTTAATAAATAAACGCAGGAGGAAGGCTCCGTCTTTGATCATTACGGTGAGCTTTGATAAGTCAACCGTGTCCAATAATAACTAGGAAACACTTTTAACAGTGTGCTTTATGATTTTCCTGAGCACGACAGACTGCCGGCTTTAAGGTAATAGGTATTTTTACAAACGCGATAGCCCAGGGCTTTGTTATCTGTCAGCAGCGACTATGAAATGGGACCTCGTTCCACCGTGTGTGGTCACTGTTGGGATTTACTTTTTTGTTTCGGATAATTGAACTTTCGACTGCAGAAATGGGTTACAAAAAACACGGGATTGAAATTTCTGAGCGATAAATTCGCCAGACCTCTACAAGTTCTTTCGTTTTTTATGGCCGAGCCGAAATGATCCCCTCAATCAGAATCAGCGACCGTCAGACGTCGTTGAGGAAAATGATCAAAGTCTGGAAGTAATAATTTGACATTTGACGTCAACTGGTTGGTAATGGTCGGCGGTCTCAGCGCCAGTCTCGGCTTTGGTGATCAAAAGCGTTTTTTTTCAGCTTTGATTCTTCTCGACGAGACATTTTCCCGTCCAAGGTCACAGTTTTTATATGAGTATTTATCGCCAGTTTTTAAAACGCGTGACACACGTGCCTCGCTTTCCATTCGGGTCTTCCGGTGTTTCCGCCGCTGTCATTCGCGGAATAAATTTCCTCTTCGGTGTCCAATGAACGCAAAGAATCGAAAAAATTGCGACGTCAATTTTGAATGGCTTCTGAAAGTTACCTTCACATCCCGAGGGTCTTATACCAAACAGTATACGAATGAATTCGTGACTTGTTTCGCGACGTACGTCTGATTTCCATTTAAAGGACGCCGGACTACGGAATTGTTTGGCCTCGAAGCCTGACGCGGATTTTCCATTATATCTCTACACAAAATGTGTATATATAGAAACTGAGCTGTCTGATCTGGCACCGTAGTTTGACTACGGCTTTCAGAGTCTGGTAGACTTCCCGGAATGTATTCCAACGCTCGTGTTCCGCTCGGTGGTTGTGCGGTCTCGCCACAAAATCCGTCTATCTGAAATTCTATAGAGTCCTTGAGGATTTGTAGGACGAAATAGAAAAACTTTACCTGCAGGACTCAGGAGCCGTAGAGTGCGCGGTGGAAAAATTTTAATTTACGACGGTAGATACGGAGGTGCCCGGTACCTACGCGATGAAACGTTGGACATCGTGCGGATGCGAAATGAAATGGGTAGCTCTCGCTAAAAATGAAATCCCGTTACCCACCGTTCGTTTACATAAGCCATAACACGTTACAGGCCATGATTTTAATTCTGAATTAATCACTATACAAACGGTGGCTCTGAACAAACAGCTGCAGAAACGCGTACCACGGATGTACACTAGGAAATGTTGCATGCTAAATGAGAGTCCCTCTCCGCTTTGAAATGGCAAGCGCGAGTAAATGCAATATGTATGAATTGCTCGTATACTGGCGAAAATATGCTTACGCGAGCCACCGCCTCGCGGTTCGACTAGCGCTGTGTAACCTATTTACCCAGTCCTACTACCACGTAGGCGACTTTAACTTTATGCATTTTTTCTCCGCGTCCTTGGTCGCTTGATTGCGAAAATTTTCTTCAAAAGCTGATCTAGCGAGAGACGGGTTTACACTCAGCCTCGATATGAAGAACGGGGTAGTTTTGTTCCCTGGCGAGATCCGGAAAGGATATTTGATTGAAATAAAAAAAATCTTTTTTCCAGCTGTTGAGATAAATGTACAGAAATTTTTATACCGCCGAGAATTGCAACGTGCAGAGAGACAAGAGTATACAACGGTACATGCAAGAATGAATAAATAAAAAAGGGGATATATTCTTCGTTCTCGATCCCATTCCTCGGGGAACTCTATGTCCTGATACACGTTACAGTCTGTTGCACAAAGTGGGTGTACCACTCGCGTTCCCAAAAGCGCTGTGTCCTGTATTCACGTAGCTCGTAACCCCCCAAGGCATCGATTGAATCGGTGTTGGTATCGACAACACAGACGATGACACCACTGTACCGTATGACCCCACAGTTGATCAGTTGCCTAGCTTCTTTCGCGTCTAGGTTGCTGAAAAATATGGCGTTTTGAAACGGCGAGTATAGTGGAGCTTTATTGAATCCCTCTACGCGAACCAAGTGCGGAATAGCCGCGCTGTGCCAGCATCGCATATATGCAGGGATTGATGAATAAAGAATCGCGTCGCCTCTTTGTTTTCGCATTCATTCCTGTCCGTTGATATCTTTTCAGAGATACCAAAGTTCTTGAAAAAAAAAAAAAAAAAAAAAAATCCAGATATTTTCTTCGAGGTTTCGGATACTCGGCTCGTCTCATCTTTCTTAGTCTTCTTTTTATGTTAGCGCGATTATTCGTTCCCTCCAAAGTCACAATTCCCATGCCAAAGAGCGAGCTGGAATAAAGTAATGCAGAGATGCAAAGTTATGCATAATATTCACTCCCTCAGACCACACTTCTCTTTGCTCTCCCTCATTTTCCCTACCTTTCTTATAAGTGAATAGAGGTACCGGGTGGGGTCTGGTCGCGGTACCACGGCGGTGCCGGTTCACGGACAAATTCAAACTTTTCAGGGAGTTATTTTTTCAATCATCCTCTCTTCAGACTTCGTTCAGCGCTGCTGACTGTAGACCTTGGTCTTCCTTTTTATTCCGCAGAATCAAGTATTTCCGTTTCCTGCACGTAACCGGCATATACACCGCGCATTGTACACTTCCCGGTCACAATAGAGGATCAAGGTAAGGTGGTACAAAAATACGCCCCAAGGTGTCTCGATGAGATCTCGAGGCTCTCAGTGTCGTCTACATCGCCTACTATCAGAGTTTTCGCAAATTCCTTCCGCAATCACTCGATTTTGAGTCGAGGCGGAAAGAGGTAATCTAGAGAGGGGAACCTGTTAACGAGCGATACTCCGGTACTTCTATGGGGTACGTACAACACCCAAGTCGTTTATACGCCTGGAGCCAAAACATGTTCAGCCCTGAGTCAGGATTTATAAAAGAGCCTCAGGCAGGCGTCGACGATCACGGAGATAACGGAGTACCTTTTCTTCGCAGGAAGTTGAAACTTTTGATACTTTATTCGGCGCCGGAATAACTTTTAATATCCATCGCCTCGCTAGGCTCTCAACGACTTTTTACCACTTGTTATTTACAGCGCTTGCAACCCCCCCCCCCTCTTTCATACCTACCGGAGTTTGAACAGAAAGTTCGAAGAATCCTACATTGCTTTTTAGAGGGTGAATGATGCTGCGTTGACGATTGTTGATAAAGACCCCGTTACCGCAGAAGCTCCGAATTACTGTACACAACAAAACTGAGACGTGCCTCTGCATCATCCGCGGTATACGGTATACAACCGCCCGACGTGTCAGTTCGTATCAGGGAATATTATTCAAATGAAATGTAAACTAGTTGGCAATTCCGGAAGCGGATCAAGTTTCACAAACTTATTATACGCCGACGCGACTATATGATCGTGCTCGAGAAACAGCTTTAATCCGTCGATCCGCCATTATTTTGACAAAAAATAACACAGTCAAAATCTAGATTTATAACGTTTTTAACTCTTCACTATTTAAATTTCAAAATATAACATCAACAGAGGCTTCTTGACCCTGAAATAAAAAGTTCTCTTTCAGCTGTCAACCTGATGAGAAATCAATTCAACAGAGTCCCTTCGACCATGTTTCTCAATCAATAAATTATCGACGTCCGTTCGGTGTGTGTGGCATATATATACGACAGTACAAAAGAGATTGAATCAATGGGACTCTGAGCCAGCGGATTGATTAAACCGTGGACTTGGGTCAGTACGTAGGCTTCATTGTTGGACATTTTGAAGCAACAATGTGGTTATCTCAGGGTTTACAAAAGGCTTTGCTATGCCTTTGGGTATAACGAAAGAGCCGGGGAAGCCCGTGCAATAAGCCGTACAAGGAAAGCCTGTTTCCCGTTACCCCATCCTCTCTTCTAACTCGTGCTATCACTGAAGACTGAAAATTTATTTTCCGCTCGTTCCCGGCCGCTTTCAGGTCTGTCCTACGCCAGCTGAACAAAAAGCTCACACGGCAGCTTCCACCGACACAACTTTACTTCATGAAAGAGTTTCCGCAGTGGCCACTCGTATAGCCTAAATTTCCCTACAACCTCCCAACTGCGACGTAACCTCGAGGGGAAACTGAGAACTACCTGGCGTTTGAGTCTAATTGTAAATACCATGTCGTCGTGGTCATTGCCACGCGAACGTTTTACTGCAGGTATAGCCGATGTTGGCGGGGTTCACCGATCGGTATAATCGGCACGCGACGAAGTTTGAAAGTCACTGACTCGTCGAGTGGGTATACTACGTCCGGATAAAATACCTAGGCACGTAGTCACGATTTTTGCCACAGCGTTTGCACCGGATGTCCGAGTCACGAAGGGCCTAGAGGTTTTGAATATTTCATTTTCCCCTGACCCCCGGTGATGTGATAAATCGTGATATCGCTCGCGACGCTCAACCCTTCCAATGAATGCTGGGATGTGGCGAAGGTGTGATAGGTCGGCGAGGTAACGAGGGATAACGAGATGGCAAGAAACGCTGACGCGGATTACACTTCAAGAGGTTGCGTTCCCCTCGAAACTGTACGCAATCGACGCCAGAAACCACTTTCTGCGGCCAAGAGGGCGTCAGGGTTTTCCTGTCTAGGTGAAGGAGACGGTTTTATATATGCATACCCGCAGACAGTTACACCAAAGAGTTGTGTAGTTCGCGACGACAGCTTATTGGCAGCTTATTTGAATATTGTGTGTCATCAGAAATCGTGGAAGCACCTGGAGACGTGAAATAGGCGTTTTTGAATTTTAATATCACCCGCGGCTTCGTTATTGTCTCAGTTTCGGATTTGCCTTTCTTCGTCGCTCCTAGCAGCGTCTTTGATTAATTATTGAAAATCTACTGAAGAATAGGACAGGCTGACGCGAGGACGTTAAACGCCAAAGGCGACGAGCTCTGAGCGTTGAATAAATAAAACAGTTTTCTGTTGTTTGCTTTTCGGGCTGTTGGAGCGAAGAAGTAACGCTCTGCGATTACTACCTTACTACGAAAAGGACCAACAATTCCTACGGTCGAACGTAGTGGCCGTGGCTTCACAAATTTATAATGGTTCCTACGAATTCTATACTCAGCGTTACGTTTCGCTGAATCGCCTGACGCCATTAGCGGGATTAGTTTACGAAGTAGTTTCATTTGTTGTACAGAGCTGGACTGGAAGTAGCAATCGCGATCGAACGGTAGAATACCCGATCAATACTTATTGAATCAATTACCGCCAGAAAGAGAGAGGCTTGAAACAATTTTGTTTCCGACTATTGAGTGAAATTTGTTATAACTTGAGTGACAATCAATTTCTATGAAACACAATGTGCGCCTAGACGTCTACGTCTGGAAATTTTTTGCCCCAGAAGTTAGATTCGTAGGATTTTCATCAATATTATATTGTCACCATGGGAGCTGGCGATTTTCATGTTCTATATCAATGCATAAGGTAGTCGTCACGGTACTGTTATCTTGTGATCCTGTGTACCTGCGGTACTTTCTTTTCTTTACTTCAGAAACATTGTCTACCACTTTTCTAGTTGTCTGCTGCTGCTCACGTTTAGCGAGCAGAAAATTGACAAAGTTTAAATTGCAAAGCTCTGCGTAATGAACGATCGCAGTGGACTTAATTTATTGCAGTTTGAAAGTAGAAATAGAACGTCAAGAAGAACACGTGAGCTTCTTAACTGTGGTGCACTCTCGAATACAAAGATATAAAACCGTGGCCTGGTAACGCCAATGCTCTATCTGTTTCCGAGTTAAAAAGCTGCCCCGCCAAAACAGCAGCATAGAAACGGTGATAGGAACCAATATCAAGTATAACCGATAATTGTTTGATATATTCCACACTGGTGGATGGACAGATTCAAATTGAATTCATCACGTCAACCTGCACTTCTGTAATCAGGAAATAAAGTTTCCAGCTTACGTAAGGCTTCTTTATAACTGTACGTTTTGTATTCGTTCAACATAAGGGGTTAGGAAATATCTAATGAATTTTTATTCAGAGGGTGAAAGTTAACCGCGGCCAGTGCTCTTTCCTTCGCGGTTTAACAGCTGATGAGTGGCAAAAACTGCTTGTTACATTAAAAATTACATTTTGAAGCTGAAACGCGAAAGTATCTGGGTGAAAGCTCGTTAACCCGTTATTTCGGTCTGATACTCTGATATGAACGTAATTGGAATACTCGCCGATAAAAATAACCGGACGAGAAGGGAAATTTATTTCAGGTACTTGCACCTCGGCGCTCGACTAATCACGTTGTTAGCCTCGGTGGCATGCAAAGAACGCATTAGGGATGCAACCAACGACGAAATAAGAGGCAATACGACCCTCTGTGACACCTTTAATGTGAGTCAAGCTGGGCTACGTCACGGTTCAGCTTGTCGGTGTGATTTGGCCATTTTCGGTATTCTTCTCTTAGATGGAAAGTAAGCACCTCTGACTTTACTGCTCACAAACGGATGCCGTAAAAGTTCAAAGACCGAGACAGGTAAATTTCAATGGAAGGGAGGGAAGAGCCGTGGCAACCAAGATTCTCATTCATCAATCATCCGATGTAGAAACTGTAGGGAATAATTTTTCCAAACGCGCTGTATTGAACTCTCTCGACTAATGAGGCAGAATATACTTCTCCGCGTTCAGTGTAAGCTAATGACGCTCTCGAAAAGTTGCGTTATTAAATATATATATATTAAATATATATATGCTGCGTTATATATATATATATATTTAATAACGCAGCACCTCGCCAAATTTGAGAAGAAATATTATTTGGCGAGGTGCTGCGTTAATCAACTTCTCCAACATTCAATATTCAGAATATTCAGTTATCCCACGCAACAGGATTTTGTCAATTATAATTTCTGCCAGCTCTGCTTCAGTCAGGTATAATCGCGTGTAATATAATCGGAACTTTTTTTCTCGCGTTTCTGTCTGGAAAACAGATTTCGATACATTTTGATAAGCCCGCAAGAACCTCAAGGGCGCGTTACCCTTCAGACAGAACAGTCAACCAGACATAACATACCCCGTGAGAGTTAACAGATGCAATCTATTCTTCAACTATGCCTCGACGCGGAAGCAACTTTGCTGCAAAAGTTTCAGTACCTACCCCACGTACTACCGCGACAGGAAATTTTTTTGAAACGGTTACTTTACACCAGGGAATAGCGTTAGCTTCAGAAACAACGGGCCTACTTTGTTTTACAGTGGTAGCACTCCCAGGAACAACGTACAAGTCTATTTGCGATGTTCATTACGTACCCTGTTGAATGGTACCTCAGAACGTGAAAAGTATTTAAAAAAATGAATGTTATGTTAATGGTGATAATCCCCTCGTAACGAGTAAAATAAAAGGAGATGAACAATCATCTTTTGTCCCTCGGCAATGAAATTTCAATTTCAAACGTATGATAATCGACCATTAAATCGCGATAACGATAAATAAAAACTTTGTCGACGAAAGTAACGATCAACGGGTGGTAGTCGACTGTTTTCATGGAACATACGTCGCGAGGTATGTAATCGCTTGGTAGGGCAAGGGTGGGTATGGGTTACATACAAAAGGAAGATTTACAACGTGTCACATAATTCACCCATTACATAAACAGGTGGTTCTCGTTCGCGTCTGATCGCTACACAATTTACCTACTGGGGAGCGTGTCTACCCCACTCGAGCGATACTACTTATCTCTGCTGCGTGTAGCGGTTCGGTAATACTTACCGCATGCCGTGACACCAGACGTCAGAACCTAAACACCACTTTGGTCTAGAATCAAGATTTTGCGGAAAATTCTCACCTCCGAATACATTTACGGTATAAATATTTATGGGGTGAGCTGTAAATCACGTGGTTAATACATTCCACACCTCTCGTGCAATATTCTTGCTCCTCGAGATCGCACAAGATGGCGATTGCGCGTTGAGAAGCCCCGAGGGCCACGGAAGCCGTCTGGTACGGGTCGTCTGATTCCCCGGGAGGTTTTCATTCGGGAAATGCGACCAAGGACCGACGACCCAAGGATCTACCGCAAGTCTTGACGGTGGACGACGACCCAATTTCGAACGAAACCGGCCGCGTGCACGCCACGGGGTCCGGGATTTACCGTGGTGCAGATTGCGGGAAACAAATGGTGGTTCTGCTCACTTTCATGGCTAGTGCCGGTAGTTGCCTAAGAGGCTTTTAAAAAGAAGGTTTTTATACTTGCGGTGATATGGCGCCGCGGCCCCTGTCCTCGCCTAACGATTATTTATCGTTTCTCGCGTCGAAACTGACTCGGAGCTTCTGCAAGACCCTAGTTCTGCCCGGATGCGTGTACCGATGCCACAGAACAGGGAAATTCTCGGTCGTTTATAACTGTTGTGTTTTTCGGCTAAATGGCGTCCTAAAGCTCCGGGAGCGACGGTCGGCCGTATCGGGTATCCTAGCTGGAAGCTGCTTCTGTTTGTAGTACTTAACCGTGTTTAGTGGGCTTTTACTTTATCCCCCAAAGGGTGAGGGTTAGACTCGGTGGGCTGTGTTCGCGTTCGTCGAGAGTTTTAATTGTGGAACATCAGAGTGTTCGAGTATTTCGTTTCAAAGGGTTACCACCTCCGAAAAAAAGAGCTTCTAAATGAAACCCTTCGCCGCTGCAGACCCGGCTAATCCATCTAAAAAGCTAATTTTCACTCTGCAAGCTCGATATAGACGCTGAAGCAAATTACCTGCGAGATAATTTTCAAGACAGTGAAAATAATTCAAATTAAATAGACTCCGTTGCGAAGATGGTTGTTGAAATAATAGGAACTTTGAGAAATTATTTTCACAAGAATAACTATCTCTGCTCGGGTCACCGGGTCACGGCGTTGAATTCGAGTCAAGTACCGCAGGGATTTCCTGACAACGAACGGTAACCAATGTGTGAGTTACAAGTTTCACTCCAGACGGTTAATTCATCTGATATCACAAACTTCTCGACATCTTTTCATTATTCAAGGAACTGGAGCTTGATCCTATTTCTTCTGAGAACGTGTAGAGGATGTTTTTTCCGTAAAATATATTTCGAGGTCCTTGTACGTTCCCTGCGGACTACCCTATACTGCAGAGATAATATTTCTCGAGGTTTCTTTCCCTCAGATCTCTCTATACGCCGACAAATGACAATTGGGATCATCCGCAATAGAGGTTTCTTTCAAACAAAAACACTCAAGAATTCTTCCAGCCTGATCCAATCATGCCAAGGATTGGTATTCCTCTTGTATTCAACATTCTTCCACTGCCTCTCATCCGTATGCTTGAGGATAACACACAAAGCGTATATCCATACGGATAGGACGCGTATGGACCTTCTTTCCCTGGCGTGCCGTGGAAATAGTTTTCTTCAATTACAGTCAATGTGAATCCCTAAAAACTTCGGCACGGGACCAAATAGTACCTGGCTAGTAGGTAGTACACGTAATACGGAGTTCGTAAACTTTTATGCATTAATAAAAGAGCCCTTATTTTCTCAACCGGGAGTGGCTTCCAGCTAAGCTCGTATTTGCATATTATAATCAACCCGCCTACATGCGTACAATGATGATGATAATAATTAATCGCAGTTTCGCGTGACGGTCTTTATTGATAATCAGAGAGTAGCGAGAGGGGGAGAGAAAAAAAAACGTATTAATGAACAAAAAAAAAACCTAAAAATATCACGTCAAAGCGCCGCAATTAGCGGTCCGATCTGTGTACATCATAGGAATACGTATATTATATATACATCGCAATAAACTGGATCGTGCGAACGTGCCAGGGTAGAAAATTGCGAGGGTGGGGTGAACCTCGCCCCAATGATCGGGGTCAGAGGCAGGCGATCACGTTTGCCATTAGCCACCGTCGCGATGCACTTTTCAAACGACGCTGAGCAATTACGGCTTTCTGCGCTAACGAACAACCGAACTACACAGCTAAATGTTTTTCTTCTTCCACGAAGTAACGGCTCGCCTACGAGAATTAGGTCAGATCGAGAATAGAAGTTCTCCTGAGAACTGGACAAGTTTCTACCCTTACTTGACGAGATCCGAGTTCAGCGACCAGAACTTGTTACTACTCAAGCTTTTCGGAAATGAAATAAATCGGAATTATAGGTGGAAAAGTTCCGGCTTAGGGGATGAAACGTGTCGGTAAGCAATTATCAGGGATTTGCTCCTATTCCGAAAGCCAGCTTTGCGAAACAACCAAAATCATTTTCCAAAGTAGTTTGATGAAAAGCTTTTCACGAACTCTGTCGATAAACCGACAAGAGCGAAGCTGATGAGCAGTTCTGTACTGATACCAAGCAAGACATACAGATCAATATCACCGAGTGAACCCACTTCCGCGAATGTTCCGTTGAAATTTGCAGCCAGAGAGAAATCCCTCTAATAGTCTGGTAGGCCTCGACTCCGGATGGCATTAGGAGAGATAAGCCGGAGCCTCTCGAGGACGTGGTAAAAATAAGGCCGCGAATCGTCTTCCCGGACTCGCAATCACTGTGTCAGAGTTACCGAATTTTCCTTTATCTCCAGGAGTCACGAGACGGTGAAGTTTGCAAATGACCCTACGCTTCACCCTCCTCGCCCTCGTCGTCATCCCCAGCTTAGGGAGCAGGCAGACTCTCCCTTCCGGTATCCTCCCATCCCTCCATCTTTTCCGGACTCTTGTTAACCCCGGCTGGGTTTAATAAAAACTTGAAGAGCGGTGCCCCCAGTCTGGGCGTCCCTTCAGCGGTCGCGGGCTGCACCCCCGTCAGGGTGTCTGTTAAATCCTAATCTTCCAACGTCCCTTCCTTCAGCCGGCGATCCAATCGCATCTCCGAACCCCAACAGTGCACGAGCGAACCTTGTTATAAGGTGCTAAAATACGCAACGTGCCAGCCGTGCCCAGCTATTCGATTTACAAACAGATTTCCATAAATTGCTTTTGTTAATTTGCATGCAAAATGGATTATTTCGCGCCAGGAATCATTTCATTTTTATCCAATCTCATTGCGGTACGCGGTCTTCCTGTCGTCCACCTATTTTGTTACCACTGCGGTCTTCGACATTTTGGAAGCTGTTCAATTCTTATCATCGTCAAATCCTGTTCAGAATCTATTTTTCAAGGGCTCTTTTTCTGTTTCGAGCAATCCCCGAGATTCATATTGAAACAAACATTGACAATCCTTTCGCCAATCTCAAGACGGATCCTCGGGTGTTTACATTCGAATGTATAAGTGGTATTCTCAAAGGGAACACCCTACCGGGTAGAAAATCAATTTCTCGTTCTCGGGTCTACAGTTTACACAAATTTCGTATCAAAGTTATGCGGGTTTATCGGGAAGAAGTGGATTGGAAATGGGTAAAGTTCCCGGTCTAAATCCCACAATCCGGTGGCGATTAGTTCTTCACAAGAAAGCTGAGGTAGATTCTGGATCTTACCAGTGGTGGTTTTGGAGTTTCGGTTCTATTCTACGACCGTGAATCGGCTATTAATCAAGAATTTAGACCCGATAGCTGTAGGGAAAGGTAACTAGTTACCTCTAGTTAGTATGCAAGTCGAAAACCGGTGCAACCACATCTGGGGCGTACGTTTCAAAGGGAAATCGTGATTGTGAAGCGTTGGGGTAGTCACCGTTCGCTAACAACCCATTCAACTAACTCGCGCTCTCTTTGCTCTCTCGCACTCTATCTATCCATCTTTCGGTCTTTGGTACCTGATACGCGACATTTCTGCTCTCGGGCGAAACCATCGACCGCGATTTCTCCTCGGTCAGCGCGGGCGAGTAAAGTATAACCAAATCTTCCCTCAGGCAACGGTGGCTCGTGCGTTCGGTTCGCTTAATTCACTCTCGGAGGAGATATTTCCGCTCTCCGACCACGAGACGTCAGCGTTAATTGCTCTCTCATCAATTATGAAAGGTATTGAGGCTTGTCGTTAGCGAGCCTCGCCGAGAGGCTTATACCGAACTTGAGTCACAGTCGCAATTTCTCCGAGATGATCAAAAGAGTATTTGAGATTGAAACTCCCCGTCGATGAGGCGCTCCTTCCGACGCGAAATGGAATTTAATCAATTCTACTATCTGATCGATGTAACCGAGTGAAAATTAGGGGATGAAAGCAACGCCGGCGAATTATAATTCCAATCCTGTGTACATACACTCGACTTGAGGACAAATGTCAAAAGTCACGATTGACAATTTGGAATCACGATCACGATGCAGCGGGAAGAATCGAAACGCGGTAATCCACTAATGGTAATTAAAGTGGGACCGTGCGGTGGCTGTAACTCACGTCCAACTAAGCTGCTGGCGATCAGGAAAGGAAACAAACCGTCGATTGCGGTCCTGCAGTGGATTGCGGCGTGTGGCTTGCACTATCTCACGAGCAGCACTTTTAAACAATGAGAACTGATTGGATCGAGCTTGCAGCTACAACCTTATACTGGAAATAGTTTCTCTTAACTGGAGCCTCGCGGGACCCGATGCGATGCGATGTCATATGATGTGCGAGTATCCAGCATCCCTTGCATCATCGCATCATGTGTATCCGGGTACATAATGCATACTGGCACAGAGAGTATGTAAATACGTAATATACACCGATGTAATTATGTATACATGGGATGGCTATGGGTGGCGAGAGGAACCCTTCCGCGCTTGATCCTCTGCAGTCTACGGGTATCGCGGTACGATGTACATCGGCCCCTTTAACATCTCGAGACAAGGTATTCCTACGTACCTTTAATTATATAACGGCATCCCCGCGGGCGTCGGCCTCTTCCCAACACCTACAAACGACCCTTTCGTACTACGCTCGGTGAATGTGTGTGTAGTTTGAACCGGGGTGCCAGGTGCCACGATTCAGAGTGCCCCAAAAGTGCCTCAAAGCGCTGCGAAGTACTTCCGAAGCGTACCCGCACGGGAATGCTCGCCGAAGCACCATCGCATTAAAACAGAAAGAGTTTCTCGAAGAAACTCTCGATCTCGGAGATGAAATACCTGTACCTTGAAGAGCAAGAATGGCACTCCGAAATCAAGCTAACGGTCATCAACCATGTTGACGTAGCGTAATCAAATTATTGTTTCCGGTTGATTCACGCTGATATCGATTCTGCCACAGAACTATCCGGCGTGAAACGCACGGTGAATTTACGGGAAGAATGGTTTGATGCACAGCTGGTTGTAAAGGGATGATGCCGAGTTGGGCATTTTGTGTATTCAGAACGGAAATATGCAGGTTTCGATATTCGATATTTGAGTAATAAAGCCCGACGAGTAACAGGCGAGTGATGAAATCCACAGTTGGGAATGAAGTGTGACGCGAAGTTGGCATCTACGTCGCTCCGGTCGAGAGTAAAAGCTGAATGGAAAATATGGAAAATGGTTAACAAGCCGAGGTCCTCTATTTCATCCAATAACAATTAACGCAGTCTCTATGCACGTTCTGTTCTGAAAGTCAGCTGTTTGACTGTTTACTTCAATTTATTCATTTATGAAGCTTTTAAAAGAGGATTGTTTCCGCGGAACAGACACCTGTGGACAAATAAACCACCCCCAGGGGCTTCATCGATGACGCACGGAGCACGGCGTTGCGGAGGGCGCATTGTAAGCACCTGTACACATAGTTGCGTGTAAATTTACGTACAGAGAGTTCGCAAATGTTGGCAACCGGTTGATTGAAATTTATGTTTTAATTCATAGTCGAATGAGTCCCCTCGCAAACAACGCTCCAGTCCGAGCTTCGAGGTTCGAGAACGGGGAGGCCATTTCGTTTCTCTGTTTGCTGTTAATTTTCAGGGACGGGTCGCGGCTGAGTGCGTCCGGTGTTCATAAATTCCAACCGTTTCCCTCTCGCCTCTCACCCTTCTTCCTAGTCGCGGCGTCCACTCCTCCGCTCTTCGCTCATCACACTATTTCACCGATACTCGCGTTCACCGTCGATCCTTCACCTCGCACACGATTCGGATAAAGAACGATGACCGTTGGCATGAGCCGCCCACGCGTCTTTTTGCGATTCACCACCATTGAAAAAATCCCAGTTACGCAGATTGTGAATTGCTTCGAGCACGCGATGCCGAAGCGCGTCGTAAGATTTCATACAAGATTTAATTACCTGCTCGGTATGTAACGGCGATGAAAATTTCCAGATTTTTTCGAGTCGTACAGCTATTTCTTGTTTTCTGTCAGTTGTAACGTTGCATAGTTTGTTAATTTTGGAATTCAATGGACGTTGATGAGGGTGAAATATGTATCGAACAATCGGCAGGACAAATTTGTAACTTCGCTTTTCAAATTTCAACGAAATCGTATGATTCGGATTATTAATTTAACATCGGCCTACCGCGCGGTAGCATTGCGTTCAATTACGTTTATTCAATTAACCATTTTAATTAGCCAACATACCGCGCGACTGCGGTACCTCCACATTTTGTAACTAGATGGATTATGTTTCCGAGTAGGTACTATTTGCACGAAGGATTTTTCACTAATCGAAACGTTCGCCAAATTATTTATCAATTAGTTTGATCGTAATTGATCAATCGCGTCCCATGCTGACATCCCGGTTTGCTATTGAAGCTCCATATCACAACTGAATTGGTTCAATTACCCGAGTTTACTTTCAACTCTATCCAACACAGGTGCATGTAGATACGTACTATCCGATAGTACTTGAACGAATTACGTGAGTAACATCCCCTTATGATCTACGGCGGATATAAAACGATGACAATTTAGACAAGGGTAAAATACAGCAATTACTTTGGCATTGAGGGTAACGGAAGCGGCGAGGGTCTCTATCTGAACACATTCAGACGTGTATAATATTTATATGGCGTCGATGTAACCGTAGTAAGTGCAGCGCAGGGGGGAAGGAAGGGGACGAACGATATCTAAGAGCGAATCTTCGGTAGGGCTGTGTGTGGCTGAATAGTTGATGCGATTTATCTTATCGAGTGCAATTCAATCAAGAAGCAAATCTGAGGGACAAACAGCATCGTGAATCACGCGACTGTTCAGACGTGGCTCGTTCTGGAATATCAAACTGAACTAATGTCTAACTATGTACACGTCCACTTCGTGACGATCACTCGCTTCCTAGTCATGACCAGACCGCAACGGTATAACGTCTCCATTTCAGCGTTATACGGGCTTTCTGAAGGGTTGAAATTACTCCACCGGAGATAATTGGAAGCTCCGAGTGAGATAGTGGGAGTATTGAGTATTGTTCCCCGGTAACAATATCGGAGTTATCCAATTCCACGGAGAAATATTTTCTCTTGATAATTGTTCATTTTACGATCTCAATCTAGCCGTCGCCGCGATATAGAGAACACCTATAACCGAGGCAGGTGAGAAACTGCGGTGCTGCATTCGGGTGGGTGTTGGAGAATTGGCGCGGTCCCATCGGACATAAATTTCAATCAACAGCTCGCCGACCGCCAGAGTCGAGACCGAACTGCAATCGGGTTCTCATTGAGCGCGTCGCTTCGCGTTTCACCCTCTCGATATTTATTGCATGCCAAACCGGAGGTATGCTGATTGGTTCACTCCGTATACTCGCATTATACCGATGAAGGAAAAATAGATACCTACAGATAGATCATGAAATACGAATCATTTTTGTATAACGAATGGAACGCCTCATCGATATAAGAACGAGTCGTTCGCCAAATTCCTTTCTTCCCCCTGTGAATGATGCTACAGGAAGTAATTTACGTCAACGTAGGATTGACCGGAAGTCAATTGCGTGTCGACGGCGTTACCGCCCATCTCTACGTGTGAGGTAAACGTACGTGCGTTCCTCGACGTGAACTCGCGATAACCCAGATTATTAATGGGGATTGAAACTCTGAACCTCTGCGAGCCACAACCTCGCGTTTCTAATCGTAGGACCGAGTTCAAGTGGCAATTTCAACTGCCAGCAACAGATGAAACGCCCCATTTGCAACTCGATTCTTGCATTTCTGTCAACCTAGTATTTTCAATTCGACGATGCGAGTGAATACGAAAAACCTTCGAACATGGAAGAGGTTTTCCGAATTCGCTAATTGGGTACGACCCAGCGGCACCGGAAGTCACGTGACGCGTTAATGGCGAGACACGTACGCCTGCTCGTTCCGAAAATATCCTCCGCTCCTATTTTCAGGGTGGTCCTTTGAAACCTCCCCTAACGATCGGTACGATTATTTCAAATAACCAGCTGCAGGGAGCTTTTAGCGTATTGTCCAAATGAGGAAACGTGACGGATAGATTTCTATTTAGATGACGCTGTTTTTTTTTTTTTCTACCGGATACCGGAGTAATCGCGCGTAACATTTAATCCCGAGAGGGTGGCTCCGCGTCAGACAACGGGACAGATCGCACAAATCCGGTGCACACTACAATTTTCTTAATGCATACGAAGAGAGAGGAATCTCGTACTCTTGAGACTTCGAAAGCTCGAGTTTCATCCGGACCAATGAACTCTGAGCTTTTATACTTTCATGGACATGGGGTCAACCGTAGGTCCATTCGAATTCCGAACGGTGTTCACAGAGTCATACCAAGTTTAAAGAGAGTCTGGGCAGGCTACGTGCCTGGAGAAGACTTTGGAGAGCCGCTAGTGGCACATCTTTGTGTCCTCGTTGGTCGAGGCGTAGGTGGATCAACGCGAGTTAAGAGCGCGTAGGCTCACGTACGACCTTCGAAAACTCGAACTTTGAAAACCACGTGTCTTTTTAATTAAGCGCGACGAATTCCGAGGACGTATCGCTGTCTAATTTATCACTGTATCGCGCTACCGTGCCGCAGGTCACGTCGCACCTGTAATTAGACGGTATCGTTATCGATGAACGTCGAAATTTGAAAATTTCACGCGAGGTCGAGGTTGATAATGATCACCGTGAAATGTTATTAATTAAAATAGATCCGGCTCTGGGTATGAATAGAGGCGAGACGGTTAATTAAAAAGCTAACGATCCGCATGATAGTTGGGGGGAATAAGGTGTTCGTCGATTCGGTTTTATTCAAGAATTGAATCGTTCAACTATTTCGCGATAGATTAGTGCACCTGGCCACGTAAAAAGAAAGAGGAAATAAGAAGATCCTCGGGGCTTAAGATCTAATCACATCCGTCGTTAGCGTAAAGGTCTGCGGTGAGATTGAATTCGGAGCCTTTGCGGACCTCCTCAACCCTTCACCGTGCTCGATTCCGTTAAAGCCGATTCTTATCTGACGTAGAACGTAGCCGATATTTATTTTTACTTCTTTTTCCCATTCTCTTTTCAGGATGAACCTTTATGCATTTAAATGCTTGAATCAACCTTAAATATTAGGGACGAGTAGCGAAGCTGTTTCTGATTGCAGAACTGTTCGAGATTTTTAATCCTCCTCCGGATCTCCTTCTCCGCCTTATAATATATCCATTTTATTTCCCCGTCCGACTTAATTAAAATTACCAGAGGGTAAAATCTGCTGTAGTCTCTGCCAACTGGGGAAATGTATATGTATATATATATATATTTTTTTTTTTTAATCAAATCCTTTCCTTGAATGTCACTTTGATATCTTGTACTTACCACCCTCGATTTATCAGAGTGAAATAGATTCCCTCTTCTCCGGTTTATTTCCCGTCTGCCAATCCTATTCCGGCGTAGACTTTGCACGCGCGGAAACGATAACCGTAAGTATCGAGTGCTGCAGAGTTTCTTGGAAGACGGTAAGAAAACTGTGTCAATAAATCAACGACGTCGTTTGTTCTGTTCATTGAGTCGAGAATAATGAACTACCCCGTCTCAATTCCGTGACTTACGTCTGTCACTGAAGTGTCTAAGACCATTCCAACCGAAAGCACAAAGCGGTTGTAGTATTTTCTCCTAATCACTCAGATGTTGCGAGAAATAAAAGAGAAAAAAAGTAAGTTGAAAGGAAAAAAAAAGTCTCAAAGGAAACCTCGAAGAGACCAATCGAGTCAGAGGCTGTATTCGTACGTAGTTGAAATGGAGCTTTGTTCTTGGATTACGTTTGAAGAGAAAAAGAAGAGGTACAAAAAATAAATGAGGCAAAGTGACTCAAAGTCTCTTTGAAGTCGAGGGGTTAATCAGTATCACGTCCACGCTGTGAAGATGGACAATCAGGGTTTTTAAATAAAGATGACACTGTAATTTATAGAAAAACATTTACATATTTATATATATATAAAATATAATACAATTTGTTACAGTACAGATCATGATAGTAGTGGCTAGTATTAACGTTAACGGTAAGGTGTAGATTTAGGCGCAACTATCGTAAGGAACAGGGCGGTCTGTATTTCATTTTAAACATATAAACTTAATTTCAGGTCAAGTCATGTGAATAATTAAATTAATACTTATATATCCTTAAGAGCTCTATCAGTTCGTGTGTGTGTGTGTGTGTGTGTATGCGTGTGTATTTCTGTGATAAGTTACACACGTACGAAAGTGTATACTCATGGAGCTATAATCGGGGGACGTTTTTAAACCTAATTACTATATACAGGATTTTTCTTTTTCTATTTACAAGTTGCTCTACTCTTTTATTTACCTCCCTCTCTCTTTCTCTCGGATTTTCATTCATCATTTCGACCCGGTCAAATACATATTTTTAATCCCGTAATACACGGGAGACGTTGATTATTATTATTATTATTATTATTCTGTTGTGTTTTTTCTTTTTCATTTTGACCAACAATCCCTAAATTTCTACATACAATACATATACAGGGGCGACGTTTGCTCGATCGCCACATACTTTCATACTCCCAATCACGTATTATTAATAAATATAAATAAAAATTACCCTTGAGGTTTACAGGTAGATATTTTCCTCGCTTATCGCATGAAACAGCGGCGATAGGCAAACGTCGCATTAGAAATTAACTAACATACACATGATACAAGGTCGTCGAATACAGACATAGCGTAATATCGTCTTTCTCTATCTAACATAATTCCAGTATTTTTTAGTGACAATAAATTTATCTTTCATTTAAATGTCACACTGCTGATTGTTCTGGTCATATCACCGGCAGTTCCATGTGCCCCCCAGGATCTCTCGTTCCGTAGCTTTGGTCGGCTTTAACCGTAGTAACCGATTCGCATGTCGCGTGGACGGAAATATAAAAAAATATATACCTACGCATATAAGTATACACGAGACACTGTATATTCTCTCAGAGAAATAAGATCGTTGAATGATCAGAATATGAAAACTGAAAAAAGAACCGGTTTTGTGCTACTCCAATCTCGAGTGATTATCCATTGAATATTATTCAATAAACAATACGTGACGTCCACAACAATCGCATTTCGGTTACCACTTGAGAATAATAATTCCAATGTAAATGCGATCGCAGTATCTAGCGCGATCAGAGCTTATGTTAAATTCAAACCTTGACTATAGTAATAACTGCATTAACGATTATAAGAGCGTATAAATTGCGTAACTATGCAAATTGGGGGGTTGATATTGAAATGGTTCGAATAAAATAAACAATCTTTTGAAATCGGGAAACGTAATATTATAATACGGCAGTTCGAATGTGGTGACGTATTTTTCTTATCTTTTTTGATATACGATTTAATTTTCTACAGCATTTTTTAAATTTAATTTTCTTTCTTTTTTGTTTTTTTTTTGCATTTGTTTTTTTTCTCTCTTTATATAGCGATTAGTTATCTGCCCTACGGCCTACACACACAGATCCCTATTACATTTACGAATTATTTGTATTAAATTGTAAAATATTACGTATTATAATTGTTAATTAATTATCCGCTATATTTACTGGTATGGTTTTTTAGCTACAATCTACGATCTATGGGGAACGATTTTGCTTACTCCCGGGACTCACGGGATTTCAAATCCACTCTGGCCAGTTGCCACCTCTGGGTAGCGTAATAATAAAAATGAATCACAAATTATCTGCGGACGATATTCTCAAGGATTGTTGGGATTCTTTGGGGCGGAGTGAAAAGGGGGGGAGGGGGGTCAGTCTAACATCAAAAATGGAATCAGTGGCATTACTTTTTCTTTAATCTCCTCATCAACGAGTAGCTCCATGTTTTTAGCTGTGCCGTCCGAAACTATTTTTTGGAGTAGGATAAATGAAAAAAAAAAGAAGAAAAATAGTGATAATAATAATGATACCTAATAGAAAGAGGATGCGGCTGACATCATTCTGCCGGACTAGTGGCGTCGAGAATCTCGATTATTGCGTTTTCGGACGACATCGCCGAGAGCTTTGTGCTTTGCTATCACAATATTATACGGTTCAGCAAAAAACACGCAGCACGATTAATACAAGGGGTCGCAGTTTAGATATTTCTACGCGCTTAGGGCTTAGCCTAAAATATTTTTGTTCACGTTTGGATATCAGGAATTACCTTAGATAAGGTATAATGTGACAATTTTTCAGTGCAACGGATGAATAAAGAAATTACAAATAAAAAATACTATGTCAACAACACGACGTGATAATAATCTTTCTCTCTCACTCTTTCTCTTTACAAGAATTTAAATAATTATAATAAATAATATTTTTATATTAGTGTTATGTTCGAAATATATATATATATATAATTTATAAATATAAATATATATATATATATATATGTACGAACAAATACTGGGGATGATACGAGTTTTATATACTGTACATAATAATACAGAAGCGAATAATTCGATATAAATATAAGCGTTGGTTAAGTTGTGTAACAATTAATTAAATCATCAATTGACGCGGTGAAATAAAACGTATCCCCGTTAAAAAAGGAAAACAAACCTCGTTCAACAATCTATAATACAACGATTCATTAATTTATTTATTTATTTAAATAAGAGATAATCAACCAGCGCTTATATTTAAAAACGCGATAATAAACGCCCGTTTTTATCATAATATATAATAATTAATTTCATAATTAACAAAATGTACAAAATCCTGAAAACGAGAACCATTCTCAATTCCTGGCAGACATCGCGATTATACTATTTCATTCGCGAAACAGAAAAAAGAAACATCATCGTGTCAAGAAAAAAACCAAAAACGTATAGAGTAAAAAAAAAAAAACTTCGCTGCGCAGTTTAGCGCCAGTACTTTTAATAGGACCTCGATTAGACTAACGAGATAGGGTCAGTCATAACCGCAGTACCGTTGAAGAAGATTGAGCTAACTACATTCTTCCACGCGATGTGAGATATATATGTATAATAATAAAATCGCGCCTCTACAGAGCTTCGATTGGTTCTCGTCAGGCAAATAAACAGCCAACAATAATGATTTATTTCATTTTTCTCCCTCCACTCGTCCTCTCACCTTCTGACCTTTGAAAAAGTATATGCGCATAGGAGCGTCTGCAGCCGTGCCGAAAACGCCTGGGGTATGAACGCAAGATCGTAATGATTTTGTGATTTTACATGTATGCATCCTGACAATTGGCTGCACCGCTTCTTGATCAAAGTACACGTCATATACTCACTCAGACTTTGGACAAATTGATCCTCGGCCTTGGCTCTTAGTCCCTAAGCCTCTCCTGGTCAGAGCGAGTCCTCGACACGCGACACGAAACTTGACGCACTTGTCACTAGATTAAATTAAATTCACCAACAAGTTAGAAGCACTTCACTAGAGGCGTTCATCTCATGACGGCAACAACAGCGGCGACCACGAGAGCGACGGAGACGCACCTAGGACTCGAACTTCCGGCGACGGGACCCTCGCTACTGCGGGAAACTTTGCTCCTCACCAACTGTCCACGTTCAACGGCGTTCGCCTCGTCGCTGTCCGGTTCTACCGGGGTTCCTATGTCGCCGTCCCCGCTCAAAAGCAACGAGAGTTTGTTGCGGAGGGGTTTTTTCGTACACGGCAATGTCGGTTCCTCGTAAGGACGTAGTATTCGAGGATAATGGGACTCCAGCTGTTCCGTACCGGGCAGAAGGGCTCCGTTACTGCTCCAGCACAATGGCTTGAACGTACCGCGCCGCGTAGCTTCCTGAAAACTCTGGAAACTCGTCTCCCAGTTGTAACTCACCAAACGATCCTCGAGCGTTAATCCTGCAAGCTCTGGTGGGGCTTGGATTTTCACCGGACTCGAACCACTGGAACCCAAAAAACACACAGATTTTAAAACATTTGAAAAAGTATTGGTCGCATGTTGCTACCGAGTCGTTTCTGAGGCTCGTTTTCTAGTTTTGTTAACTGTAAACGTCTTTGAAGCTGGGTTGATTATCCAAATTCATCAAAATGCGAAGTATCGTTAATCTGACGCGATCTAGTTGGTTTATGATCGATGAAAGCCTTTCTTGATTAATACTGTCATCACAAGGGTCGTCCGTGGGTGCGAAATTGATGAATCTACCGTTTCCTCGCGGAGGTGCGCGTAACTTAGTCGGTGTAATTACTGCTAAATAGGTCGACGCCATTTTGCGTGAATCTATAGAGGGATCTGGATCACATCATAGCGGCGATATGCAGTGCCCATTGATGCATTAAATATGACGAGCAGATGTGATACGTAGGTATAACGATAAAGACGACGTTGGTTATATTCATTCATTGACGAGGAATTTAGCTCAACTACTAATTCAAACTCGTTGCCGGTCAGTTAGACAATAAATAGTAACGATCTCAATTGATCCAGCACAACTTTTGATTCGAATTAATGTTCATTTAGAAACATGACGTTCCTCACAGTCAACGCTTCGGACACGACGAAAACGAGACCAAACATATTCAATATTTCATACACGACGCACAACACAGACACCAATTTCGTTTTATATTCATTATTTGATTCGCAGTGATAGAGTACTCACGGCATTAGCTGCTGGATCCCCAAGCTGTGTAACACGGTGGGTAGGGACGGAAGGGAGTAACACAGGGACAGTTGTATCCTGGGATAATAAAGAGCTGATATAAGACACGTTTCCTCCCTAGTGGTCAATCCGCCCAAAGTGATAGCCGCCCTGGACTCAGAGGAATAGGTGCACTCGGCGACTAGATGATCGCCCTGAAACACGCAAGAGTAATTGCTTTATGGATGAAAAGTTTCCCCAATCGTCAAGAAGACCCACAAGACATCGGATGCTTGCAAGGGACGACTGTATACCCAGCTTTGGGTGTCGGGTACAGGAAACAAACTTACCGGATAGACTTTAACGGGTCGTTGGAGTCTTCGGTACTCCTGATAACTCGGGTTGTAGTTGGTGTCCGAGGCGATAGGGGGCAATTCCTCGCCGGCCCGGATCTGACGTAGTCGGACCTTCTTGCCCAGCTGATGGGTGTGCATTATGACCGCGAACATGTTGACTCCGTTGTTCGGAACCGTTTGTCCGGTGCAATCGGCGACACAGTGACCCTCGGAAATGACCTCGGCCTGACCCGGCGGAATAATGTGTCGCCAGTTCGGGTCTATGCCGATGCTCAAGACTCCGGCATCGTGGGTCCTCAGACGCTCCGTGTAGAGGAGCCTCAAACCTGAGCTGTCGCTGATAAATGCGTCAAGCTGAGGGTTCGTGTAGTGGGTTTCGAGCATGTAAAAGTGCGGACCTGCGTGCGGGTCCAGGGCGTAACCAGCCTCCGGGGGGTAATTAAAACCCTGTGAAAATAAAGGAAGGAAGTGTTCTCAAGGATCGGTTGAATATCGAGACGCCGGGAAATAGTATCTTCGCAGGGGGCTCATGTTTCACGCTACCGCGAAGAACCAGTTTCTGCGGTTCAAGAGAATCCTTACGATGTACAAGGCTCACATTGAAAGTATTCGTGACTGTCTGACCGTATTGGTTTAATTATTCACTTCGGAACGATCACTTTTAACATCGATTGATTCGCTTTCGATGGCTGAATCGTTTGACCAATTATTCGATCAAACGAGTGAATATGAAATGGGACAAGTTATTGGAATCGTTGCTACAGCACGTATCAAATATCGAAAAACTAGTTTGACTTTCGTGTACCATCCGTCAGTGATATTCATACAACGAATTCTGGTTTTAGCTAGGCGACTGATTGTAATCGGTGGCAAGTTGAACCGTCCGCGCATTCCTAATATTGCACTTTGGATTTCCGAGGTGATACATCGAGCCCAGAAAACCGCAGACGTGCAAATATGCTCTTTGCACTGCCACTGAAATATACAGCCCGCATTCTGGTGGACGGGAAAATAGTTGAATAAAATAACGGACTCGACTTACCTCAGACCCGAGGCTCCACGTGGCTGCAATGGTGTTGCATTGCAGGGCCGGCTGTCCTGGCTGATAACAAACTGCGCCTGGAGAGCGAGCTGCTGATTCCAGATCAGATATTTGACCTCGACACTCGTATAGCGTCATGTGATGGAGGTACTCCTTGCTGCCGGGCTGGATCACAGGTTCATACTGTAATCATAGAAGACGGTCGTGGATTAGAGATGAGATGTTTTTGATCCATGAATGAATGATGGAAAATAAAAGGTCGTAGGATCTCAAACGTGGACGAGAGCACGCATTTTCGCAGTCCCTCCACGCGCCGTTAATCTGGAAATATACGGAACGAAGAGGTTTGACGTGGTCGGAATGGCCAATATCGTTCTCCTTGAAAGGGAATAGATAATCAAAGGCTTGGCAGAACTCGGTCGTCTTCGGGTTCGTTAATCGCGTTATACCGGCAATTTAAACTCCAAGGGTTCGCGATAAGTGGCGTTAGGACGACCCCCGCACGTGTCCTCGCCATCGTCGATTCCTACCTTTTTCCCCTCGAACAAGACCAATTTAACCATCCGGACATTCCCCACGCGACCCCCGGTGCAATGCGATTAACCAGATCTCGCTTATGAGCGGTACGCACGCACGTTATGCCGAAGATACTTTCGATTGGGGGAGCCAACGGTAATTAGATGTGTGTACGGAATTTGTTGATCCAGAATTCGACTCACCCTCACTACATGGTGCTTGTGACGAATGGCTGGCATCTTCAGCACCCGGCACCAAAGCAGGGTGTCCTCTTCCATGGGCAGACGGACCTGGAAAATATAATTGGGTAAAATCATTAGTTTGATCGAATCGATTAAAAAAAGAGCTTTCAAAGTCTGCCATCCGTGATGGTCGGTCATCGGCGTTGACGGACTAGCGGGAAATATTACATAACCGTCGGTGGGTGGGTTTTATGGAAGCCATGAAAAGTTTTCGCATATCGCAGAGCCCCGTGGAGCTTTGGGCTTTCATTGGGTAGTTTTTACCCCGATCCACCGTGTCTCAAGGATTACACGGTGGACCTCGGCGAACCGCTGACTCTTTCATTTTCTGTTTGCCACCGGACAAAGCCTAATCTACAAAACTCGCTCGGGTGTAAACGTTGTCCCTCACCCTGGTCCCTACTTTCAGCACCGTTCTCTTTCTGGATCTCCGCGAGGCCGGGCGCGAGCGCGGATCGTTATCTTCTGGAATAACTTTGAGTGAGATACACATCAAGGTAGCTGGGGTACCAGGCACCCAGAGATGTGGGTGGGGTCGTTGCGGCGGTCGGATAATCGGAATTTTGTGAAAACCTTGCAACATCGTGGGTGTAAGGAGAATAAGAAAAAAGTTGAGGCGGTAAAATTCAATCGCAATTTTCATAAAGCCGGGAAAAGTGTTTCGGGGAGATTTAAGCCCGTCGAGAAATAAAGATAGGGAGAAAAATGAGGAGACTCTGATTGAAAAAATAACTCCAAGTATAAACTTCATGAAATTCATTTCGCTCTCAAACGCCTCACTTATTTGTTCAATTGAAAACTCAGCGGGGAAAAAGAAATTTTTCGCACAAAAGTTCCCACTCCCTCGAATATAAATATATTTAGTACGTATGAATAACTTTGCATTTTATTAACGTTTTCTGATTCCCAAGTCGAGCCAAGTTGAGACGACTCATATCGAATGCGAGCCGCAGAGGCCGCGGGGATCTCGAAGAAGAACCTGGCGAACCTGAGTAAGTGGCGGCGGCGTTTGTGAGTTAATAAAATAAAAACTTGCGTTCAGTTGTTCTAATGTGTTCTGTAATTGGAAAGCCGCCTCGCAGCTCTGCCTCTGCTACATTTACCGCAGTTTTTCTATCTCCCTGTAGCAAAACATAATTTTTCCATTTTCTCTCATCTCTGTTTTACTTGCGTTTTACCAGAGCCTCGAATAGGTTAATTTTTTTTTTATCGTTTTCCGAGTAAACGACTGTTTATACATTTTTCAAGTACTTTCATAATAACGCCGAGCTGTAAACAGACGAGATTGTACGAGGGGAAAAATTCTATAAAAATGTATCGCGAATAGTGATGCTATAAAAAAAAAAGCTGCGATAATGATTAACTATATTCGCATGGCGCAAACGGGTTAGACGGTAGTGTTTACGTGTTTTTATCACACTCCATTATACGGACCGTGGCTCGAGTGCGGAATACTCGAACGCATTGAGGGCGTATAGAGAGCCGGGGTGTATTTTTATCGTCTGCAATGCGAAGGGGCATTGTGTGCCGAATTTATGAGGACATAAATCGAGCACAGGTCGCATCCGGCGAAAAACTATTCGTTCATTAGTGTAGGGAGGCCGTAGATTACGATGCACGATGACCGTCTACCCTTCTATCGACAAATCGAAGAATGCTGCAACGATCCATTCTCATTTATTCGTGACATAATGGAAGAAAGGAGGTATACACCACCCATTTTGTAAAATTACTCTTGCGCGACGGTAATTAAAAATCTTTAATTATTCTCGCAAAGCTTTAGCAAAGCTGGTTTTTTCAAGTAATTTCAAAGGCTTCAACTTCACTTGCCTAATTTATATTTAACGTTTTGCATTTTTAATTCTGATTTTATATCAAAGGGATTGGTTTTATCTACGAGCTTAGTCGTAATTAGTTCGCGGATGTTGAAAGACCCCAAAATATCCGAGACTTACGTAAAAGAATATCAAATAATCTCGTAGCTCACCTGTTGGTTGAGGATATCCCATATTTGTAGAGGCGGCTCGTGTTCCTGATTCCGTGAGCTTCTTCGTGGCTGTGCATCACGTTGCACGAGATAGAGGGGACGGGATCCTCGTACGTCCCCGTGATCGGGCAGGACACCGGCAGCCGATACCGGCTCCTCGGCATGATACTGCCAAACTACCTGCATCGTGTCATTCTGAAACATGAGAAGAAACCCAAAACGGATTAGCCTTTTCATCGAACATTGCATGAACGCGGATTTATTGAAAATTGATCGACTGAAGGAGGAGAAAAACTGAGAGTTTCTTAGCTGCAAGTGAAACAAATTAGCGAGTCACTCTCTAATCGACGCGACGCAAAGTTGAGGAGCCACAAAGTAGTTACTCATTTACTTCGGGTGTCGCTCGTTTGCACGAGAAAGTGGGTAGGGGTAGGTACGACCGGAAACGCCCTAGTTAGTTTTAATTTTCGTAATTCTGTTCACGAACGTGTGGAGATGAAAAGGAGCTGGAGCGGGAGCTGGAGATTCGGATAAAATTGAATACAAACAATCCGATAATTCACCGCAGAGTACCGTTTCATCTTCTCTTTTTTTCTCCTGTCCTTTTTTTTTTTTTTTATTCAGAAACATACCGAGGCTCGTATATTATTCCCAGAAAGAATTTCGAGAAACCCGCACGACAGAGGTTGGCTGGGGCCAGCACGCCATTTGCTCGGATGTGTAGGCAGAGAGAAATGAAGGTATGGAATAATAATAAAAAAAAAAAAAGAAAGGCAAGAAAAAGAAAAAACGAAATTTTACGCTACTCTTCGCGTGTTCTTTCCCTCACATCGGCGAACGTTACCATTTCTACCGGGTCGAGAGCGGTAATATAACAATATTAATTTTACCCGAGAAATAACTCAATCCACAAGACAAACTTGGGCAGAGTAAATGAAACATATCTCTCCCTCCCCTTGACCTTTATAAACGGTATTTCTACAGCGGAGAGAGAAAATCTGCACGGATTTAATTGGAATGAGTATGAGAGATGCGAATCGTGAAAACTGTAGATTCGAGCAAGTGGATTTGTGTACGTTGAATAAAACCACGTGTCTTCCAATCGCGAGAAAAGTCGATGGCTCGGGGTTATAGAGGATGAAGGTCGCTCAGGGAGTTGAAAGCTTTGATCTTATTCCGAAACATCGGTGGCTTGAGCTTATGCTCGGGCGGTCGATCTATTTGCGTGACTGTATGAATCGATATAAAAGAGATCTAAAAAGATAAGGAGGAGGGTAAAGAGGAATGATCCTGGGATCGGAATCAGCTCGGTTCTAAAGATCGTTCAGATGTATAGAAAAGTAAGATTCAGTCGTGCAGCCAGTTTGAAGGTATCAAAGGAAACGAGATCATCCGGATAAAATCTTGTTTCTAAGGCTCTTCAAAATCATAAAAATGTACCTATATCAGTAAAAAGGAGAGAATTTTTAACGCTTTTTTCATTCGCCTCGGCGTGAAATCGTTATTAAATAAATCAAATCTCGAATGAATAGAGCGACGCCGGCTCGTCATCCCCGAGAAATACCTGCTCTACGTACAGCGTCACGGAGCATTGTCGCGTCCGCGAGCGACAGGAATGCTAGCGAAGCGAAAGGAGGTACCATAAATTTAGCATTTTCATTTTCCGAAAGCCCACTTGCTCATCGTGACAGAGCGTACCCCCGGGGCTTTGGTAATAACGTATGGAGGTTCATCTCACAGGGATCGGACTACTACGTAGACACGTTCATGCATAGATAAATGTGCACTCGAGGTACCAAAAACGTATAGTTTGTACCCCAGATACGATGGACGTACTCGTACCACGTTGAGAAAAGCAAATCCTGTGGGAATCCGAACTACGCAGGGGGGATGCTTTCGCCAAGGGGTGAGCTTACTCACAATGCCAGTAATTGCATCTGTGCACGGACCAGCCATCCTCGGATTCCCATCGATTCAGGACACGCGGACGGTCGTTCATGTCTGCAGTTACTTCTACGGTATCGATTTTTATCGCAATAGTTACGAGCGATTGATTTTCCCGTTGCAAAGTACGATATTGAAAAATAAGGCCACTGCGCGTGGAAGTGAAATAGGGTTGAACGAGCCAAAGGTCTTTCTTTGTTTGAGCGTGAATGCGAAGGGTTGTGCAGCGCCTACTCGAGTCTGAAAAAAGGTCATCGGGACGTAGGAGACAGTCGAAAGGGCCTCGTTTAACCGAATCGATCGACTGATAACCCCGCATAGATCTCTCGGTTGAATGATACCACGAACCGATCAGAGGCGGTAGATAATCTTCCCGAATGGCTTTCAATCCGGCATACTTTAATTTCAGATTTCCTCAAAAACGATCCTCCATCTTGGCTCCGAGGGTTCGATTACCAGACAATTCATCAGGCTGAACGCTACCGACGCGTAAGAGAGCCTATCGTTTCAAGAATATGAATTACAACTTAGTCGATCACTGTGAATCCCTTAGGCTCACTTTGTGGGTCGGGTGCAGGGATTATAATTTCTGCCACGAAGTAGAAAGTTTTGCTTGCCTCTCCTTTCACCCCGGTGCTTTTCAAACTTGCCAAAGTGTTGGCGAACGAAGAAGAACTCTGGGAGAGTCGTGAACTTAATAAAAAGCAATTTACACTCGGTCTCGTCCCCGTGGAAAGAGATACACTTTGAAAAGGAACAACGCGGGTGTCGCGTCTCCGTCATCTTAGAGGAGAGCGGGTCAATAAGGGTTTCTCTTCGCCGAAGTGACATCGTTAATTGGTTCAACCGGACAGAAAAAAAATAAGTTCGTCGTTCGTTTGACGAGGTGTTTTAATAGCTGGGTGAATGACGGTAAGAAAAGTATTCCGTCGAAAGAACGTGCTCGTCGAAGCAATGGGGGAAGTCAAACGTATCTGTAACGTGATATGGAAAACTAATATTGAACATTCCTTGTGAGTAGGGGTATTCGAGAGAGTGAAGCGAAGTGAAGTGAAGTGAAGTGAAGTACGCGGTACGTACGGCGCGATGAATTCTCTATTTTCAAACTTGCGAGTTTTAAAAAGCAATTAAGGGCTATCCATAGAATGCAAACTTCGTCCGCTCCCCAATTTACCAAACCCACCTTCACCTCACTCCGCCCTTTTCATTGCTCAACTCTTATTCCACCCCTAACTGGAGCAGCGAAACCCACCCCTATTATCGAACGGCAAATTTCTGCAAAGTTAGTTCTATACCACCGTCGTCGTGTCTTAATGCGCTCAAATTGACCTATTGTTCTCGTTGTTTCGTACAAAAAAAAAAAGATAATGTGGAAGTTGTTGATGATAAAAAAATACATATAATAATATGTAATAATATCTTGTAAGCAGACGTCCTACGCACCAACCGAATTATACTTATTGTTAGTATGTCTCGCGTGGCGTGGCGTGGCGTGGCGTGGCGTGGCGTGGCGTGGTATGGTACTCGATCATTCCTTTACGACCAGGAATAACCAACGCGTGGTTCGATCTTATCCGTTCTTTCCTGGGGCTTCGAGATGTCCATCTCCCCTTGCGCAAAGATATTGCCTCCTCGCGTTGCCGCACGGCATATGGCTAGAGTAGAGAGTTTAAGACCGTTCCCTACGGCGTGATGTTGTCTAGAGCGAATGAGGGACAGGGAACTGGATAGAAAAAAATCGCTGAAATTACAAGGAGAGAGTGCAGAGTCCTGAAACGTAGGCGAACTTGAAAACGACCAATTAGCATAAAAATAATTCGCGACCATAAAAATCCGGTATACAGCGCGCAGGGACGAGAAAGAAAGTTAATATTTGGTTTAATTTGTAATTTAAATGCTACCCCGGTCCCGTGAAGACAGCCTACCGAGGGATGTTTTCGCCGTTGCAAACTTCTCCCTTCGAAGAATAAAGAAAAAACCGCACGAAAATAAATAACGTCACCAAGAAACGAGATACCCCCAAACTTGGTGTATCGCCGGACTTACAGCCATGCTCATACCAAAGAATACGCGGAATAAGGGTATGAGAAGGTAACACAAGGGATGTCGAGAGGTTTTATCACATTTTCGTTAATTGGGTGAGCGTTGTTTTCGAAATAGGCTCGCGCCTCGTGACCCGCAAAAATAATTGCGTTAGTTAATTTTGTGTAGAAGAAAAATTTGCACGTTTTTTTTTTTTTTTATGTGGCAAAAGAGCGACGGGATGAAAGTAGAAAACGAAAGATCGGAGTTTCATTTCCAGAGTTGTGAATTGAATTTCGTTACCTGTTTTGTTGCGCTAAATTTCGGATGATTTTTATCTACCCATGTATACCCGGTGGAATTGAATTGCAATAACACGATTCACATTCCACTTTGGCTTGTTTTACCCGTGAACGTTATTATAATTGCCACACCTATTGTCAATTAGCACGATAGAGTCAATAAATTAAATGACCGAGGGTATCACAGCGACTCGTTTGTTTGCCAACGATGCAATTAATTTTTCTATCTACCCGTTCGTTATATAATACCAGGAAAACTGAACAGATTCGATAATACTGGCGAAAATGAATTCTTTTACCGTGAATGAGGGGTACCACCCTCTATCCAATTTGGACATACCTCATCGATTCATGGCGGCAATCGAAACCTCGGCCGAATTTGAAGACTTCCTGTAACCGCCCCATGCCATCAAGGTAACATGGGCAGTACTCTGGCCACCCGTTCTATAAGAGGTCTGCTCAAATATTTAACCTCACTTACAGCCAATTACTACATCCTTCCCCTGTTATCTCAGTGCGAGAAGTGCAGGGGGGGAGGGAGGACGAGTTGAAATCCCCGTTTGGGTTATGAGGGCACAGAGAAGCAGAGAAAGAGAGAGAAAGGGAGCACATCTTCTGTATGATTTTTTGTCTTCTTTTGATTTATTATACCAACAATTCTCTTCAACCAAAAATAGCACTGAGTGGAGGATAAAAATTTCATGACTATTCTTTATGAAAGGGTCAAGAGAAAGGGGACAGCAGGACAAATATCTACCAACTCTGTTACAGCTATGTGGCAGGTATAAAATGTGAAAAATCGAATCGACCACCCCGTGTCACAAGATTAAGCCTTTGGCTGGGTGAATTTCCGTACTTGAAAATACATACAACGTCGACTCCCACCTATTACGTCAGTTGAGGTGGAGGATTTTTGTTCCGGTACGAATTCCACTGCAATGACCCACGGCTTAAAAGTTTCAATGAGTCACGAAAATTGATGAGAATTCGTGGTAACAGTTAGGAGTTTTCGTGCTCAGGCAGTGAATTGCCTATCAGGATCACACACGACAAGATAATTTTTGCAATTAGCCGGAATTCGTTCTTGAACAAACTTCATCCACCTGCACCGAATTTTGATTGAAAAACAGCACTCGTGCACCTTTAAGCATGTCTGATATGTTATTCTCATCAACGTGAGGATGCGGGGATGGGAATGGCGTAAAGCGAGGGTTGAACGAAGCCGTCGGAACCCTAACCGCTAAATTATTCCTTGCAATCCTTTCATAATTGTTCAAATATCGAACCGTCTAGCAGTTGGTCTCCCTCCGACAAACGATTCTGTCTGTGCACTGCGTATATTATCCATAGACTCAAACCCGTACTTAGACACATGGGCGTGTTCAGCGGCGATTACAGATATGCCGTGGGGCATCTACGGCTTCGCAATTCTTCGTCGTAACTACAGAATGTATATTTTAATAGGTATTAAACAACGACGTGATTGTCGACGTACCGCTAAAATGAAAAAGCATGAGCGAAAACGTGTTCATCTTTAATGAGCAACGAGCGCGAATTGGGACTCTGCGAAGCGTGCCTTAAGAATAGTTCGAAAAGAAAAGAATAAAAATCTGCGGTGAATTTTGTACCGAGAAATGTCGTATTCGAACGGGAAAATTGTCACCTTCTTTTGTGTCCAAACAAGCTGAAGGAACAACAACATTCAGCGAGGTAAAAACGCAAGAACGACAAAGAGAAGGAAGAAAATCAGAGAAAAATAATTACTGGAGTGGTTCTTCGCGCGAAAGCTTTCAACCCCCGTAGTACATCACACCGAGGTGAGTGTGTGTGTGTATATATACGTGTGTGCAGAGTTGTCGCCGGTAGTTGCGCGGTGAAAACCAGACGCGAAATTCGATCAATTGCCATTGTGTGCCGTAGCTCGAAAAGCACAGTCGGGTCCGCGCTATCTGCAAAAATGGCGAGAACGTAAAACAGAATCCCCCATTACTGGATCTGAGGTTCATGCGGGTTATCTAAGCCCCTCCTATCTTAATGGCACTTATTGTCTTGACGTATAGTAGAACCACCCTTAACACCCCTTTAGGCACTCGATGTCCTGGCGATTTCTATGCGTCCCACCATCCGGACTCCTCGCGTTCCTTCGGCCATCGGGGCCGAGAACTGCTAGAGTTCTCTGGATCGTATCGGCATTCCAACCCTTATCCGGATCAGTAATTAGTTTTCCCATTTGCCAGGAATGAGATTCGTGATTTGTAATAATGACCGAGGCGATTGGATGAAAGGGATAGGTAAGGTACCTCACGATGATAGGCTTGGGGAGGTGCAGGTCGATACCGGAAGATACGAAATCGGAGGCGCGTCTGCCCATAAACCGATAAATCATCGGGAGTTAGATATCGTCGTCGCGGGAGGACATAATAACTTTCTTCCGATCGATTAAAAGGTCACGAAAGTCAATATTTCGCTTATCACAATACCTTTCGGAAATAGTATTCACAGAATTGCTTCATCTACTGTCAAGAACGAGACCGAAAAACGCAAATTTTCAATTCCATTTCTCGCTACATGTACTTTGAATTACATTACATTCGAGGAAACAGGAAATAATTTTCGTCCTTCCCATTTCCCTTTTCTTTTTTCATTTTTTGTTCCCCTTGGTTCAAATTGGCCAGCCCATTCCAAAGCCTCGTTTATTGTATAAGACCTTCTCCTCCTCTGCGTTACTGCCTCATGCTTTTTACGTTGTACTTTGTCCTGGTTTTTAACCAGCAGCAACCCATTTACTCGGAGGTTCTCCATTTCTCTTGGTCCTCCATTACCGCCGAATGTATCCTCCATTAACATTGAAACTTGTAGTCATTATGCTGCGGAGATCGTCGGAAAAGAGCTTCCAGATCTTCAATATGTATACAAATTCTGTAATATCCAAAATCCGGATCAATCTCACATAGGACTTCCGGTGGAACTTTCGAGAGCTTCACGGTGCAGCAGAGTGTGATGAATTTATGTAAGCTGGTTGAACTATCGCTGATTGGAAGATATTTGTCCAGTATTAGGACTTTAAGTTTCCCTGTGGAAGGCGACTTCCGTTAACTACATGAGGTCGGATCGTTCCGGACGGTGGAAGGCGTCGTACCACCAGCACCGTGTCTCATGGGTATTTTCAGAGGTCCGAAGGAGGATCGGGATCGAAAACTAGAGCGGCAAACTTGAACGCCAACTCTAGGCGCTGGTAACTCCGCTCGGTAGACTATCGGAGAAAACGGTATCCGTGTGATTCCCCGTCCACACAGAGTTTCGATTACATCCCAAGGTGGACTGCGCTAACTCAGATTTGAAGGATAACCGCATGGACATAATAGTTGCATTATCGTTACCAGCTAGTTTCCAGACGTAACTAACCGAGTTCTACTGAGTTTGGATCGGGATATACAGACAAGTTTTGAGGTCGGTTAATACACACAGTATAGCTCCTCAAGTTACCAGAGTTCTTCGCTCATGCACATTCTCAGAGTCTCGAAGACCTTCATCACGTGCTCTTCGTCAATCGTGTAAGGCAAGGTCAACGTGCCTTCGGTACTCTGACGTGGATAAATCCCCCAGCCCATAAATATTTCAGCATCGATTGATGGATAGCGTTGAACGACAGGGTGCATACTTTATACATCCATTATGCGTATACATTATAGAAATAAGGTATATCGAAATATAAACCAGACACACGGACATCAGTCAAGATTCGTCCCTGAGATGTTTGGTCAGTGAAGAAAACAAGGAAAAATATAAAATTGGAACTTCCACCACGACGCTTGGATCTGACATATGGTGAATATACTTTCTTGGTAGAGGTTCGCGAGTAAGGTCTATTTACGGAACGTGGTATGAGTCGCCATTTTCAAACCATTTGTTAGATAAATTGCCAGTGGGCGTTTCGTTCGCCCGCGTTGTATTCCGACGATTATTCATTTTAGAAATAGCAATAAATTAATTACAAAGCGGATTTTGCATCTCGCCGACGTCGCGTATAACGCTATGCACTAAAATACACTTCGTTTACCGGGCGGAGTAATGAACTGCAATCTTTCTTCCCCGGAGCTAAGTTGCACCTTGCCAAAGTGAGGAGGATCAAACAGTTCGAAGAGCCTGATTATACGCCGAGCGGAATATCTCCGAACCCGATAAATACACCCACACCTGGGGACAGAGATATAATCTAGTTTTAGAGCAGGTGTTCATTGGCTCAGTGTGTCTCAGGTGGTGCCGAGGACCCTCGCTTCCGAACTTGGTCGATAAGAGTGACCTATCCCCATTCCCATTCCCATTCCCATTTCCACTGCGCAGTTATAAACTTACGAGACCAAAGCCCGGTTCGGTGGCAGCAAGGAAGAAGTATGATCAAACTTTGCTTTCAGACTTGGACAGGATCGCAAAGTCGAGGGCAGGTATTCCGTGACCACGTACAAAATTCAAGAAGGGATTAGATATTTATTCGACATTTAATTCCCATTAGCGGAAATGTCTCGAGACTATGGAGGTATCGACGATAAACCGAATTAGCTACAGTCGCGTCGACCTCCCGCCCGCGCCCGGGCGAGGGTGTATCCTCATTTATTTTCAATCCTATTACGATACGGATTAATATAACTTCTTGAGTCGACGTGTTCGGCGGAGTAGAAGCTCCGTAAGCTCGACCGATTTCATCTTAGCCGTTAGGCATGCAAATTAGCTGCATACAGGATAAGCCAATGCAAAGCGGAAGTGATCCTATACGTTTGTGTCAAGGAACCGAGAGAGAACAACACCGGCTGAATATAGCTCTGTGGTTATAGTAACGACACCTAGAGTCTTGATCGTCGTCGCAATATTGCGGAAACGTTTTTGTTTTTTCGCGATCAAATCGTCTTCTGCCGTTACAATGCAGTGCAGTATGGGGAAACAGGTGGCACTGACAAAACGCTGGCGTAGGCAGTAAACCAATTGAAAGTGAAGTTTCAAGGATCCCTGTCTCATACATACGGACGTATGAACCTCAAAGTATGCAGCTGCCAGAAGTGAATTTTGATATGCACCTAGTGCAACCGGATGTGACGTGGACGGGAATACAATGGGGCTGAATCTTCTTTTCGAAGCTCCCGTCAATCTTGTCTCTGCAATGCGTTAATTATCGGAGAGCATGAAACCTTCTTCGACACTCTGCGCTTCCTCGGTGAAGAGATGTAATCTTTGGACGGTAGTGTTACTCCGGAAGATGTCCAATTGTAAATATCCGCGGGAAGTTTGCAACCGTTCAATGCTTGAAGTTGAATCCAACTTTGTAATCTGTAAGTAATCTTGGACGCTAGAGCAGGTTTAACGGAGGACCGGAATTAAGGATAATCCGAAATACGAGTTTAATTACTGACCCTTCGGATCCCTCATAATCGGAGCACGGCCCAGGCCTTCCAAAACCGTTGGCTGGATATCGAGGATTAAAATCAGAGTAAGATTTACGAAACTTTTGTACCCAGTTTTGTCGCTTAGTTCGAAGCCCGTAAATAAGAAATTAAGTATCGTCCCGAGAGATATCAAAAAAACGTATCCAGAAGTTTTTCATTCTCGAGATGGGGCGATTCTACGAGCAAGTTTTTCCTCAATTGGAAAACTCAACAGACAGTTTAGTTTCACCAACTGTCATTAGTTCTTGAAGAAAAACTGGAGACAGGCGAAGAAGTCACGGTTCCCATCAGCTTCCGCCGTTTGTTTGCGCATCTTCGATAAACATGTTGTTCGAACCGGGAGAAAGACTGCAGAGAATACCTCCAAAGAAAAACTCCCTCAAGATATTGCTTAGGTAACTCCACACTCCGAGACTTCCGCGCGGAGAGATTAAAATTTGAAGGATGAAGATACGACCGCTGCTTCAAAGTTCACATTTTAAAGCTCTGACTGAGCCGTATTCTCTCCTCGACTCTCTTTCGCTAAGTCGGAGCCGTACGCTAATTAGCAAAGTGAAAGAAATACCAGAGCGTTAGCTTCGTCTCGTCACTCGGTTTTTTTAGATGGCCAAACTGATAGGAAAATTCAGCGGGCGAAGAGAACCAGGTCAGCCATCCAATTCCATACCGGCGCTAGGGCATCGCACATCCTCTCCTTGGCCTTCCATAGTCGCTCTCCAGAGACTCGTGCAGGATACGAGGTCGAATTTACATCTCTGGAAGAAACAAGGCCGTTCGTTCGCATCTGAATAGCTATAGCTGCGATTCCCTGGATTTTCGTTATTCGCACATCTCTGACCGCAGACTGATGCATCGTTGGGCGATCACGTTCGTTGGTTAGAAGATCGTAAATTTTAAACGAACGGTTCAGACGAATTGCTTCCAGCAGGAATGCCTCTTATTAGTTCTATAATCCTTCAGGGATCGATTCCCTTCCAGATATATATTCCGCGGAATTTGAATTTTATCCATGGTAAAAATGCCTTTGAGGCGTTCATTTCCTTTCGAATAAACAGTTTCTTACGGTTTCGCTGTTTGACAGTTAATCAATACTCGAGTCTAAAGAGGTTGTCCGGTTTCAGTATGCATAATAAATTCAACAATACCCATCAGAAACATTGTTGTCGAGAAATAAACGTCTCGAACAAACTTGAAAGCCCATCAGCTAAATCGACTGACATTTATTCGATGAGTGCGACTGGCGCATCGCAATTTCGATACGAATAGCTCCTATATATAAATCGTCATAAACTCAGACGCCAATGCCTGTCGAAACGTCGAATAATGTTCACGAAAAGTTACCGCAACAAATTCATCCTAATCGGAATAATAATAACTTACGAAACGACCCACTCTCCGCGGATTGCATGGCGTTATTTTTATCCCTCACCAACGGTTACAGTCATTCTAGGTAACCGACCGGTTAGATTGGTCGATTGGTAATTCTAGCCAGAGCTTGTACGAGAGAACATACGCGTGTCGGCGTGAAAACACAACGGGCCTTGAGGCTCAATAGAACGTCACGCGATCAGATATAACCGGGCTGGTAGGACGCTGTTTGCCGGCAAGATATCATCTGCGTTTGTTTGCTGTTTCGAAGCATACGGTTTTATTTTACCCTCAATTTTACAATTTTTGTCTCCTTCTATCTCCGCCCCCTCCGTCGTACTTGATGTCATCCATCCCACCGACCGACGTAAAATCAAATCCAGATTTAATTGTCCTCTCGGACTCATCTGGCTGCGAGTAGAAAATTATAACCCGTAGATTCCGCGGTGCTGTGGAGCTCCAAGAACCCTTGACATAATTATATGCAAATACGGCTGTTAGCCTGGACCGGTACTGTTGTGTCGGGAGTAGTCAGGCGTCGCGACGCCCTGGAATACATGAATACATAAGCCCTTAACGCTTAGCGAACGACCAAGTCTATAGGCAGCATTCATCCGCGCAAGTTTCACGTGGCTATCATCGAAACGACGTAATTCTATAATGACCGGTTATCATTATATAATTACACTAATGACTCAAGACGCCATTGTTCTGCATGTAACACGGTTGATCCTTCTCTTTCGAAACCTAGAATTTACTCAATCCTGAGGGAAAAAATATGTCCAGCCAAAAAGTCCGCGCCTAATCAAACGCGACAACCGTTGAATGGCAGAACTATAGTCACCGTCAGTCATCTTTTTGCGGTACCTTGTAATTTAGAGCACTGCGTCTATCCGCCTCTTTTACTCCGTCTTTTTCTGTGTCCCTTTTTCTATGCGACCTGCGGTGAAGGGTTTACGATTGAAATTTGCATCTTTAGGTGGTGGGTTACCCCCGTCCGGAGGTAATGCAGTTTTCCGAAATCACCCACTCTGCATATTACGTATTCCAGTGCCCGGGCGCACGTGATATCCAAAATTGCATTTTACGTGGTTTAATCCGGTCGGTGGAGGGAGGTGAGCGAGTGGACCACAAGGGTCACGTAGAGGTCGATCCGTCACGATCGCCTCGTTATTATTATACCCGAGCCACCTTTTTTTTCGTACACTTTTACCATTCAGAGGTAACCGTTAGTCCCCCCCCCTCTGCGTTTTTTTCTTTCATCTTTCTACCTTTAACGGACGAGAATTCGATCAGCAGACGACAGACGAGATACTGCCTTGCGGATTATTTGTAGTCAATGACAAAGAAATATCTATTATAGCTATAGAAACTTGGCATAAATTGGCTTCTGCGGAAAAGGTAAGAGAAAAAAAAGAGTATATATATATAACAAAAGAAGGGAATTCCTGTTCGGCTGAAAAACAATGAGACACGAATAACTGGGTTGTTAACCGAGCTCGAGATGTATCACGGTTTTACTTTGTTTCTAAAATACGCTTCAACGATCCTCATACCCCGGTTAGACGGTTCTCGCCAGTTTCGCTTTTTTTCTGCTGATATTAATTGCTCGCGAAAGTCCAGAAAAGCAATCCGGTCTCTTTTCAGAATGTTAATTTTATTCAATTTAATCCTAGAACTTGAGACGGAGCGAGAAGGAAACTCAACTCTTATCGTTATTCGAGCCGTTCTGTTTTCTTTTCTTTTTTTTTTCATTCTGTTCGTATAAAATTTACCCTTTCGTTCATTTCCTCGCGATCCTCCAGCCGGACTGAATTTTCATTCCTTTGCCGGAAGGAGGAGAGCGAGATAGAACTTTGATCTCGTGGAATAATTAATTTCGGATCCTTTGAAAGTCTCTTCTACTTTAACCCCCGTGGACGTAATGACTGTACCTATCCTATCGTAAGGAGCGCGGAAATTGGAATAGCCGGTTTTCAACCAGGTATCAATATACAGGTATCACAGTGTACCTCGCCTCCTATATATGGAGAACCTTCACCCTTAAAGAGTCAATTTGATAGAAATTGAATCAAGGTGAATTGTCTTGTGAAGAGAAAGAGAGCGAGAAATGAAAAAAAGGAATCAATTCGTGTCCCTCTGTCGCTTCGCAAATAGTAGTCGCGCATTGATTCGGTCGGAACTGAAGCCCCGTCTCCCTCTCTAGATCTCTTTTACAAAATACAATCACGTTTCGTAAACCCTATCCCTTAGCTCAGCCAGAAGATTGAATCTAGAAACAATTACGTCTTCATCCGGTAGGTAAGTATGTCTCGGTGGAAGTCAATTTTTCGTTCAAATCCTTTGATAAGAAAAGAAAGTCGCTTCGGGGTATGAATGAAATTCAATAAGCTCGCTCCCGGAAAGTCCAACGTGGATGAAGAAGTCGAAAAAGAGGAAACGTAGAGAGACAATAAGGGATACGCATTAAAAGACGAAGAAAAAAAAAGGAAATGTTCTTACCGTGATCTTCAGATCTCTTGGGTCACACGTGTCGTATCTCCTACTGAACCGAAGAACCGTATGAGTTTTGTTCTCGTAGCCAAGTAGAAGACGATAATCTTGACTCGAGTCCATCTGCGGGTCTCTGCTCGCATCTTTTACGTGTCGGTCCTGAAAAA
Organism: Euura lappo; assembly: GCA_018257835.1. Classification (NCBI taxonomy): domain Eukaryota; kingdom Metazoa; phylum Arthropoda; class Insecta; order Hymenoptera; family Tenthredinidae; genus Euura; species Euura lappo. Next base: position 303,745 of record JAEUYN010000309.1, on the reverse strand, counting down.
AAGTGGAGAAAAATTAAACAAGCTATAAAATACAATTCTTCGAAAATGATCGAACCTAAATTTCACACCGTTCATTCTCTACTCTCCGTCGCATAATAATTGTAATTCGAGCCGCTGGACGCGAACCGTCGAAGCAACGGAGCCACAGGTTGTGTGTCGCTCCGATCGATGGACGGAAAATCCGACCGCGTAGGTGGTGCAGGTCGTGGCGAAGTTCGACGAGGCAGAGGAACTTTTCCCGTCTCCTCCCGTTCGGTATAATCACGAGCGTACGCTATCAATCGAGCGTGGAAAGCCGTTTAATGACAAAACAATTGGTACCGTGGTCTGCTGTCACGTATCCACTCCAATAGATTGCCGTCTTTAATTGCGTCTGTTGTATAAACGTAGGGGAGTATACGAAAAGCAAACCGTAGGATACATTGTCGGCCATGGTCTTCAGACTATTCGCCTTCGAGCCTGAAATATATACGATTCGATCCGCTACTTGGGACTTTACGAAGATTAAATTAATTTTATTCAAATTCTTTCGGCCGCGGATCGTTCGATCAGAGATGGATAAGCTGCTTGCCTCGCGGTTCGTACGATTCTATTCAAAGTCCTTAAGCCTGATCGTGACGAACTTCCAATTACCATTTGGGACGGTAAGTTTTTTGTGAATTCAGAAATAAAACATCAGGGACAGAGGGGGAGAAGTCTGGTTGTTGTAAGGATAATTCGTCATCGTTTGGAGGTTTAATACTCCAAAGATACGAAGTAACCGAGTCATCATCCTCCTCTTCTTTATACAGTCTTTCGTCTTACTGTTTTCACGAAAATAATGGAAGGACGGGGTTTTAGAATTTGTTACCGAGACCGATTCCAAAGCGATCGAATAAGATCGTCAGCTGTCCCGTATATAAACCTAGTGACTAGATAGGTCGATAGGCGTCGATCGTAGCTAGTGTTCTCAGAGTCACCTGAGCCATTCGCCCCTTCGCCCCTTCGCCCCTTCTGCGTTTGAGAGGACGAGTTTTTTGTGCGGAGAATTCCAGGCCGTCGCCTCGAAATAATTACACCGTGGTGACCGTTGCGAAGCTGAAGGCTCTACGCCGGGTGCACCGCGCGGTGTTGCAACGAACGTCCGATTGGAAACCATTGTTTGCTCGTAAACGACTTTTTATTTTCCATTCGGGTTTTATTAAAATTTCATTAGCTACCTGCAGTCAACCGGCGTTCAAAAGGTTCCGTGCCACTCGAACCGTCACACGCGTTAACCCGAGCACCTTCTCCCGCACGAGGTTTGTGCTCTCGTTCTCAAGAGAGCGAGCGAAATACCGCTTTCCTAATCTCCGACCCTTAATATTGGCGGACCGCCGGCGTTGCGACGATCCGTAATCGAAACAAAACTTGAAATTGCCAGAATCGTGTTAGAACGAACACGATGGTAAAATCGGCGTGGCCAGCCTGTAGATTTAACGGCAAACACGATCGAGCCAATAAGCAACTTGTCCCGTCGGTTTGTGCGCACGAGCGATTCGATGCGCCACTCTCGCAATCAGGCACTCTTAAGGCGCTATAAATATCGGTTCTTTTAATGAACGTGACCGTTTTGCGTCGGCGTCTATACTTTGGCAAATGACGTGAACGCCGTATCAAATTTGTAACAAGAATTGGCAAAATATCTCACATATCTGATGACATGGTGTCTCCTACAACTTTTTCACATGCAACATTTATCGAGTTTCGTTCTAAAAAGCCCGCATTGCGGATGTACGCTAGTTTATATAATCTACTGATAAAACATTTAATCGGCTTGGTCTCTGTCCTTGTTCAAACTTCAGGCATGTCCACGTTCGACGAATGGCAGAATGGCTGGAGTCACTGATCACATCGAATTACTACATGTTAAGACAAAGGTATCTCTTTCCCACTTGTGGTCGACCTCGGTGTTTCAAAGAGTATATGTATAATATAATATAAACCCATGTTGGAAACTGATCCCTCGCGTTCGCTCTACACGAGAAACGTGAAGCACAAAGTCTTTTTCCTTTTGTGTGTTTTTTTTTGTACGGTGTACGCGGCCCAGGAACCGTGTCGAAACCCAGACGGGTGACCAATTCGATACGCTCATGGGCTGAAAACTTTCTTGCATACATCGAAAGAAATATTATCTATCACCAAGTAAATTTGATTCGAGCCAAGTAAATGAATTACTTTTATTCTATCAAGTAAATGTCAACTATGATCAAATGAAATATCATTGAACAAAATCAAATTTTCTTGGATCACAATGTATTTACTCGGTGCAATGCTCATGGGCAAGTGAAATAGAGTGAACTTTTTTTACGTCAAATAAATCGATTCGTTTGGTGATGGAACTTTGCTATGATATTCACTTCGACTAATTCCTCCTCATGCAAAGTTGAAGGTGATTCGTTCTCACGTTAGATGCAAGGCCGTTCTTTACGCAACTTGAGCTACTCCGAACAAGATCCGTAATTCTGAGATACTCGTCCTGGTGCACGTGACGGGCGTCGAGTCCCTCGCACTGTACGAGGAAGATCTTAAGATTTCGAGATAAATGTGGTTGTCCTAGCGTCAGCGTTGGGGAGACTGAGATCTCGGTCTTCATCTGGGAATGCAGCGATTTAAACTTTACCCTTGCCAGGGGTCCACGACGTTCCAGGCTCTCGAAGACCCGAGGACCCGGGGACCCGAGGACCCGGGGACCCGAGGACCCAGAGACCTGGGACCAAGGGATCATGAGAGCCTGCAGAGCTCGGAGTCTTCTGCAACGTGGCGCATTCCTTTGGAGTTACTGCGTTTCCGACATGTCTAAAAGTGTGTCTTAGCGTCCGAGTTCGCGTCTAATTGCTTCATCGTCACTTTGGTATGGCGCTGATGATCACAGCGGCAGACCTCGTATTCAGCAGCTGGGAAACTGTTGTTAACAAGCATACCGACGGCATAATGACCATATCGAAGTTGAAACTGTTTGAACAACCAGCGTATTTCATGTTTCCGCTAACTCTGTGGCAATGGTCGTTAAAACTGAGTGTAAGCTAACGATAATAATAAGACAAGCGGAAGTAATCAGTGTTTCCGATCACAGTATATAGTCGTATAGTAGAATTATCATAGTTGGGAAATTGGTCGTGAAAATATATATTTAGAGATAGTCGTTTCATTGATATTCCGACACCGTTTCACATGATTTTCTATCAATAAACCGTCTCCGACGTCGGATGTACAATAGAGTGTAAAATATAACTCTGTGAAAAAGGGGATCTTTATCAGTCAGTGAGCCTGCGTTTTCTTACCCATCGCGTAACTCGATACGGTGTATAGCTTAAAACCGGCACGGTGCGGCATGGCAGTAAAAAATATTCCCTCACTCCAAAGTGGGTAAGTGAGAGTAAGTAGACCCTCGCCTCAACTGTCACTCGACGAGAAGTAAACAAAGAATAAGAAAGATACGAAAGAAGCAATCAGGGTTGACATCGCTACGTTGCTCCCGTTCAAGAATCAACCGACAAGACAAAAATCAAATTTGTTCCAAGCTGCGCGCTATTCGTTCGAGACAAGATTAATGCCAATCATCTGCAGGATCATAGAGTAGAGCGATGCTACTCCTGAACCCTGACGTCAGAGTCACGCTTCCGGTAGTGACACACAGTGTCGCCTGCAAAGTCTGTCGAGGTTTGCGATATTGCGAACGATAGCCAGGAACACGACAACCGCTACTCCAGTGGCGTTCAATAGCCGATAGGAATGGGGGCTTTGGTTGGCAATTACTCAAGTTCCAAGGTTCGAACTCTTGCTGGTTTGCAGTCGGCTCTATACACCGTAGGTATCTGTACAACGTACGGCAGCAGGCTTGTATACCAGCTTCGATTTGAACTCGATTCTGATCAATAAAAGCACGTGAGCTGACCCCGCTGGGGCTCCAAGTAGCTCCTTCTTTCTCCATTCTATGAAGCATTGCAAGTAAGCGCGAGGCGAAGTTGAAAATTGTGAGTTCGTCGAGCTTAGATCGGGTTAGCTGAGAACGAAGAGTCTCCTCTATTATCCGTATAATTCGTTCTGAACCTCAGACAAGTCTTGAAAGAAGCGTGCCTTCGAAAATAGTAAGAAATTGAGATAAGAAGAATTTGCGGAGAGGGTGGCGGGCGTAGAAGAGTCTGACTGCGGTAGGCAGTGAAAAATCTCAATCCATTCTTCATCCAGTATACCGGTTGACGACGGTTCTGTGGGATCTTCTCTTCCACCGAATGCCACCCGCATCAGATAATATTTAAATTAATGATAAACATTTATAAAAGCGTTTTGTTATACATAAAACATATTTGGATCATTGTGCGCCGGGCGCAGGAACGAGGATTATGAATTCAGGCCCTCGTCCTGGTCCTCCTCGTCCTCCTCGGCAAAGCATTGTCCGGTGGCTCTTCTCATCTCCATAACGGGTTATTGCTTTTCATCTTTCCTCATCTCTCTTTCTCCTGTATGATCGCCGGTCCGCGCTCTTGGGTATCAACCCTTCGCCTCATCTTCTATCTCTTTCTATGTTTCTACCGATTTCCGAGCCCGGCCTTATTGCATACCTGCCTACTTTAAAGGAGCAGCAGGACTCGGTCGCTCGATCCGATTTCAGATTGTTTTCTTTCTCGGTTAAACGCCCAAATAACGCATTCATATGCGACATGCTCGCGACATTAGCTATACGCCTGCCTTAGGATAGAGTGATACCATCGACGAGCCGTCTTTGCCTTCTTTAGCTTCTCCCCTCTCCTCAGGCGGACCTCCTTGACGGAGTTTCGGATGAAAAAACAAGCAGACGAGGGCCGTGGCCCATGGCACAGAATAAGAGACGGTATGTTTATACGTTTATACACAAATGTCCGACTCGAGTTGTGTGTGGGTATAAATACATACAATGGATATATTGCAAGGCACCGTGACATGTCAGCGAATCTCTTGAATGACAAATCTCACAACAAACGCCTACCGTCCTCATTCTCGTTCTCAGTCTATTCTATTCAGAAGTCTGCTGAACATGACACGTCAAGTTTGTGACACAAGCCATGCTCCTACGGCTCGTTAAGAGCTTGTATTACCGGGTTGAAATTGATGCGATGGAACTTTGAGGCAACACGGATTTTTCGATCGTGATGAAAAAGGATACGCAGGTTTGGTCTTGACGCGAACGTATCATTGTCGATGTTCTCGGTTCAGAGAATTCGCTATGGTGACTCCGTAACAAAAACGAATTACGTGAGCAACGCTTCAGTCCAGCTGAAGAAGCGGACGGTAAAACACCGGCGATAAGGTTACCATTGATCTAATACTTCAACTTGTAGGTACTTTCCTCTTGCTTGACGTTACGCAACTTGGACATGAAATGGGGTGACGAATAAGCGGACACAGGACTACGCTAAGTCGCTGCCAGTCGAGCCACCGTCAATACATGACGATATATCGCATCTTGGCATCGACATATTTTGATATCAACAAAAGAATGAAAGGTCGTTTTGTCAGGGGGATCAAGTCTGAAAGGTTTCGACGTCTACGAGTCATGTGATATTTCAGAAGGAATAATTATCAGTTTGACAACGCGACCACCGCGCTGGACCACACCTCAAAGATTCATAAAGCGATGATCTTATCTAAGGAAGTAAAATAAAATACATGCATACCACTATATGGCTACCAACTTCCACCCGAACAGACTACCCATTTTGTAGCTTATCACTATTTTGTTAATAAGATATCGCACAAGTACCCGTATCTCTTTTTTCCATTTGTAAAGAGGCTCGAATAGATCTTCTCCGTGTGTCAAGTCCTAGACCACCCAGCATCGAACAGTTTGAATAAAACGAACAATAGCGAACAGTAAAATTTCTGTTTGAAAAAACCTCGAAAAATATCAAGATAAGTATAAGATACCGAGTAGCAGAGTTTGACAAATTTCTTGAAATATGTCAAGAGCTTCGGGATTATCGCGTGTAAAATTTCAGAGAGAATCTGAGCGTGGTAAGTATTAGAGGAAAGTATACCGACCCACCCACCTCTCTTGGACCATTCTCTGTCAAGGTGTTCGAAAGCGTCGTTCTCGACATCGTGCCGACAGGCAACAACCAAGCTTGCACGTTATTAGTAAATTATAATGCATCCAAGACGTGAATTACCCGGCTTGATGCACAGGCAAAGGCGGAAGCAGCCGGGTAGGTAGGGTAGCGTGCTTTCAGCAAGGAGCTAAGAAATAATTTCTAATTACTCTGCACCAGTAGGTGGGTAAGTACCACGGACGGAAAATAGTGATAAAAATAAATCGGTCAAGGAACTACGGAGGTAATGCTGATAGAGAAGCTACCTGCCACATACTGGCGTGCTGACTGCACGTTTTCTGAGCTACAGCAGCAATGCGGTGTTTCCTAAAACTCGGCCAATTCCTGCTCGTTACGACCTCGTTTTCATCCGTGTTTTAATTCTGTGACGCGAATGTGTGCCTGTTTTTGTAGAACGCGAAATGAGTAATGACGACGTAATATACACGTGCTTAAGTTTATTTATAAGAAAATGTGAAGAAAGTTACACACTGAATAGACGTGAGAGCCTCCTTCAGTTGACGGGGGAAACTTTTCAAGCCTCATGAAAATGCATTGGTGTTGGCGAAAAAGAACCGCGGCTAAAAAGCACAATGAACGAAAGCTCGCAAGAGATACATACACCGTTGCTGCGGGTATAGAATTGACTCGACAATTAGTGCAACTCGGAAAACGCCTTTCCCTGCAGCTTTTTAGCTTTTGTACTCGAGAGTACGAGGCGGTTTCCATTCTTGTACCAAGTCGCTTTCGTTTCTGCTGAAAATTCATTGGGGGAGTTTTTCTCATTCTGAATTTCTTTTCGTTTTTTTTCTAATGAAATCACGATGACGATAACAATACCAGTCATGATGACAACGGCAAAAAGCTTCGTGGTTTACGACGTGATATTTTCTCGTCGATGCTCGATGGCGATGCCGAACGTCAAAAGTTGCCCGGTATAACACACTGGTCCGATGCAATTATTGAAAAACGATTTGCCAACCACAGAATATTCCATGATTTCAGTTTGACTGGTGCCCGGTCATTCCTGGCTGCCGTCGTAAAGCGCTTTAACGACTTCTACCCGTTCCCTGAAATTGACGTTTTCCATTGCGCCGATATATTTCACCAGAATCATACCCAGTCGGGAAGTCTAATCCGACGTAAGTTCGCGAAAGAAGGCATGGATCAATTTTAGCGTGACCTGAATCATGAGCCGAGACTCATACATCAAAGCTGAAAAAAAATGTGAGCAAAAAATAGAATTAATCTTCGAGCGGTGAATTTTTATCAAACATCCACCAAGGAATGTTTCGTCGTCCTAGAAAGCTCTCAAGCGAGTCAATAATTAATTCGCCACTCATGTCGTTAAACCATTAGTGGATTTACTTCAGGTAGTGAACAAACGGAATACAAAATATCCGACTAAAGTCGCCTGACGTCCTCACGAGGTGCATAAGATTTTCGGTTCTTCCATCGTCGAAATTCTAACGATGGAATTTATTTTGTCGAATTCCCCCGCAACACCGAGTCCCTCTTGCGGCGTCGTACAGATTCCTCTTTTCTTTTCTCATCCTCTTCGAAAGCAGGTTTCGTTCGGTATATCAGCCTTGACTCTGCCAACCCGTGGAGAGTATTGGGGCGCTCTTGATCCGCGCGCACAAGTATACCAGGCACTACTTATTACGCTGACGATAAACTAAGCGAGGGGGAACCACGGTGCAGCGAGGCTTGAAGGAGGGAGTGGGAAAGGGATAGGGAAAGGGAAAGGTGGAGGTGAAGGTGAAGGAAACGAGAGTATGTGAGAGAGGGAAAAATAAGCTAAGTGGAATCAGGAGCGGGAATGGGAGCGGGAGGACTGCCCACAAGCCCGACTTCCACGCGTGCCCACGTTGGAATCCGGAGGGCCCGGCTACCGGCTACCATGCTCCGTGCTACCGTCGTCCGAAGACGAACAAGATACGTAGGTAACTCGTACTTGCGTATCTCTATACGGATTATACCGTACATGTACGTTGAAAAGCCCTACGTGGGAAGAACCCGTGATCGTACAAATTCCCGACGACGGTTGGTGCGTGGCCTAATATCGAGGGTGGATATAGGTAATAACCATTTTATGTAATTCGGCTAATGGGTCGTAGAAGGTGGATATTATTACGACGGTGTAATAAAATAACTCTCGTCTTGCTAGATCGCGGTATGACAAGAGTAAATGGGCCGAAGAGGTCGAAGATGATGGTTGAAGGTATCAGCAGAATCGGTTCAACGAGAAACAAACCATTTTTTTTTTCAAAATTCTTTCACTCATTGTCAGACGTCGCGATCCCGGTGCCAAAAATAGGCGGCTTCGTGTCAGACGAGGAGATCAACGGGTTCCACGCGCCCTCCCACACGTTGCCGAATCTCACCGATCTCAATCCAGGTTTCTTTCGCTCCTTGGCTTGACACTATTCGCCACACCGTCGCGCCCGTCCGATGTTCCCCCTTTTTTTTTATCCACGTCGTTTTATTGCCCGGTTAAAGTCTCTTTCAGAAATAGTATAGCCAATCAGACGATCCGAGATAATAATTTCCGATTAAGTTTGGAAAATCTTTATGGATACAGGAAAAGTTACCTCGTATACGAACGAGATTGACCGATGGGCAAACTTTCTCTTTTGCGAGGGATCGATTAGGACGTTATTTGGTAATAGGTATATTAGTGTAGGGCAATTTCAGACCACTTCCCCACATCGCGGTTTGGTGATATTGTATTCGAAAGAGGCCTGCCATTATCTAGAATAACGTAACGATTTGGTAAGATTTGGAACGAGAAGCTTCCTTCATTACCCTCTCTGGAACTGGAGACCAAAACCATTTTTGATCGCCATCGCGTCAACGCTAGAGAGCCTAATACTCGTTTGCCTTCCATCGTCAAAAGCAGTAACTTCCAGCTTCGTGGTGTTCGAACTCACCTCTTGTGAACGTGAGTCATAAAACCATTCATTCACTCATTTATTCATTCATGGCAATTAACATTCGTCGGTAACGATTAGGCAGGCGGATTCCAAACGCTCGAGACCGACGTTGAAAAATGAACAAGATTACACACGACCTGCTTAATACGGGGACAATTAATTCAACTCGACAATTGAACGTTCCTTATCGTAATGAACTGGCTACTTTGAAGTCAGCCACACAGGGAGTGGAATTCCGTTATTATATTTCAGAACATGAGGGGAATTAGCCTCGAAGCACATCAAACATTCACCGAGTCGAGTTACCGATTACGCAACTTCTCGGAATTTCTGACTCACGAACCAGCGTCCTTTTCGCAGTTGATGACAAAAAGTATATGCAAACCTGAGACAGCTGGATCATGTGACAGAAGCCCGTCATAGACGTTCTTGAGTTAAGCCATTGTACCTGACTCGCTTGTTCGCGTTTCATGTTCGAATTAACGAGAAGATGATCATCTCCGTCCACAAGCCTCAGAAATTGATTACCCGGAAACGGGAATGACGTCCTGCTCCGCTCCCGACAGGTTCTCAACGCCTGGTCGTAGCTGATATCAGAGCTTCTGCCACCCTCCGTTCTATATATAAGCTACTCGGCCAATCTGTTTGTTCCTGGTATTCGCTGCAGGGGTACAAAGTGACGGGCGGTAGACGATGATATGAAAAGAGGAGGATATCTTTTTTTCTCTTTGTCCAGAGCCCTTCATGAAAGAGGGATACCCTCGTAGAGCCGTGTGACTGAGAAAATTACGTTGTCACTTGGTGTTTTCTATACGCGGAATAACATTATACCAAGAGGTGATCCAATTTGAGTCGTAAGCCGGAGAGAAGAAACGGTTTTAAAACAACGGCAGAAGGGGAATTGAGACGCGCGCGAATGTTTGGTAGAACGCGATTAAGCGCGCAGTCTCGACAAAACCGTTTCGAGAGACGTCGGGTAAATAGCGCGAGGGTGGTGGATAGGAGGCGGCGCGGCTCACCGACCGAGGGGCTAAAAAAGAGACGCGACTTATTTTTCCCCTTTTTAAAACGATCCCGCGCCGCGTCACGACGCGACGCGGCGTCCCATTATACGCAAGGCGCTCTCATCGTCCTCGTCCTCGTCGCGTGTGTGTCTAGATATATATAATACGGGACCAAACTCAGATTGCAGTCAGGTCGGATAATGCCTGTCTTACACAACGACGGCGCCGGGGGCTGAAGAGATGGAGAGAGGAAAATAAGAGGAGAGTATAAGGTAAGAATAAAAAAGAAACGGAATAAAGAAAGGCGATAGGACGGTCGTTCGATCTCGAGATCATTGCCGAAGACTGCAGGAGCAACCGGCAGCATCAGCATCAGCCAACCGTTTGCCTCGTTGTTGTTGGTACGTTGGAAGTCGAGGTTTGGTCGCTTCGCGGCTATCGGCGCATCTTCTCATTACCATAACTAGTTCCCCTCTTATGCTTCTCGTGTCCCTCCTCTCGTATATCGGCCTCCATGAATCATTCCTGCTACACATTCACGCGCACAAGTCCCGACTCCCGACGGACAAGAACCTCTCCTGAAACGGCGGCAGCTGGACCTGCATCCAAGAGAGCGGGAGCGCCTCGGTTCTCCTTATAAGATGACTCCGGTAGATGATGCGGTTGATAGGTTGCGACGTAGCCCCTATATCTCGTCCACGACAAACACCTACTACTCCAGATCTAGAGTGAGGGACTTGGCTCGTCGACCGTGAAACGTCCGGATGACTTATGCCCGGTACTCGCAATGGCCACCGCGGACACTTTTCTGCACCCGTCTTCTCATTCATCATATGAAAAAGAATGAGGTTTCCTCGCATGTCTGCATCGCTGGATCTTAATACCTGGAGGCACGTCACGCGTATGTCTCCTCGGCTACTGCGCGGTTTCAGAAAATGCACACACAACCCGCCGTTAGGGATCTTCGTGGAAGTTCTCGGGTCGTTATCCACGGCTTTCAAAACTCCTTGCCATTAGTCAAAGATTGCGACCGAGGTAACGATGCGGATTTGAACCTCACGAAACGTCACATGTGTCAGTCGCCTGGAAGAAGCTACGCGGCCTCCCGACTTCAACGAGTAATCCCCAATTTTCGCTGACTAGTACCGTAGGACATAGTTTTCTCTACAATCCCCCTTGTTTTCTTCCATTTCTCTGTCGCGAAAAGAGTTCTGATACTATCTGAGAAGAGAATGACGCGAGAACCGCAGCGAACGTCGAAGCAAAAAACTACTAGATTTTTGTTGGACTTGAGACTAGACAAGCTGACTCTGCAAAGCCGACTTCACACTGGCAGTTGTTACGCGATTAGATATCGGACAAGGGCGAGAGGGCGAAGGGATGAGGGTGGGAGCTTCCAAGCAATACATCTCCATCTGCCAGTTAGAAACAAGACTATATCTGTATCGCGAACGTCGACGCGGCGGTCGTGTCTCTACATACACGAGTGTCTCTCATCGTCGAGTGGTACACTCCTTCTGTCCAGTCCGTGTAAGCCAGTTTCGCCTGGAGGATTAGGTCCTAAGCCAGGTCGTTAAAATCCAGCAGATTTGATCCTTTGTAGCACTCTCCTCTCTTCTCATCTCCTCCATCCCCTTTTTTCACCTTCTGTTAGAAACTGACTGCCATCCGTTATCCGCGTCTATCCCACGATGATAAAAAAAAAATGTTTCCCGACAAAGAGTCCTGGGAGGATCCGCTCCGCGGCCGAGTTCTTGCTCTTGAAAACAGCGGCAAATCAAGGAAATCAGTTGCTATTAGAGGTCTTCCCTGCCGGACGATGCTCCGTGGAATCTTCTTTCTTTCTTGCTGTTCTTACGTTTTACATCTTTCCGTGTCTATGTGGAGATGGGAGGATACACTGCGATTCGTCATTCCGCTAGTTGGATGGAGCTGAGAAAAGAGCCTCCAAGGATTCTTTGAAGTAGATTTCAGATAAAACTTGAAAGGCTTAAAAGAGGACAAAGGCGACGTAGACAGAATGACATAATATCTCAAGCTTGCCGAGGCTGTCCCACCCCAAATCCGACTCCTGCCATATTCACCCCACCGCCACTTGGCCCTTGGGTAATAACAGTCGACGGTGGCCCGAATAAACCAGGACAAATAAATTGTCATAATAAGAGAAGCGATATGATCTCAAACTTTCGACTCTCGACCGGGGGCCAAAGCACAGACTGTACTCGCTTCCATTCTGCGGCTCGTTCTCTCTCCTCCCAGAAGCATGTGTTTATCCAATACCCGCAGACGTAGCCACAAACGACGAGTTCAGTGACGTAGGCAACACCAAAGCGTCCGCGAGAGGGCAAAAGCTGACTGTTTAGAGTCGGTTTTGGTCAGCTACAGCATACCATCGCAGTTGTCTGCTCTGCGTATCAAGAAATCTTCACCATCAAGGCGACGAAGCTGGTCTCTCGAGTCCGGGTCTCGTTCACGTAATAATAACACGTGTACGGTATAATAGCTGTACTTCAACCTGTCAACTAATAGCAGGAGCTGGACCGAGCTCGAAATACAGACGTGGATAAATATGAGTTGTGTTATTTATTTTTATTTTATTTTACTCATAAATAACACAGCTTTTTCTTTTCCGAGTGCGTGAGTCGTGGCGATGGTATAGTTCGAAGGGAAATAATATTGAATCAAGTCTCCCTTTGAGAACGCGAGTGCAGGCCCGAGGTAAATATAATATCTAAAACGAATATCGGAATGACAAGCGTGATTTGACAAAACTTGTGTACTATACTCGCCTCGCGTGTGGGAGCATATTTCTTTGATATCACGCATCGCTGGTTCGAAAACCGGCTATAGGGCTGGTCGTTGAGTAGCCGGACTGACCCCCACGGTGGCAGTCGAAAACGTGTACATGTATACTTAATATCTTTTCGAGAACCAAGCGTGTGTTTGAAACAAAGAGACAGCTGCTTAATTGGCCCAAGCATGATGGATCGAATAACGGCGATCCAATTTGACGAACGTTACCTCTTTCGGTCTTGCTCATTTTGGTCGTGTTCGCTCCACCCTTGGAGAGGCGATAATCCCAGTCTTCTAGATCCTTGATCTTTCCTCGTGTGACTTGCTATTTGAAACCACCGAGTCTGTCGTTGCCCTGATCGGCGAAACAACGTGTGGGCTGTAGACGCTACAATTAGCGACGGAGTAAATACAACGAGCTACGCCCCAGACATTCGTTGATAGAGTTACACTCTGTAGTAGGACTTTGACGAGATAACACGTCACTGTGTATCTAGGATCATCGATATGACGGCAGCATCGAGTTTCGATAGCCAACGAACCTCGAACCAGTCTGTTTGCAGATATGAGAAACGGGTGTATGCACAGTGTATCAAAGTAATCAAGAGAGCCTTGAGGATTCGGAGAGATAAGACGAAGGAATAACAAGCTCGTATCTCTCGACTCTGAGTACAAAGTTCTCATGACTGCAATTCATGCTCCAAGAATTCTCGAAACTGCGGACAAATGTGGATGTTCCAGAGAGGAAACTTCTTTGTAGAAGCATATCTTGGGGTACGAATCTCTCTTCACTTCTTCCCTTGACGGGGTCAGATGATGAAAAAGGTGTAAAAAGCCACTATTATCTGCCCTAGTTATAAGGAAGGAGACAAAGTACATCGGGAAGGAGTGTCGTACAGATATCTATCCCGCGTGTCTTGACATTCATGCTTCTAGCAACCCTTCCTTCTTTTCTTCATGTTTCGAACAGCTGCACTTCTCCTCGACTCCTTGTGCGTGAGTATAACGGACCTCCCGAGATTGGCGTTTGCTGATAAGCAATGGGGTTGTTGTGTAGGAAGTTGAGCTTAGCGTCAAAACATTGAACCATTGTTCGGCGCAAATTTTCATTGACATAAGTGGTCGGATGCAACGCGGTGTCGGCATAACTTTGGAGAGACGATAGTTGGACTTAATTTCGTTCCGATCCGGTATCTGACGCCCAGGCATCTCTCTTGATCCAAGAATCAAGATTCCCCATCGTTCCTTCGCACCTTACGTACCCGAGTGTGACACTATCGGAGTTACGATCGACGTCCTACCAGGAAGGTAGCTGCCAGTCGGTTGGACGGGCACGAAGCCAACGAAGCAACGCTATAATATTGATCTATATTCACGAGACTAGGTGTGATCCATCACCTCCTCTTTTGGTCTTCGCGTCCTCCTGGGACCGTCGAGGTTGGTACAGAAGACGACCCGAACACCGTTATACACAGCGTGCGCTCGCGGTTCAACTTCCGCGGGGTTTTATTGTTTCCAAGATACAAGATTGCCCACGTGTCCTGTAGACACAAGTCGATACAATTCTTACATTTCGTGCGCATTCTGGGGCGTCTTGGATATAAAACACGTCTACGTTCGTGCTTCTATGTCTCGGTTCTGCCGCCACCGCCACTGCCAACGTCGATGCTGCTCCTGCAGGTCCGCAGTATCGCGGTGTGTAAAATTTATGGCAAAATAAAAATGGCCTTTGCAGCACAACAACGATCCAGGGTGACTTATGTCAGGCTTTATACAGACTGACTCATCGACACGTGCAGCACGAGACCACTTCTCAGATTGCAAACCGTAGACAAAATGCGCATCCTTTCTTGCCTGAGTACTCATTGGACCTAAGATTAAAGTCACGGACGGTCGTTGAAAAAACAAACAAATTCTTCGACTCATATAGCAAAGGCTTCTGTGAAAAAAAAAACGTATATTGCCACGAAGCACGAAATAGGTAAAAAAGTTGCGACGAATAATCGTTACCAGAAGCTTGCAGTCTCGGTTACATTTTTCCACTATCCTGCGGTTCTTTAATTTATATACCAATTCACTATATCAACGTTCCATTTTCTACTTTCTATTTTTATTACCATATATAAGCTATTCCAGGTCACACGCTAAAATTCTATCTTTCCATATCGGGAACAAACAAATATAATAAACAATCGGTGAGACAGAAACTCGAAGGAGAGAACATATATACTGCAACATGAAGAATTTGCGATGCTACGTTATGTAGTCCCATACGTCGGCGAGGGAGATTCGCAACATTAACATATAGCCGAGCTTAACAAGGGTGACTCTAAACTCTGGAAGGAGAACTTGTGGGCGGATTCCGCGTGTCTTTTAGGTTTCGTTTCATCCGTCTCGGCGATATAGAAAAGGCCTCGAAAAAGGTCGATACCTTATTTGGTCGATTTCGTTGGGCATAACAAGACGAGTGGTTAGGGAGCGAGATCACGTATAGCGTAACCGCACGTTCGAATTAATCTTGCATCGGATTATGCCGGGATAGATTTCAAAGATAGCCATAAAAGTGTTTCTGCGCGACTTTCATTTATCTGGACGACGATAAATCTCATCATCCTTTTCGGAAACGTACCATTTCCCCCGCTGATCCACCGCGTACGAATCCGTAAAAACCGCACAGGTTTCCGACCAACCAACCATCGGGTAAAATTCCTTCTTCTCCTCTTCGGTCTTAACGGGTAATTCAAGGAACGAAGCCTACAGCGCTACTCGAATAGCCCTATAAATATAACTCCGGATGAGAAAGAAACAGCGAATCCCACCAACCACACGAACAAGAATGAGAACCAACACCCTCGCAGGTATACGAACGTTATCGACGATTTGAAAATGGAAAAGATTTTCTTTCACGTACACACTGTACACCCATTGCACAGCTGCACCGGGGCAAGCCATCGGCAGATAACTACACCTAGGTATATAGGTACACGTTCATACCGTACTATTACTTGCACCCAGCATACCGCTAGAGTCAGATTGGGACCCGATTGTGCAGTGCTGGTAGTAAATAGGATTCAACGCGAATGCAGTTACATCGGACCGTGAATGCGGCGGTAGTGTTTGAGCTCGTCGTTTCGATACCGTATCACGTTCGTCGAGTATAAATGGTTATCATTTTTAAGAGGCTTACGTATACAAGCTCGTGTTCGGTTTTGAGCGCTCGACTTGCGACCAACCGGAAATAATAACCGCTGCACTCCGCAGGTACGCCGATGCAGGTTCATATATTCAATGCGGAATATCTTGGTCCAAGTGGACGAGGTGCGAAAGTTTATGGTTCATGGGTAACGAGAGGGCGTTAATTGTTCGATAACTGACGCGAACGCTCGAGGCATAGTACGCGGGATAATATATCATACGTGATTTTTCGCCGCATCACTAAATTTGCGCTAAAATTTTGACATTATTTCATTCCCAGGCGCGATATTCGATGCAAAATAATAAAAAATAAAAACGAACCGTATAATTTAATTTTCGTATACGCTGCGAGCTTTTCCAAAAGCTGCATTAAATGTTATTTCGACAGATTTTAAAATAGACCACTGATTGACGGAACGGCGTGGAGTGGCATTTCCATTTATGCCGAGAACTCTCGGTTCGCATTCTCTCCCACTTTTCTGTCCATCTGTATATGTATATCTATGCCTGTCTTTGTCCCTGCCGGTTGCCCGATCCTCGACATTGTGCCACAGAGTGCAACCCGCTAAGCGAGTATACAGTTCGGTGGGGGTGATTCAAGTGGACTATTTTCGCTATCGCGATTTTTCCCCAAGTTTTTTTTTTACTATTTTTCAACCAGTCGAGAAAAGAAGTCGAAAAGCATTTCAAAGCGCTCGAATTACCGAACGAACCAGAAAGATAAAAGTATAACGTAAAACGTGGTACGAATGAGTAGCCAGGAATCGGGTCGCTTTCAGAATGCGAGAAAGAAAGAGAGAGAGCTGTAGAGTGAGAAAATGAAAATAAGGGACAATTTTATCGTCTGTAAAGGGCATACCGCGCGATGGGTCAAACAGGTATGCATATCTTCACCCCAATTTGCTCCCGGCCGATAACAATTGTAATGAAAGTTAATAACACCCCTTCTACACTCGGGGACTTTCGAGTTGCCACGCGAAGCCCCTGAATAATTCATGTTGGTCAATGCAGTGAGAGATGAGAATGGATATAGTTCAAACTGCCTGCGAGAGAGGATAGAAACACATCCGTGGTTCTAAACAAGAGAATAGTCTATCTAGCCCGTGTTAAAGGATGGACGTGGTAGTCGGGAGGGAAGGCAGTTGTTCCAGTCGGTCAAGACGCCCGGGGCTGGTCTGGTTCTAAGATTACAATCATAACGAAAAAGCCTTCTCACTACCATTCCATCGGGGCATCTCGTTGTCGTCGGTGTTGGTCGACCCTCGCGGCATTCCCCAACATAGAAAGAGATATGCGCCTCAGCATCCAACTACCTACGACTGCGGCATATCAGACCCCCCTTCGTACACAGAAGCGCCGGTGGTGGCGGTATGCATTATGGAACGGAACAGACGCGATGGACACCGATAGAACTGGAAAAATTGCTAACATGCGATACCGCGTACGCGTTCTGGATCCTGACCATGTTCCGACTACCGAGTGATCTCCTATGCACACACCTCGTACCTTTCACAATACTTTGCATGATATTCATTCCTTCTATGCTCCAGAGCCCTTCGGCAACCTCATCTCAGTGGTCAGTTCGAAATTGCTTCTATATTGCATTTCGAGTTGATGATATTTTTTACATTCAATATGAGACGAGGCTACTTTCTCGGACCTTGGATGTGAGGCAATATTCATCTATGTGCGAAGGGTCGTCTTTTCCGAGTGGCGCGCGACCCGAAGGCACGCGGTGTCGTATAAAATAACAATAACGGATAATGACAGGGCGCCAGCCGCAGTTGCTAAGATTCGTTACCGTTCGATGCACCGATTGAAACCGGACACCCGATGCTTACCGGACCTCAACGACTATCATTACCGACATTCTCGTGGTGGATTGGTACCTGTAGATCCATTATTACCATACATTTGACCCGGACACCTTGACAGTAGCCCGGGAGATAAGTGTGCGATGTTCCCTTCGGTATCTGTTCATCGTTAAGTGACGATAGTTTCTCCCCTTAATATCGAAGGGAACGCAAAAGTTCAATCGTGTGATTAAAGGTGGGGTAACGAAAAAAGTCTGTATATAGCATATAATGGTAACCCTTTCTCTACGTTCGGAGGCTTTCAACCTTTTAACTTTCGGGGGGGGATTATAGTGATTGGGTTTCGTCGTTGGAAATACCCGGGTCCTAACGGTTGATGACGGTACAGCGCCCTTGGATCGACGAGGTTGTTATTTTGGTGGTGGAGCGCGAGAAAGAAAAAAAAAGGTACGTGAAGGGAATCTTACCTGGAGATGAACCTGTCCGTTGTTGTCGACCCATCCGATGACCATGTCAGCCCCGACGCGTCCCTCGTCTTTGGTAAATCCCAGACCAACATAGCCGAGCGTTTTCACCTGCACTTCAAATGTGACATCCTTGTCACCCGGGGTCCAAAGAACGAGAAAATTGTTATCGAGTACCGCGCTGTGCCTCCATTCGACGCATATGCAATTGCCGAATAAAACAGCAGCGATCAAAACTACGAGAGTTTCCATAGTTTCGATAGTTTTTTTGTCACACCTCTCGCTCTCGTTGTTCCACGGTTCACAGCATCTGAAAGTATAAAATGAAGAACAATTATGAAACAAAGCGAGACACACGGGTACTAAAAATTAATGCCAAGTGTCAAGTTGCGTTTCGCAGTCTGCTGACTTTGTCATACGACCTCTGTTACATCTGGAACGTCCTTTAACGTGATGACCAAAGCTGTTATTTCTCTCGGCGTAAAGTGTAACTTGACATGCACAGGATGTAGCAAGCGCTATGGTACAACGATAGTCGTGTTACCGCGCGAGCCCATTTCCTACAATTCTTAGCCATATCTTCTTATACCCGTAGCTGCAATCTGCATACAATATTCAAGCCGGTGCAGAGACTCAAATTTCTCTGCCTTTTATACCAAGACTAGTTCGCCGGGGGCGTTAGCTTTAGCCGGTTACAAGGTACGGGTTTTCTCACGGGTGGTTAACGGGCGCGTTTCCCCGACTGCGGAATCACCGCCCGTTACTTATCGCTAGTGTGGAGAAAACTTTCAAGGTATAGGTGAGAGTGAAATACGAAAAGAACAGAAAAAAACGGAAAAGAATTTAGATTTTCGTTATAGGAAACTGTTTCCTGCACCAACACAATTCGCAATATCCCCAAACCAGTCTTCGCGGGGCCCATATCCGAGAGATAAAGGCCGCATCAACATCCCCCTGCTATCCCATTAGGCGAATTTTACATCCTTGTAGCCCAGATGAGAATATTGCCTTTTAATATTTGAGCAAGTGAACGAGGACGGAGATAGGCTGAGAGGCAACACCGTCTGATAAAGTCCCAGACCAACTTCCGAGTTCAGAATCAAATCCGAACGATCCACCAGAGATACTCTCGCACCAGTCTCTAGGAGATGGTCTGGAAACTTGCAAATTTAGAGCAATTTTGGACTCGATACCGCCCGGACGAACACGACGCCAAATTTGACTAACTTTTTAATAAGTATCACACGGGGTTCCCGGTCCACTCAGAAGTTGAACCGGAAGCGACGCGACGTCTATTGCGCGGAAACTCTAGTCGTCGCAAAAAAAAAAAAGCTCTGCACACTTTCGCCTGCACGTATATACAAATTCAATTGTAATTGGACTCGCGACTCGGGTTGTTTGATTCGCCCTGAATCGTTTCGTCGAATATTGGAAAATCGGGAATTTGTTTCGGACAACAATTTAACCGGATTTATTTAATTAATAGTACGTTCGAACGCAATGAGGCGACAGGCAGGCGATAGATGGTAGAGGAATTGAGGGTGGAAGTAAAGGGAGGGAAATGCAAACGACTATTGGACATTCCACTAGCAGTCTGATGCCACGAGTACTGGACGCAATTTGGAGGCAATCGACTGGACGACACGCCGCAAATCAAAGCTACCCCAGGTGACGGTCGACGATCATCCTCATCCTCATCCGCATCCTCATCCTCGCTCTTTCCCTTCGGCGACTGTTCATTAGGTTAATTTGTAACGAGGGAGAACCGACCGAACCAAGTGCTTTGCTTGACTCTACTTGGCTCGCGACGATTTGTGGAGAGAGAGGTCTCGCCTCAACCGCGATGCAAATAGTAAAGAGGCGAGAATACGTTTTGCTTTGTGAGTGGGTTGCAACACGTCGGAGGAAGTCAACATCGAGTGGTACTGAAAACGAGGGCGGAAGTTGGACGGCAGAGAGGATGCTGCGGGTCACTCGAGTCAGAAGGCTTGAAAAGCGACCAGGCGTTGCGTCAATTACCGCTGACGGTAGGTCGACGTTTCCCGGACAAACCGCGCGTTAACGAACTAATTAGCACTGCGCTCGAGGTCGCTGGTTCGAGACTCCGGCTGCTGAGCAGCCCCTGGGCAGAAAATTCCGCACGTCAATAACTACTGCTCGTTGAACTTTCAATCCGTTGTTGATCGACGTCGCAATTGGTTCCGATTATCGGTTCAAACGCGGCTGGCTGTAAGACAAAGAAAAGAACATCGAACGCATTCAAAGAAACGGTAATCGTTCAAGATTCTTCGGTAAACGATATAGGTACGGATAATCACGTTCGTCATTTTTGTATTTTTATGACCGGGCGGAATCATTTCTAGAACGTGTTTGTCAATCCTTGTATAGAAAAGTCGTTGTTTCGCTCGGGTATGTGACTCGCAATCAATGAGGATCTAGCAATTGCGTACAGGTACTCAATACTCGCCGAAGGCGAGGGACAACTTTTTGTTCAAACTCCAAGAACCTTACCTATATAATAATGAATTGTTTGTAAAATAAGAGAAAAACTGTGAGATATTTTGATTGAACAAACAAACAAACAAACAATCAAACAAAAATTGATAGAAACAACATTGGGATTGAAGTGCAAAGTCTACGTTCGATCTTTTTTTCCATCTTTTTATCAGCGATGAAACGAAATAAAGTTCATTCTTTCACTTGACTTTAAATTAAACCTGGCAGATAAATGTAGTGGCTCGTTGAAGGAGAGGAAAGAGACGACGAAGTGAACGAAAGAGAGAGAGAAAAAAAGAGAAATGAAAAAATAAAAATAAAAACGAGAAGGAATCTGTCGTCAGCCTTCCGCGATGGTGGAGCTAAGGCGAAGAATGGCGTCTAAAATAATGGATCGATCCCGTTGAAATTGGTTTGCGCTGCTTTTTGGGCGAAAACGGGGTAGAACGTTCGATGTTTGTCATTGAACCAACCCGCTGTTACTCACACGGTCAAGACTTCCCTTTTGTCCAAAAAGCGATCTAGAGATCCCTCGTGGCAGTGACCAATCATCGAAAAGTCGTATATTCTATATAGGTCACCCTTGAATTCTGCTCTGCTTCGTTGTTCCGATACAACGGACTAACGACTCGCACGCAGTCCTGATATTTACACTGAGCTTGATGAAGGTGATTTGATTTGCGGTGGTTCAGAGGCCTCGTCAGTTCCGGCTGAGAAAGCAGTAGGTCGAGGAGCTGCGTTAGGGAGTTTAATCACGTTTTGCTTGCTTCGTCAAGGTATAATTTTTGTATTTTGAGTGAATTTAATTCTATTTATTGTGGCCCCGGGATATCTCGTTGGGGGAATAAATAAAGAGCAGAAATAATAGAAGAGGAAAAAAAATGTATATATATGTATATATGAATGAGAGAAGGTAGAGAAAAAGCGGATTGGATCTGGGGGATTATTAACGATAAAATCTAACTGCTCTGTGGGACTAGGGTGAAATTAATCCACCCTGGGCTCTACGACCAAGAAATAATAATTATTCAACCGCTCGCGCGAGAGTGCTCGTGTACTAAATCGAGGAAGGAATAAAAGGGGTACCGGGAACTGGCCATGAAAAATATTCAATTTGCGCCCCGTGGCGAACACGCGACATTTCGACTCTGTCGTTATTATTTTCCCCCCTTTATTCCTCACGGCCATGGCTTTACCGTGTCTCCGAAAATTAAGAGGAAATACAAGCCGGTGTATACGGAAAGTTATACACATTTAATATTATTATATAAGCATAATACACGAAACTGGCGAATTCGTTCAAATAAAACAGATGAAAGCACATTGAAAACATTTCTCGTGCTCTAATGCCGACCTAGTTAACGATCCCCGTAATGAGGAAACGGTCGCGATTCGTTAGAAGTAACGAACTCGGTGCCTTGACCTTTGACCTGTTCATTCAACTTGCAATATCTTTTGGGGATTTCGGGTTCACGGATTTACGTACTCTTGATAAATTCACGAGTTACGTGGTCGAAAGTTGGCTGCGAAATGAAGATAAAATAAACGAAAGGGAGAAAAACCTGTGAAGATATACATACATACATATATATGGTAACGGAAGCAGAGGTTGACCCGATGTACTTTTCAAGAAGACTGTGCTAGTAGATATATAGGATCGACTCGCGAATAAGAGTTGTGAGAAAGATAAACTTCAAAGTTCAAATGGAACGAGAACTTTGCCGAGTGGTTATAACTTATAACGGAAGCGAAGAGATATTGCCAAATTACGGAAACCACCAGTTATACCGCTCTCGATCGTAGCCATACCTTGAATTCATTGCGTCTCGGATTTCATTACAATTCTTTTTCCTGGTCCCTTTATTTCTAATCAAATAATTTTATGCTTCATTTTTGTCCACTGTACGGTTGGTTTTAACATTCATTTCGCGCTTAATTGGTTCTCTCTCAAATGCATACTGCAAGCGTTATAAACAGAATGAATGATCGGATTGAGCGAGTGGGAGGAGAGTCAACGACTGAGAATTCGTAAACAAAGTGTATGGGAAAAACTTAGTTTTTTCATATATTTTAATAACACCAGAGAACATTTACCGTATTCCAGTACCGCGCGGACGCTGGAAAAATGAGAATCTAATAATGAATCCCGAGTCCGTCGGAAGCAATGCAACGCGGTTTTAGACTGAATTACCACTGCAGAGTAGCCTTGGCTAGTATACAGGAATGTGTAATAGGTTATTTAGCCAGAGAGGCCATAAGCTAATGCAACACGGCGCAAAGTCCTGGCCCACACGACCTTCACCGACCCAACAGAAGCCAACTTGGTATTTGTTCGTTTCCTCTAGTCAGGAGAGGAAATTTCATCGCAAAGTGCTACTCTTGCCAATGTGAGCCAGTGATACAAAAAGCAATTTCCTGAAAATTGTACACGGTTTTCAACAAGAGAAACACGAGACCTCCGAGCAAACGGGGTTATTAAAACTGTCAAATATATTTGTCATTTAAACTTTTACACCTTCGTTGCGTTATCTCGTATAACTTCTATAAAAGTATACGATTCCATCACCGTTTCGTTTATTTATTTATTTATTTATTTATTTATTTATTGTGTGTGTGGTTGTTTGTCATAACGAACCACGTTCCGGATACCGTAGACAATATTTTAATTAATGACACAACCGCCCTGCTGTGTGAAATGTGAACAGTTTCGATTCCCTTTTTTGCTCTCCGACGGACCTTAATTATTTCAAATTGTTCGACAGATGGATGGGTGCTCGAGTGAGACCATTCAAGTAGACAATGGCACGTAAAAAATCAATGTTGAGTGTAGGAAATTATAAAACACCGAGGTTTATTTAGCCAGTTGAAAGCCCAGCGTACAGAAGCTAACAGGAACGAGCCAATGTTCATATAAACACGAAAAATTGACCGTTTTCTCCATAATGAGGTATCAAGCTTTCAATTAGGTTGACACGAATACGTGTGAAGGTGAAGGTGAACGTGAACGTGAACGTCAAAGAGAGTGATCTGTGCAATCAATTCGATAGCCGTACGACACACACCGGAATACAATCGGGAAGACGTTCAATGGACCAGTTTTAAAGTTCCCATTTCAGTTTACTCGTTTGTTACGTAACCGAAGATGCGTCTTTGAGATAAACTGGCTGCAGCAACCGAAAGAGATTTGTGTTTTCGATTTACCTCGCTCACTTGTCTACTGATCAGATTAAACTCGGGCATTTGAACCCATCCACTGAACGTTTTCACGCTTATTCAACAAACGGGATACGTATGTACGTGCTCCAATTTGTTTAAGCGCGAGTGTTTCGCGTTCTACACGCTATACGTTATGCGACATATTAATTGAGCTGATATCGCCTAGGGTGAAACCGCGAGTTTGTCGTCAATGTTGTTTGCGAAAATGGTGTGTGCTCGGAAACTCGATGTCAAACATCAGAATTCTGACCCACTCAAAAACGATAATGATAACGACACCTAGTTATCGACGAGTTCCTGAATGCGACGGTAGCAAAATAAACCAACAAAGTAAGTACCTAGTATATTTCCGGCCGTTGTCACACGGGTTATATTGCTTGTTACTTGAAATGGTCCAGGGCAACGAGTTTGCTGTCCTGAATTCGTTGCCCTCGGCTCCCTACTACAGCGGTTCATCGATCTTTGAGTATCTTGAAACTGGGGCATAACGTGCAGGACCAAGTTTTCTGCGCCAAAGCGGAAAATGAGTGAGAATTTTCTGGTTCTGCAGTAAACAGAGTACAAACGAGCATTTCTCTCGGTTATAATCCCCTGGGTCAAGGTCAATGGTCTATTAAAGCCAAAAAGCCAGGGGTATAACGCAACAGCGGCATCATCATCGCACTGGACTCCAACGAGCCGAGTGTTTGGTGGTGTTTTTTTCAAGAGAAAAAAAAGAAGAACATCTGCTAACAGTACCATTGTTAAAAGCAACTGGTTGCTGCAATTAACCCACCAAACTAAGCTCTAATTCTCGTAATAACGGTAGTCACGCGCGGGTCCGTATGATGATGCAGAATGTGCTGCGCAACATGATACTCTTCATAAAAGTCTTGGAACGTAATGATATAAATTCAACCATAATATGTTACTATCTTCTGGCAAATGGTCTCTGTCGACGGTAATAGGCAAAGGCGAAAACAAATGACTGGTCAGATTCTCCCATAGACCCTCACAACTCCATATAGCTTCGCGTGGTTTAGCCCAATCGGCAATCTGACCAACACGCTAACAAGGAGCCGGTGAAGAGTTCACGCTATTCTTGGTAAGCCTTGGTTTTACATAGGACCACGTCAATTTCAGGCCACATCAATTTCGTTTCTAGTTTCTCTCATCTCTCCGGCAATAAGGACTGTGTGATGTATGATTAAATTCTAGATTCCACCACGGAAGAAACCAGTCTGCAATAACGATCCCTTTCTGCGCGGCTTTGTCGCCCTCGGGTCCTCGAGTTAAACTAGGCCTCGGTTCACGTAGGTGACAATCGATTGCGGATATACTCGGGGCTCGGCGTGAAGCCAATATCGCGATGTACCTCGCAAATTCGAATTAGAGGACGAATGAATTTTTGATTTGACGAAAAGTCGGCTACGTGAGGGGATGGGAAAGTGAGAAAGTAGGTACTTTCATTAGTAATGGCGTGTACGATGACGCACAGGACTCGCACGCGACGACGCCTCTGACTAATGGCGTTTTCTTCACCGATATTTATACCTTTCGTTTCTAGCTTACGCGTGTCGCTTTTACGCGCATAACTGACAGCCACCGGAATTGGGACAAAGCAACGTTGTAACAAGAAGCTACATCCCCTAATTCAATTTCTGTCTATTCGGTGAAAGGGCACGCTAGCACAATTTTCGTGACAGTCGATTTCTCTTGACTTGATACGCAAGCGGAAATTTTTAATTCCCGAATACGTTATCCGTACATAAGGATTAAATTTCCGTTCCGCATCAAGGTGACTGAATATTGCGACAAATTATTATTGTACAAATCCTGCAATATAATGGTATAACGTAGACGAAGGTCGTATTCGATCCTTCGGTACACAACGATTAGGTATATAGGATATCGGTATACCGTATCACACCCGTAGCGAATATTCAAAGTGTTTCAAGTTCTCGTCTGTTCCAAGCGAGGATAATCCCGGATCAAGGGTACGCGTTCGGCCTTTAATCCCGTGCTATTCGAAGGAACTCGTTAGCGATACTGAGGCGAGAATAATTATTCAATGATGCTAAAACTTGAACTTTCGCCAGAGAACAATAAACCGCTCGCCAGTTGCGGAGGATTAGAAAAATGAAAGAGGAACGAGCCCAGACGGCTCTGAGATTATAGATTACCGATTGTAGGAAACGACCAAATTATAATAAAACTCTTTCAATAAAAAGTTCGATTAACGTACGACATCCGATATAAAATGTCATGTAGTCGCGAGGTACCGCGGTGGTGACACTGACGGAGAACAAGATTCCCACAAAGAGTATACAAATTGGTCGTTTAGATGCGTCGTACCATAATAAGAGTCGGACATTGGCCGTAAACTACAGACGAGAACTGAGAGAAACTCTTGCGCGATAGAACCGAGCATCGAGACGGATAATAGTACATAAAAGTTTGACTCCGACGCGTTGGACGTAAAATTAGATAATGCTAAGTAACGTCCGACGTCGCTCGTACGTATTCGACCAACCGGGCTCCGTCGGATCTTTTATTGAATTTGAATTCGAATATCGAGATAGAAAAGGAAAGGCTGAAAGAGGATAGAGAGAGCCAAGACGTGATGGAACGGGATGGTAGTAAATCCGGACCCGGATCGTTCGGACCGAGTTAACGTTTCTTGTTTAACTTTACATGATACTTTATAAATTACCCGTAAATTAGTGTATAGGAGTACTTTTATCGACGGCAGCAAGTAGTCGGTCCAAAGGTGGGGGGGGGGACCGTTAATTTAAGTTTTTTCTTCAGAAACCAATAAACCATCCAGTCCTCGTACCTATCTCAGTGTCGACAGGTATTGGACGTAGGCGCAAATGGATTTCACACGATTCTACAAGCCGGTAATCTCCCAGCATGTAACAGAGCTTCATTGAGGATAGAACGAACGAACCGGGAGGGAGTCACCTTTTTATTTCCTTACTCTTTACAAATATCGTTTGATAAATAAATACGAGACATGCTTTAAAGACGACCGAGGTTCTTTTTCTGTTACCTCCTCTCTCACTTCTCGCCTCGCGTTCATCCTCAACAAACAAACGACATTACGTTTTTGTCCCTGATGCGGTTCCATGGTTCGGTACACACCGCACACCCCTGGCCCAACACCACACGTCGACAAATTATTGTCGTATTCACGTGGCAAAAATCAATATTTGTAGACACCGTGTCGCAAGTATGCTGCAGTTACCGCGGTTTATTTCGAGTCGTGATTCTTCCTTCTATAGAACTAACCTACTGCATCAATCTTTGGATAAAGAGGTGGTCCCGAATTCCCTGAAATAGTCCTTTAAGAATAGTGAGAAGCTTTCACAGAGTGTAAACATGGGTTGAATAATATTTTAGCCAGCCACAAAATGACATTATTGATAATCCTGGGTGGGCATCGAACCATCTCGTTGCGTTCACGGTTAACAACCATCAACCTTCTCGCTTCCTTCAGCGAACCCGGGTTTCACTCTCTTCGAGAAAACGCTAGGCAATGCTTGCAGCATCCTTCGATGAACGTCGTGTCATTATACAGCATCTTGCCAGAGGCGGTCTTGGTTAGAAACAGGCGTCTCCGTATATCGTCAAAGGAATACCCGGAACACCATCCAGAATGTTGGTTCGCGGGGTGCGATAG
The DNA here is from genome assembly GCA_018257835.1 of Euura lappo. Taxonomy (NCBI): domain Eukaryota; kingdom Metazoa; phylum Arthropoda; class Insecta; order Hymenoptera; family Tenthredinidae; genus Euura; species Euura lappo. The sequence continues at coordinate 276,080 of JAEUYN010000309.1, read as the reverse complement.
AATTCTCTCTCATAACCGACATTCTTTTTTTTCCACCAAAGTCTCACCGTAATCGCATGAATTTGAACGTGTGGGTGAACGGATACAACCGACCTGCAGGAATCGGCGAGCGTTTCCCTTCGGCGTTGACAATAATCCGTATAAAATATTATTTTAAAAGCGCAGCTCACTCGGGAATATACGCGAATAGTACTATTTCACGTGTGTCACTTCCGTCTGTGTGTAGGTGTGTGTGCATTGTGCAAACAAGGATGTTACGCCGGAGGGTTGGCGCGCTGCAGGTGTGCCAACATCACTTTTGTTAATCCCTGTCTATAATTCCTCTGACGCTTTTCCTGGGTTACAACCATGGTCGAAAGATAACAAATTCGGCTACGGGCGCGATCGATAAAATGTTATTTCGTTCGACGGGCGGATGATAACCCGAATACCGCAAAATACATGACAGCAGATTTTCGTTTGGTTAAAATGCTAATATCCGACTGATATGAGCGATAATAGTTCACCAGAAGTTCAGCAGGATAGCTGAGAAGAAGGGAGTGTGAGAAGGAGGATTGTTGTTGAAAGGGAATATTCAAACCTGCCTCAAAGTTTGTTGTTCCTGACACGCCTCGATCTTTACTAAGCCAAGCAAACAACCCTTTACGGGTTCGGAAGGCACTTAAACCGGGCGAAGTGAGTAACTAGAGGTGCCCGTTCCTGTGGTTGAGAGAAGAGGCGAAGCGAGCACTGATCCCTGGCCTAAAGGGAGCCGAAGGAAACCGCATTGACGAACGGATGAATGAATGAACAAACGACAAAATAGAGGTTGGGAGGGAGCTGGGATCGTTTTGAAAAAGGTTCAATGGAAATATTTATATTTTACCCTGTCTAAAAGGGGGGAGGGGGTGGAGGGTATGTTTTGTAAATTGTAAAAGAGAGGAAGAGGAAGAGGAACAGGGATAGGTCGCGACGGGCAGTGCATTATTATTTACTAGCGCCCGGGCGCTTCGCGCCCGGCCACTAGATTAAACTAAATTATTTTAAATTACATTAGGGTATCGTGAATTGTGAATCGATTTTTTCCCTGAAATTTGGAAATTGCAATCAGACCATGACGTCGGATAAGATACATGACAGGACAGGATTACAATCAAAGTAAATATTGGTTCAGCTACGAATACGAATTTCTCTGAAAGGTAAATATTAAAATCGAAGATCGAAGATCGAAATCAAGATCGAAGCAAACGATTTTTTTTTCCATTCAAACAAAGAATGTTTTTTTACCACAGAGTAGTTGTATCGTTTTGTATTAAAAACCTGTTCTGGGGTAACAGTAGCTGTTGGAAATTTTTTGTAGGCCTAAAGTCAAACTTGAGGAGACAGCAGTCAACACAAGTGTAGGGGACACGGAAATTATGAGGTAACTGTAATTTGGTGATCGACATTTTGGAAATTAGTTGAATTAATTTTTTTCGAATGTTATATTATGTTATAGTATGTAGTATGTTATTACGTCCGCCATTTTGGGTCCGCCATTTTGAATTTCAGATTTTGGATTTCATATTCAGATTCAGCGACCCCAAAAACTTCGGATCAGCAACTTTCGGATGAGAATGTCGTCGTATTGTCGGCGTTCCAGATCTCCGTACAATGCCGCCGGACATTTTCATGAGGAAAATCCATATTTTCCTGAAATTTTGGCTCTATGTTAGAGCCGAACGGCGACATTTGACGTCCACAAGTTCGGACAAACTCGAAAACACCACGAAACACGAAAGAAGTCTGTTTCCGAGATCAGAAATGCCAATTCATGGCATGTCGCCGGAAATGTCGCCGGACATTTTAACGAAGTTTGATCGAAAATATTAGCTCGTACGACGATCCGGTCGCGGGCAAAAGGTGATATTCGTCGTTCCTGAGCCGGGGTAGACTAGAATGCGTCAAAAAAATCGGGGATTTCGAAAGTTCGTGCACGCGCATTATTATATGTAATTCATGCGACTGACGAGGGAACAATGGCCAGAATTTTCTCGTAATTCAGTGTATTTACGCGCTCTTTTACGGTCTTATGCGCCCAGCTGAATGAAGGAGAGAAGAAAAATGAATATCGCTACTCTTTTGCCCCCCTCTTTCCTATCCGTTTATTTACCCCTCGCCAAACACGCTTTGGTTTTTCATCTTTTCTACCAAAAAATATAAACTGCCGGACCCCATTATACCGGGTGACTGTGGATGTGAAACGAATATAGTTGCACCCCGGGGGTGAGCGAGGGGCATCTGGTATCCGAAGGTAGCCAGCCGTCAGAAATCTCGGAGGAACTCCGTTTACTCAACGAAAATGGAATACGAAAGGTTAAATTAACGATTTAAACATAGAACCGGCTGGGTCATCCGCTGGAAGAAAAGGTCTCTGGCAGGGGCTCGGATCTTTTATGCATAACTCGGTCCATATTAAATAAGGTCTTGGAATTTCGTAGGCATAAAGGCTCGCGACATAACGGAACCATGCACAAACTTTTCATTTTCCTCAGAGTATAAGATGAGACGACAGAAGCAAAGAGAGGGGGAGAGAGAGAGAAGAAAAATGACAGTAAACGCAGTTCATACGTAATTAAATTTTCCACTGGTTAAAATTCCTCCTCGGTAGGTAGGTGCCGGATAGGCACAAGAAGGTTTGCCTGCGGAGAGACCTGGCGCGTTAATATTCTGAAAGAGAAAATACCTTCAGTCACGGTCTACACTGGGGGATGATTCTAGGGGCGAGTACGGCTGGGGCGACATTGTTTTCATACAAACTACCCTGCGGGTGGTTTCAACGGAGGGTGGCACGGCCGGCTATTCGGCAACGTCGGGTCCACACGACGTAACTGTTTTTACTATCGCGGGTTTAAATCTTGAAAGCGTTGCATGCTAACAAATCTATCATTACTCATTCGAGAACGACAACTCGAGTTGGCAGGTTATAAATCCTTCGAGTATACATTATATTATGGATTTAGGAAAACCGAAAAAACAAAACGGGATTTGTCGTTATAAAATCTGACAAGCAACGCATACAAAGCAAGCTATGCAGGCACCTATCGGCTGCACCCTACCTGGATACGTTGCGACGAATAAAGTAAATAAACAGTCGAGGGGCAATCGTGAGTGGTCGTAAACACCTAGTGAATATATACGGTACAGTGTGTGTAAAAGTTGGCAGTTTTATCCGGACATCTTAATAAAATTCAGGAGCATGAAGCAAGAAGCACGAGGCAGTGAAACCTTTTTTTTTTCACCGATGGCAGACTGACGATAAAAAAACAAATTACCGCGAGCGTGAGAGGTACCACGGAGATCCGACTTCGCTCTTGGGAACGTCTCGGCTTAAAAATACACCTTAGTCAGTCTATGGAGTATTTTTATTGCGGGTGTAAATTGAGCCGCGAATCCTGACACCCCGACCGCGACGCGACTTTGCCTCTGCTCGAAAACGCGACGAGAGATACCCTGCAGGTAGAGATACGATAAAAATCTGAACAAACGAAATAATATTTGAGATTGGACTTTTGCCTAGACCCCGAGGTAGAGGAAAGGCAGGGCAAAGTTTGCTCGTAATTTCGAAAGAGCCCCGGACGACCCTGCACCTATAAGACGCGCGCGGTCGCAGAAGTTTGCCAGCCGATCAGTGCCGCTCGATTGGGTCGTCGCCCGTGAATCCCTTGAAACCTCCAGCAGGCAAGTTTGTTCTGGACTTTGGATTCAGATGGCAAAACCAGTCGGATTTCTCTTCTGCCCGGCGTAATATAATCCCCCAAGGACTTATTTTTCACGCCTCAATTTTATATTTAACGTCAGAACGAATTTGTCGAAATCTCTATTTCCCCCAACCTCAGTTTATTCACGGTTCGCGTATCGCTGGATCGGACTTCGTTCTAGAGAAGTGTCAGCGGATTAGGCCGACCCCAGAACGCGCAGGATAAACCCGCGTCATCATTCTCAGAAATTATAACAAACGATACAGACACGCGTCTATATATCGCCGAGTTTTCACAACTTATTCAACGTCCCACGACTCAGCTCCTTCAGACGAAACAGTTTCCCACTTTTTTTTTTTGTACCTTTTATCTCCGTTTCATCTCCCGATGACAAGCGGAGCCTGGATCCATACGCCTCGAACATACTTGATCGACACGTTATTATACCCCGCGATCTAATCTAAAGTGGTAAATGTACGATTAGTGTACCCCAGGGACCCGTTGGGTATAAGCTTTGATAATTAACCTCTTGACTAATTAGTCGGAAAGTCCCTAACAAAATTGGGATACCCAACGACGAGGAGGATCACGAGACCCAAGAAACCCGGGTAGCATAAGTTCGAGGAACAAAACCGCCGCGTGGGTTTGTTTTGGCTCTCTCCATCTAGAGTTAGCATCTCGGGTCTCGTGTTCGATGTACCGTATGGATTATGTAAGTGCGACGTTGAGTCGAGATGCAAGCTGGTGTCGGTGGGATATCGGGTTACACATAAGCCGGTACCGGGCACAATACCAAACCCAGTGGACACCTTGCCCCCCACCATCGGTACCTCTGTCTTCTCGGATGTCAATGACAGCCGTGCGAAACTAGCGATTAACATTCAGCACAGACGAGAGAAAAATTCACGAATTATCAGTGACTAAGAAATATTCGAAGCCCACCGCTACCCCAGTATCGACTAAATTCAGTAGCTGGTTTGAAGATCTTCTGAGGTAGAATTGATTTCAAAAGGGGCGTCATTGAGTGCCGCCCCCGGACCTTTTCGAACCAGCTTCAACGGAATGCGAGTATGAGGATCGGGTTTCGGTTAACGAAAAACAGACCTACTAGACCGAAGGGTGAAGTGCAAGAATAAAATGAAAAAATACAAAAAAAAAACCGAGGAATCAGAGACGCGCCGAAGTACTGAGCGATATTTCAAACCATTCCCGTAATCTCGTATCATGGACAGAGCTTAGCCCCCCGACACCTTGATAGTCATCGCGACTAATCCTCCCCCCACAGTCGATCCGCGGAGAAAATGCCAAAAGTGAAAAGGGAACAAAATCCAGACAGGGTCGGTTTGGTTTACAGTATAGACCCAGCCGAATACGGTCCTAGCGAAATCCTGGATCTTGTCTTTGTGTACGGGAAGATTCGGTTCTCGGGTTCCGCTTGTTGTGTATTTAGGATAGCCGCAGGAAATGCCTGACGAGGATCTAAATCTTGGTAGGATATGCGAATAGAACTATATTTACCAGCCGTGTCACCGCGTAACCCCCCACCCCTTGAACTAAATGTATATGGTAGCGGTTAGCAATAGTTGGCAAAGATGTGCTGAGTTATTAGGTCGTTTGTCAGCAGCACCATCGCACCGTAACCCAACAGTACGGAGAGAGAGCAGGTGCTGGAAGGAAGTTATATATATATACACACCAAGCTGCGCGGAAGCCGACTGAAAACAGAAAAAAAAAGCGAATCCGTGATCGGTGCTTCTAGAATTTTCCTCAACGTTATTCTGCAGTCATAAAGTAAACCGGAATTTCAAACACTAGAAATGTAAAAACAAGGCAATTTTTCTACCCGGAAATAACGGAAAAATGTATTTATCAGATTTTAATTATAGTCACGCGAGATAACAAACGCGAGGGAAAACTGTGCAGGGTATGAAAGCCGAAGGGACGAGATTGTACTGAGGACCCACTCGCTTAAACAATTGCGGTATGAGAAAAAGGTAGTGGAGAGTTTGAATTCCAAGTAATATCGGACTGGTCTCGGTGAAGATAGCCCGCGGACACCCAGGTTGAGGATCGTTCTTGAAAACCCGTTGAGGTGGATGCGAACGACGCGGAGCCCCGGTATTAAAATAATTAAGCAAATGCTTTAATTTCCAACCGCTATTACAACCTATTTATGGGCTCGGAGGGATTTTCGCAACACAGTCCTCGGCGAGCCATCTCGCTTACCTGCAGAATACCAGGCAACGGGATACGTACAGAAATATATGTAGATCTTCAAAGTTCACTGCGAAAATGGAGACATTTTTTTTTTCGACCACCAGGAATCTACGTTGATTGAACCCGCGTCGTGGAAAGAGTTGGGTCCGGTGTCTCGGACGGACCGAGGTGCTCCGAACCCAAAAAGAAATGACCCGTCAACCGGCCATTAATGGACTATACGTGTAATAATACATCGCGCCTGTCTCTCCCTCGACTGTTGCTTTTTTTTTTCAAGATAGGAAACTGACGGCTTGTGCAACATTTATCTCGCGAGAAACGAGTTTAACTTGCCCAATGTATAATACCGAGGCGAAATCTTTGCTTTTCAGAGTGGAAGTCTGAGATAAACCAGATACTCGAGAGTAAAAAAGTAAATTAAAAAAAAAAAAATGAATATCTTGAGCGAGATTTATAACCCGGAGATAATCAATATAATGGCAACAGAGTTGGGAACTGTCCAACGGTTACTCGGCTATGAAAAGGCGATACCTTCTGACCCAGATACGGGGGACACTCGTTAAGGTTTATTCGCGTGCAGCGCCAGGGTACAAAAGGGCCCGACTGAGACCCGGGCGACAAGGTCTAAAGGAGCGCGAACCCCAACCGGGAAAACGTGATCTGGATCTCTGATACCAATTGCTAGCCAGAACTACTCACGTATGAACTCGCGCAGGGGCATGAAGCTGATAATTTGTATAAAGAAGAGAGCAAAACTCACTCAGGCTTCCTCCGTCTGTGAGGAATCGTTACTTAATTCTACACCAGCTTTCGAAACTCACCTGAAACAGAAATAAACAAGATCACGGTTAGCGTTGAAGCGACTAATTAGTCTGATCAAGCGCAAGAAGGTTGCGGTTGGTTAGGTCAAGTTTTAGTAAACAGAAAGCGGCGTAGGTCGTAAGAGTCTAATGGGCGTATTGGTCCATCACGGAAACGACGGACGGATGGATGGATGGACCAGCATCTGGTCTGTGATGATGAGTGTGATCGAGGACACTCACACATCGAAAGACGTAAAGTATTCCGAGGACTGTGAAAGCCCAAAGTCTTCTAATCACTCCTGCAGAGGGAGTCTGAGTTATGGTTCTACTTATTTTTACCTTCTACTCCGTCCGAACCATGTTCAACGTCATTTTTTACCGAGCAAAAGTAAGTTTCCTACTGTAACAGATGCGTTGGTAGGGAAAAAAAAAAGAAAAAAGGACGAAAGAAAAAAACTCGGAAAAACTTTTCTCTGTACGAACCGTACACGTTACACGGTGGATTAAACACGCTTCCAACTTTTGTATTGCGACCTACATGCGATAGCGGGTAATGTTATTCAGTCGCTTCTGTTCAAGACGCGAAAACTCAGTCAAATGGGAAGAAAATTGGGTCTTGAATCGAACTAAAGGCGACATAAACGATTTACGATTTATACGATTCAGTCGAAATATTTTATGCCCTCGGGTTCCCGGAAGCAAATGTCTCGGGGAACCTGAAATTCGGGATAAATCCCACCCAGCGAGTTGAATTAACGATCCCAAGTAAACCTCTGTTGGACCTTCGTAGTGCATTAAACCCTAGGAATCGGTGTTTCGTCACCTGACGCCTCCTCCGCACTTAGGACGTCTGCACAAGCTAGAACGTTGGGGTTTCACAGAATGTTTAAATGTTTATGCCTTTCCCAAGTAGGGGCGCCAGATGGTCGAGAGGCAGTCTCGGAACCCTCTGGAAGATTCTGAAATCTCAACGTTGCTTGATGATTCGCAGATTTTCGTTATCGCGTCGTTGAAATATTTCGAACCCGTTTCCATAGGTGCCCAATACGTTTTTTTACAAGCTCCAAAAGTGGAAAAACCCGCTACGGAAAAAAACATTTCGATCTCTAATAACATAAAACTGAATCGCTCCACGGAGTTGATAGCCACAGGTGCAGTCCGATTCCCAAATAGTAATTTCGTAAGCGATCAATAGCGCGGGCGATATTGCGTGGAAAAAAAGGTATGGGATAAAAAATGAAAAAAAGAAGTGAAAATATATAGATATATTTTGTTACTATTGACCTCGCGTCCCGTGGGTGTCCACAAATTCCACGGATCGGGGGATGCGGATGGATAACAGTGCTCGCAATACATATGAGTCCCATTGTTCAGAATGGAACGATGAAATGATCGGATAGAAAGAGAGACGGTACGGCCAACTGGACTTTTCACAATCGAACATCACTCGAAAATGACCAAGTGAGAAAATTCTTCGTCGATCCGCAAACAAGTAAGACGATCCACAGCTGGTCTTTCGCATCATACACACTTCCGTCTTTATCTATGATATACCGTTATCACTTTACGAGGGATATATAAAAGCCGCGGTAAAAGTATCGGTCAAAGGTGATAATAATTCTGAGAAATTCCATATACGACTTTCGAAATTACGGACGAAATTCAGTATAGTGTACGTCACGTGACGCACAGCAAGATACCGCGAGGGACGTTAATATGGTCTCGTGGTAGCGTACCTCACGCGTACGTGGAATGTGTGTTGGTATAAGAGAGTACGAGATCGTAAGTCGCCAAGCGGTTGTAGGATCGCGGCAACATCAACATAATATTTTACGGTTGTACGTGACGGTATATGGGGAGAGACGACTAAGATGGCCTCTGAGAAAACGTGAGCTCCGCAGACTGTGTAACGGTACAGAGGTGACCTGGCCGACCTGGAGGATCAGGGTGACCCAACCTGCGTATCTCCACACTCGTAGCTTCTGATTTAATACCGTGACGCATATATATGCGTTTATTCAGGAATCTGGAACCACGACGGGAACCAATCGCCCGTTCAAAGTTACAAACTAGGTCCGATATACTTAACGGAAGATACAGCATTCCGAGATAGAGTCTGAATCTGTGAGATCTCCGATGTGGCGCAGGCGCGCTTTGCCAACGGGACTCCGACCCACGGTTGTCGCTTCTGATCTTTGACACCAGGATGACCCCCACTAGGAACTTTATAAACGGCCGCGTGCCTAGGTCTGATGAAAAACGCCCAGCGGTTCTCTAGCTCGTTAGGATATCGACAACAGAGATAGGTTGACTCGTCTGAATAATGTTGATACAGAAAATCACTGAATTTTCTACCGACTACCGTTCAGAAGTGAGATATCAAATCCCAAGTCAGCACCTGGACAGCTTCCTGGAATCACGGATTGACTTCACCTCAGCGAGCACCAATCAGCAATATTCTCTTGAAAAGTTTAGCTGGTGGAAAAATATCGCGATATCTTTTCAACCCGCTCTCTGACCAAAGCTAAAAATGCTTTGGTTCAGTTTCTCTTTTTTACCGTTCGAGTAGCGGGTGTCGGATCCTCCGCCTGGTCACACCGTCAAATGATACACAGACTTCCGGTCCGCAGATGTCGCTGACTCGAGGAAGTATCAGTCCGTTATTACCGGGTTCAATTACGCTCTGATATACAAGACAAAAAAAAACCGCATCCCAGTGCCGCATTTTCTGCGACAGTTGAAAACGTTGTAGATAACGAGGAAAGAATTCATGTAGCAAAGAATAAGGGGTTCTGATAGCTGTATTATTTCCTCGAAAGGAAATATATGATTAGATCTTGAGAATGTGATTGGGAGAAACGATAGTCGTTGACGGGCTGCTTGTCGTTGGCACCTTCCCATTTCCGGTAATACCAGTCTAGCATCCATTCAGAGATAATAACCGCTTGTTCTTCTTCTTCTTCTTGTTATTCTTCTTCTGCTTTACTTTTTCTACTAGTCATGACTGACAGGTTACGCGGCTTGATTGAGAAACGCTTTTGCCGTTTTTCACCGGTAGAAAGGTAGTATTATACATATACACACTACTAGTGGATAAAACGAAGAGAGGGGAAACAGGTCTAGGCTATAGAATCTCTTGACGATCGCGTGATCCTGAATTTTCTGGATGCTCAACTACAAGGCAGCTACCAGGAACCACGAGAGAGGTAAAGAAACACACCTCGAGTTATCTTGCATCGACTCAAACACCTTCCATGTATCTGGACAGACTTAATATCAGGTTTTTTTTTCTTCTCCTCCTTTGCACTAATTTTTTTTCCCCTTCTCATAAAAAGAAGTATCGCGATATATCGAGATACCTACAGAGTATTACGAATTTCGTGTTGAAGCTCGTCGAGGAAGTGAATAGGGGTGGAAAGTGATACATTTTAAAAGGATTGATCGATGAACAGCGAAGCATATATGTATATTGTATAGGTATAAAGAGTGTCCTGGGTGTATTGAAAAGGAGGTTGAATTATGAGGACATCGTAAAACCTGTCGTTGAAAGCCACCGTGTATATCGTCGTCGGATATAACGATAATGTGAATAAAAGTGTATTTTTAATGCCTCGAGAGAAGAGGGAAGAGAACAAAATTCAGGAGAACGGAAAAATCCTCTCGAAAGGTACGTAAATTCGGAATATCAAAGTTTATCGGGGTGCGAAAATACCGAGAATAATAATTTGGCGATATCGCTTACGACCGTCACACAAATTTCAACAGTCTGAAAATTCTCATCACAATTTTTTCACTGGGCCGGAACCATCCGACGTGATTCCCAAGCCAGAGGAAAGGAAAGGAGGGTGCGCGAAGCTCATTTTCCAAAGACACGTTCCTTCGAATACCGCATACTGCCTGGTGGATCTTTGAGAATTCCCGATAGTAAGACGACGCTCTTCGCCTCGAGTAACTGGGAACTTCTGAACTGAGGTCTTCGCATCAAGTTCCAGCGTCTAGCATGTAATTATGTGACGCCCTCTTGCTTTCGTGGTACCTCGCCACGGCTCGTAAACCGTTTGTCGTGTCATTGCTTGTTATTGCTGGGTAAGATTAAATTGTTGTGGGCCAGTGAACTTTTACATCCTCAAAAATAAAACGACCAAAATCCCTCAATTTTACCAACACTGACGCGCAGATGGAGATTACGGACCCGGTAGGACCGCGGAGATCTACGCCCGAGCTAAGGGCTTTAATGAGAAACGTTGAGGAGCCTACCAACCGATGTTTTCATGCCCACTATTAACACCTAACGACAAGTCATCGAGATTTATTGCAGCCTTGTTACGCACGCGCTTAGTCCACCACCGAATGCATCCATAACATGTAAGTAGGAATTATAGGCCTTACGACCACCGTAGGTTGGATACATGCGATTAGAATTTCTCGGCATACATTAAATCGATTGTATCTCAGGTGGTGAAAGGGTTATAGTATTTTTTTTTTTTTGTCCCGAGATAAAACTTTCTATCTCTCCATCACATGATCTCTCGTGCCAGGAACAGTTGTAATCCACCCGAGGGATGAAAGAATCGGGGATCGATCTTTCGCTGGGGGCTATCGAGGGCCCAGGGGATCCGAGTGCGACATTTCGAGCGTCTGGAATCACATCGTAAAGAATATTCCCGAAATTTCAGTCTCCACTCGTGGCGGATTTTGATTCCGGTCTCGGAGGACATTGGATACACTGTGCGATTCGACGATCAAAGTAAAAGTGAGCAAGATAAGAGGGTAAAAAAAAAAAAAAATAATAAAATAAATATGTGCCGAGTTATTTGGAGAAAGGTGAGATAGGAGGTCGTTTTCAAACGCCTCGAGTTCAACGCGAAACATCAAAAGCCCGACTTTTGACTGGTTTGATATTTTATGTCCGATGAGTTCCGGTTGAAAACGCCTAAGCGCTAACTCGGGTCTTCCAGCCAAACAAACAGTGGCTTAAAGTCATAATCTCAGAGACACGAGCACGTACAGCCGTTTAAAAAAAAAAAAAATACTTTTCATCAAAGTAAATATATAATCTCAAAAGAAAACGAAAGTGACTAACAGCCGTTCAAATAGACACGATTTTGTCGATACGAACGATTTTCGAGAAGACCATTTCAAGTTTTATCATCACACAAGTGCGAGTCCGATACTCTCAACGAACGTGTTTCCTAGCAGAGTTGCTAATCATAAGAGTCCGGGTGTATCCATAGACCTTCATCAAAGCTGAATAATTAGGGCAAACATCCAGAGAGGTAGTCAGCTACCGAAAGCATCGAGGTTATATAAAGCAGAGGTACCGTCGTCATCACCGCACGACGTCAAAGTTGTTGTCCAGTGTGATGGTGGTTCGGTGGTATCTCTATACCCTGTGTCCGCGATCAAACGCGTACCTACCAGCTCTTCAACTGCGGTTATAGAGGGGAGATTGGGTTACCGCGACCGTAACGAAGCTATTGTTCCCCGTTCCGGAGCATCATAGGCGGTCGAAATTCCAAAGAAATGACATAATTGTCGTTATTAGAGTTTGCCTATAATCGCCAGAACAAACTCGGTCTGTAATGGGGGCGGGGGGGACTGGGACCGGTATACCAGTACCGGAGCCGCCGCAAATTACTTACGGTACGAACCACGTCATGTTCATCGGAAGGGTCATCCTCGTCGTAAACCTTCTCGAGGAAGCGAACAACCGAACGAACGATGCACCGCGAGGATGCAACGAACGAACGCGGTACGGAGTTGAGCGAAACCCGCGAGAAGTCTGTAACAACTTCAGTGGAATGATGCTTACGTGGTCGGACCGTAAGCGCATCATCTCATCGTATATATATATATATATATACCTCTGAGTATACGGCTCTTGCCATAGATGAGTATAAACGACGCTGGAATTGGCAAAGAAACCGTAACCTAATTCGTCTGGTAATTTTGACCTAGACAACAAATTACGTCTGTCATTCATTGATCTACCACGATAAAAGTTTTTTTCTTTTTTACTTTTTCGAGAAAGACAGAGAGAAAGAAGAGTCAGTGTCTAAGTTTCCAAAGTCAGTGATATAGTGTGACGAACGGAAATGTGCCGGACAAAAATAATTCATCATCCGACGGTATAGGAGGAAGCGAAGAGTATGGCGTTGGTAGGTGGGGAGGGAAATTTTTTCAGACTGATATATAAACGTAACCCAGTGAGCTTGTACGTCGGGGTAGAGAGAAGTCAAAGAGACAGAGTGGTCCGCGTCAGCTTGAAGATATCCAACAGTTTCATCTTTCCGACGGTTTTTCCCGTTTTTCTTTCCTCCAAATCTTTGAGAAGGACAGATTATGATTCGAACGAAGGGTAACATCGCGTGTGATTTTCAAATTATTTAGAAAATTAGATCTTTTTATCTTTTTTATCTTTATTCCCCCGGGTGAGATGGATTTAAGGAGGGTACATTATTCAAGAGATTATTAGAAGCTTCAATTCAGCTCGTAAATCACTTTGCCGGACTAGAGGAAGGGATGATAAAAAAAAAGTCCCACGACAAAAGTTCCGTCTCAAGAAAGTGTTTCATAAATCTTGACCGGGTGAACGCGTCCGGTTTATTATATTGCGTCGATGAAACGTGAGTCAGTAGCGAAACATTGTTGTTTTTTTTCATCAACAAAACCAGCAGCATACCCGTCCCTACAGGAGTAACGCTGCGAATCCCCTGCGGGCCGGAAGTTAAGTAACATACCCTCAAACCACTCCGAGCTCTTTCGTATAGGCGGGTAATAAAGAAAAAAAAATAAATAAAAATTAGCACGGCTTGTAATTCGCGGAAATGTCGCTTCGGGACACCAACGAGCTGTATAATTACAACTCGGCCCCTCGAGGGACAAGAAACAAACAGAAGCCTCCGGTTCCACAACTCGCGGCTAATATAAAACGCATCTGTTACTATTTCACGGCTTGGAAGAAACTGAATCATACGCTAATAAATTTAGCAAGAAGTGCGATATACGAGAAAAAATGCAGATTTTCACGTACGATGTTCTCTACGAGTGAATATAATTCCTTTTGTTATTCCCCGGCATAAATTGCGTGGTATCCTGCAAGATGATTACTGTCCGGACCTACACCGGCCCAGACACGTGTACGTATCAATTTGTGAATTAACATACGAAGGCACGTATCACGTAGGTACCGGTAAGTGTTGTTGTTTATTACAAATACCAACACCTACGCATCGCGTTGGATAGTGAAAAATATCAGGGACAGCAGCCTCCCACCAAAAGCTTTGTGTTTCGTCCATCGGCAGTATATTTATGATTATGCTTTACGATCCGTTGGTTATTTGCGCGGCGCGTCTCAACCCGACGCAACACGTAAGGCGCGTACCAGAAGAGACTCCCGCGATTATTTACGACGTAAAGTGTAATGGGATGTCGGGGATTAATGAACGTTGAAAATAAGGTACGCCGCTCCTGAGCCCTTCTCGACGGCCCTGACTTTATGAAAAACTCATTAGCCCCGACCAACCCCACTCGGTCGTCTCTCAGCACCGCCTCGCCTCGCCTCGCCTCGCCTCGCGTGATCTTTTTCCAAGGCAGAAAATACTCGCGTCCAATTCGGGGGGTCGAAATGTATTTTTTCTTCTTCTCCACCCTCAACCTCTCCGTCCTCCCAAAGCGGATGCAGATACTATCAAAAGGGTTATTCTCCGTCGACTCGGGTGAAAGAGAACTTCCGGTCAGCGGAAAATGACCTCTTTCCTCTCCCACGCGAGTCCATCGATGAGAAAACAACCATTTGCTGGTCTCGATAATCACTAGGACGACGTGGGTGTTTCGCGACGCGACGGGATACTCGGGGCTATGATGAGCTGGATGGAGAGTTCGTTCGTTCACAGTTTCTCCACCCTTCCTCAAACCAGCGGCGATTACCCGGGGTTAAAACTGCCCCATAAATCACATTAGGATGAGAAATGTTCGAGCGCTATCTGCATACCCTCGCATACGCTGACGCTCCAGAGACGCGATCGTGTTCTTCGGCAAAGGATCCTCTGCGCATGGTGGAGAGGGAGAGGGAGAAGCACCGGTGATGCATAAATCTTGTCCCCGGAAACCTCGGCGGGTATCTCTTCCCCCTTTCCTTAATTACGTTTTTTTTCTTCTTTTCGCGGGCTGCACCCATTACGCCTCTGCCCATTAAGTTCGTCAAGTTAAGTAGCGACGTGATACCCTCCACCCTCGAACGGCGCTAGGAAAGGACCAGCTCTTTCTCTCAGAGGTTGCCCAGAGATCCTTTACTTCTCTCCTTGAAACTATACTTTGCCCGCGGGCCTCTCGGGTCGTGCGGCTTTCTTCTTCTTCTACTTCTTCTTCTTCTTCCTCTTCTTCTTCTTCTTCTTCTTCTTCTTCCTTCTACGGCCGCCTTCACAGCCACAGCTATGAAACTTAATTATATTTTATCGCAGCATTGTCACGCTTATTTAAATTTAAATGGTCCCTCTCGCGAACCCCGTAGCTCGTGCATAAGGGACGGCCACCCGCACATTGCAACGTTTCCGCGTCTTCTGCCTCCTCGAATCAAAGTACGTATAAATCGATCTAATGAAAAACAATCTTTCATTGTGTCACGTACAGGAATAAAGAATACCGTCGTGTCATCTCGTCGTCGTCCCCTCAGCCTCTTCTCTAGCTGTGTGTAATGATACCCGAAGGAATTTTCTAACCACGTATCGCAGCGCGATAATTGCCGGTCTTGGTTCACTCGCAGTCCCCAAGATGATTATTAGCGGACAATGCCAGGGCTCGGTCGGGGTCCCAACGGATTAGCATAATCCCGTATCGTCTCGATGCCTCAGAGTTCACTCGACCCTTGATTATTATCACGAGACAAAGGATTTTAATACTCCACGGTTTCATCCGCGTCAACGGTACGAAAGATGAATGAAAGCACGTGTCTCTGGCGAATCATAGCCGCTCTAGTTCCACTCCGTCGCGCGACGTTAATAAGTTTAATTTGGCTAGGAGCCCGCGAGACGACCGGAAGTCTCTGCGTCCCGCCCGAGCGACTAGGGACGTCGACTCTCCACTCTTCGCTAAGCCGGAGTTTCCGCGGTACGAACGGGTCGCCAGCTGCCGAGGTTCGTAGGAAAAACGCGACCCCATCACGCGGAGATCCTGGTTAACGAAGTCGCGATATCCTACAGGACGATCGCCTACGCCCCGCGACGTGGTTTTTATCATTTTTTTTTTTTTTTATAAACGTACCTGAACAGATGTACCCGGATACTCCTTGGTATTGTAAAACTATGTCCGCTGTCTACCCACGCGGTAACAACGTGGGTGTAACACTCCGTAGACGCTGGACAAAGTTGTTTATAACACGACAAGAATAACGTACAAAGACGGAGGAGGGTAAAGAACGTTATTCGCACGCAAGAGAGATCCTTGAGACTGGAAAAAAAAAAAAAAAAAAAAACTTTCTCAGATAAGACGATAAGGCGCTGAGAATCTTTTCGGAGTCACATTTTCAACGGTTAAGCCGAGACGTCGCGACGTCGTCCGCAAACAATCAATTGCCACGGGGCGAACGAACATGTATTCGGGGTTTCACTCCCTCTCTCAGTCTCGTCTCTCTTTCTTCCCCCTGGGGTGTGCTTTTGAGTTTGATAAATTCGTAGAGCACGTAGAGCACAAGGAGTAAACGAGCCGAAGGCTCACTGTTAGACAGACTTATCGTACGCTCGGGCTCGAGGTGTCTTTCAACAGACAGGGTCGCGAGATACGTGGATGGTGAAGATGGAGGGCGAATATTCCTACCCTCTGCGAGCTTTCCCCTACACTACATCACAAACATTCGTCAGGACTCACAGTCGTCGCGAGACTGCAGCACTGGCTAAGGGATGCATGGGACGAGCTATAGTCGTCACCTAGTAGCATGTGTTCCCCGTTAAACGCTCCCTGGCTTATTGAGTGATAATGCGCGCACTCGCTCTGTCTCCTTAAAGAGAAGGAGACACATCTGTCATCCCAGACGCGATAAGCAAACCTCTGTGACTTTGTAACCCACGTGTTTGTTCAGCTCAATGCTCGAAGGTAGGGGGGATCTTAGACCGTGTTTATATTTATACTCTAGCAAAACATTCACATGGGTTGTTCAAAGTCCAGGAGATTGGAGAAATAACCGAATTCATCAATATTCAATTCCTTCGTCGCGCGCGTATGACTTTTCTAACCGAAGAATTGAATACAGCGACATTTTAATACATTTAATACAGCTACATTTTAATTTGTGATGGGAATCAATCGTATCGGTTTCAACGACGATATTGTTTGACTAATTGCATTCAATTGGTGGTTCGGGGTTAGGCTTTAAAAGCAGCTCGTTTAAAAGAAAGCAAAAAGCGGTCTAAAAAAAAAAAAAAAGAAAAATCTTGAGCTGTTCTGTTCCCCGCAAGTATATTATAGTACCAATAGGTACTGCATAGGGTATTACAAGTCGAGCTCTTAGCCGGTAAAGAATGTATTGTCGTAACTACGATGCAGTCTGAAAGGCAAGAGGCCACTACAGTCGAAACGGAGCAGCTAACGAAACGTTAAGTGAAAACCCAAGTACGTCAAGGTCTATAATTAGCCCCACGTCACAGATAAGAGACTTGGGTTTTCAGCACAATTTAATTGACGACTTGACGCTACATACAGACTTTCTGAGAGAAACACAAAATATATACGCAATGTGCGATTTCTCCCCCTACGCAACGCAACTTATGACAGACTGTGTCCCCTGCATGAGAAAACATACGAACGTGCTTTTACCTCGGCATATATATCACAAGGATAATTATATTACTCAGAGAGAGAGACAGAGAAAGAGAGAGTCTGCAGAGTCTCTGCGTATATTTATAGATACGTTATTGCTCAGGCAGTGGATTGTAGCCGCGGTACTGTCAACCAGCACCCTGGGGTCTGTCGCCCTCGAATATAGCACCCCTCCCACGCCCCCAACCGAGCTAACAGACGGCGAAAATTCCCGCTGATAATCATCCGAGTGTAGCTTGGTTAAAGTTTCATTGATAGTGAGAGACAATTAAAATACTGAAGACTAGAATTTCACATCACATATTATATATATAAGTGACGTAATTGAGGTAAGAAATGAAGAGAAAAAAAAATGACAGACTCGGTCGCCTCGTCGCCCTTCGAAATGATAGCCCCTCGGTGTCGCACGACTAATTCTATTCGTTGTAATTCGTAAGTATATATACGGGACCCCGAGCATCGGCGGTCCCAGTCCCAGTCCCTGATACCAAATTACAGATTACATCCGAGGTTCGACGCCTTCTTAGTGATTTTACTATTCCATGTGTCGACGACCTCCGCCCTTGTCTCCCTTTCGGTATCCGGCTCCGTGGTGGTCGGTCAATTTTTTGTTTAAATAAATTATCGTACGTTCAATGGTTTCTCGCGTGATAAACGATTTTAACATTCCGTCCTCGTGTCCCTGACGCGTCGGGGACTCGTTAAATATGTGTTACCGATGATCGACCCGCAAGCGTTTTCCCATACCGGACACGCCCGGATGACACCTGGCAGCGTATCCGAAGGCACGTCTCCTCGTCGAGGAACGAATTTTAATACACAGGAAACAAACCCTTGTTTTTACATGCTCGAAAAAAATGACACGGACATGCAGCAGCGTTGTACACTTGTTTATAAATTCAACGATACGGATAAAATTCCCTCTCGCGGCGCGGTACTGACGCCATAGTCATTTGATGATTGGCTTTATGGGAGCTCCTGCTGAATGGGCAACAAACAAACGACCTACGTACAACAGTTTGGATATTTTTTGTTCCGATTTACGACAATAGATAAAGTGCGACGGTACTTTGGACCGAAGAGAAAAAAGGCACGAGCGAGCCTGTAAAAAAGTTTTTCCCTTAAAAGAGAAACGCATTTGCGGAAAACGGACCAATTTGAACAATCTTCAACGGTCAAAGTTTCTAGTCTGATCGGCGACGCGCGGGAAATAAAGAAGAAGAAAAAAAATTACTACCAAAGTCTTATGATGGACTAAAAAGTTTGAAAAACCAATTCCGACGCGGCGAGAAGAAGAAGAAGAAGAAATAATTTCCCTACAATCCGCGTGCCTCCGGCTTTACTTTACTGTAAAATATCATCGCTTTCTTTCCGCCTCATCAAATCTCCTTCCTTCAGGCAAATTCGAGTCACCGAATCGTTTACGTCACGTAAATCGTATCGTCGCGCTCGTGCGAGCGTATCGAATGTGAATTCTGTTTGTTTGATCAACTAGCTCTCGAGCACTGGGCTATTCGCGACTCGTCATTCGCCTTTGGATGGATTTATTGTTAGTAGCACCTAATTGAAATTACTGATTTTCAAATAACTGGCCAGACGAGGCACCGGCTGATTAGGGCGTCGAAGGGTTTGAAATTCAGGTCCGAACCCATCCGCGGGTACCAACCCCTTTTATGATTATTTTAATTTTCACCAAATTCCCCCCTCGGTGTCAGGGATAACAAAACGTATGCAAAGTGATGCCAATCAACGTGCAAATTAATATTATTTCTCGTCAAATCCTGATGATAATTCGCATTAGTAAACTCGGACGCACCCGGACAGCGAGAGGGCGGAGCCCTCCAATCAAGTTCAATTATTCAGGAATCGTGTAATTACTATATCGTTATGTCACAGGCCTTAATAATGCGGAATATGTATACTGAATCGAACCCTAATTGGAAACGACACGATATCTTCGATTATTTATATTTTTATATTTTCATTTTATTTTTATATATTTATATTATAAAAAATCGGACGGTAGATGATAGAATTTTATTAATTGTGAAAACAAAATCATGCCCTTCGCATAGCTGAGAATAACGAGAATAAAATTGGTTCTGAATTATTTCCAAGAATTTGATTCCTCGATGAAATATTCTCTCATGTAATTTTCAAGGGCATTGAGGTTTTTTATCTGTGTGTCGTAGACTGAACTTGTCATGATTGACAATCATCGAGAAGGTCATAAAAATAATTGAATCTCAAGCGGAAACGACGAGACAGAACTCGTGAATTATAAGACTCGCGATACGAATTGAGAACTAATCCGGATGGACGGATAAACTCCGAGAATAAGAATGAAGACGAGAACAAGGTGGTAGTAAATAAGACGTCGAGGAGTTTGGAGTTTTTCTCTCGGGAATCAGAGCAGGTTGGTTCTCTATTTCATGAAATCGTTGTGACAGATGTCGCTTAGGGAAGTAAAGTAGAGGCGAGAGACGTTGGTAGTTGAAAATTCAATAATTTCAGTCCCACGAGTAGGAAGAATGAGAGAATAAAAGATACCGTGCGACGTTGAGAAAAAGTCAGGCAACGTGAAACGAGAAGATTTCTCTGGCTCGTTTCAATGGAGTATTTTTCAAGAGAAAAAGAAAAAAACGACATCGTCATTTCCATGCGGAAAATCCACCGGCTTCCTCTCTTAAAGAGGATAGCTGTACTTTCTCTCCTTAAAAATCGTTTGATTATTTCAAACAATAAAAATAACACAGAGAAAAATGAAAGAAACTTCGATCACGAAACACGTGCCGGGGAGGCAGGGAAAGAGAAAAGTAGAGATTGAAAGATGAGTGATGGGGAGGTTTTAAATTCTCCCGGAAAGGGAGCAGCACCAGCGCCAACTTCTTCCTACTTTCGCAACAAACACAATGCTTTTAATTTCATTCGCTAAGAATCCGCGCTTTGGACACACAATAAATAATATCGAGGCAGTTTTGCTCCGAAATTCGAAGCGAAGCGGATCAAAAAGAAGCCTGGCTGCTATGCGTCTATCGATATCACAGTTCCGACGCCGCTATGATAATCGGGATAGACGCGAGTCAAAGAGACGCTAGGGTTTTAAGCTTAGCCTGTTGGAAATGTAAGCGCGATTTAAGATCTCGCCGCGCGGTAGTCGGAGGTATAGAAAAACTCACCACTTGCTCGAATCCCTTTCAAGTTTACCGCTGGTTTTTAATATCGTCCGTCAAGTCTCTTTTCTCTTCTGCTACGTCGGGTTCTTCCTTCTCTGGTATCTCTCGACGCACAAGAACGAGAAACGAAACAAACCAACTGACACAGAAAACAAAAACTCTAGTATCCTCTCCTGGGTTATCACTGAATATCTCAAATCTCTCTTTCTTATTTCGTATGTCAATCCGTACTTTGTTTCGGAGCACGATAATCCCACAAGTTTTATCCACGAGAAACTAGAAAAAAATAAATAATCCCACTGTTCACTTGTTCACTCGGATATCTTGTTTTATTTAGCTCCTTAGTTCTAACGAATAAAAGTTCATGTGAACTGAAACTCTGGATGTGAGGTGTGTGTGTGTGTATATATTTATATTAAGGTTATAAACCGATCGCGAGAAGCCTGAAACCGCTCGGAACGGCTCTCGCCACAGTACTGAAACCGAACACGCGTTTCAAACTGAGGCCGGGGCTCGACTGGCTCTGCGCGTCGCTACCCCCCTCCACGCGACTCCGATGCTCCCTCTTTCGTCCCTTCTGGACAAACCATCCCTAGAACCCGGGTCTCGCGCACCCTTCGCTGACTACGAACCCGACCCGGCCGCGACATTGCATCGCATCGCATCGCATTGCCGAGGTGGGGTCGCACTGCGAGTAGAACAAATGCATGACTGTATCGCGACTAGTTGTGCCTACCCTCACCTTCTTGGCGGGATATTTGAGAGCATGCTACAGTCAATCTTCTTCATTTATTTTCACTGATATCAGAGCCTACGCGTAATAGAAGCGGAAAAGAAGATGATAGCCAAATTCTGTACACCTAGATCACAAAATTATATTGCAACAGTGACTTAGGCTATAGATACGAAATTCAAACTTATTGTTAGCGCTAAGAATGTATGAAATTGTAACGCTTTGGCAGGTAACCTTTGGTCAAGACACACGCAAGAAAACTAGAAATTCCTCGTTACCTGTTATATTGATATAAAAATGATATTCAACTTCGGAATCTGTTGGTAAAATAGGAAAATTAATTGTTCACAAAAACTACGAACCCTGTTGAGAGTTCAAAACAAGTAACGAGAAGATATTATAGACTGCGTGACCAAAGGAAAAAGAACTGCGAACAAACAATCAACTCATATGTAAGAAAGCTACGTTTCAACTATTTAATTTACAGTCATACATTGTTTACTCTTTCAAGTACACCCTGATTTCATATATATTTTTCTTTATATATTGATTTTTAATTTTATGATTGAATGAATGTGATTTTTGATTTTGAAAAAATGAATTTATCAAATAAAATAATTGAAGCTTAAAAAATTACGTAATATTAAGTTCAAGATAGAATCCCTTGACAACTTAAAATCCTTGTTTCTAACTAAAATGGTAATGGCCGTGACCACCAGTTGACAGCGGCAATTATCATTCTAGTTATGAACAAGGATTTTGTCGTTATTGTTGTGTGAAACAAAGATATTTGGGATGCAGTTGTTCAGAATTCCATACGGAATATCGCTATCATCTTTTTTCGTCGCTCCTGTTACGCGTAGGCTTTGATATCAGTGGAAATGAGTGACGCGGCTACTTAATGGTTGGTAAAGATTGACTATATAATATCGACATGTATGTGTTCATGCAGATTCGAGGAGGTCCTATGCCTGCACCCGTGGGCGAGGTGCTGTTCGGGTACAGAGGGTATACGTCACATATTTCCGCATCGGAATTGCGGAGACCCACTACTAGGGCAATATCGCCTCGAATTTGTACATACCGATGTGCCTGCTCAGGCATTATGTGCCATCGCTCACACGACGGTATACCAGGTATATACGTATATCGACAGGAGCAACATGCATTTATATTAAAGTTATTGAGGAACAGTTTCTTCGTTCTCGAGACGCGGATACAGAAGCCACGGTTTCATCGATCACACGTTATTGATAGAACCGCGGATGTCTTCATGCGAAGGAGATTTCGTTTCGGGTAGAAATTTTTACACACTAGAAAATTATTTGTTTCCCCAAAATATCGACTCGATTTTTTTTTCTTTTTTCTTTTATCGATTTTGTATCCGATTGATTAACCTTCTTTCATTCAACTAACAATATTTATTTACATTTTCTGCAAAATTGGAGTAAATTGATTCATTAACGTTTCTGCAGTCATTCGGAACGTTGTAGGAGTGCTTTTGAACAAAACGGAGGTTTTTTTCTCTCACTTTTTAGTCCTACAACTTTCTACATGTGTCCTATTAGCATTGATTAAATCCTGAAATAGGAATTCGACGAAATTTGTTCAGCGTGTTTCAGCGGAAGAGGCTGAAAACAATTGAACTGGGTCATGCACGGTATCACCAAACTTTCTCATCAATCAGTGGATCGTAGAAAAATTACCATCCCGTTTTAGATTTGGAATCAATAAAGCAATGGAATAAGTTTCTTCGTCACGGTTTTTTGGCGGTATTCGAAAACTCGGATATTTTTCAGCCTCTTTGAGGGTGGGTTGTTGCTCCCGGAATCCGCATTGCTCATTCTCAACTCAAATGAGTATAACAGAAACAATGAAAATACCTGGCGCAGTAAAGTGACGAATGCCAAGGGCTAATGCCGCGGGGATTCGTACTTATATGGCATACAAGAGGCGAGGAACATTTTCTGCGAAACATCCTTTCAGCTGGATATTGGCTTTGTTACAAATTATATTACACTTTTCATTGCCCACCGAGCAATATTCTTTGGATAAAAAAATATATATCTTACCTCGTATACAGGTTATAACGACGGGCTGGACTGCCTGTTCCTGAAGCCGCTTTATGCTTCGGCTTACCGTAGTCGGTGGTCATCGCGGCCTCGACGTGGTATAAGCGCAATTAAAACATAAAAGGATTAAGCGTATAAGAGAATAATAAAAAAGGTAGCTGGCTAATAAAGTCGTAAAGTTATAACCGTTTTCACGCGGGGTTGTAAATAATAATAAATGCGGAAGAGAAGCGGACAGAGAGGAAGAAAGGGTTGCGGAGGGGATAAATCGCCCGGGTAATAAGCTCCCTGAATACCATATGGCACATGGCATGAACGTACCGATACCCACTTCGCCAAAGCAACGTTATCGCATGACGCAACGTGGACAATAAAATACTACGGATTCTGCGTAACCAGGACTCCAATAACGTTCGGCGCCATAAAAATCGGGTCGACCATCCGGCCAATTTCTATTGTTACGTCTGTACTGAGGGTGATGAACAAAACCAGTGGAAAATTGTTTGGGAAAATTAATTCCGAGCTACGTAGTGGTGCGGAATTCGTTCATCGCCGTGGGGCCATAATGAGGTCAGTAACGGGTTAATTGCATGTAACGTTCTTCGCAATTCACTTAAACTCATATACATTTCTCTTATCTATAAGTTCATCGATTGTCGACGAGCGTGGCGTGCTCAAAGACTGCAGGAATGATTACCGTAATGAACGAAAGCTGCTCAGCTGTAACCAACGACAACAATCAATCGTCAGCGTCTATTAGGAGGTAGCTCGAATACATTTTAACAAGGTCCGGCCAACTTGACTTTCGCCGATCAGCTTTGCATTCTCCACTGCACAAAGTAACATCTTAATTATTTTTTCTTCTACTTTTTCCATCCGCTGTGGACGAGTAGATTTTTGCACCCTTTTTTTTCTCACCCTGCAAAAACTGATATACTCCCGAAATTATTTCAAGTGACTATTCACTCTTTTCCGATTGGCACGATTTTAACTTCGTAACGAGTGGCTTTTTTACTCCAAAAGAATGGAAAAGTCACTCTCGAAGTCACTTCACTCTGGCGCGGAGTGAAAACTGACTGTGAAGAATTTAGAGAAGTATAACTAGGTGATTCACGTGAACTGATCCTCCCCAAATTTGCCACCAACATGCGAGTAAAACGCGAGAGCAAATGTTGATGAAATTATCAACTCAAGATGAACTTGTGTGCCTCAGAGAAATTTCATTTCACAGTTTACGTTTTCATCCAGCTCGTTGGCTATAATTAACGTGGACGGCTGTCAGTGCCCGCGGTAAGAAGGGCGTGACGTAAATTTATTGAGCCAATTTTTCATCGAGTGATATTCTTGGCATATAAAAATAGTTTTACTCGTTTATGACGAATAAATAGAACCGCCCCGTGATACTCGACCGCGTGAATACCTATATAGTAGTCGAAAGCGCAAATAGCCTCGGCAACCACCGGGACTTTCACCCTCGGCGTCAGGGAAGAGTTATTCAACGTTATATTTCAGAGAAAAAGCGAACTAAGACATTTTTAAATCACTTTGCCGGAGTGCAGTCGGGGTACACCGAGTTATACCCCACGCCGTAGGGTCGCTGTTTTCTACTATTTTACTTCTGGCTTATGCGAGTGTCGAATAAAAGCGAGCCGCAGACGAGAGGGTGAGAAGAGGTGCAGCGGAAAATGTAAATATGCGAATGAGAAAAAAGAGAAGACGAAAGAGTCTCAACCTGAGAAGAGAGGGTTTCGCCCCATAAAGCCAACCCACAGCCTCCCAACTTCTGACCCCGCGTACCGCGCCAGGTCACGCAGCGCAAAGCGTAATTACTATGAGCCAGCCGGTAATTCAGCTCAGATGAACACGTCCTCTACTCAGCTCGAGGCCCTCGGAGAAGTCGGCGCCTGACCTGGCTCAGTCCGTCTGCCCTCGCCTAATTCAAGACGGAATATTTTTTCACTCCTAATCGAGCCCAGGGAGGTTTTGGCCCTCGCGAGTGGGGCTCTGGGGCGCGTTCGTCGATGGAAATACCTTTCGCAAATTCCTCTCGGCACGGTCCTCGGTCGGGCGGCACGCGCTCCTCCGACAGGTTTACGGTCAGACGTAATAACGGTAAGTCTTCTCGTTCTCTCACGAGAGAAACGTGGTCCTGGGTCGCGCTTTCGGTGTGGATCAGATTACCACGATGCTCCGTGGGAGGCCGCCATTTTGAGAGGTGGATTAAGTTTCATTAGTTTTCTATACAACTTGGCGTGACATCGATACTCACCCGGTGTAAATTTCCATAATTTTGTGGTTGTGCGGTATAGATCTGATCTGATCGGAATCGACTTGGACGATGCGCTAATGACCGTCCGGAAATCGACCGGCCAGACTCGGCACTTGACGTAGAAAAATTAACGACTATTGAAATTTAGTTTTCTTTTCTCATGGTGGAAGATAAGAGAAGGAAGATAAAATGCCGGAAACGTACTATACTCCTCGATGCCTACTCCGTGAAACTCGCGTAGTTTTCGAACGCAACTAGTAGTTATTCAAATTGCTCCGTTTATACGAACCGTTACACGTCTAGTTCCAGCCAGTCCCGCTCTTTTAAGGAGAGCGATTTATATATATATACGGATCGTAGACCTCCGGTGCTAACCTCGACCATAATAGTCTACATCTACAACTTTTTATCGAGATTATATTCCATGCCAAAGTCTTGCCCAGGAGTTGCCAACAAGGATCTGCAAATTTTACGGGCAAGAAAATCCGCTCTTTCATCTACTGAAAAGATTACACACTTGCGACCAACACATGGCCAAGATATTTGGAAGACTGCCACTTGCTCTACATAACACATAGTGCCAAATCCGCGCTAAGATTATGTGACGCGACCTCTGAAATAGCTGGTCGTGATCATCGATACCGAAGCGTCGAAATGGATGTAAATTACGGGGTCGGTGTCAAAAGGATATGAATTATAAATTCACGGAATGATACCGGAAGGAATCGGAGCTAAGAGTTGAAGACGATCGCTGAGTCAGCTGCTGCTAAAAGTGCAGGACGGAAGGGAAATTTCAATTACTCGGTTCGTAAGGCAATATCGAGCAACATAAATATCGCATTGACAGCCCCATAAATAGGGATTCATTGTAAAAACACGGGGCGAAGCGAGGGGTTGGTGCCTGCACGGACCTCGTGGTCCGGGGTTTCGGGGCTGCATCGCTCTCCCGTGGTGGCAACCGGAGGGTTACCTCGACCCGGGGAGCCTCAGAGGGTAGGTCGAAGGAGTGCGGGCAGCCGGGACCAATCGCGACATTCCTTCATCGTGTTAAAACTCGTGGAACTACTCTGAAGCGCGCACTCAAGTCTCGGGACACGCGAGGGTCCGTTTTTGGTTTGGGGTTGTCCCCGGCGCCGCACCGCGGGCTGGCGTCGTTACTGGCACCCCGGGAACACGAGGCGTCACTCTCGATGCGATTGGCGTGCCGCGCCTTTCAATTTACCCGCGACTACGAGCTCGGGGTTTCTCAAATAATTCATTGCCCACGTTCATTTATTGGACTACCGTCGCTCGATAGAAACGCCAACCGCAACCCCGCGATAGCACAGCCGACCGTATGAACCACTGGGCTGCGCACAATTTCAGATAGCGACTATCCGCCGCGCGCTAACCAAAACGAGAACCCGCTATCTATTCGCCAATTTGATTTGCGACGTCATAAATGAATTCCGTCCATGGCCAGACGAGACGGACGCACGCGCGATAACTGATGAATTTAAATCATCAACAGGAGCAGCATTTTACATGTCCGCCTATTTGTCGTAAAGGAACATCCGGAAGGAGGCGTCGAAGAAAAGCCTCGGGTCTCGAGTGGGAATGTAGGTGGATTTGAGGTTAAGATGGGGGTCACAAACGTGGCCAGACTAGAATAGGCATAAAGCGAAATCTGGTGGAGATTACGGGAGATTTCCTCCCCGAGAATAGAGATTTTCGCACAGACGTAACCGACTACACGTGTAGGTAGTGGAGTCGGTCCCTCGGCGGCTAGTGGAAGTGGTACCGATAGGAACCCAGGCAGCACCCTTTATCGGCGAATCCACTCATCCTCGAGGCGGAATCGGCCTCACGAATGCCCGGGAGTTGGGAGCCGCGCGGCGCTTCCCCTGTAACTCCCAGCCCATTGGAGGACCCGATCATCCCTTTGTGCTACCCCATTGTGAGCATTGGTCCAAGTAAACGAAATTGCCTGAGCTGGGGGTGATGGGTGACCGAGGGACTGAATACAAAGCAATAGTATTTGGGCGTGACTGCAGCCGATTCGCTACGGGCGCGATCGTTTTCACGGTAGAATCCTGCGAGACCGGTGAACGGATCCAGAGTCTGGCTTTGATCAACTGCCTAATTTCGTTCCGTTCACGTTAGGGAATCCTTATTCTCGTCCCGGTCAGATATCCCGTCCGCGACGAGCCGCGCGGAGCGGGTTTGATGATATCTTTCCGTCTGGCGAATGTTGTTCGGCTCTTCGATCCGAGATTGTGTCCTGTTTGTACCTGTTCGACGTCAAGGTTTATTCATTTCCATTTCTTTATCGCCTTTACATCGAGAGTCGCTTCCTTCGAGAATATCGTCAATATTTGGCCGTCACGCAGGACAACGGCTCCTGGAGACAGGACTCGAGTGCGTCCACCACTTCAAGTCCCACTTTTCGAAGAGTCGGGCTGTTTGCTCGAGAGTTTTAGGCTTTCGGGTGGTAGCCGAGTTCCTACCATGGTTTTTACTCGTTTCACAATACGTATGCCTGCAAGAGAAAGTTCTTGACCGAAAAAAGAAACAGCGATTTTCTAAATACTCAATCTAAGCTCGAAGAATTGCATAATCGCTCTCTCATTTCTTCCGGAAGAAACTCTTCAGCAGAAAAAAGAATCTGAATCAATCTACTCCCAAAGCTCTTGACAAATATAATTAAAACAATTTGTTTGCACGTGGTCAGTGGAGGAAGAAATGAAGATCCATGATGAAAAGCTTTGAGCAGAATGATGCGGAGAAATTTGAAAAGGGATCGGATTATCACGTTCAAAGAAGCGAAAAAAAAATGTAAATTCGTAGCTGGTGAGAGCCGCGGATCTTGATAAGCTTGACTCTGACAAAACACGAGCAATTCTTAGCCAGGCGCCAAGTTCAAGTTTCTGTATAAAAAGCCACGGTCCAAACTTTTCGAGCGATACGAATTTGTGTAGGCTATTTCACGGAGGCGAACTATTCATAGCGCGAAAATCGTGACGAATCTTTCACAACTCTGACCAAGCGCAGAGAAAAAAGTGCCCAGATCTTGCGGCTGACGCGACCTTCTCGATATACAAGCGTATATATAAACGACAGTCTGTGGAACAGGTTGGATTAATCGCTTTAATTATTTCAAGTGAAATAAGCGACACGTCTTGGGAGGTAGACCGAAGGATCCATCTCTTGAGCCGAATGTGTGTAGCGGGAGATCCCGCACGCAAAGTAGGTTCACCCTATACCCACATTTATCTGAATTGATGAAGTTAATCAAAGGGCTCGATTGCTACCGCGTGGTTTTGATCCCACGTGCGTAATTACAGCGCGTCTGGGTGCGCGATGGGCAGAAATCAAATGAAATTGCCGAAATCTGTGACTTCCTCATCAATTGTTTGACTGTGTACTCATACACTCGGCTGTGATTGATCGGACAAGATGTTGAACCGTGAATCAGAATCAGAACCCGACGCTCCCGGGCTGTGAACACAGGCTCGACTGGCGTGTATGGATGACATCACATTTCCGTAATGGCGGATCCTTCCTTTTCCTTGCCTTATTCCCACCTTCTTGATCCTCCCCCCTTTTTTCCATGCTTCCACACTCCGGGTTACACCAGAAGGTAAAATATCGCTCATGCGAAGCGGAGACGCGCGGGGATCCCGGGGCGCCGTTTCGGGATCGGAACGGTGGCCCCGCGTGGGACAAGAAACCGGAAGTCGTTGTGGTCGCCATGCGAGTCATGCGAGCCACACGTGATTCAGGTGTAATTTTCTACAACGCCATTGTTGAAGCCTCCATCGCGATACATGGATGAATTTAGTTGCGTGTCGGCATAGCACCGATACTGGAAACAAGACTGTCTCACGACGCCGACTCGCTCGTGTAGACAGGTGGATGGACCCGTACGTATCCCTGATCAAATTGGGTATCGAGCAAAAAGCCGGGTGGGGAGAAATTTCGTGAATTGAAGAATAGACGAAAACCAAATAAGCGATAAGGGGTTCAAAAGTACAACTTGAACTTCATTTTGTAAAAGTGCTTTCAATATTTATCTCTTACGTGGCCTCTAGACGCAAAATCACTCCGTAATGGTTTCTGCGATTAATTTCGAATCATTATCCACCGTTTTTGCCTCATTTTAAGCATGAAAGGCATGAAATGGCGAGGATCAGTTATGTGAAAAGTTGGAAACTTTCATCGCTAACAAAATGCGCTTAGCTACTTCGCAAGCTCTACTTTTCCGCGGATTTTGAAGGCGACGATTTTTCGAGCTTGATAAGATTTTTGTTCTCAATGTTCCTCGATTTAGAGGTGTCTACTTTTCAATTGCGTTTATTAATTTACAATCAGACTTTCTCAATTCTTCGCAGAGTCGATGTATTTTGGATGTTAAGTATATATCACACCTGCGCATTTTCCTTATTTTTCCATAAATTCCCTCGCCAATTTAATTTTCTCGAAAGAAAAACCAATTAAATGAATAAACTCGTGTAGCCGTGGCTCAAACCGATAAATAAGAAGGCTTTTATTCGCATCCTCGGGCTGTCCGTACGGAATTAACCTTGTCACGTATATTTCAACAAATAGGAGGGAAAATTCCTCAGGGATGGCCCCGCAGTAGTCAGAGATCTTCTCGGTCCCGTGGGGCAGTTAAAATCCAGCGTTCTCCTTCGCACACGATTTGTGATCTCGGACGTTGAGTCAGTCCTCATGGTTTTGATGGCTTTTCCCTCAGATTTGCCCCACTTTCCGGGCGCCCGTTAACCCACGCGATCTACGACTCTCGCCCGATTCTCCATCTCTGGCATCACGACGTTACGGAATCGTCTACCGTCGCTACTTTCTGGGGTTTATTGAAGTCCGAAATTACGTCTGGGGGTTGAATTAAACCGCCCTAAAAAAACAACTCTCGAATTAGCTTTCCATTTCCACCGTCTTTCCACGCGCCATGACCTTCACGGACCGTCAACCCTAAACGTAACGCGATAACGGAGCGAATATTCCGAAATCCGGTTTCTACGAACAGCCTGCCGTACAAAATCGCCGCTCTCCCCGAGGCTCGATGTCGCACAGCATTGTGTATAATCCGCGCGTGCTACTCGCAGTTACATTTAAATAATTACAATCCCTGCTAACGCCTATGCTCCGGATAATTTATAGCCGCGATTCGCGTCGCCCGGTGAACTAGCTCTCGCGTGGCGAATTCTACGCGTACGCAATTCGGCGGGTGTAGGGAGGGGGTAGAGACTGTGCAGAGTACGGGTACACCCATGCGGAAATTTAGCCCCCGCAACCTCACCCTGCACTTTCCAACAGGCTCGCGGGGGAGCTTGTTATGATTGCTAGGGGCTGCCGGCGTGTGCTACCCCAGCCACATACTTAGCGCTGCTTCGCGTGGTCCAGGGTGGTCGGGGTGGTTTGGGATAAGTACGGGCCGCTGTATACCGCGAAAGTGCTGGGTGTGCTGCCTCCGCGAGAGCCAGGAATCGTGAATAACTGCCTCAGGGGAACGAAGGCGTCTGTCTTTCAATAAATTTGACTACCCCGACCGCGGGTGAATCGAGTCCGCGTATATTCATGCGATGACGGAGGCTTAAGCTGATCCGATTTATGGAACTTGTTTAATACTTGAATCAGGGACGTAACACTCAACGTTGGCACCAACATTTCGTGGCTCACCACTCGGTGTTTTTTCCCGCCCCGTTTTTTTTTTGTATTCTTTATATTGTATATATTTCATTTTCCCTCGCAATTTTTACCTCTTTTTCCGTGAAAACAAGAGAAAAAAAAACCAGCCGTTTCACCTTTATGGCTCTGTTGTGCATGAAGTAATAAATCCGTTTTTATTTATTCGCTAATAGGCTGTGCGAAAGAACGACGTTATTGCCGCCGTTTACACCGTAGTATAAGCGAGCAACACTCCTTCTCTCGAGATATATAAAACGAGCCAAATTCCTAAACGCTTCTTACGCATTTTACACCTTCCCCCGGAAATACCTACGTGTCTCATACCTATATATCCACTCCCCAAACCGTATTTCGAGACTGGATTTACTTCTCATGTATCTCATTATAAATCCATCCGCTTTGTGCCGATGAAGTTGAAGAGATTTCTTTTCTCAAATTTTCATTATAAAATGAATCGGAATAATAATGGTAATTTGACCACCGAGGTGATAAAGTACGCGTCCAACAATGAAACCATACGATATTCCTTAACGTCAAAGAGATTTAACGCTATCTTCTATAAGAAATTTCAACCAACATGCCGTACATGTACGGATACAGGCGATATATTATGTTCACACGCTTCAACTCGCCGTGTGGACCATAAATTATCCAAAAGGTGTGAAACGCTTAGCGCTTAAAGCGCAGCCCGCTGCGTAACTTTTGATTACTACTTTCACAGCCACCCGCAGTTACCGTACCTTTGTGTCGGTGATACTCAGGACTCGGAATTCGCCGAAGACGGGCAAAGGAGATAAAAATCCATCGCCAACTCAACGGTAGTGCTAAGCCGTGCGCATTTATACCCGAGACTAGCGTAATTGACTAATCTTTACGTACAGCCGGATAATAAGCGAGCGTGGTTACGCCGGAGTCGCCATCCTTGGGAATTTCACTCGATACGGGTGGTGCCATCCCCGCGTACCTCGGGAAACTAACTCTGTACTATTACGGATTACGCGAGGCACGCTTGAAAAGCAAATATTTGCTTTACGGGGTATTTGAGTACCGCGAGTCGGAGGTGTTTTTAGAAGCTATATATTGTTTTTCTAAACGCAAAAGATCATCATTTTTCAACGCTTGAACGTCTCTAGCCTTTCAACTCGTCGTATCCTCACGCTATCTCTTCTAGACAGGGTGCCGATGGTGCTTCAATTTTTATCTTAAAATAACACTGAAGTTCACCGCGCGGTTACACGCAATGTTAAACTCGTGAAAAAATATTAACTCTGTTCTCAACGATCGCGAGTATATCCAACGGTGTATCGAATTTACGAAGTAGTCTCTGCTTCCTTGAATTCAAACAATTTTGGACGAATTCCTTTCGAACTGGGATCAATCCCGAGTAAACAATCCTCAGATGTTGACCGACGACAAGTTTTAACGAGTCGAATATTTCGGGGAGAGACAAAATATTCGTCATATTTTT
The DNA here is from genome assembly GCA_018257835.1 of Euura lappo. Classification (NCBI taxonomy): domain Eukaryota; kingdom Metazoa; phylum Arthropoda; class Insecta; order Hymenoptera; family Tenthredinidae; genus Euura; species Euura lappo. Next base: position 243,123 of record JAEUYN010000309.1, on the reverse strand, counting down.
TCGGCGGTAGAAAAATATACGTAAAATAAAAATGAGGCGATCCACTTCGCCTAGCGAGCAAAGATCCACTGCTCTTAACGTAATTCGAAAGATAAGAAGATGGAAAAAAATAATGTAAGCCACAGTTCGCAGGATGCCTTTGGGAAACAATTTCTTGCGGTACAAAGAGTCTTATCTTCTTCTATTTTTTTGTTTTTTAAGACTGAGACCAAGTAACGCTGTACACGTGGCGTTTCTGGGTTTCATAAATGAGCTCCTTCAAAGTCGACCCCGAAATTTGCCCAATAATGATTTAAAAGGTTGCGTCTTTCTCTCAGGACTCGAGTCTGCGGCCTGTTCTTTGTTCCTGCGGTCCAGGGGGTCTCCGCAACCGGTACCGTCCACCTCTTTAAAATTCGCCCGAAGAATATAGTAGACCTCTTGTCCGCCCCTACGGGGATAAATTTTTTCGTGACCACCCTCTATCTCGCAAAAGAATCTCGACTAGGTCTCCGAGCCTAAGGGGTTTACAGCGGACCGAGGCTCTATGTTGAATCTGAAATGACCGAGGCTCTCACGTGCTTACGACAACGAGAGACCCTCGATACTAGCTTTAAACAGTATTTTTTTTCAGGGGTCATTCCGTTGACCCCGCACTGTACGTCTTCTTCCTTCCCTTCAGAGCCCCAGGACGTCATGATGAAAGGGAAATTTTTAGTAATTGATTGCAGTTCTCTTGGATATTTGAGCGTAGCTCAAAGGTCTTCAAAATTTTGGGAGCAGGTAGTCGGATCTGACCGAAATTCAGTGACGGTCGGCCTAAAATATTGACAACCCTGGTATATTCTGCTGTCCCTGTGAGTTCGGGTTCTGAAAGAGGACGACCGAGTCTTTTTGAAAAAATCAACAGTCATGTTTACTGATGAGAGAAGATAGTGTCGGGTAAACACAAAACTAATCTTTCAGGGGCATGCAGGCCCTCTGTCATTATTCTCAATATAATCTTTCGGAAATTGCATTGTTTGAGACCCCTCGTCTTATTATAGTTGACTGGACAAAAAACGCTGACGCATTAAACGTAATCTTTAGTTTCACAGACCAGGAACAGAGATTCCATTTTTTCCAGCTATTATATTCCTGAAAACTTGACGAATTATCGAAATATCAAAACGTTTTTAAACTCCGAAAGAAAAATAATGCAAATTCTACCCCATATATATGTCGCACGGAAAAGTAGTTGAGGGATTTTTGCGACGTGGTCGCTGGCACAACACCGATGTAAAGCAAAAGGGCGGGCAGCCCATTATTCATAACTCGGGGGGTTGGCCAGTCGTCTTTGGTTACTTTGGGGGCTGCCGGTGAATTTGACCGATCTCGTTTTTACCACGAGGCCTTGTATTGGCGAAGACGAGGGCGTTTTGGTCTACTGGGCTCGGCTGGCATCGGAGTCCCCGCGATGCTCTGCGTCTGGACGAGGCTGAGGGCTGAGTGCCACCACTCGACTAACAGACTTCTCAAACTCCATTGTACCGTCGTATCTCGAACTGATTTCGACTCCGTGTCCAGTCAGCCGAACAACGCTCTTCAATTTATTTCAATTTCGCACAAATACATTCGCCGATGTGAGCTAATTCGATAGAAAAAAAATGACAACTCGCCTTCGGGCTATTTCGAGTGTATCAGATATAAATATGTCGGACAGTTTGAACGGATGATCGATATGCCGGATAAAATCCTGCACCCCTAATTTCGTGCAATAGTTCTTTCTTCTTATACTCACAGACTTTGAGGGACCGTAAACTGAACGAACACGGTGCTAAAGCGTTTTGACCAATAATGAAGACCTGGCATCCCGAGAGATAAATCATGGCGGAGAAGAGGATCAATGGGTTCCTCGTAGACTATATGAATATTGAGACTATATGCGAGCCCCCTATATATCCATACGTGAACGTAATTTTTCGGGAGGATGGTTATTTCCCCGTTCCTCGACCGATCCGAGGGGGCATTACTCATCGGTATGGACGAAGAGAGACACTCTCTTGGCTGGGGTCCCCTAAACGCCTTTAATAATATAAGCTTATATAAAGAAAGCTTTGAAGGGAGACTGCGCCGCTGAGACCCAGTAAAAAATGTCCTCTATGCTCTATCCGACCACGCGGATGCAACTGCAGCAATTCACAAATCACTTTAACGAGCCTTTGATGGACCACGCGGATTTTTTAAAAGCTTTTTTACGAAGGGCACATGGGCAACCGTGGATCAATTACCGAACGAGAGGGAAGAGCCGTACATCGACATTTCACGTTTTTTTTTTTTACTGTTTATTTCTTTTTTTTTCAATTGACTGGAAAAACAAAACTTGAGCAAATATAAACTCGGGCGTGTATAGAAATTGACAAATGCGATTTTATATTTATCGCTGGCACTTTGAATGTTCCATGGTCCTTCCCACACCCCGAGCAATAACGCTGGGATGACGAAGCGGGTTACAGGAAAAAAAAAAACGAAAAAAAAAAACCACCGAGCAAATATTGCTAACATATAGTCAATCAGCTAATGTGTTGTATGATCAGGCCTTCATCTCGTGGTGAATTCTCTGAACGAATATTCGATATCGGAGCCGGGGTATATAAATTTAAATTAACGTCGCCGAACTCTTCGGTTTCGCTGCGTTGTAAATTACCTATGCGGCATAATAATCAAATTATAAAGTTTAACCATTTCAAACTTCTTACTTACTTATTTTACGTCTTACAGCGTATACACTCATACACGCGGAGAACATAGCTACTTATATCGAAAGTTGAAACTTTATGAAAATCAATCCCATTCCTCGGCTGGTAGTGTTACAAAAGGACGTTTTTCGCGAATTCTCGTCCTCGCAGTTCGGCGAGGAGACCAGAAGTCCATAATTCACGGGACACGGACACACTCGTTGAATCGTACCGAATACGGAGCGTTTATCTGCCCGTGAATCACGTTAAATTGTCGGGAAAAACACCTCCGTCGATTCCGGTCTGAGCCACTACGTGCCGGTTATTTATATTAAATTGGAGAATTTCGCGACCCGACCCGGCTTGCAAAATTCCAGATAATCATCAGTGACTAATAAGCCGCGGGGGTCAACGACCGTCTGGATTCTCCTTCGATCCCTTTTTTACGTAGAAATGATACATAAGCTCGCATGACGTGTGGACACATCCACTCTGTCGTTACAGCGACGAGATTCGAGGTTGACGTCTTCATGAGCGACTGGGAAGACAAAGCCGGAAAGGCTTGAAGAATAAAGTGCTCTTGGGCATTAGGTGGGTATTTACGCGATAGGAAAGACCGTTTCCAGTTCCCAATTACGACTGGGTGAAATTACGTTATCTTATACCGAGCGCGGCTAACTGAAATTCCAGCGTGGCTATAAACATCGGGTCTTTTGGGATAGCTGAAAACGGACAGAGACCTGGGCTTCAGGTTCGGCCAGTTGCCGCGGGGGTCCTTCTCATACCTCGTGTTAGTCGGGGACACCTCCTCGATCCCACAATAGGTTGGCTCGGCTGACCTGACCGGTACTGTGCGGTTCTCGTCGTTATTAAACCTAAATCATTTGCGTCGACCGGTACGCCATAACTCACGCCCGGTGAAATATGGCGGTGGTTAAAATTGTGGCCCAAAGCCTCTAACGTAGTCAGTCTTGTACGACGTCATTTCTGGCAGTTCACTGCAGGCCCAAACTTACCGGTTGGTGGTTTTTTCTCTCTCTCTCTCCTTTCCTTTCTTTGATTTAGTGAGATTGAAAAATTTAACAACTTCTTGGATATGCCCGACATAACCAACGTGCAATTTACCTGCGGGCTGACCCTCGGGGCCAATAAAAATCCCAAGATACATAACAGAAGACGGATTTCACCGCAGACCATAAAAGATAATCCGCGGAATTCACTCCGAGCCCTTGTCCACCCGCGGTTACGTCACCGGGACAGTATCGTTTCAACCTTGAAGACGTAAGCTGGATCCATAAATCGCAAGCCTCGGTATTGACTCACGACTCGAATCACTTGAATTAATGCAGAAATTGATCCTCCAAGTCTGCGCGGTCGTATACCTGACCCATCTCGCTACGTGCGTGACCCAGTATCTCTTTCGACTCTCGTGAGGCATTCTTGGAAGACAGAAGAGCTGTTCTTTATCCCTCGGCAGACCTCGCTAATTTATTACACCTCACGTCAAAGGGTGACTCGTCCCGGTTGGGGAGAGTGGGTCTCGACCTTCGTAATTGACTCGAAGATTCGGGTAGGGCGAGAAAAGGATTATACTTCGCTTCGAAAATGCTTTAGGTATAAAGGAGGAAACGCGGGGGGCCTGGGATTAACTCTTCTGTACCAACTCGGGCGGCTACTGAATTAAATTTACTTCCAATTCGACGGCACTTTATTTCAATTCGCGTTATTTATTATGCTCAGCTTTCGCAGATATAAGAGCTACGTTATACGACGAAAGTTCATTCGTTGTTATCGGCTCGGGTCTCAATTTTAAATGAAATGTCATCCCGAGTGGAAACATCAAACACAAAGAAATTCGTAAGGGATAGACTGGACGTGATGAATATAGATACCGCTTACCGATTCACTTAGGAGACACGACACGGCACTCAACGACTCGTTAGGCATTCGTCATTTAAAATTTAAATATAGACACCTGTGGATTCGGGTGTATTTTAGATCGTCTATATTTGTCACCACCTCCGTAAACTGTGTACGCACGCAAATCGGCGTCCATTAACGCATACATTTGCGGCTGTTAAATGACTGCATCCAATTATGGGCCGGCACGTATCACGGTCGAATAACCATAAGTGAAATTTTGCACGGTTGAAAGACGATTATTCATAATAATTTAAAGACTCGGACCACCAGCTCGCGCTCGGAACTAAGAGAAAGAGAATCTAATTAATCCAGCGATTTTTCTACTCATTACAAGCGCGACGAATCCCGGCGAGGATTCGACCTCTCACGATACGGCAGCGAGCCACCGTGAGGTAAAAATGAATTAACCCACGGAACCGAAATAAATCAAAGGCTAAGCCTACGCGCTGAGGCTAGGAACAGGCAAAAGAATCACAAGAGTGCATTCCATTCCTTATACGAATGCGTATATATGTGTATCTCGATGTAAATTTTCTACAGGGCGTTACAAAACGAAAATTCGTATGTATTCCCACGCGCGTAACAAAGTTTGATTCGATCCAGCCAGACCGCTGCAGCCCATATGACCATCAGGGCCTGCTTATAAATCCTTGAAAGACGCTGGCTAATCCGGAAGCACCAATAAAATGAGGGAACCTCGGCGAGCACAATGGAGCTAAACTGTGTCGGTGGTCCGTGTGGGAGGACACTTTGGTCACAACTTGAAAGCAAATGGGCAAATGTCAAACACCATTTAGGTGCCCAAAACGCTGGGAGGTCCACCGAGCTCGTTTCCTCTCTTGGCCTGACTATTTATGGAAGCAATACATCATGCTTTTTCTTCCAGATTTTTCTTACACCGGAAAAACTGGAAAAACGGAAGGGCCTCGACCGAAGGGTCTTGCGGTCGGGTGAGAGCTGTCGTGCAGTAAACCCCGTCAAGTATCGGTAGCAAGAATTACAACCCGGAGAAAGTGCACTCCGCAATTTAGCTACCGTATATTTACCTGAATACCTTACTTAGGACGTCTTCGCCGAAGTGCAGGGACGGGTCTTGACCCAGTTCATTGAGACATTATTTTCGAAAAACTAAATGGGGAGTGGAAAAGGCACGAAATTTGTACATCCCCGCGTGCTCGATCGGGGTTTGGGGTTACAGATGTGGCGATCAGTCGGTGATTTATACGAGGCGGTATAAATCTCGATACTAAATTGTGAATTAATCCAGAAGACCGATAACGGGTGGCAAAACGTGATACGAGATCCGAGCGCCATAAAGGGGGTGAAGGACCGTCGATTTTGAGGGTGGTTCCGTAATGGCAGTACAGAGTCGTATATCAAGTGACGGATAGAGGATCCCATTGTCCCGGTGTCAGGACAAAGCAAATATTGCCACCGTGTCTACGAATTTAACAAACATACAGCACGTTCACCCGAGACTTTTGTGTCTGGCTTGAAAAGCCACCTGATTGCGATGAGTGCGGTGGTGCGCGTGTTATTTCTTTGTACGTGTTACGAAGTGTCAAGTCCAACGAGTCTCAATAACCCTAGCTGCGTATACAGTTACTACCCGTACGTACTATACAACGGGAGAAAATTATACTAGCTGATCTTAATTGTCACATCCGATACACGTGATGTGATCAATAGACTCGCAGCTCTACGGGCACCTATGCCTCGCGTTCTCCGTAACTATGAAGTCTATTATCAATTTATCAAGAGTAGACACACCTATTGTACCGAATGTTCACAAATTTACGTATTGAAACGTCGCGATGTATCATGGCTAGAATTTAACAATCTGACGCAAGGTCATTTGGGTATTGAATATGAGTCTTTGCATTATACCACGAACCCCTGTTCGTCTGCGCCCATCTGTATCTTATCTGTTTGTATTCACCGTTTGTACGATTGATGAAAGGCGGCCTCGTATCCCTAATAAGATTCGTAGCGACCAACTGTAGCGTGGAATTGGAAAGCAACAAAGGGCCCATATCATTGTTACTATCAGCGTTGTGTGTATTCCACTACTATCATTTGGATTATTATTTTCCCTTGAGTTTGGCGGTTTTCCAAAAGTTTCATCCCCCAGACTATTGAAATAAGAATATTTATCAGCCTGACCAGGCTACCCTCCATCCCCTATGTATCTGGGTTAAAAATCCACCACTTTGACAGCCGAGGTTCAACATTAGCTTCTCTACGTTCACGAATTAGAATGACCATTCGAAAAGACTCGGGCCATAGATCCTCGGGCAAGTTGTTCCTCCGTTTGTTTTATTGTAAATTAGAAATGTCCTATAGTCTGGGTCATAACTCTTGAGGAACCTTTTCATTGTTCTTGGGGGCCTAGAGAACCCGTGGAGCGCTTCTTAATGACTCTGTATCTTTCCTTTCCACGCCTCTTCTCCCAGCTCCGCAGCCAAGACTCCGATCCCCGTTTCCTTCTTTCTCGTTTTCTCTTCCCGGTCGAATTTTCCCCAACTTCAATCTTATCTCCTTTTCGGTTGCGGTCGGTCAGCTATAAGCTCTCACTTAGTGCGTGCCTTCGGTGCAGCCAGAAACCGTGGGGATCATGCGAAGCCCCTTATCGCGGTCGATCTAATATATGCAACGGCGCTTCTTGAGCCGGGATAAAAATACTGCTGCCCAGGCCGCTAACAGATACAGCTACCTGGGTTTTTACGGAGAAATATTACCCCGCAGGAGCCACGTGCCGAGTGCTGATTTCTTCTTATGCGGTGAGACGTAGGGTCCGCCTACGTGACCCGCTCGCCGCAAATCCTTCGGGCTGATGGTTAATTAATTTCTAACTTGTCCACACCCGAGCCAATATTTCTACGCGTCCCGGATAGGCCGCTGCAAAATGCGTGGGCCGCCCTTCCTAATTCACGACAGGATCTCGAAAGTGATATTTCTGGTACTCCGGGTTCCACTTCAAATGCGGGCCACAGTGGTCAAGCACTTGCCTTGAGGTCTCTGCGTGATATCGGTATACCTGAACACCGATGGTGAACGAACAGCTGATGCGGACATTCGAGGCTGTGTCCGCGGTGGCAAAGCTTTGGTTCACCCAAGATCAGAAGAGGCGGGCGAAACGAGACACAGGCAGAAGGTTTGGACAACGTCGAAATGGCTCACGAACTAAGCTTAAGTGTGGAACGGTGCTATTGGGGTCTGCACGTGACAGGAAGAGGTCTTTTGATGCAGGGTAGTTTGCATGTCTGAGCACCTAAATTTGCCTGACCACAGACCTCAGTTTTCCTCTGAAATTGCAAACTACCCCGCGTCCAAGTGAAGCAAAGACTGACTCCCACGCGCTGGCACAACCCTCAGGCGCTGGGCTCGACTCTGTCAGGTTGACAAATCTGCGGCAGAGATATGTTCGTTGGAAAAAAGTAGCGTTTTGGGGTAAAAGGGGGAAATGGTTGCCGCTGGGAAAGCGATAGAGGTTTCCAATTTTGTGGGCCTGCCATTTTTTAACTTACGATATCGCCGGAACCCCGCTGACTAAGACGAAACCATCGACACCGAAGCACGTCGTTTGGCGAATCTTCATATTTATAGGGCATAAATATGAGTATTTTAGATACCGGGTGATTTATAGGCGAGACCCCCGAAGCGGTGGGGAAAAAAATTACAAATCGTCAAGTCAATTTTATGCTACAAGGTCCAAAGGGTTAAGAGTATCCCAGCCTTGATTTATTCACTTGGAGTTTCCCCAGGGCAGTTTCACTTTCCACATTCTTTGCATTTTGAACCATTATGCTATCTCCGTTGGCTTTCGCTTTCTATTAGCTCCATATTTCATTCTTTATCGAGGTGTAATTTTTTCCTCACGAGGAATTAAACCTCCGAGTTCAAAAAAAGACCAGAGATCGTCATTCTTCGACTTAAATTAAAGTCTGGCGGAAGGTATAAGGTCAGATTGTTCATTCGCCAAGAAATATATGAACACTGATTTCGAAGGATAAAACTCCTCCATACGAACCCATCAAGCCAGTCACATTGTTTTATTGATTTTCAAGTGTCTAGAAAGTAAAACTGGCTGATCAAAACTTGCGCTCAAATGTCTAGTCTAGACAGTTAAAAAGTATATTGGAACATTCAATGAATGTGAAATGATAGTATAAAATTGCAGTTTTTATAATAATCTAACGAAAGAGCATTTCGAATCGAAATTCCCTGGAGCCTCGCAGTTTGCGAAGACTATTCAAACCCACGCGTCACGAATCCAACGCTGGGGCACTAAAAACCCAAAATAGATTTTCAACAATTGCCCTTCATCGCCTCGATCGATCTGCATTCGCACTATATGCAGGTTGAACAATTTTCCGATGCTTCGAGATACCAATTGGCGTTTCAGGATTCCATCGACACACAATACAAAGTGACTTTTATTGGCTCGAGTGAGCTGTTTTCCTGACATGTTCATTCATAAAATTAAGTTCGGGACAGCGAGCAAGATTATGCGGATATCTATGCTGGATCAGGTATCTCGTGGAAACCATCCTTCCGTTTGTATGCCGATTCTGTAAAGCGCATCTGCCGAATGCGGGAACCAGGTGGGTGGCTGGCTGTCTTTTAGGGTCCCCCTAGCTACCGTGGTGAATACCCCACGGAGATCCCGATCTGAGCAGTGTGTCAAGAATCTATGAGATCTATAGATCATTGTAAACAGTTTTGCCCGGAATACAATGGCCCGGCAACCGAGATGATGGTATATTTTTACACGAGGTTTCCGGTCGTCAGCGCCTACAGAACGGCGGAATCGGTTTTGACTCGCGATGTCTCGTGGAGTTTTTGTACTATTTGGAAAAGGCGACTCTTAACGCGATCCTAATGTCCCACCAAGGGGATCCCCGATGCTGCGTCGTTTATGGTGGAAGTAAAAATATACCGTCTATTGAGACATCGCTGTGTAGGTATGACCAAGCAGAGACTTGACGCTTGGTGATAATCACCTAAGTATACAGTTGAAGTTAAGCCTGAACCCACTGGAGCGTCAAGGGATTCGGCCCTCAAATCGAGAAGCGGAATTACCCATAACCAAGAAACAATGATTAGGTCTTTCTCGCTGAGGGCGTGACAGTTGGCATGCGGATGTTGAACAGATGGAAGAACATACAGCTCAACAAGACGTACCCTCACGAGGTGGTTATTATCGAAGTAGATTTCTGAACGCCAAACGCGACACTTTGACCGACATGGTTCTAGTCCGTGACATTTCAATCCAGTATAGAAGGGAGCAGGGGAGCCAAGGGATGAGGGAACGTGCAAATAAGGTCAACGTGGCTGGCTTGCCACCCACGAAACCGAGGTGGAACGTTCAAATGTCACTCGAACAATTGCATCCGTCTAAATGCCTGGCGAGTTTGAATTTCTCTGATCGCGTTCTTATGCTATGTAATGTCAGTCCCTCCGGTGAAGGCAGCATTGTTCTTTGGTTGGATAACGACGACCACCCCGAATACATTGAACAGATGATTGCGCACGTAGATCTGGTGTGTGCCCAGTATGGCTTGTGCAATTCGATGGTTGGATATTTGCGGGGCATTCTGTTCATTCAGCGTGGGAACCTGTAACGCGAAGATTTGGCTTGAGCGTTGGACCATTAGGGCCAAACTCGGTCCCGGAAAGGGAATCGTTTTTGAAGGAATGACTTTCACGTGTCAGCGTGTGGGGCACGCTGTTCGCGGACCCAAAATACTCTGGCTTTCAGTTTCATCGGAAAGATGGGGGACCTCCTAGAGAGCGTGCCGAGGGCCCAGAGTCCCAAAGAGCCAATTTCTTTGCTATTGTCCGTAAATACTGAATCATCGAGGCACACTGGCCTCTGTCTGGCGCGATATTTAACGGCTTTTAAGAAGACCAACCCGGCGAGTCAACGAATCATTTTTCACCTTTATACCTTTTCGAGTTTAATTTGGTGGCAGCGTCATTTTCCGAGGGGCCCAAATAGGGCATTGTGGCATATTGATACCACGAAGAGAGGGGAAATTCTATTATTTCTCTATTTTTTGTCGACTTTTTACCCTCGGACTCAGAGGGCTGGTCGTTTGACGGGATAATTTTCCACCATGTACTATAACAGAATGAAGACAATGAAACTCCAAGAATTTTTTTTTTTTTGCTGCCCAAGGTAATGCGTGCGGGGCTGTTAATTGAATCGCGTGAATTTGCAGTTTTCCAAACAAACGAGAAAGTACTATTGTGAAATAGTATCCGCGATACAGAAATAGGAGATTGTCATGCCTGACCACAAAGTTTGCAGTTCCCTTGACCTGCGTCCGAAGGCACAAACTTGATACCTCAGCCTGAAATACGAGCAAGATCTCGGTATCCGGTGAAGCATCTTATAGTCGTTGCGTTTCCTCCAGCATTCAAACCAGTGTATGCCGCATCAATTGGGGACGGAGAGCTAAGAAGGAGAAAAAGTCTTAGAAATGTTATTGCACGGGAGCTTGTGCAACTGTGAAAGAATCCTCGGGCAACAGGGTTCAAATATTTTCGTAATAACGTTCCTAGGGGAGTGTCTCTGGTGACAAGAATAACAACTGACATGTCTCAATGTTGTGCCCAGCTCTTCAGCTGTCCCATTGTACGACCGTAACTAACAATGCTGGGGTTCAAATAACGTCTTACTCGGTGGCATACCTGCCATTCGAGGTAAAGGGCAACAAAGGTGAGGGGGCAAGGGAAGGAGGACCATGGACCGAGCTTACGGGTCTGAGGTCCCATTTCAGGAGCAATTCAGACCGTTTTGGGGGACACTTAGGAACACGTGGCTGAATATGGCCTCACTGGTCTTGCTCTTTTGTGGAAAACTTTCAATTTCAATAATTCGATTCGAAATTACGCCCCTGAAATCGAGGCATCGATCATCCGCTCGTTTCATTTAATTATTTCGGTCACGCAAAGACGTTTAACGATTTTCCCCGAAACATTCTTCAACGGACGAGAAATCAATAGGCAATTTATATATTCGGGGGAGCAAGTTGATCTTTTAATTTTTAGTTGAAAAACTTGGGGCACGCGTCCGGACGCACGATCACTGTATCGCTTTCGTAGTCATACAGTGTCAGATGACACGATTTCTGACACGTGAATAATTGAATGTTGGGGGTTAACGGTGGTCAGCTTTTAGCTTTGACGAGCGTGGTAATTGGTAGACAGTTTTAGGAGCCCAGATTCAGTCCAAGAGGCAGTTTATAACTGACAGCAATTTAATGGAGGCACGGAAATGCTCAATCAAAATAATTATTATTAATTCGTAGTTTTATCCATTAGGGCGCGGTACATGCGGCTCGTATCCTCGTCTGATGCCTAAGAAGAGGCGTCAAGTTTCAGAATCGTCTCTAGCGTGACCAACGCTCCCCTAGCTCAGATCCGTGATACATGAAATTATTCTTAACTGGTCTTCCCTTCGGGGCCCAACGGCACGCTAACGAATTTCGTTTCACGAGCCTGGATGAAACCGTAACTTGACGTGACGCGGCGCCTTTAATTTCAATCTGGATTACAACGTTCTCATTTTTTTGTTGTTTTTTTTTCCATACCCGAATACAAAAAACCACCACACCTCAACTCGCGCGTGCTCTGGTTCTGTCGAGTGTAACATTGAATTGTAAAATAATGAGCTTGATCTCCCGCATTCGATTATTCAATGAAATTCAATCGTACAAGCGGCATAGAGGATCGAAATCAAAGCTGTATGGTTCGGAACACCGGCTGTAGGTAGGAAATTCTGCAGGTATAATATTAATTGATGAAACGTGCTAGTGATATCAGTCGAAATGGATCGAGCAGATGGTATAGCCTTTTCGTGACAGGTTAGAAGCGGAGGGCTCTGGATCAATTAATCTTTGAAATAATAATTCTAACACATGTTAGCGATCCTCTGTATCCCAACCTAACCAAGACTCAAAGAGAAACAAGACTGTGCAGAGGAACGGTCTACCACTATTATTCATCCCGTGGCTTTTCGGAGTGACGTTCTAGAATTAGGAGCCTCGGAAGTACAAGTATACCCGGTGTCTAGTTCGACGAAACACATGCGAATCGTCGTTGCTTCTCTGTGAAACTAATTTTACCACTCAGACACTTTTTTGTCGTTGTAGAATTGATGAGGTGTGGAGTATTATGTGAGCGGAATGCCTCCACACACGTCTAACAGAGGATAGAATCCAAGACCCCGGAGTTTCCGGACACGTGAATACCGCAGGTCAGCCGCCATGTTTTTGTATCGAAATTCAAAGTCCGATTTGACGGGGGTTTAATTAAATATTCCCCCACTCATTCAATTTCGGGTTCGCGAACTTAGTTAAGCATCCCTCGTGGTCGCGGATCGCCCGTGCGTAACACTCGACGGGTCACACCGCGCGTATGACGATGGTCCGCGAGTTTGGTGACAAAGTAGCACCGCGTTCTGGCATTTCCCGACAAAACCCCGGGGATACAAAGGGTTTGGGTGGACACGAGATTTCACGATGGGGGGATGGCAACGAGTAATGAAATACCGACGGAATTAAAAAGTTTATCGGACACGTTTAGGATGAGGAATTGATAATTCCGGAGACCGAGGGTCATCAAATGCTTCATTAAAATTGTATGTGGAATCCCGGTGGAACGAGTCGGTGTCTTCAATAAGACGTTGATTCCGTACTCGAGCCAGGAGTTTGTTGCGCAGACAAGCTCAGATCGGCGGACAAGCACTTAATTAAGCCAGAAACATATCGCACTAACGCCCATCGTAGAGTCGAACCGTAGACAACACAGGCGGGGCGGTCTTCACAGACACACCCTCGAGGGAATCCCCCTTACCAAACTACCGCTTAGTTTAGATCCTCCGTTCCACGGAAGCTGAACGTCGTGTGTATTTTAGAGGTCAATTAATACTCGACCCGTTTAGTGATGCATAATTCATGAGTGCACCTCCTAGTATACATTCGACGCGTCTAACGGTTCCAATACCGAGACATTCGCGCTTATTGACAAATCCACGACCAGGAAGTTATCCCAGTTCGATTCGTCTTGGATTTCCGCTCTTCAAAAAAAAAAAAAGTAATTTATTTCACCGTCACCCTTCTGTGATTGATATCCGCGATCACTTCGACACTCCGAGTTTAAGGCAGAGTTTAAAAGGTTCTTACGCGATGGATCGTACAATGGGATACTCCTCGAAGGCGAAGGAAGAAGCCGCGGGACACTGGGGGAAGGGTAATGAGCGGATACTCTCGGGTTCGAAAGTGGGGAAGGTATCATTAGAGGCGCCGACACAGCGGGGAACGTCGTCCAGGGCAGGCTCACCTTCCGAGAACCGTAGCGTGCCTCGGAGGTTGCCAAAGATCGGACTAGCCAGGTCGTAATTGCGTAGAAATCCGTAGTGAAATGAGACCGGACCGCTCCAAGTCGGGTGGACTGATAGATCAGGCATGACGATGAGATAGTTTTGATCTTGGCCATTGTAAGTAGAGGCAATTACTTGCGATGTAACGCGATGAATAATGATCGAGAATCTTCACTACGCGCAGGTTCGATCGAATTGTATCGATGACAATCGAGATTCAAGAGCCGCACGCGATATCCGACTTCCGCTTTAAGACGTGGGCCCGCATCCCTTAAAACCGAGCCTAGAAACGGGGTCACAGAGAAACCCGATCGTTTACCTAGACCCAAAGTTGTCTTCTATGGAGATGAATGAAACCGCGCGAGTTTAGACCGGTCGCGCGTGCGCCACCCCGTATTTTCCGAGTAACTGCCGTATAACTTGTTACGACGTCGTTTGTTTGAGTTAGAAGTTACGTAATTTCAATTGTCCTTTCACCTCGTCGGTCTATTCACGCGCGACAAACGTAACCCGGAGTTAATTTCACGGCTAAAGGCAGTGTCATACATTATACATGAACGGCCTGCGACTACGACCTTTCACCCATTCTCCTTCCGTGCCTTCGACTTTTTCCCCCCGTTTTCACCCCATGCGTTATCGCTTCCTGTCCTCCCGATTGTGTAGCAATTCGAAGCCTCTAATCGCCCAGGCGCGATCGGAACCGTTCGGAAGATCCGAAGCCCCGCAGACATACAACGCGAGTGATCGCAACCGTGGGAAAAATGGACTTCGCTTTCTTCCTTTTTCATGAGAATGAATGATACCTCGTTATCTAATTGCATTGACGCAAGATCTCAACACTTTGGGTCGAAATGCTGCGACGATGGAAGATGTTTGAGGCGCTATTAGTCAGTTTTATCTGAAAGGAAAGTAAACGGAAAAATCGTGGAATCGTGACTGAAGATCTACTCCCTGCGTTCACAAATCCATCGTCACGGAAATCGAGAACGGAAATATAATATTTCGCGTATTTTCTCGGTCCCACGTGCTTCTGAGCGGTCGGTCTATTTATCTACGGTTAAATTCTCTCGAAGGATGTGTTTCCACAGTGAAAGACGAGCCCACAAAAGTCCTCGGGTATTCGAGTTTCCCGAAATACCAAGAAGTGGATTGGGAAGCGTCGCGTCGGTATCCGAAAACCCGGGGTTTAACCAGACACAAAAAGATCACGCGTACCTTCTTGCGACGCAAACTATTCCCTGACCTGATTTAGGCAGTATCAGGCTTGGAAGAAGCGCCCAATTCCCTAGCCTAGTTTCATGGCGGTTTAAGCCTGTACACCGGGGTCCATGGCGTTACTTAATAGCTTTGAGTCACAGGCAGATGCCTCGAAATGGGCGAACCGGGTGAACTCCAGGCCATATTGGACGCGATAGCCCGGCTAGATCGGCGTAAGCCGCAGGATTGTGGTCTACCGCCTATCGCTTACCACCTATCCTGTTTACGTGTATGCGGAGTATGCAGGGCGAAGCCGTGAGAATATATAGGCATATCGTATGCACGTACGCGACGGTTATCTGCTAATATTTTGGGTTATCGGTAATACCCACTGAGTTTCATCGTCGCCATTGTCTCGTAAATAGCTTAAATACTAAAACGTTGGACGACCGCCTCGGAGGCGACCACAGTCCTCGGTACCACGTAGTGGACTAATAAATTCCGTCGACATCCCTCGCGGAATGGATTCTGCCCTGAAGTCTAGAAATTCTAACCGAGGTTAGGGTTAGGGTTAGGGTTACAGCCAAGGGTTGGGTACCGCTAAAGCTCACATACTGGGGGTGTTGTGGTCAGTTTATGCACCGGTTGAAAAGCGGCGAAGCGAAAATTGTGGAAATAGCCCTGACCCAATACCTATAATGTATACCATCATGGATGGTTGGCTAAAAGACGATTTTTTCCATTCGATAGAACAGCCGAACGGGGCCGAACCAATAATCGGCCATTGTCATTCGATCGGTGGGATATTTATCTTTCTATCTTTCTATTTGAACGCGGTGCGTTGGCGGAGTTACATTCTCCACGAAGCCTAATATCATTAGGTTCGCGCCACGGAAAAGCCACAACGATATCGTCGGCCTCCTTTGTGCGCCTGACCACCCAAAAATCCACAGTTTAGCTGCTACAAATTCGAACTTTGCTATCCACCTGTCCGATCTCCA
Organism: Euura lappo; assembly: GCA_018257835.1. Taxonomy (NCBI): domain Eukaryota; kingdom Metazoa; phylum Arthropoda; class Insecta; order Hymenoptera; family Tenthredinidae; genus Euura; species Euura lappo. Next base: position 226,918 of record JAEUYN010000309.1, on the reverse strand, counting down.
TTGTAACAATGACCCTTACCGGGACCGATCTACGATCTCTGCCGATCGTTGGAAAATATACGGCCATACACGCGATCTTATTAAGCGAGTGGATATACTCGGATCTCTTCTGGTACCAGGTACCACCATGCCTAGCGGAGGTAAAAATAAAATATGGGATCTGAAGGAGCTGGTGAGCGAGAAAGCGGAAAATCTTCAGGCCATATAAGCTGACGAGAAGAAAAGATAGGAGAATGGGAAAAAGGAAAACCGAAACGGCGACCAGCGAAGCTGATGGAAAACGGAAAAGACGAAAGAGACGGAAAATTGAAAATTCAATTTATCGCACGTACGTTGTGTGTTGACGCATCGATGCCAAGTGGCACTCGAAGCACAAAGCTTGATATCATATTGTGGAAAACGTATTCGACGCATCCTGGGCAGAGGGTAGAAGAGAAGACCGCGTCGCATTGTCCTTGACGTGGGAAAAATTTATAGCTAGGATCGGCTTATATGAGCGAGTGGCATGGCATGACGAGAAAATCCCCGGGTGTAATAATCGACGGGGCGCGTACTCGTCACTACAGTCAGACTAGACGCGGGCTAACACGTGTTTACCTTTTTTTTACACTGTCATTTCGACGAGAAAACCAGAGGGGCGTCACCAAGGGGCACCGGTCCCCAGGACTCGAGGATTCACGCTGACACCCGCCGGATCGTCAGTTTGACATGAGGAGATTAAAAACTTACCTCCTCACCTCTCTAATGTCGCTGCGAGGGGTTCAACGCTATGCTGATACATTATTATACGTCATGGTCGTGGGCACACATGAGAATTTCACGTCTTTAACCACGTTCATCATTTCTTATTAGGACAGCAGACGATCTCGGGGGATTGGAAAACTTTCTAAGCGTTATTACAGAAGCTTGAAGCGGAGGGATGCTGCAGAATTTTGACTTATTTTGTCTTTTTTGTTTGCTTGTCTGATAGAGTGCAGCTTCGTTGCAGGTGCGTCAAACGACGGCTCGCAGGTTATTTAGGATGTATTTTGCATTAATTATTCAAATGAGTGAACACGTTGCCCCAGATTATCATAAATTACGCGTCTCCCTTCTTCCGACGACTTCATTTCTCTCTGGGTACGACGAACAACAATGGAGAGTGACTGGCATGTTCCGTGCATCCAACGAGCTGACACATAACCGAGACAACACTTCCTTCACGTAAAACTGAAATTGATGGTAATTGGAAGTGATCGATCGTCTCCTTCACCCGTAAACAAACGTCAGGCTTATTACAACGAGAAAATAACAGATTTATTGAACACAAAACGAGAAAATAATTACAACAGTTGTTCAACAAGTCGCGATCCTCCTGATGTTCCTGTTGACGAACGTTCACCAGTGACCACGACCCCCAGCATAGGCGCCGGAGTGATCGTTGCCACCGCTGTTATGGACCACAGCGTGGAATCCATTCTTATCAGCGTGGTACTTGACCGTACGCACGTTGCCGCCTGGTTCCTTGAGCGAATATTCACCGACCACGTTATTTCCGTCGCGGTGTTCCTTCTGTCCGTGGAAGTCACCGGTGTGATGATCCTCTACCCCGTATGAAAACGAGTACTTGGGATGGGCGACGTAGTCGACGTGGTGATGTCCGTGTTTGTCCACGTATTGGACAGCCTGATGATGTCCTTCTACGGGGCCGTGGTAGTGTTGGAAGGAGTGTGCCTTGTGGCCTAAAGTGGCCTGGGCCAACACTGCCAGTACACCGACCAGGGTGACGATAGGGATTAGCTTGACAGTCATGGTGATTACACTCTGGAGGTTGTATCGATTGTGACTAACAATCAAGACATTTTTAACGCTTATATACTGACCGCGGTTTATGTCAGAATAGTGTTGGGTAATCTCGTTACGCGGACGGTATGATGTTAATAATTGTCACGCTTCTGTGAACGGGTATAGCTAAAGTATAATGTAGGTCTACGTGCAATACGTTTAGGTGTACATATTTCGCTGATCTTGAAGAAAAAGATACGAAAAAAACTTGAACTAAAGAACATGGATCTAGATTATTTCTATTCAGCGATATACATATGACACTACGGATTTCTCTGCTGAGTAAAATGCCTCATAAAACACGGCTGGAACGATCATACGCCCGACGGTCGAATGTGTTCCTTTTGTTTAATGAAAGAGAAAATCTTGCAAACACGAAACGTTGTTTTGTACGAAACTGGTTCCGGGAATTAACAGGTTAGAAAAAACATCTTAGTGACACTAAAGCTTCCGAGGTGTTCTTTCAGCGGTATGTATCATCCTCACTTCAAGTTGACCGTATGTACTGTGACTCGAGTCAGTAAAATCTGTCGCCCCAGAAATTGGGGAGTCATGAAATTTCTGGAAGAACGGTTGAATAAAAAATTGTTGTTGAATAGAAGCACGCGGAATGCAATCAGCCTGCGTAGTTTTGAGATGGATGGTTAATTTCATCCGGTACTAAATTCCCTTGTTCCACACATGCCTGCAATACATGTGCATGAGATATTTATGCCAGCGACTAAAGTGTGCCCGCGAATCCGCGCACGGTGGTCGTTGCTTCACCGACGCATTAGCATATTGCTATACGAATCCTCAAAGAGTTATGCATGATGTTCGCGAGGCTGCGCGATGGAAGTCCTGGAGCTAACGCGAAAGCTGAAAAACTGAACGAAACATGAATATCGACAGTTGGATCAAAAGCCACATTATCAATTTTGAGGCTACGAATGCAACCCATTCAGATATCATATTGAAAATTCGAATGCATACGGCATTCCCATTCTACGAACTCACGTTTCATCTGTACCCATCGATTGTATTGCACATGTGGATGTTGCAGTCCCGGAAATCAGTTCAATGTTTTATAATTGTTATCTCTTCGTGGTTCGAACGTGGACAGTATTTTCACCGTCGACAAATTTAATAGCCGGTGATCGTATCTGCTCCGTTAATGAACCAAAGTGGTCGAATTCTTATCGATTACGACTGCATCGGGAATATCTGGAATTGGTTGGTCGAAGTAGAGAAAGTGGACAAAGAAACCGGTGACACAGGTGATCTCGTGAACAAGAAACGTTGGGACGCGGTAAAGCCGAGTTCGAGATGAGAAAATAGCGTATAAGACAAGAGCAAAAAAGCTGCGGGCGTTCGGGGAAAGAAACACGGTGAAATAAAAAGTAGACCTTTGCCGAAGCGGGTCTGCGGGGTTGAGGAAGACAGAAGGGGGCGAGCGAACCTCGTTGCGAGAGCGAATTCAATTCGACAAATCTGAAATGGATGGGCAGGCTGCAGGGTGGGCAGGAGACGGCGGACTCCCGAGTAAATAGAAGAGTCGTTGAGACTCGGTTCCCTCGCAGATAATTCAGAGTCCCGGAGGGAGGCTACAGGATTTATTTTCAACCCTGATGAATCCGAACGTGTTACCACCTTTCGATATTGTTTCAAAATCGAAATACCCAACCGACACACAATTTACCCGGCTGGTATTATCTGTGATAAAAGGTGATCCCACAGGATGTAATTATTGCAGTATGCCTGAGAGGTTGAGTGGATGGTTGGAGTAATTAATTATTCTCCAGGAAGTCGCGGAGAAGCGAAGTTAAACAGGAAGATGCAAGAAAATTATGAAACATTTAGTTTATTAATTAACATCATGTCGTACAGTAATATTCAACAACTTGGTAGAGGGTTCAACGACGTCGGATGACTCTAATGGCCGTGAGCGTAGGCGCCAGAGTGGTCATTGCCGCCGCTGTTGTGGACGACGGCGTGGAAACCGTCCTTATCAGCGTGGTACTTGACGGTACGGACATTACCCCCTGGTTCCTTGAGCGAATATTCCCCAGCGACGTTCTTTCCGTCGCGGTGTTCCTTTTGCCCGTGGAAATCACCGGTGTGATGATCCTCCACTCCGTAGGCGAACGAGTACTTCGGATGAGCTACGTAGTCCACGTGGTGGTGTCCATATTTGTCCACGTACTGAACAGCCTGGTGATGCCCTTCAACGGGCCCGTGAAAATGCTGGAAGGAGTGCGCCCTGTGGCTGTGAGCGTTTTCAGCCACGACAGCTATCAAAGCAATCGAGAGTACCAGCTTGACGGACATCGTTGGGACTGTTTGTTGGTCTTCGTCGAAACTACAACTGTCGTAAACGTTCTGATTTTTCAAATACTTTGCACCGGTTTATATACCCACCTGGGGTGTGGTGTTGGGCAACAGGTGCTGTTGACATAACGCGTACCGACTGCGGAATGTAACGCGCGCGAAAGGGAATTCCGTTTCGGGTCTAGCGAACCGTGCAGGCAATGTCAAGTGTTTAGACTCTATAGAGAAAGAAAGCTAGCTCATACATATAGGTATATCCCACCCACACGTGGATGCTGGATGCTAGCCGGTAGCCGGTATTCGCCTACGAATATAAATCACCAAAGTTTTACGCAATATTTTATCACGTCCAAATTTCGTTGGGAACGAGTTTATTCCTCTAGGATGTAATAACAACAACGGTATATCCACCAAAGGCCGAACTTTATCTCGTTCCCAGTGTATAAGGCACGGTTAATAGTTTAGTAAAACTGGAAAGCGTCCCTGACAGATCGAGCCGGTCCCTATAGTATAGGCGAGGACAGAGCCCTCGATAAATTACCATCAAGTTTTGAAACCTTTAAAAGCTGGATTGAAAAATTGGTAGGCGCCGAAATTAGTGGCCGAGCCTATAAATAAGCAGACGGTAATGCATTTTATCTTGCAGCGGGCGCGGACCCGACAGACATAAACTCGATGCTATTGCATTTGAAAAGGGCCATAGACTCTCGGCTGGGCATTCCAAAATTATCCCAAACACGTGTTTTGCTACATTTTTCTACTCCCTTTGACACGAACTCGTGCCTAAAACTCAATTACCTACGAATTAGAGGACTGATTTTTCAGATAGGGAAGTGAGGAAACGACCGCTCATCAACTCGATCGTTTCAACAATGCGTTCACACGTTTAGATCGTCGAACCTTCCGCGTTCTGTTGAACGATGGTCGTAAAGGTGTCTAGATAATGGTACGCCGGATGCTACCGAAGAGGAGGAAGCCTGATCCCTCATTCGATGGGATTCAGAAATTCTCCACTCTGGTGAATTCGATAATTGTTACGTTTTTTTTTTTAACACAAAAATTACGGTCATAGATCGCTGAACGAAGGGAAAGTCGACCGTTAATCTGCTTCCATTGTTATAATTCATATCGGCCGCACCTTTTTGTCGGCAGAGTAAACAGCGAATGTGGATAATACGAGACCGTTTGTTCGTAGCAGTCGTATCATTATCGCGGCCCTTGGTGCCTGTGTATTTGCATACATTCCAGAGTCTGATTCTTCCAAAAAGTGCCTCACGCAGCTAACTGTATCGGCGAGTTGGTCGGCGTTTTCGTTGTTTGGTCAGGTCGACCACGGTCGAAAAGCACACGTAGGCAGACAGCTGTTCTTTCAAAGTATGCATACAAGTCTATGTGGCTCGTAAAACTATCCCTGTTTTTCCAAATTTTTCAGGTGGAACGCGGTTTACACTACCCTGTCTCGTGAAATTTCGGTTTTATGCACGCACCACCCGAGGCACTTATCAAAACGATGATGACCAGCTTGACGAAATATTTTCCACTCATGAGCCAGAACTCTCGACATGCGTGTGCATGCATCACGGCTGTCCGAGGGTGACGAAAACGACACTTTTGCAATTCAACTTTTGCCTCAACAAGAAAAGACCCTGCAAGGCACGTAACGTTTGGCATCGTACAGCGAAGCGTCTCCTTCGCAGAAACAGTGTCCTAGGGCGACGCTGATGCGGCAAATTATGATACAGAGTACGAAAGGAACCAGAGGACAGAGGGTAGGAAAGAGACGGTTGAGAAGGTTTCCCGCTGCGGTGTTCGGTCAAAGCTGCCGACGTATTCGTCGGCGTTCGCCGCGTTCACCACAGTCCATAAATCTTAACTGCTGTAGACAAAAGCCCGAAAAATGAAGCGCATCAATTAACCCAGAGGCCCGGCTACGTTCGATCACTTTTCACTAAAATTTGCCGAGGAAAGATGCGCCCTTTCTCTCTCTTCGAGGACTGGACATGTGGCCGACGGCGCGGACGGAGACCCAAGCCCGGTAAGTGGTTTATGCGGTGCATCGTTAAATCCAAAGAACCATGTGTCTCCAAGATGTTTCTGCTTCCTACAAAACCCAACTCGTAACTTTCCGCCCACAAACGCCCATCCTCAAAGCTGACTTCAATTACGCGATAGGAAGAATCAGGACTCAAAATAACCGATGAGATTCAATTTTGGGCCAATATTTCACATTACGGTGGCTATTCTCCGGACCATTTACATAGATCCTGGTCCAGCCGGTTCCGACGAGGAGATCTCGGCCCAGCGGGACTCGGCGAGCATTTCATGCCACGTGAGCCAGTTCAATGTAAATACTTTGTCATCCGGCAGGACCGCATCCCCGAGCTATAGAGCCACGGGTGTTCCCCTGGTGTCCCGAGGCGGACCGGGGCAATCAGCCACATGGAAACCGCTGCAGTCATTCCGTCGCCATTATGAGTTTTAATTTGATTCGAGGGCAGACCGAAGCTTTGTGCGACTTCACGCAGGGAATTACTGCCAAACCTGGTCAATCCGATGATAGAGCCACTGTGGAAACGATATCTTCCGCATTCAGGTTACTTCAGGCCCACCGAAAGCTTGGTGAGAATTTTTTCCCTCAAACTACGAGTAAAGAAACGCGTTCTTCGAAAAACCCCGCAGGTACACGGATGTATTATAAATTCAGATTCGCTGGTCCCGCCCGCAGGATACATTCGATGTACGTGGGTACCTACACAGGTATGAGTAACCGCTACCCCGCTAACCCTCAAGTGAGATATGGATCTTCCAGCTCGTTGAACCCAGAGAACAGAACTTTGAGTTGCGCTTACATTCACGTTACCGACGTACTCGCTACGTTGCGCGACCAGAAGGGTTGACCGAAAGAATATAAAACCACACAAGGGCTGAGGACCCTACCACCCCAGAGCATCCTTGAAGCGTGGCGAAACCCGTCCGTCACTCTCATTATTAATATACTTTTCGTTATGGTTCCGTGGGCATATCTTCATGCGTAGATGTCCTATGCTCTCGGAACACATGATGCGAAAGACCCGCAGTTCTTTTCAGCAATACCTGCGATAATCGACTGGTTGATCGTCTAGTTATTCTGTATCGAAATTCGACATGGGAGAAAACTGTCAAAATGTGAATGTAAGAAGAAACTGTACATTCGTGCAACATAACTAGCTCTTGATAATTTACCAATCGATTATTGCACGTATTTTATAACCTGTTAGCTGATTGTTTAGAAAGTTTTGAATGAAATTGCGGTATATGTCGTTATAGGCTGATAATTAGCGTTCGATTATTATGTACAGTCCACGTGTTGAAACGCAAAAAATTAATGCGAACGATGAAATTGCGTATAAAGTTGTTCAATCTGTATTGAGTTATGTAAATGTCTTGCGATATGATATAATAATTGATCGCGGACGAAATATATCGACGGGGAAACTAATCGCTACAATTGTGATAGAAAAGTGACTAAGAGACCCCTGATTTGTATTGAAGTGCGAGTATATAGGAATAGTTGAGTGTGTGGACAAGAGATTTTTTCCACATCGTGAGCAGAAAGCGGAACGCATGTACATCGAGCGTAGTTCGTATATTGAAAAGGGACCCAAAACACCCGAGGGCTAAACCATAGACGCACTTTCACCTCAGAGATTTATAAACGGGACAAAGAGGATGATGCTCACGACGATGCTCGAGTGTACGGTACGTGTAACGTGACGCATAGAACCCACGTCTGCAGATATGTATAACGGCGGGACTTTGAATGCGTTCAGAGATATAATGAAGTCGAGGGTAACGGTAAGGTACACGAGTTTTCCTCCGGCAGTTGGAGATTTTTTTCAATAAACGAGCATGGAATTGAAAAAGAGTTGAGATGAAACAAAAGAAAAATCACCCTCGACTGTAAAGTTTCAAACTTTTCCCTCAATTCATTTTCAAACCTGAATACGGATTTCGAAGTTTGCTTTATAAACGAATCACAGGAATGGAGTATATTACAAACTGCGAACGTACGCCGATCTAGACCCGCACTGGCGGGGTGAAAAACAAATAAATTTCAATGGGAATAAATTTATCAGAAAACCGTGGGGTAAACAAACGAATTGTAACGACGCACTCACTCTCGACGAAATCACTTGAAACTACGTTTCGTTGGGATCTTCTCCCTCTCCTCGAAGGGAGACCATCAAACGATCCTAAGAGTTTCTAAGATAGATTAACCTCATTAGCCCGCTCCACGGGAAAACGAAACAAACTTTCGAAACTCTCTTGGCTCGTTCTAAACGAGGCTGAACGATACAAATAAATTGAGCTTTATTAATTGAAATAAACGACGGATTATTTTACTACCTCACCAACTATGGCGGAATCGTCGATTTCTACCATCCACGCGCAAGTAATTAAAATTGCCTGCACTACTTGAACGTGAAATTGAAAAACAAAACTTTCATGTTCCACGAATATAAAACCTACTCCAAATACACGATATCGATGTACGACTAATTTGACGCACCTCAAATATTTAGCCGCATACATGCTTGATAACGCGTTCCAAGGAATCCAACAGAGTACACACGCGCTCGACCAATATTGATGTCATGTGTCAACTATACGTACATTCATAACGATTATATATGGAACTTGTACATCGGGCGGGTGTAAATGGAGGAGCCGCCAAAGTTCAAAAGATGATATAATGATATAATTGAAATGAATGATAGTAATTGGCGTCGGTTATATCGTGTTTTCTTGAGCCACCTATTTTTTCTTTCGACATCATGCACAGTGAAACAGAACCTGCCACGAGACCAAGGTCCTGAACCACGATGAGAGAATAAGTACTGATTTCTCTTGAAGAAATCCTCAGGCTGTGAAAGAGGGAGAGCAGAACAGAGCCTGGTTGCAGGTTCTGGTAGATTTCAAACCCGATGTCTAATGATAAATAATTATGACAAATGTCGTGACCGAGGTATTGTTTTTGGGAACGAGCATTGCGCAAAGTTGTTCCGATTCAAGCCGTAGTTCAATATTGATTGTTCCGTATGGTCAGAGCGGAACGAGGTTCAATGATGCGTGAAATGTGAATGAAACGGTTTCAATTATCCAAATCCATACCCTACAACGGGTGCATGGGTAACGATCGACGGTCACCGGACCAACGAATTGAAACTAACAATCCGTTCCGACCGCGTACCTGCTACGGAATGCCTTCAATCCGGGATTCTGGTATAAAACACAAGCGCATCGTGTGTGCATACCTCAAATATACAACTCGTTAATAATAAATGTACATACCAACACAGCGGCTGTCTTTGCCTGTAAACAAACGCATACGTGATCTGTATGGATTTTGATCAATTAATCAAACAATATCCCGGATATGCGGCACTGACCGCACACGTTACCGTTTCACGAAGAACCAGCTTCCAGATATATACCTGTGCGAAACGGATATCGTATGCGGACGAACACGACACACGGGTAAATACAAACCGGCGATGATGATTATTATCATTGTCATTATGATTGTTGGTCAAATTCTGCGGCATAACCGAACAGTGGCTGGCTACGCATGTCTCCGGAGGATACGTGAAGGGCAGAGCAAAAAGTTAATTACAAAATGATTCGTGGCAAAGAAACCGCAATGTGAGCCCTCTCGTAGGCAGGTAGGATGTAGCAGCATCGGCTTATATCTAGCTGACCGCCGCGCCACCCTACGGAACGGGTGCTCCCCGTTCACCAAAACCGAACCCGTCCCGGGTTTCAGGCCACTAATAATGTGGGTTCTTGCGTGCAGCGGACCAGAATGCAAATTATTATGTATGAATAAAATTCAGCTGCTGCGGTTGCCCGCTGGACTGATTGTAACCCTGCAAATAATACTCGAACATGATTTCGAGGACGTGCGAGAGCCCTGGGACAATTTTAACTCAAATTCAATTTCAACGAGGCTTGCGAGTACGCACGTCATAAATTGGAAAAAAATTTGACGAACCAATCAATTCGAACTGGGCACAGGCAGTCCTACATGCGCACAATGTGCCTCTTTATCGCATTTGAACTCGCGCGGCTATAGTAATACAGAAACCGATGTCAGGGATGGGAAACCCCGTGTGTGAAAAATATACACGACCCATATTTCTACCTTAAATATTCAAATGTGGTCCGTGGCACGTGTGATATATGCATATGGGCGAAGGCAGCGTAGGCGCGGAGACTGAGCCAGTCACTTTGGTACATAATAGTATCGTAGAATACGGTCAGAGTCGTTGAGCCTCTGCCGCCACCGCGGGACATGACGTATTCATAGGAGATTGATTGGACGCGTTGTCTGTGTTTGAATTGTGAATCCATTCTCAAAGACAAATGAGGGACGCCTGGTTCTCCTGAGCGACGTACCCACCCGTGGGTCTCAGCTGGCCGCTTCGCGTCCCTACACAGCCATTATTAATACACGTACATTCGTCATTTCCCTCCGCGCCGAGTAAGTAAGCAATGTTTGCTTTGGCGCAAATCAATCAAGTCAACGGTAGCCGTCGAACGATCCGATTCGGTCGATTCGCGAACACCGCGCACCGCTTGCACCCTTTTTCAGTTCTTGGACGTTATTCGCGACAACTGCTGCGGGAGTTTCGCCAGGCAGCAATGAACCCGATGAACGAAGCTCCGGAGGATGCGCGTCCGCAGGTTAACCTCGTCGAAGCCTCAGGTTCATCAATCATTTAAATGTAACGATGCACGGCGACTGGGGTTCCTTGCCGAGCACGTTAGGATGCATTTCGCCCTGACATCTGTCATGCCGAGGTCTTGGAGCTCCGTGCACGCTCATTGTTCTCGTAGGTTCTCATACGAACCCAGACAAACACACTGCGCGCATTATGGTCAGGAGTAAACTCATTTTAATACCGATTAGTTAATGCCAAAAGAAATGATCCTCGTCGACGACGGAGCGAATAAAATTAAGCTGGCAGCAAACAGCGATGTAACAGAGCACGATATCGATCTACGAACCGCGAAGGGTTTCGATCCGTTGTGAAGTTCATCTGCGCGATGTCCCACGGTCGTGATCAATGCACTGTCAAGGATGGTGTAAAATCAGGAGACGCGGATAATCGCGCACAAGTTAGAATTGAGGCCGAGTAATCTAATCAGCATCTCATCAAGGACATGGGAGGAAGACCTCGGGCCATTGAACGGCGTCACCAAACCATCCGGGGACTTCGTCGTCGGCGGCCTCCCTACCAATCAGACTCTAACCCTAACCTGGGCATCGGCCCCTGGCACCTTTGTCCCTTCATCTTATACTGTCGCCATTGCGGAGCACGAGCGGTCTTTCCACTTTCTGTAATTGCCAGAGAGATTCCGGGGCGAAACTCCGGGTCACATATAAACCCGGAGGCGGTGATCAGCCAGTGTTAGAAATCCTCCGGGAGTATTTCCAAGGCGCAGCGAAGTCGCATCTTCACTTTTCTCCGAGTTTAGGTCACCGCGGTGCCACTCTGGTTAATTGATATTACAATTCGGAATCACGGACTAATCCTCCTACCGGACAAAGTGCACGGGATCCTGTGCACCGATCGAGACTCCCTAACTCCGACGACCGCGTTTCCCCAAGTAAATCCTTCAACGTAACGAATTGTCCCTGGTTTATCTAGGTGCATATTATATGTGGCTGCACGTACGCTCGTTCTCCGCGCCAAGCTTCAGCCGTATTAGCCTTAATACCGTTGCAGATTGCAATATTCAATCGAGTAGACACAGCCGTAGGGAAATTACCGATAAAGCTCCAATCTTTATTGAATCCGTTACAGTGAATCGCATCGCCGTATCTCAAGCTCGTAAATAATACTACGAACATTTTCACAAAATTGATCAACATTCCTCGATCGAATATCAATCAGGGAATAAGAAGTCGCCGATCATTCGCCTTTAATCATTCCCTTCCGCAGCGCGGATAACCCCCGGTGCTTTAACCGTCGAACGCGGTGGGCCGCGCGAACCCTCGAGATCGCCAACAATGGCGGCGAGGAGAGGTTGAACCCTACGTACATATACACGATACAGATATAGATGTGGAGACGGAGAAGTGTAAGGCAGGGTAAACGTGGCGGAAGACGAGGAGTGGGCGCTAGGCTCGCGGGATTGCGATGAGAAACGGGAAAGGGGTGAAGTACGCGCGGGCGAGTATACGAAACTGAACAGTGATTAACCCGGGGAATCGTCGGGCTTACCAAGGTTCAACCCTACTCTGCCAGGAGCATGCCCCCACTTGTGCACGCTTCATTGGTCAGCTGACGAGGGCTTGGATTCCATCGAGAATCCTGGATGGTCTTGCTCGAGGCTGAACGCTTTGGGGCAACTAAAGAATTTCCATTGGTTCCGTGTAATGAACCTGTGTTCAAACTGCTCAATGACCAAGAAGAGCTGAGCTGTTCATTTGTCGAATCGGGGACAGACACGACCCGGGTCCCGGTAATTCCCGGTGAGTTGTGGTGGAAATCAAATCGACCGACTTACACCGCACATATTGCTGACTTCGATACCCTTTTCTCCAATCCCATTCACCGCCGCATACGCGGTGGGTACGCCGTGTGCCGTGGGCGAAATACGGAGGAGAAACAAGAACGAAATATGATTGAAACACAAATATGCACTCTGCATTTATTTATGAAGGAAATTACCCACGTGAACGCGACTCGGAATCGTCTCGTTCGAAAGCTAGTGCTGCGGGCTGGGTATATCGATAAATTCCCGATCCACGTAAATTGAATTGAATTGTCCTGGTCTAAATTGTTTCGCGAACTTCTTGTGCTCGATAGTCGATACGCGAATAGATGATCACATGAATTCTACTCGACTGCTCGGAATTTCGTGGAAGCTCTACATCCGTTTTTGCAACGATTTAAAAACGTTCCATCATCTTCTTATTGCGATATGTTTTGCTCCACCGTTACGAATACATCGTAGACTGCAACTTGATCAGCAACGATTTGGCCCTCGTGTATTTGATGCAAGTATAGTGACTCAGAAACCGCGGTCTTTTATCAAACGAGAGGAAAATAAGGGTCTGCAACAGCTGCAAGCATGGAGCCAAATTGGTGTATCTAAATTTGAGTTATGAAGATACTCGGTTTGCTTATAATATCAGACTCATGGAGAAAATTTGAGGTGGATACTCGGTCGTACTCAACAGCCGAGATACATATACACTATACGGTATGTATACGAGAAGAAGGTGAAATCGAAAAGCTGAAAATAAAGTTGCGTCTTGGTGCGTTAAATTTGGGTTCCCGTCTCCGTCGCCGAGGGACCACCCGTGGCCCAGAGCACATCAGCACAGAGGGTTGTTACAGGCTTGTATTAATTGATATTGCTGTTGTTGAGCCCGCAGCTGCACGCCTGCTTACATATGCAAATAGCCCCGTGAAATTATCTATGCGGAGATAGGGGTGGGTGTCTGGTGGATTGGGATCAAGATAATCCCCACGGTTACTTTCTCATATCGAATTTGTTCCGGCGTTATTACTCTGCCAACGAGAACTGGGAGAATAAACAAAACAACCTGCAGATTGAATTGCTTATCACGAGTGCTCGAGGTCGATGGAACCGAGATAATCTTTCATAATCATGAACCAGTATCAATGTAAACAGTGTTATCTCGTGCCTGATCTTTGTATCTGGAGCATTGATTTTTGCTATAAATATTCACAACCAGAGTAAGATAACGATCTTCCGATGTCGACAATGATTTACCAATCTACCGAACCGCTCTCCTCATACTCTGTCAAGGCAGTGTCAAGATCCTTAACTTTTGATCGAAAGTGTAATCGGAGAAGGAAGTGAGTGGACCGTCACAAAGGTCCTTTGATGACTTTCACGACCGTCTCTTGAACTCCGTCACCTGCATCGGTATCAGTGAAACCTGGCGCCCTTTTATTTTAATATTTGAAGGTTCAGGTTTTGTGGTAGTGAGCAACGAATTAGGCGTCTGTGAAAGAAAAAAGCATTTATGGTGCGCCTTGATTGATCTACTTCTAGCAAACTTGACCGAAAACCGATTCCAACGCCATAGGACTCTCGTTATCAGTGATATTCATCGAAAAGATGATAAAGGGTGGGTTTCCTCGTACGCGTTCCAATCGGCATCGCGCGTGGAGTGACTGGTCGTGGTCTGCTAGGGTATAGCTTCGCGAGCCGCGAGACAAAAGCCGAAAGACGAAACCCGGTGATAGCCGCTGGTGTACCAGAGAAACCGTTTCGAAAACACCACGGGGTGCTCGCGCTCGTAGAATGACTTTACCTGGAGGATGATGAGCTGTAAAAGGCTGTAGCTCACGGCCATTACAGATCCCATTATACGGTTCTTTTGTTACTGCACCTCACTAATCTCGATTAATTTACAGATAAAGCACAATTTGTCTGTCATTCTGGGTTTAAACGCAATCATTAATGCAGGGCAGGTTGATTAAAGTCGCCTCGTGTGTCTCATCGGAGGCAGAAACTACGGTCTGCACCCAACATCGCAGGTTGTCGTTCTTCGGAAGATCAGATCCTGCTGCACAACCCGAAAGGTTGTTCATTCGATCGATTTATTATTACCTTCGTCGCCAACTCGATTATCTATCAAAATCTTAATTACAATTTAATTTTTGATCATCCGGTTGGGTTTTTGATTTGCAAAGTCATCAACTCGCGCCGTTTATGGTGCGTCTCGTAATTATCTACCTTATCTTGCCGTACCGATTATAACTGTTTTGGCATAAGAATGACGCATGCAAGTTTAAAATTAGTTTCGGTTATTAAACCTCACGCACAAAACGGGCTTAAGCCTTTAGTCTGAAACTGCTCGTCTGCAATATTAAACAGCCCCTCATCTCTGATAATCCGTGCGGCCTGCGGTGTTTGCGGACTTTTTGAGACTCTTGCTCCCGAAACATTTAACTAATGATGATAACTCTTTTGATGAATTCGCGGTGTTATTTTCTGTCGTCCTCAAATTTTTGGGTCTCATTCTCCGCGGATAGGAATAACGCGGGGAAAAAAGCGTTGAATACTGACCTGTATTGGCTCCCGACTCCCGTCGCTTTCCTACCGGTCCACACCCTATAACCGCGAGTGGTTTCCACGCATGAAGCTAGAAAAGTGAAAAACCAATCTCCGTGTTAAAAACTTCAAAGGGGAAAATTATTATCAATTATAATCACGTCATACTCTGCCGTGAGCGCAGCACGAAGCTGCTGGTATTTTCAAGTTTTTCTACACGCTCATTGTTCCATGTACAGTGTACCAAACTCTATGCCTGTCGATTGCGTTTATTTTTCATTATTCCTGCACTCTGCGGTCGCGGCCCGTGGCGAAAGCCCAAATGACAGCCGGGACATATTTTATTTTCATCTTTTGAAAATTGTCAAAAACTCCGGTAATTGTACCACTTGTACGATAATTGTCTGAACAAATGTGCCAACTGCATTATTGCGACGATGCAGCGAAAAGAATTTCGTCACTCGTTACGACTGCAGCAAAAGACCGTATTGCTATAGGATTGAGGTGAGGAAATATTCTCTTGGACGCGAAGTAAGAAGGCGGATCAAGGATCCGGAAATAAAAGGTAGGACGCGGTAGTTATAGAGGCTGGGACTAATTGTGGCAAATAACACGTGAGACTAATTGGGTTTTATCTCGGTAAATTAATCGTTGGTCGGGTCGCTGCAACAAGACCAATGAACAGCTTTGTGCCATCGTCTAAAGATAAAATGCCAGTCATCCAACGAGCTTCGTTCAAGTCCAAGTCCAAGTCCGCGGGCGAGTTCACAATCGCATCGAAACTGGGTCGAGCTTGGAAGAACGTGTGACATACAGCCACGATTTTTTTTTCTCCTTCTCATCTCTTTTTCATTCTCAGTGCACTCGCCTTAGCCGCAGAGAAAAGATGATGGAACGACCGCAACAAAAGGAGTCATTCGTCGTGTCTTTTGATTCGTTCAAATTCCTCCCTCAAAGAGTGACAACCTCTTTGCCCCACCGGAATGAAGACCTCGCATGTAACACTGTAAACTGTCATGGCCACTGGCAAGCGCGCCGCTATAGAAAGAATCCGGAGGCGACGATGGAGCCGCACGGAAATGCAATCGGAAGAGACCAACCCAGCCAATTCACTCGCAATCCAGTCACGTCATCCGGGAGAATTCTCCGCAGCACTCTTTCCTTCCTACTGGCGCAGGCGGCAATCTCGCGGTCTAGCCTCCGCGTATGACGATAATCGAAATGGAAACAAGTGTAGGTGAAGAATTTCATGGACCTGGGACTGTCACCGGTCCGTCGATATTTTGGTCCTGCACA
Organism: Euura lappo; assembly: GCA_018257835.1. NCBI lineage: Eukaryota > Metazoa > Arthropoda > Insecta > Hymenoptera > Tenthredinidae > Euura > Euura lappo. The sequence continues at coordinate 210,412 of JAEUYN010000309.1, read as the reverse complement.
GGTTGATGGTATCTGGAATTTCACAACGCCACACAGAGGCTTGTATGTGCAGCGCGGACCGAAGGCACGCCAGCGATATTCCCCAGTCCCCCGTTCAATCGCGGCATAATGAGCCTACTGTGTTTGACCAGTCATTGGAAAACAATGGCTCCTATGTGGACAAGATCCCGCTTGAAGTCAGATAACTGTTAAGAGCGGCCGATTGATAGAAACCTATTGTGCGTTCGTTCGTTCTCGACCGGAGTGACGGCTGTCAGGAGAGTCGTTGCGTCGACATGCCTCTTCTCGGGCTTGTGGGTGTCAACGTCTCATCGACGTTACTTTACTCTTCGTACGGGTACGTTCGTCGGTTAGCCGCTATCTCATCCGCCTTCCAGGTTCTCTTTCGTACGAGTCATACCGAAGATGCGATCTGACGCATGTTCGTTTGTTCCCTGGGCGGTAACTGTTTTTGCAACTGATCAAACCTCTTCCAGGTACTATCAAGAATACTTCAAGATCATCTTATCGTCGGCACGTGTTTGTGAGAAATTTCCGTTCGTGTCATACGCAGATCTTCTGCCGGGCATTCCCACGAGGTGTCGATACCCACCGGCATTTCTGCCGGATCATCAATAACGACGAAACTAGTTGCTAAAACCTGTTTGACCATGAGAAGCAGAACCTAGCTGACCATGTAATACGCGATTGTGAGATGTCGTTTCACACTCGAACAGCAACAGACCAATCATCGCCTCGATTTTACATTCCGCGTTTGTTGTACGAATCATCGCACAGCTGGACATAGTTTATGAGGTACAATTCGCTGAGGAATGGCTCGTCCACTAAAAAATAATTAGGGGTACTTGGGAGACTTGGGGTGAGTACACGAGTCACCTCGTTTCCGACTATACCTCGACGACGTGATCATAGTTGGAAAGCTCGGAGAGACGTGGCCGAGATGACTGATCCTCGACGACCTAGGTAATCCTAGACGCATGTAGGATGAGTATCCGAATGATGGATAACTCGGACGCAAAAGTGACAGAAGAAGGGAGAACGCGCGAGGACACAGGCCCAAGAGAGAAGAGATTACAACGCAATTATGTCGCAGGACCATTAGAACATCCCGACTGACAACGGAGAATCTTTGTCCATTCGACACGGGTTCTATCCTAATTATAACCGGCGCACTGCTCAGCATTCCTCGCGCCTCTACCCTCGGGACTACCCGCTGATAGCGCGAACCCTGGGGAATCGACGCTTTCTTGCTTCTTGAAACACAAGCACACACTGATATTCAATTACACTCCCAACCCCCCACAGCCGAGACTGTCTCCAATCTCGAGACACAGTCTCGAGGCAATACCGCGGCCAACGTCAGGCGTTTGTATCAGCACGAACGTGACGACTCCCGGGTTTGAATTTATCGTGCCATGTTCGTTAGCAATAATAATAATATTTATTTATCGAGAAGAAAATGCGAACTGGAAAGCAAACCACAAGGAAAGTTGTATAGACATATAGTTTTGCTGCGGTAGTTCGAAAACCCATGGAGAACAAAGGAATCTGAACAATTAAGGGTCGAAACCGTAAGCTGCGAAGAGATTGGACGAGGTTATTTCAATCCAGGCGTTCTTGAAACGTTTTTTGATCCTCATACGGGATGATGATCTTCTCGCAGATGACGCATGGCACCGGGATGAGATCGAGGAAGGTAAACATCCCGGTCATGATTCCGACCGTCACTAAAATTAGCTTAACTCACGGTTTTGATTACAGCGTATAACCTATACGGTTGGGAATACGATTGCGGTGCGGTAAACGACCTCCCATTAACTATTAGAGAAAATACCGAGAACAATTATATTCGTGAAACGAAATCGTAATAAAATTCCAGGGACTAAAGTGCTTTTTAATTCGACCCATTTATTAAGTCCCTTTTACGTGTATAATTTCTGAGACCATAAATAACGGGAAGAGTAAATGACAGAAACACCGTGCAGACGCTAGACATCCTTCTGCATCCCTCGTCGAGATGATGACCAAGTAATTACTAGGATAAAATGGTTAAACGCCGGTTGCTAAACCGGGTTAACTGCAGCTCTTGACTGGCTTATTTCACCCTCCCTATATTAAAGTCAAAAGATACATAGATATACATCCACTGCGGTACCAGGAACCACGAATATGTGTATTCGAAGAAAGTCCCATACCTCGAGATATATGTATTATGCCACGAAACGACTTTCAAAGTCTTCGGAATCATTCGACAGACTCACTCAGAGCTTTTCAGCTTTATTAAAAAAGCAACGATACTCGTTCCGGAAGAATCAGAATCCAGATTCGAGAACCCGAAGGCGATGTCATATCTTTGGTACTCGTCCAGCATCTCTGAAAGTACATATTGCAGGCTTTCCAATTACAAGCGCACGCAGGCTGTCGCGGCATTCGAAATGACTGGGGGCAACGCGACCGATCATGCACCCGAGTATCGACAAAAATTACTCGCGAATGAAATATTGTAATTTTTCACTCTTCCCAAGAACCAGTCTTCGGCCCTTAGCTACACTGCACCGTGACGTCACCACCTTGGATTCACCTTCGGGCCACAAGTATCGTAGGTCCGGTAGAATTGGCGCGCGTGGGGTCCGCCGAGTCGAGACAGTTACGAGCGTTGATGAGCTTGGAGTATTCTAATGAAGAAACCGCTACAGGGTAGTGCCGTATATAGTGGCCGACCCCCGGTGCGCGACATCTTACCACCCGCGGGGCTCATTGTCCTTGTTCAGATCGTTTGCTCGTGGGCAGCTCGCAAAGCGGCGAGCACTTGAAAATTGACCAAAAAGAATAAGATCGACGTTTAAGGCGGGACGGAGATAAAAGCTCGTCTCTTTCTTCATCTCGCGTTGTACGAAAGACTCATCTCTGAATTGTCACGACTAGAACCTAAGCTATTCGATTATCACTTCCGTACGTGGGGAGTAAAGGTCTGCGCAGCAGATTTACTCGATTATCTCAGCCTGGCTCAGGCTGGTCGAGATGCGTCCACGTACGCGTAACAAAATACACGTGTGTATGGCGTACAGGTATTGCCCGGCTTATAATTTTCGTGCAATTAGAGTCAAACCTCGATCAAACGGCTGGGTTCGGCGTCCTTGGCGCTTCGACCCGCGGCCGATCATTATACATATGATACCTACTGGCAAGGCATCGAGAAATACTGGGTAGAATGCTCGTTCCTTTATTTTGACAGATGGTTCAGCGGATCGCCAAATTGCCGTTTAACCTTTCGCTCCAGCGACCCAAGGGCCCCTCTTCTCACGTTATTACTGCGCACACGAAACTACATTGTTTAGATAATTTATTGAAATCGCTGCTGTCCAAGAAGACCATCTACCCTTAAGGCCTCCAGACACGTCTGTGAAATATGATAGCGCGAATTACGGATGACGGAGCATCACATAGGGATGGCTCAGGACCTTCCGGCGGTAGGAATTTCACGTCGCCTAGTTATCCGCTGCTAAAGTACAAAACGTCTAGCTAGCTGTAGGTAACAGCTTCGGTTTGTCAGGGGTGAAGAGCCCGGGGCAAAATCTTGCTCGAGTTCTTGGAAATTAAACGGAAACTTTTACAAGTCTGGAGTCTTTGGCCAAGCAAACTTCTCTGGAGATCTTTACGACCGTTTTAGTCTCCGCGCTTTGCCGAAGCGCATTGTTACTTTTTGCGCTTGGTAGATGCATTCCGATAATTATCGTTTCAAGAATGGATAAACACGGAAAAAAAGTCGATTGATCATCTGGGAGGGAATAACGTAGCTGTTTTCTGCGAACAAGAAAGAAGAACTCGATATTTCGTGCTCGTTGTCGAGTCGAACAAAACTTTAAGCCGACAATCCTCGATAGTCGACTGTGTAAGCTTGAAATGTTCGTCGCTTCAGAAGATGCAGTCCTATAATTATCAGGAGAGAAAAACAACGTCGTTATAATCTGAGAAAGAAGAAAGTTTCCTGTCCATCTCACTGTCGGAAGTTGGGAGATCAACTATTAAACCGACATGGAAAATTCAAGTTCGTCCCGGCACTTGAAAGATACGATTCCACCCCCGACCTTTATCTGGGGAGGAGGGTCTTGCTTTACCAGAGTCATCTGACTGATTGAACATAGGTATATCTACCATCTGCGTTAGCATCATCGTATTTTAGCTCAAGGATAATTACATAACAAACTGGAACAACAATGCCAACAACGAACAGCAAACGTATCACTGTAAAACATGATTGTGAATCTACTACACGTTAACTACACGAAAGGCTTGTAAAATTACAAATTCAGTATAGCAAAGTGAATCGCTGTGCATGTTCTTTGAATTTATGAACAAATTTTCTTTATTACCATACATTCACCGCAAAAATATGAAATTGTGGAAGAAGTCCAGTAAATTCATCTTCATCATTTTCAATTCAATTAATTCTACTAAAATTTTGAGTGATTTCATGACTCCTGTATGTGAATAAAACTCCCAAAACATCGTTGGAAGTTCACAACAAACATTTTTTACCGTGTAGGTATCGTATCTTCGGTTTAATCAGGAAGACACGGTTTTATACTCGTGGTAAACATTGAAATACGACTAATTGAGATGAAATTCCTCCTCATTACGACTCACGGTATTTTCTCAAGTCATGACGTTTGATTTTCCCGCCCCCACGGTCACGGCTACGGCTACGGCTTGCCTTCATTTTCCGTTTACAATTAGTACCAATTATCAAAACAGCTCCAGCTCAGCTCTATAATTAGGAATAATTGGACAGGAAAAATGCTGACCAGACGTTAGCTGAGGCGTGCAACAGGCAAAACGCTGAGCAAGTCTTTTGTAGTACGGCACCGGTTCGCCGGTAGAGGGGCTTTGTTGTCTTTCGGAAGCCAGGGGCAAAAATCCCCGACTGGAAATTTTCTTTTTTTTTTTATCGCCGTCGTACTTACCTCTTGAAAATTAAACGGTGCGTGAAAATGCGTCTATTCAAAAAACGAAAAAGAAAATATCAGCGCGTAATTATCTTAAACTCGTTTTGACTCGTCAAAGATATTTCTATGTGTTTGAAATCTGGTCGGAACGATTGGCGCGAAATGGCGTGATTCCCAGAATCGAACGTTTCCTCAAATTGAATTTGTTCGATTATCCGCTCATGTCTGGATCACCCGTCAAGATTGATTTTAATGATCAATCTGCCCTCATTTGCGCCAAAAATCAAGAGTGAATCGTACAGGCCATCGAGTTTATTTCCGTGAGATGAGAGCCCGGGCAGGTATATGGCTCGAGTGGTTGCGCAGGAACGTAGTAATTAAATGCGAGAATCCCAGAGTGTATAACTAGTAACAATTAAAATAATACCACAGTCGCACCCTTGCAGGTAACCTATAACTAGAAATTGCGCTCGACACGGGTTTAGTTTGATGCGTCTAATCTTTGACAACTAATTGCCCGTTATTTTAGGTGACTAATTGTTATTGATTACTCGGAATAGACGCGCTGATCCCGCTGGTACGGTATTAAAACGAACCACCGCAATTCGACGGATTGTAATCAGAGTAATTATACAGCCCCTCGCGATATATCGACAGCCCTTGGTTACGGAGATCTTACCGAGCGAAATAATGACCCTTATCGGCCCTTAATTGTTGACAAATCGTCGTCGAAATCTATACCAGAGGAAACACTTTTCAGATACAAGATCCTGATTCGTATATCACTCTGTTGGTGATCCGTAACGAAGATTGCATTGAGCAGCTGATATCAGTAAAACAATTTAAACTTGTCCGAAGTAACTCAAACAGTCGCTTCGATGTTCAAGTTATGTGCCGCTGTTCTATAGCTGTTTAGAATCAGCAGCTGCAGTATAAACTTAAAGCCAAAGCCAACTTGCTTAGGATCTGTGTATTTTAAATAATAACTTGCCGGGAGCTACTCCGTAAGTGCCACAATCAATACACGTGTGTACGGTAGGTACTGCTGCGAGAACCAGCGGGAGCAGCATCGCCAGATATCGGAACGTACCCAATTACGAAGCAGAGCTGAGGGCAAAGCGGTTTAGCAACAAATTTCCAAACTTTAACCGCAAGAGGTGGCATCGCCTAGCAAATCCGCTTCGAATACTCCGTAGCAAAAACACCCGAAGCTCGCGGTAATGCAGCCATTCTACTCAGTAATATAAACAAGTCAAAGTATTCGAGCACCCACAGGTCTACCGTGTGCACAGATTCGTTCTCACAAAGAAACAACCGCCACTGTCTTGTGTGTTAACGATATCGATTCCGTTTGGGTTCCCATACCTAAGCCGCGGAGCGCACGGTAGCGTTTTATGAGCTTAGACGAGCCGAGGGTGCCTTGTGCAAGCGGGGAAACTGTTTTGCTTCTTTACTTTTTTCAACTTTTTTTTCGTTCTCTATTTACTTCTAAAACGTGCCCATCAATTGTATCCGGGTATAAAATGTACGGAAAAGGCGAGGACCAACGACTTCGAAAGGATTCAAAGGGCTTTGTTCACGTTGAAGGAGCGACGAATGGCACGAGTCATTCTTTTAAATTTGACTCCCTTGTGCCGGGGCTTTGTACCAAGAGAACATTTTCCTTTGATTTCAAAACCCCGGATTTTTTTTTTTTTTTTTTTTTTTTAATTCTCTTTTCTCGCATTTTTATCAGTTCCAGACACTTTACCTTCACTCAGACTCGCGCAGGGACTGATCCAAGTTCAGTCTTTGCGAAAGTGAAAAGTTTACGACATATTTATTAAAATTATGAAAAAATTTCTTTAAAAGTCTCTCCCAAGGATCAACCTCCTATATCTCATTGCGACGCTCATTATCGAAGTTATAATAAATGGTTTGGGCGCGACGACGCTCAGCGGTCAGATTTTCAAACGTGTCCCCCGCCGGGCGGTCCAGAAGACAAGTGCCCCATGCCTTCGAGGGATTTAATTGAAGCACGGAGGATGAAATATCCCGGGAGCGTTATAATATGCGATCTACAACCGATCGTGGCGACTGGACCGCGATCTAGGGTGCAGTATTCTCGCGAGGAACGCGGTCACGATTGCCGATATACCTAGACACATACCGCGAAGCCGACTAATTAAGTTGCTTCCGCGGTAGTCGTGCCTCGAACTCGTCACGACCCGACCATAACGTACGTGTGTCCTTTCGGTCAACAGAGGCGCGCGCCCCGCGGCGGTAACATAGAGACACCGCACCGCTCAAGATCATAAATATATGTACACACATGCAGCGTGGTACCATAGCGATAATTAAACGTATATAACCGCTCGGATGTTACGCTCATACGAAGCACCCGGTAAACTTAGCCACCCGATGCGTGAAACGATTTAGTCGTATATTGTCTCGGATAGGTAGATAACAAGCGTCCAGTCGTGTTCTTGCTTACTTACGACTTACGGCTGAGGATAAGGCTTGCGTCTGACACTTTACCTGGACGTCAAAAAATTATCGGACCATCTGCAGTTTGTTGTAATTCGCTATCGTGTTTATTATTATTATTATTTTTTCACTGCAGGATTATGGCACACGTCGGCTTATCTCTAGTGATACATGGGCGAGAGGTGGAGAGCGAGATACTACGGAACAGACAATGGAAAAAAATAGCAATAGCACCGCGTATGAGTACTCCATATAAATTAATTGTACGGCTGCAGGGAACACGGACAAATCTCAAGTGGGCCAAGCCAGATTAGAGGGTTGGTTTTTGTTAGATTTGCACAACAATGGGCGGATCAGACTGGCATGTGTGAATCGGCCGCTCAGCGAACCACCTTTCGTGGGGATGGTATCCTCCGTCGTTTCCAACCCCACCCTAATCCCGGTTCTCGCCAATTTGATACATTTCTATCCTCTTTTTTTATCGGATCAGAGACGAGGTTCGTTCAGAGTTCCAACTATCTGGGCAATTGGCGAAGAAATATCTGCTTCGTTGCGTGTCCTGGGACATAAGAACCGCGAGTGATTAAAGCCACGGAAATTACGGCTATCATAATAATCAAGGATGCAGAGTAGCTACACGGACAGTTCATACTCCGTTCTTGTTTCATCGTCAAATATCATATCACAACTGTGGTGAATGCAATATCAAAGTGATCTCCTTACTACAATTCCAACAGTGGGATGAGAGTAGATTGTTTGGGTATATAATTATAATTTCTCGTGGTTGTTTGAAATGAAGTAGCAAATTCCTAATCAAGCGTTTCATCAAATTCTGTGACCAAAGGTTCCCTGTGGCGATATTGTGGTTCTGTCTACAAACTCCATGACAGTATATGCAATGATTCTCGGTTAGAGTGAGTTGATAATTACTTGGACTCTTTGGTGTTCCGAACGTACATCAACCAGTCATATAAAATCCCTCGAATTGTGCGAATTGGTAGAAATTGTGAATTATAGCAGTCGTTATGGAATATCCAGCTCCGTGCGGAAACAGAACCGTAAGAATTACCCTGTTCTTCGTGCATTTTTATCACCTCTCGTACCCGCCCTCGAGGATAGCATTATCGCGTGACAGTGAAATATAATAATAAAATTCACCTTGTTATGATCAGAGCTGAATATCCATTGTTGGGTAATCTAGATTTATTGAAACGTCGACTGTACGTAGCAAACCACTTCGTACACGATAATTACTCTCACCTATATACTGACAAAAGAAAATGGTTGTTTCAATCCAGTCATGAAACGAATAAAAAAAAAAAAAGGAAAAAACAGTGCACCGTATTTGCGCCACGATACATCGCCTGCGCTCCTATACACGGTGGAATACAACGCGGCCAGCTTCGATGTTTGTCGTCGATATCGATGCACGATAGGACAAAGTAAAGTCGTGGCTGTATCATCACGATGCGCGAATTAAACCATTGTCCGGCAAATGAGAGGACGTCGCCGTCAGTGGGAATGGGATGGGCGGTCTCTCCATAGGGATTAGAATTAACGTATGGTAACAACCACTGTCGCAAATAGGTACACCGGTCACGGTGTATCGAGAAACATTTGGTAAAATTTGATCGATCGTATGGTCAGTGGTATGGGCGGTTACGAAACAGTGCGACTGACCAAACGTTGGATAAACTTTCCGACTGAGGTGACAGACTCGATTCTCGAAACAAGGGTACTGTTTATTTTTCACCCCAACTGTGACGGTTTCAGAACCAAAGTTTATCGCCCACCATTCACAATTCCGAATTCCATGCTACGCGGTAATTCAAGTAACGAAAAGGTGGAAATCGGCAGCGGTATACTATAAAGCTGAATGCGTGATACAGAATCAATCATCATATAGAGGCGCCCGGTGCTGGTCAGTAAAAGCTACATCGGGTCGAGAGCTCGTACTATGTTACACACGCAAAGTGCTTTGACCGTTGATGTCTATTTCAGTATTTCTGTATGGAGATGTGTAGATAGATAGAGCCAGGTACGTATATTGACATATGCATACAAAACTCGTGCGTATAGTTTATATTAAACGCGTCAAATACGGTCCTATCGTTTGTCAAAGGCATAATAGAAACGTTACTTTCATGCCATATGTCGCACTGTCCCCGCTCCGTACAATAAACGCAAGCTCGGTTAATGGGTGGTGGCGAGGCACGCAGACTGCAGGACGACGTGTCAGTATGACAACAAATAGCCGGGGTAATGGTTTGCGGAATAAAGTTTGTTCGTACAATGCCAATAGTATAGTTTTCCTAGCGGAGGGGTGATGCTAAATGTTGCGGCTTTCAGTTGTAGCTGGACATGGCCATTATACCGAACCAGGGAAACGCTGACCATGCAACTATCCTCGTTTGTTATAATTTATCGGCGAATTCCCTGAATTTGTTACGCAGCAGCCTTCCACTGAAATATTCTGATTTTCTTTTAATCCAAAGACCTGATCACGACATTAATGAAACCGCGAGGTAGCCCGGAGCCCTAATTACAAGATCATCAGAGATCTCCATTGAGATAATGTTCAAAGAGGAATACCGCGTTTCACTTTCTTCGAATTTACCAGGGAATGAAAACAACTCGCAGACCCCCGAGGTCCGTCGAAGGAAAGGAAGTAAGGAACGCGAGAAGGATAAAAGAGAGATTGGGGAGCATGAGCCCATTTCGATGTCCCTCGTGGGGCAACGAGTGGGCGAAGGGTTGGGCGGGCAATCCCATTTGAGATTAGACGAAGGCGTCAATCGCGTTACCTGAGGGTTTGCGGGGATCAAAGGCAGATTCCCCGTTTGCGATGCATACGGGCGTAATTGATACGTCGGACGGGGGATTCCAAGTCGGATAGTCAATTACCATAACCTCATTGCGAGCTGGGCCAGTTCGCGGCCACGTCGATTCCGTTTGCCGAATACACCGGGGATATCAATTTGGTTTCGAACGACAGAAGACCCGGAAGAACGAACCCCTGCCCATCTCCGCAGAATTTATTGGATTATAATCAACGAGCATCGTAATACTCGTGGCATGAGGTATTCTCGAGTAGGTATACGGACTTCGGAGTGGAGGGTAGAATGGCAGCTTGGTGTACATAACTAATAAGTATATACACACACGTAACCTACACTGGCACTTTGTTGCTGAATCAGTCCTGTCGGGTTCCGTCGTGTCATTCGCTCATCGTGTGAATTCTGCCAAATGTGCTTATCAATTTATATTCTGAGCCACGTGAGTCACCCGAATTCCGGTATCTATTCAGAGAAAGAAAAGCTGCCAAATTTATGCCCACGAAGCACGAGCATGCTAGAACGGATGTGTCCATGGCTACACGCATGCTCTCGGCATCCAGGCCACTTGACCGAATCTAAATCTAAAACACACCGCATCTGGTATGAGGCGTAACTCGGTCTGCTTGACGGCATCGTTAGCGGTGAAACGTTGAGCAGAATCTCTTGACCCGATAAAACTGCAGACGGCAGTCTCAAGTTAAAGTATGGCGGCTTGATACTGTGCCGCGCAACACGTGGTGTCCTTGGAAAGAATATTACAACATTTCAAAGAAACAAGCCATCCTCGTACTATGGACAATGACGTCGTACTGGCTGTCATCGCACACAATCGATCGATATTTATTTCGTATTGTTCATCCCAGAGATAAGAAAACAGTACAAGATACCTGATCTCTTCTCTGAACGGTATTTGTACAAGATTCGTATCTAGGTTGCACCCAAAAGTCTTCATACTTGGTATCAAGTGGATGATCAAAAGGCTAGCGACACCATTATTGCAAGGTAAGACTAGGCATTGTCTCTCACGTATTGATAAGGGACGAGCCACATCAATCACTCGCTGATCAGAGTGATATAAAATAACTAATCGTATCTATAGAAGACCACAGTCATAATCGGCAGCAGCTGACCACACATGAGGAAGATCATGCCACCTGAATGCATCGTGTTTGCCATCTTTGGCGCGGGTCTCTACCTCTCTGCCGTCGCTTCGGGTAAATGACAAGATTCGTTTTATTTATCAACCTTTCTCCCAGCCCATCCCATTCAAAACCCTTCATGTTGAGTCGATTTTTGAGAGTTCCAAAAATCAGTAGAACGAACAACGTGGTTAGACTAGTTGCTCGATATGGAGACACTATTTTTCAGGTGATGAACTGGTAACGCTCAATGCTACCGTCGGAAGGGATCTTCTCTTCACAATGACCTCTCCGACCGGGGCCATTCGATGTGAGGTTCAAACCAATACGGGATTCGAATTTTCATTGCGTCCGAGTGTAGGAGTGCCATCTAGAATAGGCCAGAACATAATAAGTGAATTGATCGGAGATTGTAGTATGCACATACGGTCTCCGACCATTGACCAACGGGGTGAATGGACCATACGAGCCGTCACAGAGTCCAGTGGGCAAGAATTCGAAACGGTAAAACGCTTCCGCGTCCAGTTTCCAGGTCAGGAAGAGGAACATGACAGCGAAGAGGATGAGCAGCATAGTGGGGTCGGGAGTACCCACTATCTACCCAGCCAAACGCTAAGCGGTACTGTAGGAATTGGGCTACTCTTCGAAATGAACTCTCCGACCGGAGTCATTCGATGTGAGGTAGTGACGAATACAGGAGTCAACTTTGCTCTGTTTCCAAGAGAGGATAGCACACCGTCTGACATCATCCAGCCCTTCGATAGTATAGCGGACGGAAATTGTGGAATGTTCATAGAGTCCCCGACGATTGACGACGAAGGAAGGTGGACAATCAGAGCCATTACGAATTCAAGCGGAACGAGAGAGGTTATCGTAAGACCGTTCGAGGTCCATTTGGTACCGCAGGTGAGGAACATGAGGCCGAAGACACCGTAAGCAAAGTGTTTCTTCCAACACTCACCTTTCACTAATATTTTTTCCTCCGGATGTAGGCTAGTTATGAATTGGTAGACGTCTTTCCATCCCGAGCGATCAGAATTTTCCCGGGAAATTCGATGTCACTGAGGCTGCGCAATCGATATGACAACCTAATCAGCTGTATTGCAACGTCTCCTAATGTGAGTAGAAATAATTTCCGTCACATATGAGCTTGAAATCAACAATAACCTTGATCTGTTCAGAGTGAGAAATTCGACGTTCTCAACGACGCTGCTTCGGGCAACATCCGCGCCTTCGATCAGTGCGGTGTGACAGTTCGCGCTAACGATGAACACTCAGGCTCATGGCGACTGGATGCCACGATTGGAAACGGAGAGTCTGAAAACCTGATCTACTATGGAAATTTCGACGTTTATGTCCAAGATCTCAGCACCATTCAAACCGAGGTATAGTCATCCAAAGTTTTCGCCGCAGTTTTCACTTACAAAACGTCGGCATCGACAACAATGTTTCTTACTTCACAGCCGACTGTGATTCATGTGCAACGCAGCGAATCAGCCAGCATTACTTTTGGTCCCAACGAGGCTGTTACCTGTCAACTTAGAAATCCTAGGGGTGATTACCTATCTTTAAGTTCCGGAAGATGCCATGTCGACATCCCAATCGTCAGCGATGTGCACGACGGCTATTGGACCGCATTTTACAGTATTCAGGGAAAAATGAATGTCGTTGAGGAAACGACTAGGGTTATAGTGTACGGTAAGTCACGTCATTGATGACTCGATTTCATTACGAACACATGAGGATGGCCGAGTTCTTTAACTCTGAAGGATCACTTGTTTCATTCTTCAGATGACCGCTCGTTCAACGCCACCGTGACGATCTCGGATAATGGCAACGTGAATCTACTCTGTCGCGTGCGAGCCTACTCTTTTTCCTACTGCCAATTTGTCACACCAAATGGCACGGTTCTTAATATGTATGAAGGGATCGGTAACGACAGGTAAAATCATTCACCTCACCCCAAAAAGTATCACAACCACAGTATTAATTATAAACTAAGACACCGCGTGGGGCTTTCAAAGGTATCTTTATCACGGAGAAGGCTTCCAGTCCAGGAGCATGTTGACCCAAAAGCCTAGTGAGTGCGGTATAACGATCTTGAATCCAGACGCCTCGGATTACGGAAACTGGAAGTGCATCCTTAGCACAAGCTCGGGATTGACCGGTTCGATACTGAGTGTTCCCTCCCCCGGAGAGGATCCACATGAAAACATCAGCGTTTCACCAGAGCCCGAACACAACGTGTATGTTGTAAAGGGCGAAAGTTTTACGGTAACATCTCATCGACGGCCTACTATTCAGGACAATTTGAACACCCCTCCTTAGACTTCGACTGTCGGTGACTATTTTGCACTTGTATAACTAATTCAGGTGAAGTGCGAAGTGAATGCGGAATTGAGGTATTGCTGGGTCGGCAGCCCCAATGGGACAACCTACTTGGTTTCCTCGACTGACACGTCACCCACGACTCTAGGCTACTCTGGAATGGGTCTAGCCTTGGGAGAGTGCGGTGCCGTGATTCCGGCGGCCGAATACACGGATGAAGGTGAATGGAGATGTGGAATGGGAGTTTCGAACGGACAAGAAGTTACATCAATTGTTCCCGTTCGTGTCTCAGGTACGAAAACATTACTCGATCTTATATAAGATATTGGTAGAAACGGCGGTGGCAAAGTCGAAATATTTAAGACTTTGTATAGAGTCGATCGGTTATTTACAGAAATCGGCAAAAATTATAATTCCAGGGACATTTTGGTCATATATTATCAATTGTTTTGGAACTTGCCAATATTGTTTGATAGAATTGAAAATATTGTTTCAATTAATATTGGTGAAGCATAAAAATTTTTATGATTCAATAATAATATTTACAGCATTAATAATTGGTAATATGCCGAAAATCTGTAGATTGAATCATTCAATTCAAAATTATATGGTGAATGATGAATTTCTTTCGTCAAATCTCCCATTTTCGCAAAATTCATCAATTAGGTAGAAGTACCTATATGTTCAATTTTTTTTTAAATGTCACTCACTACCCGTGTAGAAATTTCGTCTGGGCGCTAATAGGGGCCAAGTTAATTTTCCTCAATATAATTTAGGCCCAAGCTTGGGTTGCCCACATTGGGCCTTTATCGTTTTGTCCCGCGTTTCACATTTGGCCCCGCACGGGCGGGTAAACTTGGGCCAATATTGGTTATTCAACTGGGCGCCATATAGCCTACCTAACTTGGGCCGACACAAGATTTATCAATCGGGCCTACATTGGTTGACTATCTTGGGCCTATATTGGCTATCTCTGGCAATCCTCGATTAGTCCAAAAAAATTTGAAAAATTTATTTTGGAAGTTTCTCTCCCGGTATCGCTTTGAAACGATCAGATTTCAATCAACTGACGATGGATTCACATTTCTCCTAATAAATCGCAAATTTTTATATAATGAAAATTTTCTCGTCCGCGACCGGTCCCGAACCTGCTTCCCTTCGATCTTCCAGTTACGAATCCAGTACGCTGTCCGCACGACCACCAAGTCTTTGTTGACAGTAGGCAACGAATCAAAAATTTATAGTATTGGGAGGGACAGTGAACACTAACTCAAAAGACTGACAATTAATTATTAGAACGAGCAGAGAATCTGGCAATGTCATAATCATGTACTTTTCCTGACAACCAAATTAGCCCAGATTAGGTCCAAGCTGGGCACTGGGCTGGGAAAGTCCGGACAAAATCAATTGTATAATTCCTGGATGAACCCCAACGTGGCCCAAGTTTGGCAAAGGTTAGGAAAACATGGACAAAATTAACTTGGATACCCAAATCAGCCCGAAGTTGGCCCAAGTTTGGCGCAGGTTAGGAAAGCCTGGACAAAATTAACTTGGATCTCCCAATAAGCCCGAACTTGGCCCAAGTTTGGCACCAGTAGGGAAAACCTGGATGAAATTAACTTGGATACTCAAATAAGCCCGAATTAGGCCCAAGTTTGGTACTAGTTGGGCACGCCAGGACACAATCAACTTGGATGCCTTAATAAACCCTAACTTGGCCCAAGTTTGGCACCAGTAGGGAAAACCTGGATGAAATTAACTTGGATACCTTAATAAACCCTAACTTGGCCCAAGTTTGGCACCAGTAGGGAAAACCTGGATGAAATTAACTTGGATACCCAAATAAGCCCAAATTAGGACCAAGTTTGGTACTAGTTGGGCACGCCAGGACAAAATCAACTCGGGTGCCTGAATAAGCCCTAACTTGGTCCAAGTTTGGTATTAGTCGCGCACGCCAGGGCACAAACAAATTGGATGCCTTAATAAATCCTAACTTGGCCCAAGTTTGGCACTAGTATGGAAAACCTGGATAAAATTACCTTGGGTACCCAACTAAGCCCAAATTAGGCCCAAGTTTGGTACTAGTTGGGCACGCCAGGACAAAATCAACTTGGATGCTTAAATAAGCCCTAACTTGGCCCTAGTTCGGTAACAGATAGGAATCCCTTATAGTGGATGCCCTGTTGATGCCTAAAAGGGGCCTCTTTTCAATTCGGGATGCCTCAACAATTTTCTACACGGGTAGAAACAGAATCATTAATTGTTCGGAAAATGGTCAATTAGTAAAGAATAATTTGCTAATTATTCAAGAAATTAGTAATGTGAAAGTCTGAATTGCTAATTATTCAAGAAATAAGTAATGCGAACCTCTAAATTGCTAGAGATCAAAAGATCAAATCGCGACCGACGATGAAGAAGACGAAACTAAACCACAGGCAAATTCGTTTCGCCATTCCTTTCGGCTGTGACTGCGTTGATAAGGTCAAGTTCGGCAGTTCTACGTCGGTTCAACGCACTGTATAATCAATATTGAATAAAAAATTATTCCGACCTTTCTCGAATGTACAAAAGTAAATAAAATAGGTTCATTTTCAGTGTCCTGCATTCTTGCATTACATGTGATATCTGTAAATATTTTTCTAAAGTATCCTTCTATTCGTCACTCATTAACCATTATTTTTTATTTATTTTTTTTTTTTTTGAAAATTAGTATTTTATTCGTCACTAATTGTCCATTTTTAGGAAAATTAGCATTTTACTCGGCACTAATTACCATTTTCTAAAAAATGAGAAATTTATTTCCAACTAATTGTCAATTGACCCGATATTATATACTATTCTATTTTTGAAGTATTGATAATTTGTCCACGATTGTCAGAATATTTTGAGAAATTATGATTTTCTTCTAATTACAAATTATTATTGAAGCAATTAAAATTTATCTGTAAATTATTATCTACATAGTCGGTAACTTTCAATTTTTGAGATTTCTGGTTATTGATCATCAGTTGGATGACACACAAAGAATACCCAGATAAGATTTACATCGATTCTCAAAGCGAAATAAGATACAAAAATCCATCGATCATCTAAGCCTGGTCAGTGCCACACTACCAAAAGCCATCGTCTCATGTTATTTCGTCAAAGGTATATTGACACGTGAATGTGTGATCCGTAATTGTCCCGAATCGAACCCAACAAATCCAGCAATCATTCACATACCGATAAACCAGACGGCTCGTTTTGTTATACGATAGTGGTAATGGGGCATCGTGATTAGGCTTTTTACAATCGATTTCTTCTCAACAGATACGATTCTGATGGCCGTTGTAAGAAACGTCACGATCAGGCGTGATCAAGAAGTGCAACTTTCTTGTTCCCTCATTCCCGACTTTCAGGAGTCTATCGACTATTGTCGATGGATACAACCTAGCGGGTTTGGACTCCAACAATGGCGAAACGTCGTGCCTGAAATATCCCACAATACAGAGACTCACTGTTATCTAGAAATTAAAAGTACGTACTTTGAGGATTGGAAATGAATTTGCTATGAAACACTCCTCTGAGCTGAGCTTTACAGCCTCCAATACTGCTTCTTCGAGCAATCGACTCCCTGTTTGACATTGTTCTTAATCATTTACAGATATTCGAGAATTCCGTCACATAGTGGGAGCATGGACTTGCGTTGCAGGCCTAGCCGGTTCCGGGATTGAAGTCTCAGCTACTATCCAAGTTGTACAAGAGTCAAGATCTAGCTTTGGAATCCCGCTCTGGCGCTATTATGCCGTATTTCTTGGAATGTCAGTCATCATCGCCACCATTGCATTAGTTGGTTTCAGAAAAAACTCACAATCGATGACCAAGCGGGACCTACCCCCCAAGTATAATTTGGCAAACCACATTGCGATACCACATGTCACAACTCTGAATGCGAGACCCTGATTTTATAGCTCCAAACTTTGATCCCGGCTCACGCTACTACCGGTGGTTCTGCAGCTGGTGCCTGATCCTTCATTTCGGATCACATTTTCTTATCGCTCACACACATTTTCGGAGGCAATTTGAGCTTCGGAGAATTTGACGTGCCCTGGGACTTGCCAGGATCTAACTATCGTGTCGATTTTGTAATCGACAATATTCAGAGTTTCATTCATAAGCACAAATTTAAGTTGAATGTTGAAAACAACATGGTTTTTATATCGAAGGGGGAACAATGTTCACGAATCACGGCAATATATGAATCCAAGTGACGGACAAAAAGTAGAGGAAAAAATATAATTGTAAGACCAGTGAATTCATCATACATATACTGTAATAACCCTGTATTCACACGTGAAACACCAATTGCGGGAGATTGCTTTGAACACAACGATGCCTGAGGGCAATAAACGTTTCTTCTCATTCTTGTATCGCGTGGATATATTGGATGCAAAAATTGTTGAACAATGAAACATAGATCCATCATAGGGGGATATTAATTTGGAAGCTCCTCTCCACGATCCTTCGGCTATTTTTGTTCGGAATTCACATCGATCACTGGGTGATCGGTGAAATATAACAAACATTACGTCGCCCAAATCGCAGAGCTTCTATAATCTCAGGCAGCCAGAATTGATTGCATGTCACATTAAAAAATGTCAACCCATCATCTTTATCGTCTGAGAAGCGACTCTTCCACCTCTCGAACGTTCCTTTTGGTAAACAACAAGATTTATCTTATTTAAATTCGGCTAGCTTCTTTACAACCTGTCCTCGTCCCTGCACTTTCCAACCTCTTTACATTTCCTGCCCATTTCTCCACGACGGAATTCACTCCTATAACATTTTAGACTTTTAGAATCAATAAATCGTACCAGAACATGAGGAATATTGTTAAAAACTGTGCTTTACCTTCTCACAAAAACATACTCCCTTGCTTTTGACGCGGTCAACGGCTCCAACTCGAGATATCGATTATCTTGTTCGTGCCTCGATTTGTTGTATATATCTGATTGATTCAAGGGAACATCAATCATTGCGAAAACAGTATATTGTGCACCACGGAGGCAAACTCGGTCTTGAAATGTTCATTGTTGAATATATTTCTCTACGTTGACAATTGATGTGTTTCGAAGGCAGGGCAGTGACACTTATAAAACTATAAAGGAGTAATTCCCATATTCGTAGAGTAATCGTAATTTTCCCTAGATATAACCAGCATTGCCACACTGCCAATATGACTATACCAATATTGCAATTGTTGCTGCTATATAATTCTCAAAGTAGGGTGTCCTCCGAAGAGACGACGATTGAATTTTCAACAACACGCTGCAAAATTGGCAGTTTATATCGTTCGATAAGGTGGGTAAAAAACCAATCCGCACCACGGTGCTGAACCGCATGAATTTGAGGCTTTACTCCCTCGGAACCCCTTCACGAACGTGACACGAAATATCTCAGTTTGGGGTATAGGAATACCAGCCCTTCAACTATCGTTGGGAAATATCGCACTCCGAAAGCGTGTGTCTCTACACCTCTGATAAATCTCTCGAGAGGAAAGCTGCTGATCAAGTGAACGCTGAAACCGTTAGACACCAAGAGCCAAGAGATCCGTTCACCCTTCGATTGGTTTTTCCAAAAAAATATCCTCGCCCAAGGGTTCGAGGAGATATACGTCCTCGGCAAAGCACGCCCACGCCTCGAGTGGTCTCATCATATCCAAGTGAGCTCACGGATTCGATGGTGCACGGCGCCATTAGGCGCGTGCGAATGTATACCCAGAACGCGTGCCGTGACGACTGCGATTATGGAGCCTCGCACGTCCGGAGGGTCCGAAGCACGGATGCACCCCATTTTACCAATTTCTGACCCGCTGCAACAACACATCACAACGGGTGCTGTGAGAACCTCCCTGCAGGCACTTATGGATGGTCCCGAAAGACGTACACACGCACCCGAATCGAACGAGTCTCGTGGACGCATGAAATAAACGGCAGGAAATTGGTGTGTCGAAAGATACTCTCGGTATTATCAAAGGTACGGCGGGGTGCTGCGAACATCTCGATTCCGTTGCTTGTGCCTACCTTTCAAGAGTTCAAGTTCGCGCGTGAGAAGAGATAAAGTAAAGTAATAAATACCTTATTGGCAGAATTGGGAAAAAATTCTTTTTCTCTGTCGTAATTTCCGGCAGTCGTGAATATAATTTATGCAGTTCTTAAATCATATCTGAACAGGGTTTTTGAACATTTTGAAAAATCACCACCTGGTACACGTGCACATGAGAAAGGCACGAGAAAATGGATCGACCACGTCAGTCTTGTCGACCAGGATGAAAGTTCTTGGGCTGCATCTCGTTCATAGAGGGTTCAAGATGAAACTCAATGATCTATAAATATAATAATATACCCACGACCGACACTGAGCCCAACCTAGCCTATACAAGACAGGAGTGGCAGTGATTCAGCCGTATTGAATGCTTGCCTTAGAATATAGAAAAAGAGAAAGAGAAACTGGGTTAAGTGAGTTCAGAGGTTCGTCCAGATGCTCCTAACGCAGGCTTTAACGCTGCGGTTCGGAGCAATTAATAGGAAAGAGGATCGCCAGATCCTGTCGTAGTTACGTGCACCCACGGATGTTTAATCAGTTCGCATTCATATGCTCTCTGCTAGTGAAAAAAAAACATATGGCGTTAAAAATCCTCTTTTCAAATCTGTCAAAGCAAGTAGTTGTAGGATACGAAAAAAAGGAGACGAAAAAAAGCAGGAAAAACTGTGCGCTGACGACCAGCAATTATACCCACGATCCTCTCTGGGGAATTAATTAAGCGAAAGTTTCACTAGGGATGCGAGACTGACTGGTAGATGGGGAAAATGGCGAAAAACCAGCTATAAGGTGAAGAAGTCGACCCGAGACCAAGAGGCAAGCAATTGCACTTTCGACTACGACAGCGTCTTTTTGTTAACGTATCTTTTCAGATTTCCATCTCGCTCCCACGCACACGCGTGCACCGCTCACACGGTAAATCTCATTGAGCCCAGGTTAATCCAGCTTAGAGGCGAGTATAACGGTGGGGGTAGTAACGGGGACGGTACGGCAGTGGTTGGTCGGAGACGGAGATTGCGAGGTACACGAATGAGGCAAGGGGGCGAACGAGGCAGCGCGGGGTGGCAAGCGCGAGCGAAAGATTGCCGGCGTGCTAGTCATTTCGTGGGATTAATATTTAATATCCAGGAAAATGACAGGAGCCTCGCTCTGTCTCCCTCGGTTCTTATGCAGCCTTTCCCTCGTTTCGCTTCTGTTGTCTCGCGTTCAGATGAAAAACGAAGAGCACCTCACTGCTGTGCACGCACTACTTCATATTGCTTCTCCGTACCTTATCAACTCTAGATTGTTTGTCTCGAACCCTGTCACAGTTTCTGCTTGCAGCAGATTTCAGCGAATGGAACCTCTTATGTGCATCCACTTTCAGAATTCCTTCCAATCCAAACCAGGGTGGGGAAAAACCAATCTCACAAAAAAGCTGAGTTTGATAGATTTCTCCGGATGAATATTTTGATTTTTTGGTGTCAAAGGTCAATAAATGCTTCGTTGTAAATCGTCAACAATCTTACATATCTTTTCTTACATCGTAAGTTTTTCGATTTTCATAACCTCAAACTACTCTGGTGTTATAGATACTTCGCAGCCTTGGCCACCACACGGACACGATTTACTGAAGAAATTTGTTTTGTTCAATAATTTGACTTCCGAGAGAATTTCTCTCTTCGCAGTCTCTAATCTCCAATCCACTGATCCCAAAAATTGTGAAATACTTTTTAGGTCATCATAAATTACCAAGAGTTAAGTAAAAGCGTATCATTATGAACAAATTTAAAGGACTTCAGTGGATATTGATAAATCTGCAGAGAGCAATATTTCGCTTCACAGCTGTGCAAGGGCATGACTACGAGACGTATTCTGTAGTTCCAGTGTAGAATGACTTCAAGGTGCGTGATTTTTCCTTGAATGAAACAACGTTTTTCCTTAACTCAATTTGCATCACAAAGATATCGTAACGATTCGACTTTATGCACGCCGTTCGTGGAGTTAACCACTCGTCAGAGTGGAACGAATTCCTAAAGATTGCAGAGTTTGCAAGAGATTTTAGGAGATCACAAATAATTTCAAACAATTTGAAAAATGTCCACAGTTTTGGAAGATTCCATAATATTTCAGGATATTTGAAAAGAGTTTTAGAAGATTTGAATCAGTCAAGGAAGTCAGCAATAGAAGAACGGAATTTCGAAACAAATTTAAGTATTCACCGTTTTGATGACATTTTTACTATACTCTACGCCCCATCACAAACACCACCACCACGCAAATACCACGAGCACTCCACACCTCGGAACATTTTACTTCGCCGACCCCAAATCTGTATGATAGATTGACAGACAGACCAATACATATTTGTTCGTTATACCGTAGCCTTAGAAAGAAGGGAATAGTCAGATTTCTTCGGAAATACCGCTACGATCAGGTTGCATCGATCGTTTCACTATTGATGCTAACGGTGATTGAATTTCGGAATATACCCTAAATATTACTATCTCGCCGAACTTTGTATCCAGACGACTCTAAAGTACTTCTCCACTGAAAATTTCCGTGTGGAAGACCGTGGAAATCCGTATGAAATTTTGTGTAAATTTCCATAGTTTTGAAATCGGAATTTCTAGCTAGGATCTATGGGATACAACAAGTTGATGTGCGTATTGAGCGTGGATTTCTACGTGTATCGATAATTTCCAGGTTGATGTATTTTTTTTTCAAATTATCCAACTAGAATATCAAATGGAAATCAATGAGATCCGCCTAAATTTATATGGATTTCGACTTAGAAATTTTTAGTCAAAAGTATACCTAAAGTCTAATTGGTTTCCTCCACAATCCGTAAGACGACTGAAGTCGAAGAGAAAAATGAACAGACGATCGAGAGGTTCATGACACCTTTGGGACAAATTAACGCGAGGCTTTTGCTCTCACCTACTGATAAGCAGACATGATGATTACCTCCATCGATCACTTGCTGATCCGCACTGTACAACTTTTTGTCAGGTGGATATGCTGATCATATGCAAGGATTTTGGTTATTGTCCGATAAAAACTGTACTTCAACTAATTGTGAGGGCCAAAAAAGCGCTTCTTCCAATCAAGTTTTTTTCTCAAGAGCCCCCAAACAGAATCGAATGTGAAATTTTTAGTGGCACTCTGTCAATTATAAAGGTAAAATCTTAAAAAAAAATATACTTGTGCAGCAAAGAGATCGTGAAGAAACTGCGAAAGGTTCGCTGCGTTAAACTTTCACCGCAGCACTACTATACTTGAATGAATGGTGGAGAGAATTTTGGACCTTTCCGCCATTTAGCTCTTTCAATCATTCAAAGATGATCAAAAAGTTAACGTTTTCTCATGGTGAAACGCAGTTTGAAAACAAAAAAAATCACAAAAATTACGTCCACAAGATTGGTCTTTACTGGTACTTTTTTTCACATGTGTTAGTATGAGAAGAAACGTCCAAGCAAAAACCTTCAGGGGTCACGGATTTGGCATGTTCGCTTTGAAAAAAACAAAAAAGAATAATGAAAAGGCTAGCGATACTTCTCATGCAAGGGACGCCAGCCTGTGTCTCTCACGTACTGATAAGTAGACGGCACGCTGAGCCGCATCAATCATTCGCTGATCAGGAAGATATAAAATAACATTTTTAGCAACAAAAGCGCACAATTGTAGTCGGCAGCAGCTGACAACACATTAAGGACAAGATGCCACCTAAACGCGTCGTGTTCACCGTTCTCGGCGCGGCACTGTTCCTTTCCGCCGTTGCTTTGGGTAAACAACGAGATTTATATTATTTGTCAGTCTTCTTCCCAGTCAATCCCACTCCCGGAACCCATCACAATTGGTAGCCATTCATCGATTTTTTTTAATGGTTTTGAGACTTACTTCGAAGAACAATTTGAATACTGTGCATTTTCGACTTCAAGGTGTCAGAGGATTGCATTCTCTCCATTGAAACGATATTTTTCAGGTGATGAGTTGGTGACGCTCAATGCTACCGTCGGAACGGAACTTATATTCACAATGGCCTCGCCTGTCGGGGCCGTTCGATGTGAGGTTCAAACCAATACAGGATTCGAATTTTCATTGCGTCCAAGTGTTGGAGTGCCATCTGGAATAGTTCAGAATTTTATAAGTGAATTGCGCGGAGAATGTAGTATGCACATACGGTCTCCAACCATTGACCAACGTGGTGAATGGACCATACGAGCCGTCACAGGGTCCAGTGAGCAAGAACTCGAAACCGTAAAACGCTTCCTCGTCCAGTTCCCAGGTCAGGAAGAGGAACATGACAGCGAAGAGGATGACCATCATGGTGGAGTAGGCCATACCCACTATCTACCCGACCAGACGTTGAACGGTACCAAAGGCATTGGGCTACTCTTCGAAATGAACTCTCCGACCGGCGTCGTTCAGTGCGAGGTAGTAACAAATACAGGAGTCAACTTTACTCTGTTTCCAAGAGACGATAGCACACCGTCTGGCATCATCCAGCCCTTCTCCAGTATAGCGGAGGGAGATTGTGGAATGCTGATCGTGACTCCGACAATCAACGACGAAGGTAGATGGACGATTCGAGCCGTCACGAATTCCAGCGGAGCGAGAATCGTGACTGTACAACCATTCCAGGTCCATTTGGAACGTCAGGAAGAGGACAGCGGAGAAGATGACCACCATGATGGAGTAGGTCATACCCACTATCTGCCAAGCCAGACGTTGAATGGTACCAAAGGCATTGGGCTTTCCTTCGAAATGAACACTCCGACCGACGTCATCCAATGTGAGGTAGTAACAAATACAGGAGTCAACTTCACTCTGTTCCCAAGAGACGATAGCACACCGTCTGGCATCGTTCAGTCCTCTTCGAGTATAGCGGCCGGAGATTGCGGAATGCTCGTCGTGACTCCGACAATCAACGACGAGGGTAGGTGGACTATTCGAGCCATTACAAATTCGAGTGGAGTAAGGATTGTGATCGTGCAACCGTTCCAAGTACATTTGGAACCACAGGTGAGAAACATAAGGCCGAAGACGCCTCAAGCAAGGCATTTTTTCAACTCACCTTTTTTCAATTTTTCGCTTTCGGGTGTAGGTTGGTTATGAATTGGTAGACGTATTTCCATCCCGAACGATCAGCATTTTCCCTGAAAACACGATGTCACTGAGGCTGCGCAACCGATACGACAACTTAATCAGCTGTATTGCAACGTCTCCTAATGTGAGTAGAAATAATTTCAGTGACAAATGATTCTGGAATCAACAATGACCTTGATCTTTTAAGGGTGAGAAATTCGACGTTCTCAATGACGCTGCTTCGGGCAACATCCGCGCCTTCGATCAGTGCGGTGTGACAGTTCGCGCCAACGATGAACACTCAGGCTTATGGCGACTGGATGCCACAATCGTGAACCAGCAGTTTGGAAATCCGCTGATGTATTATGGAAATTTTTTCGTTGATGTCCAGAACATCAGCTCTATTCAATCCGAGGTATAGTCATCCATAGTTTTTGCTGGAGTTTACACTTTCAAAACGTCGCCATCAACGATAATGTTTTTCACTTCACAGCTGACTGTGATTCATGTACAACGCAGTGAATCAGCCAGCATTACTTTTGGCCCTAGCGAGGCTGTTACCTGTCAACTTAGAAATCCTAGGGGTGATTACCTATCTTTAAGTTCCGGAAGATGCCATGTCGACATCCCAATCGTCGACGACGTGCACGACGGCTATTGGACCGCGTTTTACAGTATTCAGGGAAAAATGAATGTCGTTGAGGAAACGACTCGGGTTGTAGTTTACGGTAAGTCACGTCATTGATTACTCGACTTCGTTACAAACTTGTGAAGATGGAAGAGTTCCTAAACTCGGGAGAATCACTTGTTGCGTTCTTCAGATGACCGCTCATTCAACGCCACCATCACGACCTCGGATAATGGTAACGTGAATCTACTCTGTCGCGTGCGAGCTTACTCTTTTTCCTTCTGCCAATTCGTCACACCAGGTGGCACAGTTCTTAATGTGTTCGAAGGGATCGGTAACGACAGGTAAAATCATCCTGATCAGCCCTAAAAATATCACAACTGTAGTATTAATTATAAACTGAGATATCGCATGCGGCTTCCACAGGTATCTTTATCATGGAGAAGGCTTCCAGTCCACGAGCGTGTTGACCCAAAAAGCTAGTGAGTGCGGTATAACGATCTTGAATCCAGACGCCTCGGATTACGGAAACTGGAAATGTATCCTTAGCACAAGTTCTGGATTGACCGGTTCGATTCTGAGTGTTCCCTCCCCCGGACAGGATCCACATGAACACATCAGCGTTTCACCAGAGCCCGAACACAACGTGTATGTTGTAAAGGGCGAAAGTTTTACGGTAACATATCATCGACGGCCTACTACTCAGGGCAATTTGAACACCCCTCCTTACACTTCGACTATCGGTGACTATTTTGCACTTGTATAACTAATTCAGGTGAAGTGCGAAGTGAATGCGGAATTGAGATACTGCTGGGTCGGCAGCCCCAATGGGACAACCTACTCGGTTTCCTCGACTGGCACGTCACCCACGACTCTACGCTACTCTGGAATGAGTCTGGCCTTGGGAGAGTGCGGTGCCATGATTCCGGCAGCCGAATACACGGATGAAGGTGAATGGAGATGCGGAATGGGAGTTTCGAACGGACAAGAAGTTACATCAATTGTCCCCGTTCGTGTCTCAGGTACGGAAACATTATTTGGAATTCGTTGGTAATGACATTATGCCGATTTGATTGTGTCATCCGGAAAGCCATCGAATAATTGAATCCGCAAGATACCAGTACCGAGAGCTGTACTATGAGATAACTTCATTCGATGTATTGTCATTATTTCGCATCGTTCGATTGTGTTACGCAAATTCGTCCTGAATCGCACGAAACAAATTCAGCAATCGTTCGGTTACATCGATAAACCAGGCCACTTGTTTTGTCACGTTAGTCTTGGCGAAAACCCATAGTTGTTAAGCCTTGTGTAATGTATTTCTACTCAACAGATACGATACTCATGCCCGTTGCTAGAAACGCTACGATAAGGCGTAACCAGCCACTGCAACTGTCTTGTTCGCTGATCCCTGCCCACCAACAGTCCATCAAGTACTGTCGATGGATACAACCCAGTGGATTTGGGCTCGAACAATGGAGAAACCTTGATCGTTCGCGGGGTGAAGTGCCGAACATGTCGTACAATACAGAGAGTCACTGTTACCTGGAAATCATGAGTGCGTTTTTCCACGGTTGAGGCTGAGTTTGCCATGGGAAAACTTTTCCCTAAGCTTGAACTTCACAGCCTTTAATAATGAAATTTTCGCTACATTCCACATTCAAGCAATCGAATCCGTATGTTTATTCCTCTTGAACCATTTTCAGATCGCAGAGAATCCCAGTCCATATTAGGAGAATGGACTTGCGTTGCAGGCCTAGTCGGCTCCGGAGTGGAAGTTTCAGCAACCATCGAAGTTATACGAGAGCTAAGAGATAACTCTGGATTCCCGTCCTGGTTCTATTATTTCGTATTTATTGCAGTTGCCGGCATCATCGCTATCGTTGCACTAGCTGCTGTCCGAGCAAAGAATCGCATGAAGAACAAGCAGGACCAGCCTCCTCAATATGAAGTACAAAAGAACTTTGGAATGCCACCTGTGATCACTGAGAAGGAAACACCCTGATATTCTAGCTCTGCTATCTATATATCCGCCATCGTTTCACGTTACTTCCGGTGGTTCTATGGCGAACGCCTGTTCCCTTATGCCGAATCACGAGTCTGTGAGACGTATGGAACTAGTTGTGAGAATTTTCCATGGAAATTAATTTGCATTCGTAATATGTAGTTTTCAGTTGTATAAACGCAGATTTGATGGAGATTTTATAAATGATTAATAGTATCAAATCAGAGTGCGCCTCTTTTTCCCCGACCCAATTGAGCCTACTGGGTATTAAGTTGGAGAGACTTTCTCAAAAGACTTCGTAAGGCAGTCCTGAACTTAGCCGTTAAAAGTGCCACCTTACGGCTCGAAATCTAAGTTGCGGCGCTCGAAGAATCACACAGGCCAAGTGATATCTGTACTTACATAACAAAAGTATATGACTTACGCGTTTTGAGGTCAGGTGGAACCGTCGAATATTCCGACATTTCACTGCGAATGCGCATTTGCGGACTCACGCAAAGTACAATAATGACCACTTTCAACTCCTAGGACTGAAAAGTGCTGAAAATTGTACCAACGCGCATGCGCATTCACATACTCACCCTCTCGATCGCAAAAACAGCTGCTTTCTGTATCGCGAACGACCAGTGAAAAATGCGCGAATCATACTCTCGTTATATCAAGGGAAAGTATGAAGATGCGGTCTTCCTGCCAAAGTCGTTTCTTTTGTCTTTTGAGTTCGCAGCCCGGTGGCAAGGGCGGGAAAACCGTGTTACTTCAGAGTCGAGTGCAACTATACAGGGTAGTGTGTCTTCATTAGCATACGCGAACACGGCGGTTAAACCGTGGTGGTTTCCTGGTTAAGATAGTGCTTACCAGGGGCTGGTTTGTTGCTGGTAGACTTATTTCGTCTGAACGGTTGAGGCCAGAGATGATGCATGCGCCCGTTGAGTTACGGCCAGAGAAAGCCTCCACTAATTCGAAGATGACCCCATTCCTCGGACCCAGAGAACAAATTGAATTACAGCATGGACCCAGTTAATGATTGGCATTTTCATTCGCTCCAAAAGTTACCAAGGTTTTCGTTGATTCGAATTTTCCCGTAAGCCGGCGAATTCGGGGTCGTAGAATTGAATTGCTTGACCGAATGAACGTACGGCTGCATCCAGTGGCGCGGGGCGGCGCGGGTGGACCCCGAAAACGATTCGAGTTCTGGCGGTTTCAATTACCTAATTGAAAGTAACGGCTCCCCAAATACAACCTTCGATAAATTAGAACGGTGCCCTTTTACGCGCTTGCTCGTATACCGCAGCACCAGCCAATAACTGTTAAGGATTTCCATCTGCTTTGTTCCCATCCGAAGTAGGGAGGGCTACCTACTCCCAACGAAGGCAATAACGCGAACCGTCAGGGGTATTCGCTGACGCTGTGGCCGCACTCGGAACCGCACGTCGAGCAGCAATTACACGACGTTAACACGCCGCGTGCAATGTTACATCTGGAAATGAAAGATCGACCAGTCTCGCCAATCTTCGTTACACTGTCGAATTCGAATTGTATTCGCGGTACGGAATGAAGGTCGCCGTAGTTTCTTTCTCGTGCCCTCGTGCCCCACTCCGAGGCACTACTGCCGTATTTCATTCGGGAGATGTAATTAAACTCTAGACTAACCTGTATAATCCGTTTTATAATCACCCGACCTAACCTAAGCTCATTTATAATCACCTAATCTGAGTTTGGTTATTAAGTTGAGGCCGTCTCCGTCTCGGCAGCTCTCTAGCTCTCTCGGAGTTCCCTGAGAACATCGCCACGAGGCTGTTTGATGCGTGTGGATCCCGGGTGTGGGTATACCATCACGGTTACACACTGTCACGATCGAGTTCGAGTAGGCCTCGAAATATCAGTTTCTTATTTTTATTGGACGGGATAAACATCGTTCCCAGCTCCTCCTAGGTGATCGATTCGAGTGTAAACGTAGAAGCTACGAGTGAATTAGATGATTATCGCTCGCGGGGTCTTCAATTGTGCGGGAAACTCACGAAACCGCCGCAGATGTTCTTGACGCGTTATCGATGTATCCATTACACGCAATACACGTCGAACGCAGAGCTGGTTTCCCAAATCCGTATACGGGATAGATGCTGGTTAAATAATGAACGCCTGGCCCTCGCGTCAATTGGTTGACTCGACTTCGGCGCGCCGTGCTGAAAATCTGTGTACGGACTTTCAAGTCACGCGTGTGTAGTGACGGAAGGGTCTTCAAACCGTGTAACCGCGACTCGACATACTTCTCACGAATTTGTGTTGTTAATTCTGACATATTGTATGAGCCATATTACTTCGTGCTGTACGGGTACAATTTATATATGAGGAATCGATTTGGTTTAGAGAGGGATATATTGGGTATAGGGGTGAGGGATGGGAAGGTGGACGCTTTTGCTTTGAACGATTTCAGGACGCCCGCGCAAAACCAACATCACCATCTGGGTTTAATGCAACGTTCCCATCGGGGAAGAGGCAAGGCGTTGAAGCATCGGGGCACCATCTAAGAGCGTGATCTCTGAGCTCTGTAAAAGCAAGAGCTACCCGTGATCGATAAATATTTGTGAAGCGAACTCTTACAGGTTTAATTTTATAACTCTGTGATCTGCGGATACCCACGCGGATGTTCGCAATGCGACGAAATCGTTCCTCCGTCTGAAATACAGACTTGTTCCCGGGGCTGAAGTATTAAACTCACTTGCTTGCGAATATCTCTGGCGGGGAGCGCAGCTGCGGATAACGGTGATCGATACAATACTTCGAAAGAGAGCAATTGTTATTAATGAGAAATCGTTGTCTCCCGTTCTAT
This sequence comes from Euura lappo, assembly GCA_018257835.1. NCBI lineage: Eukaryota > Metazoa > Arthropoda > Insecta > Hymenoptera > Tenthredinidae > Euura > Euura lappo. The sequence continues at coordinate 180,085 of JAEUYN010000309.1, read as the reverse complement.
AATCCCAGGGGTTGAGGCGCGGACACGCGGTGTCGCGTGTGTGACGTTACATGTCCAGCATAGACCAGGGTAGCTATTTGCGAGGCGGACCGTTGACGGAAAACCACCAAGGGAATTACCTGTGGGTTACTGCTATGGGTACTTCGGAAAATGTGCCGCGGTGGGAGCGACGATGAGCGTTAGTCTAGAGTAGAATTATTCCTTGACAAAGCTTTTTGCGATTGTGAGTTCGGAGGGGAGAAATTTTTACGACTTCAACCTCTGGCACGTTCACCTCTGATTCGTCGATTGTGAATCGAGAGGTTGAGAGAGAGACGGAGAGAAAGGTAGTAGCGAACGGATTTATGACTAAAAATAAAATACAAGATAGTAAATTTTTCACTTTTTCTCAAATCGTTGTTAGATTGGCTTTATGTGTGCGCTGGTATCGCTTTCGAAACAACACCGCTCGGTCAAACCCCTCCGGCTCGGGTGGGATGTATCGTAATCATATCTTGATTTACGGGGAAAATCCAGGGATTTTGTTAGAGCTCAAGCTCGAGGATCCCTTCCCGTCAAATGCGAGGACACGAAAAGGAATTATAAGTAGAGGACGGCGTCACGCCTCCCCCATCTGTGGCACTGGGAGGCTGGCCGCCTCCTTGATCCCTCGCACGGAAAACTGAGGCTTGGAATAATTCAATAACAACATCAGGGAACTACGCCCCTCAGGAACCCGGTTCGTAGGATAAGCCTGCCATACGACGTAGGGATGAATTAGTCTCCCCCTTCCGGGAGGGTTGCCGCGAGAGATTCAACTAATGCGACTTTAATTAATTACTTCAAGAAATAACTCTGTCCGATTGACGTAGCGACGACTGCTACACCGATCAAAAATGAGGAGGGTAATATACCCAGCTTCTGTAACACCTCAAAGTCTTTCAATCGTCGCGATATTTTATTCAAAATCGATTAAATCACACCGTGGGTACAGTGTTTCAAACAGCCATTATAAAGTTGTCATCAACTGTCGGTAACCGGAATTAGGTTCTCTAAATCGCTTTTTCGGGGTAAACTTGGGTAGGTTCAGCAGAAGAAAGGGGATATGTCTGCGAGAATTTCTCCGGGTAGGGTACCGAGCCAGGCTTAATTGAACGGTTGTTTCTCGTTGTGAAGGTAGTACACGCGGATCTAGTGTTGCGTAGGAATTCGGAAATGAGCTGGTTGTATTCAAAAGCTCGTGTTTCTCGCGTCCTCTTGGAAATCTTGCGTTGTTCATAGAACAATGGGGAAAACTCGTGCTTATTGTTGGCTAAACGGCTGCTTCCAGGGACGACTTTGATGTGGATGGGAGCTGAACGCCAAGATAAGGGTGTATTTCGGCCTTGTTAATATACGTATGAACAAACATACATGGGTAATCAAGGGGAGAAACGAGGATCCTCCCACGTACGTATGGACCAAACGAATACGGAATTTCTACGAAATAGTTGCCTAGATTAGTTCGATTAACCGAATAATTCGTCAACCAGACGGCTGATCTAAACTATGTCATAACTGGAGTATCTCGTTCATTCAAAAGGTACGACCCTACTAAAATAATATCATTAACCCTTGACCATTGAAGGTATCACTCGAAAAATGTCACGTCCTGATACATGCTCTCTAAATCCGAATCAGCGGAAATACCGCTATTACAATCAGTGAACAAAACCTACTATGAGAGTTTGCAGTTACACTTATAAGCCAGACGACGAAATATGGTACGAAATTGGGAATGCAGTAGGCGGTCGACCGTATGGGGCTTCTGCTTTCGCTGTGGTGATAGACTTGTTAGTCAGCGCTGCGCTTTATCTGCTAAGCTTATTATCGCAAAGCATGTTAGACAGACGCCGAAGGGACTGGTCTCTTATCAATCGGACCAGCTGAATGACACTGCGTCGTGAATCCCGGTTGATGAGGGATATGGTTATGTATCTGCAATGCCACATGATATTTCTGTGGCAAGGTTTTTACGCTATCGCGTAAAAACGGATTCGTGTATCAATATATGGATTCTATGTCGCGCCGTACGACGCCTCGTTACGTAATAATGATATCATTTTTATACTGTCTCGTTACAGGCACCCAGTTTGATTTCAACATATCGTTAAAGTCTGGGTTCTTCGATTTCTACATCTGGCGTCTAGAGTTCAAGGAGAGGAAAAAGAAATACTGATACCGAATATTATACTTTATTCAACAGACACGAATCACACGAAGCCATAACTGTGGTAAGGCTACAACCTACTCGATAGCCAATCAGTGACCATCGGGACAGTTCTGTGTATTCCTTTATATAGTTTATATCCTCACATAGCCGAAGAGATTCTCTACCTTTGTTTGGAAATTTATGATGTCCATATATATTCAATCGGGATTACCGAAACGACGAACAACTGTGAGAATCTAAGAGTCTCAGGACTTTCAGAATTTATACCACGACGTTATTATACCTCTGTCACGACTAGTTGCCAGCTCCTTTATGGTGGGTGTCCATTAAACATCCGAACTACGAAATCGAAACTTTTAACTCTGCCGTTCGGGTGACTATACTCACTGGACTTTCGTCGACGACATCGCTTGAACTTTGCGGTGCCGTCGTCATCATTGGGTTGAATTATTCGCGCGAGGTTACATTAGGGGTATTTTTATATAGCCCAGGGTCATCTTCGTCTGGAGTGTATTAGGCAAATTCTGTTTATGTGACTAACAACAACAAATTTGGTTGATCACATGCTCGGACGGAAATATGATAACAGCCATGCACGCGTTCCAGCGCATATTTTACCTCATCTAGATCGTCAATGATTGCCATCAGACTGACTGGCCGTGCGTGGGTTTGGTATAAAGTTGTCTTCCTGTCTTGCATTCACTCATCACTTCAGAGGCAGTTTCCCCTGTATACAACTTTGGCCTCTGGCTCTGATGAACGTGAAGAAGAATCTTCAAATTCTGAGAACACCAACCTCACAAGAGTTTTTCTGCTGTTCTTTTATAATTGAACCGGATAAGCTTAAACCTGGTCAAACAAACTTTGAGTTTCCCTGAAAGTCCGAAGGCCCGTATTGATTATCTGCATTGAATATAATGTTGAAGAATTGAGTTTGAAGTATGGATATTAATAAATACCGGCTATTTGGAAGCATTCAGGTTCGCCACGAGTGTGTATGCATGAAGGCTTAGTCGTATGATTTTATGAGCAATGAAACACGTGGGATAAAGAACCGTATACTTTGCTCGGCTCTCAAAGCCATAAGGGAAGCCCCGTTCGTTGGTAATTGTACGTTTGCGTGTTGGAAATGAATGTTCTAAAAAACGTATGTAAAACCTGGATGAATATCGTTCACGTTTAAACTATCGCTTCTCTAATGTCCTGAAGAAATCATTTCTTCGGAGACTGTAATTACCACGCTTGAATCGTTTCTTCCCTGCCTCGTTAATGACTCTCGCCAATTCTTGCAACGTGTTCAAATTGTACAATTTTTTTCCTGTTTAACATATTTCACGCGATTACTGTAACGGAAACTCAATTATCGTATCTGCCGACAAGAAATCGAGTTCGAAATAGAATTAGCGGATCTTTAGGCACGGAATTCCTCCTCCAAAATGCACAGCCGATTTTTACGTTTCTCCGGGCTTCCTAATCACAGAGTGAATCAATTAAACGTTATCCTTAACGACTTTTTCGTGGTCGTTAGATTTCAAAATAGTCGGATGTTGGGATGGCGAGATGAGTAACGACTATAGAGCAAATGATTAGACAAGCGGTAGCCCGCGTCATCAACGGTGCATCGAACTCGAGGGCAAAATACAGAATTTTATCAGTTTTATAAAATCAAACTTCCCTATAGCCATAAAACCGCCCGCGGATATCGTAGACCTCGCTGCACTATCGAAGTGTTCGTGAACTCGCGAGCCGCGGATTACCTGCGCGAACGTGATCGCGTTCCCAACGAGTTTTGCACGTCAAAGTTGAACCTTGGGGATAATTTGAATGTACGAATTTCTGAACGTCGTAATATTCCCAGTAACTTATCGCTCGTATATTTACCACACGAACCATCTACTCGGTGGCTCGACGAACCCAAAGTCCCGTCATGTGCGGAGACGCAATCTCACCTCGAGCGACCTCTTATTATTAATTACCTCACTTTGACTGGCTCGGTCAATGAGAATCATTAATTTCTTCGGAGATTTTAGCGCTCGTACTATACGCCGTAATGGTTGACCGGCATACACCTATCCCGGGCCGCGGCAGGGCACGCGAGATTCCTCGGTGGATATTAGGTTCAGGTAATTACAACCATTAGTTCGCGCATACATCAATTATCGATGACATGATGACGCGGGCACGATGGCGCCCGGGGCACTCCGACGCCAGGGAATCCTCCGCTATCCCATCCTATCCCGTCCCATTCTATCCTATCCCATCCTCGTGTAACACGAATGTTGCACAATGACGTCGAGGCTGACGGTCCGTTTCCAAACGATGGACCTTACCTGCCCTCCACGACACAAATTTCACTCGCGTCTCACGCCCTCATCTGAAACCCACTAATTAGCTCATGTCCTGCGTTATAGCCCGCAGGGCTACGAGTCCTCGAGATATTCGTCCGGACGACGCTGGACCGTTCCTTACTTTGAAACCCCTAGATAACTGGGCCGGGAATGGCTGCGGTTGAAGCCTAGATCCAAGGGTAGCCGTACAGCTAATTGAGAGGCGGAAAAGGGTGAACACGGAACCCCCCGGCTTTGACGATCGTGACTTGATCTAGTTGCGTGGGTATAATTCTATTTTCGCTTACCAATATCTCAGAATTGTGTTAGGAAGATATACCACCATGAATAGAACATTTGTGTGCTCAGATTTATTGGCCTGCGGGTATTTGGTTTGCCTAAGAACGAGTAGGATGTGAATAGATATTCAATGTTACTCGTTAGTCGCCGTCGGTAGAAAAAAGAAACTCTTTTTCATCGGGAAGTTATAATTTCTCATTACCTTTTTTCTCGACAGGACGGCTATCGTTTCGGTGTCTTTACAAAGTTCAAATGTTTACATTCGTTATTACCGGAAAAGACAACCCACGCATCCGTCAATATGAAACTGTCGAGGAAAAAAAAACAGGAAGCAATTTCGCTTCTGTGATGAATTCAATAACTGAAGACTTTTAAACCGGGTAATTTGGAAAAGAAGGTCAGGCGAGGTGAAGCTGTGCCTAAGTTAAGACACCAATCAATTACTTCAACGATACACAAAGGAGAGTTCACGGATAACATTCTGTAGACGGCCACCTACAATTTTCTATGAACAAAACCTCCTTAGGTGAGATATGTTATCCTGAATATGATTTGACCATGTGCAGGCTGAATCATTTCTCATTACAAGATAGCCCACGGAGAATCGATACATCCACGTCCAGCCTAATCATCCTATGATACGTTCCGAGAGCTCACTTGGTCTATCCTAACGTTTCCGAGTGCTCAAATCTCCGACGTCTATCCTACCCGAGAGAAATTCAACGCGGCGCCCGGATCCTCCTGCAGCACGATCCTGCGGATGTATTTATTTCCAGATTAGGTATTATAGGAATCCTCGTTCCTTTAGCCGTTAGCGGGTCGCCGTAGGAATCCTAGGTGTTCGTGTATGGGTACATGCGTGACACCACGGCTCTTTCGATAAGATATATAACTCTGAAAGAAGAGAAGCACTTGGTGCGAGGCCAGTTGAGATCTTAATTACTGGTTTTATGGCCGACGTCGCGTTATCTGTTGGCTACTCTTCGCGCCACTCACAGCTGAACGAGTGACTCCGAGTGGCTTGTCCACCTATCGAATTACATTCCTGGCCTCGCCTCACCTGCGAAGAGTGAGATTCGGCCATTACCTGGATAAACCGTCTGACAGCTGAAGTCCTTGGGAGAACGCATTTTTCTCACCTCACTCAACGACTCGATTCTGACGCCGCGCCGTGGTAAAGAATTGAGTATTTGAACAGCATAATATTGTACTCTACCACGTTATGGATATGGTCGTAGATTACCATTTGAGATAACTATCCTATATCAATTATGCATTCATTCACATGTATAACCATATATCTTCGGGCAATATACATGCTTCGAAGAATAATCATTATTTCTTCATTTTGTATACGGAAGCGCGAACCTGGCGTGACTGACGTTCAACTCGCACGTAACTGATGTTTGTTGAGCTCTTTGCAGCCCTGGGTGCTGTAAAATTATATATCTGCTGGTAGAATCCATGTGCCTTAGCATTGTACTCCGAAATGGAACTAGATACGAATGTCGTTGATTCGAGGAACACCTCGAACGCCGACGTATCTATGCGGATCTATTCCTTGAAAGCAGTGTAGTACTTTGTAACCATTGGAAAGCTACTAGCATGAATGGCATCGGGGAGAATAATCCCTCATCTTAATTGGACGTTTTTTTTTCCCTTTGTGTTCACAAAAGTAGAAGAGAATTGAATGGACTTTTACAATCAGTAACTAGAGGGAGGACCTTGAGCACGAAATGTCGCAGGCAACTATCTGATGTACCTAATGGAGAGCCCGAAACCTATATATTTTGTCCCATCGTAACAACGTCAGGTTAGCCATAGCTCAGCCACCATCAAACTAATAAATATTAAATACGTAATGACCGCAATAAATAGAACCAGTCGTAAACCTCACAATAAATATTTTACACCCGAGCAGGTGGTGGTGGTGGGGAACCAAAGATGTGCATATACACACCGTACTTGTGGCTGGTTGGACATTTTCTTATTACGCATACAGCCCTAGTCCTATGTCACACCTAGAGCCCATCGAAATGAGATTAGATTAGATTAGGAAACTCTGGATGCTGCTTCTTACAAGAAGACGCGGAGGAAGCACCGAATGTTTTTGGTCGTTTGCGGCATGCACGGCACCTGAGGCTGCGCCGGAGTTGATCTCTTAATCCATCCGTCCCTCGAACACAAAATTATATAGTTCATCCGATCTTTTTTGTGATTCCTTTTTTCAAGCACACGGACGGAGAATTTGATGCTCGCGTGTGCCCGCGACATTTACGGCAATTTAGGAGCTGCGTCCGCACGTGGCGGTCGCTTCCAATGGTTACGATGGTTCCGGTGGTTTTGCTCGGTGCCGCCCCTAACGTGTTCCATATTATATCAAATGGCTCCCACCGGCATTCCGTCCATTCACACACCGTCTATCCTATTATTCCTATATTCATAGTCCACTCTGTCATAGGATGTGCGATGCCGAACTCTGCCAGAACACCTGGCCAGCTATTCGAATAATTTATATTCGCTGTCCGCGACCTGACGCTTTCCAAATGTCACATCTATATGCACGGAATTAATAATTTGATATCCGTCGCGTTAATTAAAACCATCGGAAACCCGATTGTCAGACCTCGGTCCGGAGTAATTCTGGCCAGAAGTTAGCGATCCATTAACGAGTATAGATGCCGAGCCTCCGAAGGTACAACAAGTTCGGTAATCTCAATAGATCTAATCTGACGAAGACTTGGTGACTGTTTCCTCCAAATTGAGCCGGAAGTGAATTTCAATATTTCACTTGTTTCGGTAAGGTTTAATAGTCGGCTTATCTCAACTCTCGAGCGTTACATCGCTGTTCGTATCACAGAGCGGAGAACGCACAACGTTACCTCGCAAGGACCAATTATCTGTGATGCTGCAGAGCTGACTACGAGGAGACGGAACTGGATAAGAAAATCAACTATTCCCGAGTTGAGGTACGGAGGTATGCATGTATGTACACGTATACCCACTGAGTATATTATGGGAAGGCGGACGAGTTGATTAATTATGTAAAACGGTACAGCACGTCGTTAATATCAAATTAAATTGTGACTTGATGCGTTAAGACGCCCAGACGTCGCGGCATTCGTATCTGACAAGTAGAATTTCGAGGAACGCATTAGTGTCTGACTGAACGACAATACACCCCGACGTAGCAATATTGCACATATAGTTATTGTCAAATATCAAGTCACCGGATATTGTCAGTCGTGATGAATTGTTGAAGCAGTATTAATCATTAATAACAAATTCATTCAACGTTACGTTATCCGGTTCAAATCTACCTCAAGATTCAGGGTTATGTGACAAACGTTTAGGTACGGCCAACACGTAAATGTACATACCTGTAATTAACTTAATGATCATTAGCGTGAAAGCAGGAAAAAGGTAGGCTCGCTACTTCATTACATATGAAATTCAAACCCTATAATATTACCGTATACGAGGGCCACGGGCTGTTGTGCACGCAACAACAATTCATATATTCACGTTACGAAAGCATAGTAAAAAAAAGTGTCTTTTTTCCCCATTATTGTTTTACCAGAGAAATTCCGTAATGGGTCAGAAGTAGGACATGAGGAAGTCCGGTTGAAACCACCTGCCTGATACAACCCCTTCGGAGCGCACATGGACAACAAAGTATGAGGCTAGCAATTCGGTAATCAAGAGAGGACGAGGGTTACTGCAACCGTAGACGTAACGAGGGCGTTGGTTACTTCAAGTCGAACGGTCAAGTGGCCGAGTGGTCAAGTACAGGCTCCTCTCCGGTTGCAATAGGAGCATCGATTCCTGGTGCCTCACGATTGGCAATCTAGCCAACCCATGAAATCTCACTTTGATCCCCGATAGCTGGTATGTCGTTCAAGTAGGTACAGAGGGAATCAATCCTCCACCCCACTTCAGAGGGAAATCAGAAGCCTTCGTATCGTGCAATTACACACCATTAGCTCCGAGTTTGGGAAAAAAGCGGAGCGATAAGAAAGTGAAATTGCCTAAGAACGCGCGTCTCGTCAAACATCGTCATCGTCGTGATCATTCTGATCGTTTAAATGTTTTAACTGGTTCTCATCCCTCGCTGATGCGGTGAAAGAAGTTTTTCCGGAGCGCAGCGTTAGCCAGCATTGAATCGGAGCCCCGGGTGAAAGGGGGTCGCGAGTGCGAGTGCAAAGGGAGAGTTAGTTGAATAGACGCAGCGGCAGACACCGAGCAGATGCTGGGGGATCGTTCGCCCCGGCTTTCAGGCTTCAGGTGAGCACTTCATCCTGTTCGAGGTCTGACTGAAGCTCGGTTTTCGGATTCAGGTGCAACGGGCCGCGATTAACGCACTTTGGTAGAAGATGAGATGGGTTCGTTATTTTGATAGCCTTCCTAGATGCCGCCAAGCGTGTCGTTGATGGTCGTGTGGCGGTCGGAAATCCCATAGAACCTACCATACGTACACTGGGACTGGGGCGAACCCACGGATACCATCAGCGTCGTCGCTGCCATCCCCGGTGCATCAGCAACGAGAAACAGCCACACGTAGCTACAACCGAGGCGGTGTAGTGTGGTTAGCAAAGGCAAAGCGGTCTTTTAGGCGCCACTTGAACCATGTAATGCAGCTAACCATCCCCGACCCTGGGCCCTGGCTCTGGCCCCGAGCCCTATCTGTCCGTCCATCCGAGGATGGAATATCTTCGTTTTCCCCGTTTGTCGGCGCCTACAAACTGGAAAAATTTACACGCTTGGTCAATGCCGAATACATACGGTCAAGCAAAATATTGTGCCAGTCGAAAGCCCAGAACCCATCGAAAGTACAAGCGTACCTTAATTCCTCGGCCCTTATCCTCAAACACGTCGTTCTGAGAATCTAAAACCGCGATTTGACCGAAGGTGCTGAACCAAGCCTTCCACGAAATGTAATTTCTGACCGATTACGTCGAATTGTAACGAAGTCATCTTCGTAGCGTGATAATATTCTTCATCACGAATTTAAACTCGTTCTTCCAGTCCGCAGGGTCTGGCCGGGATTGAATCGTGGATTTTATTCGAGCTAATCGAAGTGCACCTGCCCTTCGGGCGCCGGTGACGAGGATATCCAACAGCATGAACGTGAAACGAGACAGCGGTGCATGCAGAGGATATGTTCATCCAGGATCGAGGATGTAGTCAGAGCCTGGTCTACGTTCGGTGGTTTCTCGGCTTATACAGACTGGTCGTAAACAACGTTAAGCCGGGCTAATTAAAATTTTCCCTCGATGTGCAAGCAATTAATAGAACAAATTTTAATGATTCGTTTACGACTGTTGTAAATAAATAAAATTCTCCCGCAGTGCCTGAACTTTATGGTTTATTATCGTTTATTACGTCAGATCGTCCGCAGTGGATGTGCGTGGCGATCGTTCCAATTAACGTTTAACGGAATATAAAGCCATAGAATAACGGTGGTCCGATCGTTAATTTACCATCAACTAGAAAATAATGAATCCCTGAATGCCTTGTTGCCTAAATACCCGAACTAGATCCGTCATGGCATCGAACCGAACTCTTTCTTACTCACAAGATTAACTTGATCTCCTTAACGACTGCGGTTTATCGGTCCGAATAAACCGCGTGGAATACTCGGATGTGATGAAAAATGTTACATACCCTAGTCTGTATTGATGAACGCGGTTCCCTCTTACGATTGGAGCAATATTCTTGACTGTAACAATTCATCTCGCATTTCCCGTCACAGGACGGGCGGTTTTCGATATTTTGATTAATTTTCGTAACGAAACGGTATTGAATACCGATAGCTGTACAGATCCGTGTGTGGGAAGGTCGGGTGAACTGCGTGCGATTATACACCGAGGACCCGGGAACAAAGCGGCTTCCATGAAACGTGAAAGCCTCCGTTGCAGGAGACCCGGTTGCCGTGAAAACGCACAAAAGTGTTATCCAACCGTGAAATAGACGTCGCTCTATCCTCGTAAACGCAATTAGTGTTTTTAATTAAAGGAATTACTCGTGTAGAACTAAGCAGGTAGATACCGGCGTCGCGTTAATTACAACCAAAGTATTACTCGAATGGATTTTATATTCTCGTTTCAAATTCGAGCGTGTATCTATACGTCATACCCTCCACAACACGGTGAAATTATCCCGTAATTCGATTCTTCATACGCGACGACTAATGATGAGATTCAAATTCCCCCGCGAGCGCCCTCACATCCTCAACGCTACTAGTCGCAACTCCTTCAACCCTGCAGCCAGCGATACTCGGGTGCGAGCGGCGAGCAGTTTTCAGCAAAAAAGGCGTAAGATTCCCGTCTCATCATTCTCTCGAACTCTTTACCAAGCCATGCGAATCGGTTCAGCTGTCACATTATGCGGTTCGCTATGAATATCACGGTTTCACTTTGAATTTTTCTGAATTTGTGAAATTGAAAACGATCGACATCGATCACCGCGAAATTGAGTTCCTTTCTTGTTTGCAATTGGTCTGTTTCGCAGGAGTTTGCAATATTAGTGCTGAACATTTTTCGGATTCCCTAACTTTCCCTGATTTCCAGGTTTTCCCTGACCAGTGGCCGCCATGTTTCTTTTCTTCTTAAACTCCCTGATACAAAATTATGAGTAAAAATTACTTAGAACTGATTTTTGGTTTACACAACATCCTTTCATGATAAACTTTTACCACTTCTAGTTCAAATTCGAAATACAATGAATTTCGTTGCGTATTTCAAGTGGTAGACTTTTTCGCTTTGTGAGGGTCGTGATTCGTTATCTGATATCATTTGTTTCGTTACGTCCAACTTGGTTATTGATAACTATTTTTTCAAATCGTTCGATCTGACGTTAATAAAAAATTTCGATTTCAGTACAAATTTTTCAGTCCAATGCTCAATTATGATCATGAACATTTAAATTTGGTGGATTCCATTGTCAAATCAATCCGCGGTACATTCTTCCGGATTTCTATCGAGATCGATATTTGATTATAGACTTTCTATTGTTGAAATTCTCCCCTGCCACTTTGAGGTGCTTGGCGCCTGATAATAAACGACTTTTGTTCAACGTCAGCTGCTATTTCGGGCGGAGCTTTCACCCACTTAATTAATTCCCCAGAGAATGAAGGAAAAGTGCCGTTACAACTCACATAAACGAGTAACCACACGAGTGCATCGTTATAATGCATACCATAAAAAAATTACCAAAAACTTTCGCTTGCAAGTTCATGGAGTCCCTTCAAAATTTCTTATTTTGTCCACGAGTCCCATGTGATTTGGAAGATAGGTTTGAGCTTCCTTCACGAATAGCAGAAACGCGACCGATTAATAATAAATAAATTCAATAAACACCCCGAGCAGAGGGACTCGGGTCTCTTCTGTTCACTTCGAACCCCTCGTATTTGGGGTTAATAGTAAGCCTGTCGTGGATGGATGTCGCGTCGGTGTGTGTGTCGGTGTAGACAGACACGCAACACACGTATGATAGAATGACGAGTAGAGGGGAGGTATAACTTTGGTTTATGTTTGTTTGCACGGTCATCATTAGGCTGAATAATCAAGAACGAAGGGTACGGGCGAGGCGGGCCCGTGCGTACCATACGACCATGTAGCGAAAGCATTCTGCGCAAAGGGCCGCGAGGCACACCCTGCAGAATTGGGTTTGGGTTGAAGCAACGAATCCAGACGAAGAGAGGAACCCCGCGATAATGCCGAATGAAAGGTACCTCGGGCTCCGAGAGCGTGTAGCTACGGCTGATTAGTGGCAAACGAAGGAGTTCAAAGTTCTAACAAGGTCCTTAAAGACCAAGTCGAATTCGATAAATGCTCCGTGAGAAATTCACGCTGCGATACGACCAACGTCTGTATCTGTACTGGCGAACGAGTTATTGGACTGCCTTTTTCCACGTACGCCCCGGGATGTGGGATAAAGGAAAATGGTCTAATTCGATTAACCGAAAAATTGAGTGCACCCAGCGGCGATACAGACGTCGGTCGGGGATGAACGGCACCGACGCGTCACGCAACGATAGGCTGCTCTGCAATAGTTGGATCATTTTTTACTTCCGTAAATTGAGCCTGACGCGAACGAATACGTAACATACCCCAGGGGTCGCTTAGTTCCCGCGGTGAACCCGTACGCTGGCTGCTTTTCCGGTTTGCCCTTTTCAATGCCTGCATGCAGCACCCTTTGCACTGTCGATCTAGTTCACGTCTCACTTTAATAGAGGAGATGGTATATCACGCAGTGGGTTGCGAGTATATGACTACAGGGTGACACGAAGCTGAAATCGAGTTCAGCGATGCACATTTCGAGGTTGTATGTTTGTTTTCGTCGCCATTCGGGAAACTTTCGTAATACTAATACGTGAAAGCCCATGAAAACCTCAAAGTTCCATATACTTTTAGGTCGGTAAGCCGTAAGAAAGAACTGAGCTGTCAATTTTTTCTTTTCGTTTTATCTTGTACTTTCGTCAGACGTATTTTAGTGTGTATATAAAAAGTTTATTCCACATTCCTGACTTACTTTTCCCCCAGTAATCACCCCTTTTTTGGCTCAACCTGTGTTGAACGTGTGGTATAATAGCGAAGTTATACGGCTCTTTTTATATGCAAGAATTCCGTCGACGATATCAGGCTTATGTATCTCACCGAACTGAAAAGAAACCCTCAAGAATAAAAAGGGGACTAAGAAATCTTGATTTCTAGATGCTCGAACGGACTCCTAGTACTTGATACACAAACGATTACATTCACTCTGCCCGACAATTCGAGGCAGGTATATATAGTTAATTTGTCAGGTGACACCTGAACAGGGATAAGGTAACGGTTGTGTGGTAAACACTGCGGAGACAAGACGTAACACTACGACTGCATCAAGACAGCTCGAACGAGACGCGACGTCTGACATCCGATTCGTTTATACCACACAGCTTATGCGCGATAACGTCTTACAGAAACTTGACTCTGACAGGGGTATTAAATTCTGAAATTCTCACGTCAGAGCTCTGGTACAATTATAATAAGCTCTGGGGAAACTTCGACGAGAATCGCTGCGTACGTTGAATTTCGCTATTCTCGGAGCGGAAGCCATATTCAGCTTTAATCGGTGGCCTGTCGTCGATTCAATCGCGAATTTTTCAATTACAAAGCAAATAAACGACGATGCCATACCGTGAATATATCCTGAGGGATGTTATCCAGATTTTGTGGGCTTGATACCACTTACCACCTACCCCTTCGTTGCATGACTAAAACCAGGTCTTTCACATCCTTCAATTCAGGCGTGAAAGAATGTCTGAAAATAATTCATTGACTAAAAATTGACTACTGAAAGCAGTCGACAATTCTTCCTGGCTTCCAGGTTTTCCCTGATGACCATTCATCATGACCGAAAATTACTGAAAAATATTTTGTATCATCAGCTGCATACAATTTTTTTCTTGCAAATGAATCGGACAAGACGTAAAAAAGTTTTAGAATTGTCGTGGGGTCATCCACGTGGTGGATAAGATGCCAGAGAGACAATAAGAAAAGAAAAATATTCTACCAAAATGAGACCAGATTGAATACGGCGAGTTGGAGAGTAAAGAAAGAGCGGAAATAAAGAACTCCTGAGTGGGATGCGGCTCTGCAGACGAAATAAAGAAAATCTCAATAAAAATAGTCAAGTTTGTTTCGCCCGAAGTTGAACTCCGGAAAGCTATATTGCAGGTTGGTTCAGAAGATTGTATAAATTGAACGGCATAGCTGTCCTTGTCCTTTGCGATGTCCGATGAATTCTCTGAGAGCAGTAGCTCATAGGTGAGCTTTCGCGTATCGTATACCTACGCTGGGTTTTTATTCATACATACATCTTCTTCAAGTATGATATAAATTTTCGTTCAAAAGGATATTTGAGAGACACAAAGACCCTGCTTTTTATCTGAAGAGTAAAATTTACATGTTATTCCTTGTCAGAATGGTAACAACTTGAAGCAAACTTTCGCGGATTATGTCATGAAACAAATTTTAAATGGAATTCAGAATTTTGAACTTTACTAAAAAAAACAGTGGTCGTTTGGTGCTGACTAGCGAAACGCTCAAAAAAATTGATGATAAACTAAAGTTTATTGTGTTAGGATATTTTGTGTTGGGATACTTTTTGGTTCGTGGAGTGTATAAGGTATGCACGGATTTGTTTTAAAAAAAATGTATATATTTTTTTCTGTTCATCAACGAGTACAAAAATTTGATTCTCTCAATTTAAAAAGTTATTTACATGTAAACCGAGTTTTATACAAATTGAAGGAGTTAATGCAAAAGAGGTAAAGAAACCGAAACAAAAAAACGCGCTTCTTTGTACATTACAATTGATAAAATGCGCAGTTTTTCCGTTTCAGTTGTAAATTTTTCCACATTAAAACTCCAACCCTTTTTGCACTGACAACATCAATTGCATAATTTATAATTTACGTAACTTCTAACGGTCGTTATAAGATTTCGTTAGAAACCGCGCAATGTATGTGTGTAAGCCTAGTGAAATATATATTCAACGATTATACTAGTCGAGTGTACCTGCTGTTTGCGTAAAATTGATAATATGAAACTTATATGTGTATATGAAATTATTGAATCGACGTGCCATTTTTAGGGTGCATGATCAAGTAAACCTGGAAATTAATTTCGTTCATTTTTTCAAGTTTATCGGTAAAGAAAAATCTTACTTTGCTCACATTCTTTTCCTTCTATCTTTCTTCTTTTTACGTTATCATCAAGAAATTTTCCCAATTCCTTTGATTTTCAGGTTCTTATCATACACCCGATATTGTATCATGCGAGAAAATAGAGCTATACTATCCTATGATAAACCTAGCACATCGTACAGTTTTCTTTAAAACCTTAAAACTATCTTAGCTGTAGAGCCTACGCGAAATACTCAGTGTTCTATGACACCGCTAGGCGTCGCATGGGCGATTTTGATTGCTGCAGGTAAAGTAAGTCGAGCCAGGTAACAGCTAGAGCATCGATTGAACGGTTAGGCATTGAGATCGTTGCCATGCGCTGTAGAGCCGACTATAGAGTAAAACGTAGTAACTAGTAACTCACGCATCGAAACGCATGGCAGGCACGACCTTATTACAATCACACAGCATGTCGACTAATACTAGAGTACGTGGTGCTAATGAGAGCCCCGGTCGGGTGCGGTCGATCAAATTAATCACAATTTATCCACTCCAAAGGATGCGGGGATTAAATATATGGTAATTGGAGTCTGAGGGAGACCAGTAATGAGGTTTTAATAATAATTAAAACACAAGAAAAACAGGAACAAACAATTGTTTTTGTTTGACTATATCGCCACGTTGAACAGAACGAGGAATTCAACCCGTTACCGCACAACAGGTGTAATCAAAAAGAATTATCAGTCTAAGGATGAGGGGAGGCGGAAAAACCGGACACCACTCTCGTAGTGTTTTACTGGGTTAATTATAGCTACCATATATAATGGAAAGGGCATGATGGAAAAACAAAATATCAAAGTGTATGTAGTGAGAATGGAAATTAAAAAATGGGAAATATAGTAACTATTCTATATATGAGGGAGTGTATTCAGCCACACGATCATCACGTGTGCAGAATCCTACCGATAGGATCCCGATGGCATTAAACAAGAAACTTTTACCGGTACGATTCTAAATAAATGTAGAAGAAATCCTCCCACGAGTACGATTCAGGGGTTCACAATTTTTTAATCATAGTGCATCGCAAATAATCTTCATAGAATATTAATCAAGAGACTCGCAGCGATGCACAAGTTCATTGGAATTATTTTCAATATTGAAAGCATGAGTGATGAAATTCATAGAATATTCGTTGCAATATTGATTTTGGTATTATAAAGGGTATAAGAAGGGGTAAATGATTTTCAGTCAACAAACTTTGTCACGGTATCAAGAATCTTTGACAAAAGATGTGGTGTACCTATATCGAACGAAGTGAAACGTATAAGAGAAAAACTTTATGTATAGAACTTTGAATTTTGAACACTTTAGGAAAATTTCATCAAGTGATTCTACATTGAGGGAAAAAACACAAACACTGGACAATGGATGATTCAAATTTCGAAACAGTACGATGCAGGGAGACAAACTGTGTTTCAAACCTATTTCAAAGTTCAGAAACCTAAAGACACAACAATAATTCGAAAACACAACATAAACATGAGGACTAACGAAATTTCTTCACCATAAACAACAGGAAACACAGAACAAGGATATCTATGATAGATGGGAATAGTTGTCGAGGGCTAATTGTAAGAATACTCGTCAAGCAAAATTCACTGTTGAAGGCTGAATCAGATTCTTTATATAGAAATTATCTTAATGTAAGATAATCAGTTTAATTTTCGGAAAGAACATTTTATCTCGGATCGAAGAACAGAATCGATCCTAATTGTGATATCAGACCTTTTTTGAATCTCTAGTAAGCATCATGTGAGAATGGAAATATTTTGTATGGTAGAATAGGTCGAAACCATGATACGAATTTCAACCAGAAATAAGCTTAGATTCAATTTAAAGATGTTTGAGAATCATCAATTGACAGTGTGGTTGTTCATATCGGTTCGTTTTACTGTTTCTTTTTCTTTCGATTAAATCCACAAAATACGAGGAGATAGAACTTGCAAACAATCAAGTTCAATACAATAACAGGTACCAACATTTTCATTTGTGTATCTGTTGCTACTAGAGGGCAGTGCAGGTGTGGATAAAGCTAGTGTGGGAACTGTTATAATAGGAGGGATGGTCTCCGATAAATTTATTGGAGTCAGTAGTTCGATGTAAAAGATAATTTTTTCCGTAACAGAACCGCAGGAATTGAAAAAGCAGTAGGAATAAGTGCCCGAGCACTGAATTTTACCTATTTTTTCATTTTAACACAATATTTAAATCATTTTTCAGATTTTGTCTTTAATTTATCTCATGATTTTGTTGAGATTGATAGCAGTGAAGATTGAAATATAGTAATATTTCAGATAGTGGAATAAACCATCGCTAGGAATACCTTCTTCCACGCGGTAACCTGACGCCGCTCACTAATTTACGATTCTTAACATCCGATCGATAGTAAAATGGAAATTATCAACAAACAGCAGGTGTAACCACGACGAAACTATTCCAGGGTGCTCAGCAAAGCTGAGTTATCAGAATCTAGCTCAAAATCTTCAGTAAAATTCCTAGATGATGAAATAAAAATTTTCTATTCACCTTTGATCGGAAAAAAAATCTCACTAAATTCTCAGGATTCTGTGATAAGTCATGAATATCAGGATCACTGAACACCCTTTTTTTTTGAATATCAAAACTTTCGTAGTAAAAGTGGAAGCATCGAATTTAAAATTCTAAGGCTTCCGAATCTAGTGTCAATCCGTCTTCTAGGATCGTCTAGCAGCATTATAATTCAAATTAAATACTTTAATAAATACAATTTTCCTACATAGATATTCTTAATCGCTCTTTGGTAAAAAAGAAGAGTGACTGATGTGTCGTTGTGTAGGTTCGACACGCCTGACTATTGAAAAAATATTGCAGGCTTCGACGAGCAGCTGCTTTGCAAAGCGCGAAATTGCAGTATCATAAATCTTACAAATCTAATATTTTCAAGCTTGTACAATTAAAATTAATGACTGTTAGAGTAGAAAAATATCAAAAGAACTCGCAACGTTCATCGATTTAGTGGCAAGCTATTATTTCCTCGAGGAAATTTAATTTTCCAATATTAATGATATTAATGCGTATAGAATACCTCAATAATCAAAAAGCAATCATTCAGCAATCGCCTTCTCCCTTGACTCCTTTCCGCACATCACTTTTAGTAGCTTTATTTTCTAGATCTTCGACTCCGACTATGTGCGATTCATCCAAACTGTTTTTACAACAGCAATTTCTGCACACAGTGTCGGCGCCTTCGTCTTTCACCAGCTTCTGCTGAATCCTGGAGTCACCATCGCCCATCGCTAGTTGATTATCGTCCATGGACCGAACGACTGGACTTGGGACTAGCTGTGTCTCTTCACCACCCGAATTGCGCTGATGAAAGAAGAGATTCAAAAGTCGTTAACATTGTATCCGTACATCTCAAATATTTGACCAAAACCGGAAATTTGCATAATATTTATAATCTCTAGCTATTGAACAACGAGATGATGCGATACATGTTCGATATAATACAATGAAGTGAATACACGAATATCTACCTCTAAATTTACAGGTGATACGTTCGTGATTGCCTCTCGTGGACGTTGAGGAGCGATCGCAGGCGGTATTTCCATGATCGGCTCTCTTCGATGTTCGTGCGCGATCGCAGGTTGTTGTTGATGACTCTGGTAACTACGTCCGATAGACATCCCGAAGAAGGGGCCAAACCAAATTCGTAGATTACAACCGAGCATAAGAAATACCAGCAGTACGATGGATAGAGGAATGCCAAGGTACAGCAGGATCGTGACAACCGAATTCATCGGCCACCACAAATGCTCTGAAAACAGACAAGAAATAAGATTTTTTTTACCGATTCGAGAACGAAAATTCGAATTTCTTTGCAACAGGGACACAATTAAATGATTAAGCTGTAACTCAACGTCCTGTTTACGATAATGATAAGTGACTGGAATCTTGAAATCTTCTCTGGTCAGAATACTAAGAAATATTTAATCCACAGCACATTGTTAAGAAATGTAGAATAAGATTGTAGAATGTGGCAGAAATTTTTCCAGTCCTTTTTTTTCATACTCACTAGTGGACGCTTCTATGAATCCACCGATACCAGATCCGATTCGCGGTAGGAGTTGGAGAAAGAATCTGTCGAATATCTCTGGTAATACATCGAGCGGAGTGACTGCGTGGATGGGTTCGAGCTGTATTGCCTTGTAGTACTCGTAACACTGATCTCTTCCTGAAAATATAGAGTACATATTTAGTGACAATCGACGGAGAAAGGTACAAAAATGGAGTAATCATTCTGACCGTCAAAACGGGTTACAATTATATCCCAGAGACCCATTTTTTCTGGATCGCACTGGATCGGTGGCTCCTTATGTTGCCTCAACGTTGTCCACCGCTTGATCTCAGCTTCCTGTAACAGAACAAGATAAAAAGGTGATCTCAGGTGATTTGGTCGTGAGGTTTACCGTCAATTAACAATAATTGACGAAAGTTTTAGTCAAAATCGGAATTTAGTCAAAAGCTTGAGAGATTCTATCACATTTTTTTTTTCTCTCTTATTGAACTAAATTTTTGCGTTCGTTAGCAGAAATTACATGAATTTTTTCGGGATAAAATGTTCATTTTTCATTTTCAGAGAAATAAAATATGAGCAAAATTTATAAAACACCTGTATGAGCTGTGCCTGTATCATGAAGAAGCTTATGAGAAATCCGAAGGCCAACAGGACGACGATGACTTTGCCGGCACTCCAATTCACATATTTGATAATTAGAAGCGTGGCTAGAGCTGCGGAGACTGCGCACGTGGCTGTGCTGATTCCTCTCTGTAAAACCGTCAATATTCAATCAGTTAATGAATACAATAAAAAATTTCAGACACCAAAAACAACGTTTAAGAAACAATAAAGTTGTTGAGATTGTTGCTGTTTGATAACGAATTTAAAAGAAATTTGTACATAAATTTGAATTAATTGTCGTTGAATGTCTCTGAAAAAATCACAAAAAATTCATTGAAAATTTCGATTCTTACATATTCAGAAGCGTGGATGAACAGTCGATCGATCCACGTTATAGTTTCCGTAAAAACGCTTATAGTCGGTGTAATTATGTTGCTGAGGATGGCGTCGACTTCCTGCATCGTTATTTTTCCTTTCCCAAATCCCCTCAGTTTTTCAATATCTGATTTTGTTCCAGACAGAGTTATCGAGCCGCTCAACAGGTCGCCGTCCTCCTGAAAAAAATCAACAATTGCGATTAGGCGACACAGAGCCGAGAAGTTTTCCTTCTTTTCTTCGGGATATTTGATGTACCATAATTAAACGAAATATTTTACTTTGTTAAAAATCGAGTAAACGTCTGCTGTTTGTGTTTACAGCTAATAGAATTCGAGCATCCATTTGGAAGCGTGATTTAAACGCTTCTCAGAACAGCAAGTGACCTTGTCCTTGACATTGGCCACATAGCAAACTAGGATGTGTAAAAACAACAACTCGTGTAGATCATAGTACGTTATTTTTCTCCGTAGTATAAACACATAACAATAGCTTGTACTCTGAGTGTCCTTGGAGAAGGTCGAGGTTGTTTTTATTTTCTCAAAACAACTTAGAATTCGTACTATTTGTACAACTTGTACGCAACGTACCAAAACATAGAGTAGAAAAAAGTTCGGCTAACGGGATTAAGAGATTAGCGTGAGTACAATGCAAAATATTATTTGAAATGATCGTTTCTACTGTTTCGTTTGAAAAATAAAATACCTGAAGCTTTGCGCTCGAAAGTAGCAAATTAATCAGCCTCGTCGTATAGATTCTGTCGAACTCAATATTCTCCAGCGCATCTGTGCACCGCTTCAACTCGCTTCGACACGCGCTATCGCCGGAACAGGTACCCTCAGACCTGAACACACGGATAACCGATGAAAATAATTCTTCAATATCAAAAAGCACGAGCAAAAAAAAACATCCAAGATACTCACCACTGATATTCAACTTTCCGCCTCTCGACCATCTTTTTGTTGGCTCTGTCGTAATCGAACGAATGCGGATCGACGAAATGCGACTCCTCGCTGAAAAGGCGAAAAAATAAAGTTTGAAAAAACCGTTGAATTATTTTTTGAAATGGAAAAATTCAATCGATGTTAAAAAATTCTTTTTTACAAAATGTAAAACAGGTCCGCTCGAATAATTGATAATTGAAGGTCACACGTGTGTGAAAAATACTCACGAATTGTCCGTGAGACTGACGGTTGTCCTTGACTCGCCAGTTTCATCTTTATCGGATTTTACGATCACACAGGTTTGCAGGATGATGTAAAAATATAATCTAATACTCGTCATCTCGAGTCTCTTTTCAGTCGTAGCTTGCTTATTGTTAAACACGTTTGAGGACCCGCGTTGATAGCGGCTAGCTGGCAACAGCCCGTCTCGACCATGTGACGTTTGTAACAGCGGGAATACAAGTGCTCGTAATTCGTATCGCGTACAACCGTCTATTTTTTGCGCATACGTCACTGCTCGGCCGGTGGCGGGAGTACGGGGACCGAAGGAACGGCGGATTTGGACCATTCAAACTAGCGCGGGAACCAAGGACTAATTTTGTAGCTAGAATATTGTGAAATGAGGTGAAAATAGTCGGAAAAATTAAAATCACATAAAATTTGCTTAATGTATGCTTCTTATTTCACATCACATGTGTGTAAAGAATCGTAGTTCCGTGGGGGAACGGAAATCGCACACAGCTGTTATTGCGGTGTGTACGTACACAACGGAGGTCAGCGCTCTACGGTGCTATAGCTAGTACTACCTACACATCGTCGTATTACGTCACGATGCGTTACACACGAACAATAATAGACTAGGAAATACATATATCGCCGAACCAGCAAAACACAACACCAGCTGAACAACAGTCGTGTTACCAAAGCAGAGCGACGGATGGCGCTAGCATAGATATTTTTCCCCAGGATGTTATCATGTTCTGTCCTGTTAAATAATATGATAAAACGTGATTGTTTTACATTTTACATGATAATAAAATGATTATGTACTGAACTCATGTCTGATTATTTTTTAGTTGTACTTTTTGTAATTTTGTCAAGTAATCGAAAAGCAACGGTCGAAAGTAGACGCATTTGGAGATCATTTGGCACCTAGTTATGCAATTTAGAAAAATAGTATATTTCTCCAATATAAATAATTTTGATCGAATGCTTATCTGCTCAATTTCTTATTCTTGACAGTATGTCTTGTTCCTGTAAAAAAGACAGATCAAAATTCCATCCTGCTTGTTAGCTACTGGATGCAAAGAAGAATTTCGAACTTTGAGTAATAATCAATAAAAAAAACACCAACCGTTAATAAGCCTGACGCTTTCAGTATCGTTGTGATAGAATCTGTCCCGCAAAGTTCGAAAAATCATTAGATGTCACGTCTCGGGAAAAAAGAAGGAGCGACAAGTAATTTGGGTACCTGGAATAGTTGATAACTTGTTTACTCACCAAAGAAACTCAACTCGAAGCGCTTTTCTTTGTCAGAAATGTAATAGAAATTCTCTAAAGCTGAAAGAACTGTAGAAATATCTTTTGTAGATAGAACTGGGATATAACTAAGTTCCCAAAAATCTTCTAATCCCTTTAATTAAATGTCGACTGTTGAGATTTTGATTCAAAGAGCGAGAGCATGTTTATTTGTTACTCAATATGCTTATTTTATTAACACTAACAACATAGTCACATAAAGCAGCAGTTCATTTCGTTGTAGACAATTTGAAACTAAGTCAATTGACTTAAACAAAACATCAGCCTAAATAAATTACAATCTCGTGGCTGTATTATATGTACAATTTATTTATTATTCAATGTTCATAAGAAATTCTAAGTAAGTCGTTACATCAGTACTTGAAAAATTGCATGTCAATAAAGTTGATTAAAACGCATGAATAAACGTGATCCGAATATTGGATCAATATGTTGACAAAAGAAAAGTTTCACAATCGTATATGCAAGTCTCTGGACCTGATGCAACGATGTAATAACTTATTAAGTATTAGTTAACTATAAAGTAAATCCTTTGTGCTCAGTTTAAATGAAAATTCACACATCGATAATACGTAATACTGCCTGGAACATGTTGCTGAATATTTTCTTACACAACAGGTGTGTGAACTCAAACAAGACTATGAGTGTAAAATTATTATTGTTTCTGTTTAATTATTAACGACACGAAGAATCACGTACGTTCAAAATTTAGGCGCTTAATACCGATACATAATTGAGCAGACTAATTTTCTACACAATTAATTGCCCTTTAACTCCGTACTTTGGTAATCCGTGTCGTTTACCATGATTTATGTTTATATTCAATGTAATTAATTTATCAAACGTTTTAAAATTCGTAACTCGCCAAAGAGCGAACCGACATAATACACATGATTTGGTTGGCTTCTACTCTCGTGATGTGAACAACGTTTTTTCGCATTCCAATCTTTCTATTTTCGCCTGCAGAAATCAACACAAATGAATAAGAAAATTATTGATCTCTAATATTCTTTTTTATGCGTCGTACTTTGTATTAAGATACTTAATTAATATTCTTCGTATAATGCTCAAAGTAATCGTTGAAAAAGCAAATCTCTGAAATTGTGCAATATGTTCAAGAAACAGCTCTGATTAATAATATCCATCACTTCTGAATGGATTTACACATCCAGAAGCTGTTTAATAATTCATGAACTATTCATTATCGGGTCTATTGGAGTCTTGCAAATTCTCGATACGATTGAATTTACTACATACCATTGCCAAGAGGCTTGCAATATTTCAAAGACTGTTTTTTTAGTCAGTTGAATTTTTTATGTTTGACAAAATTTACCACTATTCCGATCAGGAGAAAGAAATAATCGTTATTACTTATCACTAGTGACCGGCACATCAAGTATTCAGTTTCGTTAAAAAAGTACTAAATTTACACAAGCTACTCTGAGCTATTTTTCAGCTAAGGAGACACAAAATAGATATTAAAAGTTCGTTCAGAGCACACTAGACTGTATCACAGTTCAAACAAATTCGTGGTGTCACAGATGGTAACAAACTTTCACACGTATTAAGTATGTAGTTCAGAATTAGACACATAATCTGATCTTGAAATAGAACTGAATAATAATTTCTGCGATGTTAGTAGTCAACTTTAGTTTTTTGAATTTCATTCCGTTACATAATCGTGATTTACGAAAAAAGGAATTAAGAAAAACAAATTCAATATCCTATCTAATTGATAAATAACACAACGTTTCTTTTGTTCCCTTTTTCGAAAACATTTTTTTCGCATCGTTATCATATTCAATAAAAATGCTACGACTGCCGCTGAATTACTGACAATTGGTAAAAGTTATGTATAAAAAAACACAGTACAATTCCACATACAATTTTAGTGCTGACTTTTCTTCAAAAGACTTCTTATCTAAACATACTATATAAACCAATTATTACATTCTGTATTAAATACCTTTAGATAAAATTCTAACTTTCCTCAACGTCCACTCACTTACATCTAAAAAAAAAGATATTACCCATCAAGCTTTTAATCTCTTAATTTTTTCTTATAAATATGCAATTCCCAGAGTAAGTAAGAAATGGCTTTCTATTTTTCCCTCAATTTTTCGCTTCTGTTTCTCTTTTTAATTCCCAAGTTTTTTTTTTTTTTTGCTTCTGCAAACTAGTTTCGCCACTAAACATAGAATTTGGAATGCAGTATTAATACTTTGATGCTCGTGACAGCGAATCAATTCACATTACCCAGAGTCACTAGCTTGTAGGAGCTATTTATCTGTAATAAGTCTGAGAAAATGATTCAGGTGTGACACCTATTTTCCTACACCTCGTTACAGACAATTAGTCAGAAAACTCTCGTCTCCCAAAAGACACGGGCACATTGGTAGTGTCAATCAAAACGTAGGATGCTTTTCAACTGCCAACTCCACTACATTCCTTTATAGTTATACAAACTCGTCGAACTTTGAATATGAAATCTATACCACGCTGCTGGTAGTGGTGCCGGATCAACAGTCTGTTTGACTGAGGTGACATGTACTCTGATTGAAATGTATTTTCTTTTTAAAGAGTAGTTATAACGGTGATCAAATATTTTTCTACTATATTCGAATACATGGGTGGATCCTTGACAGAATTTGTTCTTTTCCACTGATATGGATACCTGTTGATTCAAAAATCGTGTCGATCCTACGTTATCACTATCAACAGCGTCTACCGAATGACAATGTTAAGGAGAAAACTCAGGAGTAAATGATTTTAAATATAAAGCTACTTTGGTCACGCATAATTCGAGCCTATGAGACCAGCTCACGAAATTGAATGCAACAAAATATCGATGGATATAGCTGTACGGAAGAAGTACTGTAAACACATGTTGGAATTTGATTGAAAATTATTCCCACAGCGTTTCACTCCATACAGTTTTGGTAGCCGACGAGAATGCA
Source organism: Euura lappo (assembly GCA_018257835.1). Taxonomy (NCBI): domain Eukaryota; kingdom Metazoa; phylum Arthropoda; class Insecta; order Hymenoptera; family Tenthredinidae; genus Euura; species Euura lappo. Next base: position 154,063 of record JAEUYN010000309.1, on the reverse strand, counting down.
TTTTTATGACGTCCACATCGATTCTGTACAAGTTTGTAAAGTACAAAGAGTACCATTTCGTGTCACAAAATACAGTTTGGTTCGTTCTCTAAAACGTTCTCATATTTGATAATGGTACTCCATTATAAGCGAATTTGCGTCAGTAGCTGACATACTCTAAGCCTTTGAACAGACGAAGAGAATGATTGAATTAAATATCATTAAACTTTCTGAATTTTCAGCCTTAGATCAATTGAAATTAGTGCCTATTCGTATCCTAAGGCCTTTATAGAGCATTGTACGATTCACCATTCGCTTCTATTTTATACTTTTTTTGTGGTTGAGTGTAAATAGTCTGCAGCGGTACATGTAACAGCTCCACTAGCTTGATAAAGTTTGGCTCTGAAACATAGAGATGCAAATTATTGACCGTTTTATGTCTTTAATTTTTAATTCAAACGAGACAATAATATGATGAACCTGAATACCCACCATTTTCTGCAGTTATATAGCCGTGTCTGATCAAAAAGTCTAAGACAACTGGTACAGAAGTTGTCTTAAACTCAGATGAAAGCACTCTCTCCAGGCATTCTTTAACTGGCAGAAGTTCGAAGGTTTCTACTTCGCCGTCCCCGTTGCATGGAACGAAATCTGGCGGTAATTCAAGGTCGTAGACAAATTCAGTGTTGGGAAAGAGCCCCCTCTCGCTTTCGAAAAAGAAAGAAACGCATCCCGCGCTTTTGAGCTTCCCGAGATGGCTGCTGGGGATACTGGCCTCCTCGCCAGCCTCTTTGACTCCGGTTTCGTGGATACCGTAACCAACGCTCAATCCACCACCCACCATGTTGTCCCAGTAACCAGGCCACGTTTGTTTCGTGGGACTGCGCTTTTGGAGCCAAATTGAAAGACCCTTCTCACGGTCCATGACGTAGCCAGTTATGTCAACGCCGTAGTTTCGAATTCCAAATAAGCCTGTTTGTTAAAAAGAAGTACAATTTCATCCAATCAGTATGTTTGCTTTCCCGAAAAGTCAGAGCTGTAAGAATTCATGAACACCAAAGTAATCTTCAGAAATAGGAATGTATAAATTTTGTGTTGCAAGATCAATTTCACTATGGACAAAATTTGAATGCCTTTTTTTCTCATGAATTCACGAGGGATGACCTACAGGTAGCTGAACGATCCATCTTGAAAAGTGGCGGAGTGTTGAATTGTGCCCGTACGTCGTAGCATTCCTCGCGCCAACCCTTTAGGGTGACAAATTTTTCGCTGTCTCGCCACTCCTTGAGAACTTCTTCCATTTTTGAACTGCGCTCGGCATAATCCCTGAATGCTGGATTGAGTAGTACATATTCTGGTTGTACTTGGAATACCTTCGAAACGAAGTGAACGTAAGGAAAAATCGTTGACAATTACACTTGTTGGGAATAAAGTATAATCAAAGTGTGTCAAGGACGTGTTTATGTACGACAGATAAGATTCATTATTCAATCGTTATATATGGAATGCGTGTACCTCAGAAGGTATTGAGTAGTATTGCAAACACCTATGACTGTACTAATTGGGATGGTTTTCCAACTATTTGCAGTTTTGTGGAATTAAGGAAATATGTGGGAATAATAATTTGGGCAATTCAGATAGAGAAATAATAATTACAAATATTCAGATGAATCTGCAAGCCATTCTATTTCGTCTCATGCTTTAGTTATAATTAGAAGCAACGGTTTCTTATCTTCATTTTTGTTCGTAATGGCATTAAATAATTAAACAAAAGTTGCCTGCAAATTCTTCGAATTGGACCTCTGCTATATAAATCATTTAAATTAGATATAGTATTTCTAAGTTTATAGGGTCGCTGTTCAAATTGAAAGTGGTAAAACTGTTTACCCACTACATTACTGCCCACCGAACAATTATTTGAAACGAAAATTTCCGCGTTCGCTAGATTTTATCTTCATGTCATGTCCCTTCAATTGTCAAATGTAATGAACATTCAGCAGTTTTAACGGAACTTCTCTACAAATAAACGTAAATGTGAAAATAAATGAAATGAAAGATACGTAATCCGAACTAATCAAGTGATCGTGAGTTTAGTCGCTAATTTTCGATTGATTAAACTCACGTAATTATCAATTATCTTGTATTAATCTTTCAAAAATTTTGACAACACCATGAATTGTTATTATTTTTTCAATCTGTGGCTGTGGACAATTTCTCCGAGTGTAGACACCCGGAATCTGTGTAATCAGCTTGTTTACGCAAAATTAAAGAACAGCAGACCGATTCGATCAAATCGCAAAATTAAAAGGTGGAGAATATCTCAGTCTGCATGTGGTGAGAGGTGAATTGTAATAAAATGCCTAATCACATTGAACGGCACGTAAATTAATTGTACCACAGCGATAATGAGAATTTATCACGTTTCTCTCAAGTTTATATTAATTAACTCGCGTCCGACTTGAGAGCACGAGCACGTCTCGTGAAATATTTTTTTTATATCCCATAGAAAAACGTCTTTTGCTTCTTTCAAATGGAAATGATTTCGAGTTGATATTATATTACCTGCGGGTAAGAGAGAAGTTCCTTCATCACATCGGGCCTAACAAGCCCAACTTGTTGGCCATCAACAACAAATGCCCTGCAGTCACCGGCATGGAACCCTGAAACGAATAACCGCCCGTAGGTGAACACAAGCTCATTACATATCGCTTTCATCCCTCAAAATAACGTCTTGTATCAGTTGCAGTATCAGAATTACGGAGTCTCGTATCGCATGTTCTATAGATCGGTATTCAATTCCCTACTCGGGTATACGTGCATCAACTGCAAACATAATACCGAGTTATTGATAGCTTGTTGGCATCAGTTTGCAGTGGTACGAGTAGGCACAGGCACACACTCGTATTATGTATATTTTCGCGGTTTGGATCGCATGCAACATTGCAATCGCGTTATATAAACTGAACATAAGTAGCAAACTGACGATTTATCGGGGTCACACACGTTTATGTATGGTTGGCGATAAAATGTACATGTATCGTAGTTATCACATTGTTTCCTATTAGAAGAGCATCGAGCAAAGCCTCATGGCCCCGGTTACAGTCGCAAGGAGACCGATCATTGCCGATATATTTGAGTACGATTGGACTAATGCCGATCGAAGAAAAACCAGGTAATTCGATATTGATACAGTTTATCTAATCTCCTTCCGAAGAATCCGCGAGTCAAAACAAGATATCTCTATTGCAGATGACTGTTCTTGGACATTAATCACTGCTGTCATAGTCATACTCGACTGAACGGCCCTTGATATGACTAAACATCGCGAACGACGCGATATTTTTCATATTATACAGTCTGAAAGTATAATTGTGATATCAATAATAATCTTTTCACTGTGTGAACCGAGGTGAACATTCATTTCCTCTGCACACTCCGATGAATCATTCGTTTATTAATTATTTCTTTGTTATTTTGTCTTTCAATCAAGAGTTTATTAATATTCACATCACTTTCTCTCATAGCGTAATGAATGATGGAACAATTTTCGTGAAAAATAATTTGAAACGGTAAATTAATTTGAGACAATTGTAGACCGTATCGTTTTTTATGGTTCGTTCGAATAGAAGGCATATCTGCAGAGATTTAATAGCATACGGAAATCTCGTGTACATATACCAACACGCCCAGCGGATGTTCAGCGGTTTTTACCGGATTTGACCGCAGCAAAACAAGGCTGACAGCCTGGGACGTTATAATCTGCGTATTTATAAAATTCAACACCTTATGGATATTTCAAACGACTCGTTACATTACGTCCGAGTTCGTTCACCATTTGACATCGAATTGATATACCGCGTGGCCCTGAAAAATGAAGTTCTGAATTCAAGAACACGCGGAATTTTTTTTTTTTTTTTCTACCTTCCAGGGAAAGATAATTTTCGAAAATTGGTCGATGCGTTCATATCTTATCAACGATTTTCTTTTGGCTATCTTGATATTGTTTAAAATTGTATTCAAATAATGCCGCGCAATCATGAAACGCCTACTTTGAGAAAGAAAAAAACAACGACTTCGTCCTGATATAATGACGAATTAAAGTTCCGAGGAAATCGAGTTCGGAGAGCGGATAACAGGCAGGCGTGTAACAAAAATAGCAGGCAAAACAAAACAGGAAGAAACAACTCAAGGTCCGAAAGAGAACGTCTGAACTGTGACAGTTTAATCAAACCTGCAGCGATCCTGAGAAAAACTGAAAGTTGTTTACCGTTACATCGCATGAATCTAAGAATGGACTCCGGCGAGACGGGTTCAGCGTAATTATAATATTCCTAAATTAATACATTCGGATATACGTTGTAATTGTTATTTCGGTACCCAGGGACGAGTTATAAGCCAGATTTTGAGTAGCACGCGTGTTGTGTGCAGCATCGCGTGTAGATACAGCTGCTAGATGCAACGGATAACGTCTGTGCCGTCTGTGGCCCGTGTCGTCGTCGATTTCGCAACATTCGCGTTGATTGTGTATTGTTTTTATTTTGAATACGGCCGTTCCCCGATCGTCCAAGGAAGAGAAGAGAAGCAAGCAGAGAGAGAGAGGGAGAGAGAATGAAAAGAAAAAGAGCAAAACGCATCTTATTGACATTTCGGGGTTTAGCTGATCGCAGAAATCGATCGAGACGTTGGGCGGAATATTTTTTATCGATGATACGAATAGTCATGAAATAATCTGGTGGATAATAAAAATGCGAGAGATACGTAAATACATATATTTTTTGTGTCTCCTGTTAAGGAGACAGCAGTGCGAGCGCACACAACACGCGAAATCAATATCCTAGCAGACAGAAGTGGAAGAGGTTCTTTTCTGACAAATGGGTATCGAGAACGACGGCAAATCGGTTACAACATTGAATTGGTATCGATATTACTTGATCACATTACCTGACAGGTAGAAGCAGTTGAATTTGTTTGCCAATTTCAGTAAACGTGACATCGGTTCTGTATCCGTTAACGCCATGATGTTTCCTTCGCCGTCAACCAACTGCAAAAAAAATATACGCTCGCTAACCGGTTCCATACCTTGCCGCTAGATGGAACCATCCTGCGGCGTTTGAATACCAAAAGACCAGGCGATATGGGCTAGATCCCAGCCTTTGTAATTTTCCTTTTTCTTCAATAAAAAAAAAAAAAAAAATACCAAAAGATTCATCACATTCTATTCGAAAATTAAACCCTTGAGCTACACGAATAGGTCATTTATTTCAAAGCCATTTGGTGTACAAATTCAATTTTGACGCCTGGTGACGCTAATTTTAAGCTCAAACTTAAAATTTGAGTTGAAAATGATGAATTACTCGCTCAACTCTGATCGATTCTTTCAGAATCAATTGAATCAGAAAATAGTTAAATAATGAATAAATAAATGGAAGGAAGGATGAGATAAAATTTTATGATTCTAGTGGTCAAAGACTTTCCTTTATTTTTCGGTGGATTCGTTTCTTTTTTTTTTACACATAAAAATGCGATGAGCGAGTTTATAAATTTTGATTTTGCGGCCGCGTGGTATAACTGGTAGGAATCAGTGAGACGCGTCGATATATTGACATGATTCTGCTGTATCTATTTCTCTCATATGTAAGTTCTATACTGTAAAGTCGAACGTAACAAATTTCTATGTGTGAATTATTTTCACATCGGGAACAGCAATCGTGTAAATCAATCAGTTTCGAGTAAAGAATGCATTTGCTACTTTTATAGCGGCAACCAAGTACCTAATACAATCAAACATTGTCCTGAAAACCTGAATACTTGGAAACATTTTGATTCGGGGAACGCGATCGTTAAGCAAGAAAAACTGGAATTTGTGATCACGTTACGTCTTGTCATTTCCAAACGCAATTCGTCAGATTAAAAATTCTAGTTGTTTTCCCGCTTCCGAGTGTCAATGAGTCTGTTGGACGTTGACTTGAACCGAATCCTCATAGTGGCTACACTCCGTGCAATGCTGAAAAACCTATTACCATGCGTTAAATAACATATTGCGGTGGGTTTATGAAATGGAGGTCATTGTAGACTTCTGAATCGTCGGTTTCAGTCTGTCCCTGTATAGTGGTCGGCTCTTTCCTGATACCGCCAAACACTATTAATTCCCCCCTTCCGAGAACCAGGGAGTACAATATCCTCTCATCGGGTCCCGACTGGTCGTTTTGTTTCAATGATATCCAAGAGGCGACGCATTCCTCGGTTAAAACCTTCGAAATATCAAGTACGAATATGGCCAATGTATTCTCGGTCTTTTTTATGCTTTTCGTTTCGGTTTTCCGGTTCTGTATTCTCTCCTCCATCCTCCTGAGCGTCTCAAGCTGACGCTGCCTATTCGCGTTGTGTCGAGATCTTGGCTGTTCTTCACGAAACGCAGCCATGCCTAAGGTGCTTTCGTCGTGTACGGGCACATTTTTTTGAGGCACCAAACCCGGCGGGGATGATTGCGCATTGGTCACCGTCAATCTTGGAAGAATTCCACGACGACCGTTCACGTTTTCGTCTCTGTATATCTCGACCACATTTCTTTGCCTAGAATCATAAGCATTCATCGATTATACGGATCGTACAATCAAGCGTTCGTAAAAATCTCTCGAACCTTTCCAAAGGTGGTACTGTCTCTTGTACTTGTGAAGATGCTGGCCTTTGGCAAGCGTTCTTAGCCAGCGATATACTCATATCGTTTGGCTGACTTATTTGCTTATTTCTGCTCAGTACGATCACGTAGTCGCCAACCTGTTGATTCAAGATGGAATTAGAAATGGGGTTTAGCTGATATTTTCACGTGGCGAAATCAGAGTCCAGCAGGGATCGTTATCGTCTCGCTACGCCCACCTTGCAAGCTTGATGGCACCAAATTCGCGTGGGCGCACATTCCGCTTGGAGCATGTTGACCTTCTTCCAAGTCCAGTTTGAATTATCCATTGTTAAGAGCCATGCGTCGTTCATAGCAACGTTGGGGCCAGTACATCCTCCTGTATTCCCAAAGCAATACGTTAAACAAGTAATTCAGGTAATTATTAATTGAGAATTGAATCTTTCGTTTCGACCAACAGACTTTTCAAGAATTGCTCAATGTTCTAGGCACTAGGTTCTTACCCAGTATAAGCAAATGCTTGTCATCAAGCTCGATCTGTGATTGACCGTATCGAGGCTGAGGCTTCAAGTTGGAGGTGATCTGCTTGTGCCAACAATAAGTATCCAGATTCAGGCACCAAACTTCATTGGAACTACCTCGAAATAATAGAAACAGTTTAATATTAAGTAAATTTAGAATATTAATTGTTCGAATTGATGATCCAAGTCCGGGTTTTGAGAAATCAGGAACTTTGAATCCTCCTAATCACGCCTAATTAGAATAACTGCCTCAAACTATCGGATCAATGTGAAACATTGATTGAAATGTTCCGCCGATGTACCTGTAGCCGTTACAAACGCCGCCAAAGACCACCATAAGATTTCCATGAATTGACGCAGAGTGGGCAGAAGTTGGTGGCGGACTTTCCAAAGCGTTGATCGCACTCCATCTGTTCATTTCAATAGAGTACACGTGTAATTCGTTGAACAATTTCCATGGCTGAAAATTGACAATCGAGGAGCATTAATCGGGAGTGACATTTGACAATAATTATATCGTTGAATAGGTTCTCACTGATTAAATCTTTGATTATTATTCACCTGATGAGGGGGATAGGGAGAAGGGTGCGACCATCCTCCGAAAAGTATAAAATTCTTTTTGTAATAAAGCATCGTCGCGCATGCTTTGGGCGACGGATAACTGCCCATTGTGATCGGCCTGACCCATTTTCGCGTGTCCAAATCTAATCGCCACAGATCGTTAAACGTAGTGCACGTAGCGGTGCAGCCGCCGAATACGTACATTGAATTTTCATGCGCACAGGCCGAATGAGAGTGGCGTTTGCCGATGGTTCGTAGCCAGTCTGCGCCGGGCCATGCCTTCCAAAAGAGCGAGCCTAACGCAACTGCCTTTTGGAAGTGGGCCTCGTTGTGCTCTATCACATCTGGAAAGTATTTCATCAATGCTTCAATATTAAATCATTTTATAGGATTTCGGTTTTGGAAGAATTCATCAGGAATGTCGATTAGATTTCAGTTTTTTTTTCTGGTCTCTCGTCATTTAGCAAGAAAAAATTAGCCCATCGGGCAGACCGAGAAGCCTTTATTGTTTGTGATTTGTGCTTTCAAAGGTTAAGAATTGGTTGATTATTGGACTGTGAGAGAAAATCGTTTCTGGATATAAATGTGTTGCGAATGAAAAAGAGAAAAGGGAGTGAACGTACTTTTAGTAGCACGATACCACCGTTTGGAGACGAGTGTGCACTCCTGAAGATTTTTATAGGGAGGAATCAGACTCAAAATATATTCGAGAATTTCGTCCGGGAGATCGTCTATTTTACACAACATTTTTCGTTTTTTTTTTTTTCTATATCAAAAGAATAATATATATTGTTTGAATATCTCAACTTTCGTTAGAGAATTACGAGCTCCATGTATTCGTAGTTGAGGACGTTTTATCATACGGTATTCGTACAACCTGTCAATTTTCTAACCAACAAAAATCCGTTATTGTTTTACGGAGAAATAAAATTATCGTGACGTTAGTGATATTCTCGATTTCTTCAAAAGCGTTCTCTGCGAACTTGCGCGCATGTCTTTTTATTCAATCACATGCAAAATACGCAGAACAAAATATACCGCAGTTCATTGTGTATTGACCTGACAGTTTAGTTATTCGTTATTTTACCCGTATCTACTTATCTAGTTACCCAATCCAATCAAAGATGGCGCTCAAATGACAAACAACCTCCGCCATCTATCTCCCAAAGGCTGAACTCTACACGCACACAGAGGCTCTCAAACCACTGATATACGTATATCTCAAACGCAATGCTACTCACACCAATCGAGACCACTGATCCATACAGGGTGACTTATCTCCTGGTCTAAACGAAGGATGGCCTTGTGAGTTGTGACTGCTGATGCTCCGCCTCTTGGCGTATCACAAACTGTTATCAAAATCTGAGCCTACTCAAGTCGTCGATACTTGGTCTGGTCTTGGTCTTAGATTTTGATAACACTTTGTGACACGCCAAGGGGCGGAGCATCAGCAGTCGCAAGCCCCTCCCTCGTTCAGACCCGGAGAAAACTCACCCTGTATATACAATCGGTAGAGGATCGCGTATACTCGGCATGCAAGCGAGTTGGCCCCGGTTAAACGCGCTTGTGGCCGCCATTTTTGTAGTCTAAATCGACAGTGACGCGCGGAGTTCAAATAGTGTTGAACTCAGAACGATTGTGAGAGAAGTTTAGTTCATAACTAGATAATTAAGCATATAACTACGTGAAAAAAACTGTTCTCCCGCAATTTTTAGGGTAACCCGCCTTATATATCACACATTTCCCAATATTTAGTAAACAAATGACGTCACGGTCTGATCGGACTACAAACTACAAAGATGGCGGCTGTTTCACAGCTTCATAAGAGGCCGCGCTAGGGAGCGCAATACTCTTTCCATTGTATGTGTTTATGTATATGCTCGAAACTCGAGAGTTTGCCCGTTCACGTTCACGTGTCTCTACCTCTCTCGCCCAATTCAACAATCGTTCAACGACAACGATGGCGGACGATCTCGACGACTTTGAAGATTCTTTGGACGAAAGTGAAGCAGAAAATACCGTTCGTGTCCCGACTGAGGTTGGTTCAACTTCCATTATTTTTCGATTCCCATTTCTGTGCTATGAGTACCAAAAAAGAGTCATAAGAGACCGTAGAAATGTCGATGGGCGAAGTCGGGACCGGGACTCACAGCAACGTGCTTTCTGTTACAATTATCACAATCGCTCGATTGCATCATAAACAAGACCCTGTATTCTTACTACCCTATGGAATAGACTAAAGATGAATATCCAGCACAGTCTTCGTTGAATTAATGTCCTCGAGCTCACGCGTGGTCCGCAGGTAACCTAACCTAAATTCATCCTAACCTAACATCTAACATTTCACGTTGCATTACTTGAAACATGTATTCATATTTTTTCCCCAAATCCCAGTACCGTTGAATGACCTTGGATAATTATCAAAAATACTCCATCCATCTGCATGATGTCAATAAGGGATGTTAGAGATCTAATTGATTCGGGTGAAGGAAAAAAAAGTCTTTTCCTTTACACGTTGAATGATGGACAGATAAAATTTCAAAATCAATTTCAAAATATCTGAGGAATTTTTCTCTCTTTCAGGCCGACATCAAACGAAAGTTGAATGAGTTCAGACTAGCATTGCCATGGATCGAGAGACTGGATATGGTAAACGCGCCTGCGCCGTTGGCCCCAGAGCTGGCGTTGCAGATGCAGGAGCAGGAAGTACGTCGAGCCAAGCAGCTCCAGGGGAATAAGAAGCTGCCTCAATTCGCGCCAGAGGAAGATCCGATACTGAATGACTTCAAAAGAGAGACTATGTTCCACAGACAGGCGCAAGGCGCGGTGATGGAGGGAATAGCGAAGCTAAAAAAATTGGGAATAGCGACGAGGAGGCCCGACGACTACTTTGCAGAGATGGCTAAGACTGATCAGCACATGCAGAAGGTCAGGGCGAATCTGATGAAGAAACAAGTAGAGGCGCAGAGATCGGAGAGGGTCAGGCAGCTCAGACAGCAGAGGAAGGTGGGTAAGCAGATGCAGATCGAATCGAAGCTTAAAAAACACGCCGAAAAGAAGAAGATGCTCGATGAAGTTAAAAAGTACAGAAAAGGGGTGCGGAACGATCTTGATTTCTTGGACGACAAAAAGAAACCTGGGAATAATAAGAAGAACGGCGCAAAACCGATGGATAAGAGGGCACAGGCTAAATTGAAGATGAAAAATTCCAAGTATGGTTTTGGCGGCAAGAAAAAGGGCAGTAAACAAAATACCAAATCTAGCGCCGCGGACGTTTCCGAGTGGAAAAGACCAGCGAAACCCGGAATGAAGGGAAAAGGCTCCGTGACTAAACAGAGACCAGGCAAAAATCGGCGTGCACAGATCAAGTCAAAGAAATGAGTTTGGAATGTGACCACGAATGATAAACTCTGATGCCTGATTATTTGTATTTTGTATATAACAGTATGTGCTCCTTTCTCTATATAATAAAATAGTTTTTTAAGGAACTTCAGATTCTCATCCAGTATTATCCAGTCTCCATAATTATTGATCCTCATTTTTGTGGTCATGGACCGCAATTAATCTCGCGTATGAATATCAATACAAAAATTTGACAAAGATCAAGTTTGATCGGTGTATCCCTGTCAAACTGATGATTTAATGAAACGTTGACGATGAATGTGAGAATGCCTGAAACTGTTCAGTCTAATGAATTTTATCATTCTCAAATATGCTCTTTTTTCCATTATTTCTCTAATTATTTACTCTGTTATTTCAAGTTATCGTTACATATTTGATATCAGTGACATATAATTGCTGCTTTTTTTTCCTCGAGTATCCTTCCAGCGATTATGAAATATACTCAGGGTCCTGTGAATATTCTCAATTGTCTTGCAATCCATAGAAAAGTTCTACAAATTAGCTCAAGGATTGTTAGTTAATTCGAATTTTATGAGATTGTTTGAACCATAACGTCCTGGTTTAGATTGATTAATTTCTGATCTCGTGTACACTGCTTCATTGTGTATCAATCTCGATTATCAATGGAGATTCTCAATAGTAGACACACGTGGTGGCCACTGGTTAGGGAAAATCGGGAAAACATGGAAAAGTCAGGGAATCTGAAAAATGGTCAGGGAAAAGTCGAGAAATATCATGTTGATACAAAACTAGACAGAATAAAAGATCCCCATTTTGTATTCTTCCTCTCAATCGCAATCTTAATCAATGAAAATAGTAGCAAAACTTTTCTAAATTATAAATAAAAGAGTATTTTCAAAAATCATTTTCCTTCTATTTCTTTCCTTCTAACACTATTGATTCAAAGCATTATTTATTACATTCTTGAACAACGACTAATTCGCCCGAATTTCAATCATGGAAAAAATTATAACATGATCAGGACAAGTTAGGGATTTGTTTTAATTCTTCATGGTATCCATCATGATAGAGTGAGAAATTATCAACTCAAATGTGATTGTAAAAATTACCATGGGGTAATAAATATCTTTAAAATGTGAAAGAGTGTTCCATGTTCGAAGAGGATAATTTCGCCGAATGAGCTGACCTGAACTAACAGAAGCCATGATTATTCTGCGGAACAGTCATCTGTAATCTAATGATCCGGTCAGAACAAACCGATTTTCATTTAAAAAAAAATTGAATTCTATGAACGTAACAATTCAAAGCACTGATATAATCAGTGATTCAAAGCGACGCGGGGGGATTTACCGCACGGACCTTGATACCATCGTGCATTTTTTACATTCTGACGAATCAGGAACGGAAGATTCGTGGGCGAAACAGTCATATTTAAACGATAATTTCTTTATTCTGACGAATTTTTAAAAGCATAGCAGAATTCCATCGTTACAAAAACTGCTCCGCCCACTACAGACACGTAGGATTTGTGGATTGAACAGCCGGAGGGATTCGCATTTTGCGTTCGTGTTCGCCAGTCTCTACCACTGGACAAAGTACGCGGTGGTTGTGGAGCTTTTGCCTGACGGGTCACTTCATTTCTGTCATAGCCTCAGGATATTGTATTTAAATCTCGCTGCAGTTCGTCCAGGCGGGTGTTCACTCACCCCCCGAAACGGGGGTTCGAACCCAGCTACACCGTTCCGTCCATCGAGGACTACCAACGTTCCTGATGTCCGCGTCCGAACACCCTGGGAATCCGGCGACCGATCACAGCTGCTGCAGAGCCGCATCCTCCGTGTTTTTACTGATCGATCTAAGGTTTTTTCCCCTGAACTCCGCACGTTGTGAGCTCTGGATGGAATACTCAATACCAGATGGGAAAAATGTTGGTTTATTGAAACAGTTTCGCACACAAAGCGGTACCAGAATATTTTTATATCTCATCTTCTCGAAGATGCAGTTTTCTAGATTATTATATATTTCAGCTATAGACCAGAGTGAGATAAACTTTCGGGAAACTGCAGTAGCTAATTACAATTTCTTAGAAATGTAATTTGTACGTAAAATCCCTAGAAAGTCTGATTGTTACATCGTCGAATCGTTCCGAGAACAGACATAGATCCTTGTACCCGATATGCTGCCGAGAACCGATGCTCTGGGCGTAAGCTTCAGGCAGTAGTTGACTTTTCTTGAGAATTTCAACCAGCTGAGGGTATTTTTATATACATTTGTGCGTGGGCATAAATTGACCCTTAAAAGGGGTAAGGGTGCTGTGAGCTCCAGATCAAAAGTAAGCATTTCAAAACCAGAGTTTCAAGTTTGAATAATTTTCAAATTTGAACTTTCGCTCTATCCGAAATTCCGCGGCACGGAGTCACTTATTGGTCCTTCGTATGTTTCTTTGTGAAACGTTCGCAAGACCGGTAACCACGTCCGGTCCGCTCCTATAGCTACATGATTATTCAATGTAGATAGGAACCTAAGTTGGGGTGTTTGAGCTCGAGCTAAACTCGACTAGAGCGTAACTTGAGCATGCTTCAAACGTTAGGTGAACTGAACGCGACTAGATCATAAGCCGAACGTGCGGGCTTAATGTGCGCGCTTGAGGGCACGTTTGGCTAATCGTAAGTCGGGACTGGAGATTTCACGCGTCAACTGTTACAAGGCGAGATGTCCGAGCTTAGATTTTTAAGTTTTCTCAGCCTGGAGCAATTTTGTCATCTGTTTTTTGTAGACTCCATCGTTCGCTATCGACTATCGTTACATTCCCAATTTTTAATTTATCGGATTAGGCAAAACAAATTGAGTAATGTTTGCTCCCTGTCAAGGAGAGATTCTTCCTCTATTCGAGCGTGCAAACCTTGGCGAAACGGAAAAAAATTGATACTTTGTATCGGTATTTGTATAAAAATTAATTAACTTCGTTCGCCTAGTCCGATAAATTCAAAATTGAGAATTTTATCATTTCTCTTTGTGCTTCTTTATCATATTTGCCACTTTTCACGGTGCTGCGAATATTCTGTGAAAAAGTGTTTCTTCGCGAAACGGAATGACGGAGTGTTTCGTTCGGAGTGCCGTACAATATTTAGCACCTATCTCAGAACATCAAAAAAATGTTTTTCTGCTTCCAGTTCCCCGAAGGTATTGTGAGATATGTGTCACAGACAATATTCGCGGATGCTGCAGGTTTTTCCCATGTGCTTTCGACCGAAAATATCGCAGTTTACCCCCAGGGAATCGCCGGATGCTGTATGGTGAGGGTATTTTTGTAATTTACATCATATCTGTTTCTGTTTCGGTTATTAGTTTCGCCCGACTGCAGTTTTATGAACGTAACAAAAAATTCAAAATGGTTTCGATTCTACTTCAAATATAATATGATACGTGTAAAATTATACAGACTATAAAGTGAAATTTATGCTTTGCGTGCGCAGAGTGGACATAGAATATCACATTTCCGCGACGTTTGTATCGACTGTTTGTTTAGCCAGATTTTTTACCTTTTTGGTTTACCTATATGAAATCTAGAGTAAATTGTGAAATAGCATATTGGCGCCTCGGGGTACCACACGCTTAATTGATATCACGTTTCATCATAGCCTGTATAAACTCTCAATAGCTCAACCATTTTTTCAACGCTATTGTATACTTGCCACGATTCATAACGACTTTATTCCGTTTGCGTTTGTTCCGTTTCCAGCCTGTGATAAATGATACACGATGGTCGTTTCGTATCCGTTGGTCTCTGAATTCTTTGATAGATTTAAATTAATATGAGACGTGAGCTGTATCAGCGGTATAGCAAATTCACTCGTAAAACAAATCCAATATGGATGGAATAATTGAAAAGTTATCCGAATCAAAAGCCGTAGAAGGGTGAGCTTCCGGCGTGGGTCGAATGTTCACTTTTAATCATTGTGTGGGTGCTTCAGATCCCTGCAGAGGTTCGTGGAATAATAACGTACTTAGCGCTTCGCGGGACGTAAACAAATGTGCTGGTGTGGATATAAACAACATAACTCAACGCGACAAAGGGGAAACCTCACCAAAGTACCAACGAACTAACCGGGATTAACATATGAAAAGCGAGAGAAAACGCTGCAAGAACCACATCCGACGTTGTTATAAGAAAACCAGTATTTTTTGGGGCTTCAAATTGACTACTCCAGAAACTGGGTGAAATTGTTCTTTGCGTCGGTTATTTTCAGGGCTAAAAGGCGGTTCGGAAAAATTGAGAAGATTCGTTTAAAATTAAACCGCATGCATATAGTGTCACGAGTATAATATGCCGGAGGATGGCTGAGGTCACGTTGCGGATAGATATCGGGTTAAAATTTCGTTCCGGAGTAAATTTTCACCTCGGCTGTTTCGAGCAAGAAGAATAGAGCGAACGGTACGGTAGGTACGGAAAATTCGATCAGACGACAGATATAGTCACGCTGGAGACAGATGCGATATTGTTTCAGGCACGGTAGAATTCCAATGAGGCGAAAAGGATAGCCGATATTCAGTGATCGACAGACAGGCAGACGTCAGTGACAAACGTTCCGTGGTACCCCGCGGTATCGCCAATATCGGTAGGGTGTATGCCAATGACGTGCGATGCATATTTATATTAATACAATGCCTGTACAAATTAGAAGAAAAAACGAACTCTCATGTTGAACGATTTGACAAAAATCATCGCGTGCCAGAAATGTACACCCGTTTGTTTGTCAGACCTGCAATTAACAACTTGATATTAGTTTGATGGTAGGATTACTTATCGCGCACCTGTCAAAGAAGACGTAATAAAAGAGAGCAAACCCCAATATGTGTGTCCCGGAAGCCGAGGTGGGTAGAGGGTCGTGGAAGAAGATGGACGAGGGGTTGGAAAAAAGGTCGGAGCACAAAGGCAGAATACTAGCTTTATTAAGCATCTTTATATCAATAATCTTATATCATTCGTTCCGTATTTTTCATCTCGCTAATTGCACAAAAGAGCAAATATTTGTAAAAATAAGTATACCGACGGCTAACATCATCTCGATGTCCAATCCTCCCAGTCTAAGAATTACCGATCTGTTCCATTTGCGATGAAAATGATGGATAAATTTGACGCTTTTATTAAATTTGAAGAGAAAGGAACGATATGAAGAGGTGCGGCAGATGCTAATACGTAGTTTGTTGTTCCATGTGTCTTCTAGCTCTGTGATGGTTGTAGTAGCGCTGCATCGATCTGTGCAGGTCGTTTTCTGTAAAATCATATTTTCGATAAACCAGCTTGTAAAATATGACGAATATGAAATCGACCACCGAACGAGACTAACGTATACAAGCAATTGTTCAGTCACGTTGCTTCGAACAATATATCACTCATCAATCGGATAAATTTAGTCTGTCTGTAATCATTGGAGGAATAGTCAATATTTGAAGACGCGATAACGTACCGCGGTCCAACACGCTGACAGATTTAGAAGCTAATCACTGTGTAATAACAAAATGCAAAACTCAAGTAATTTGGTAATATGCGGATAGAAATGAAGAGAAATGACTAATCTCGAAGAAAGTTTGAGCCGGTCCACCGCGTCTGCCTATTAGCTATGTAACGCAAAATTTATGTACGGGTTCATGTATACCTATACGTATTTGCGTCCTGGTAATCATCTCTATAATTGCACTTTCATTAGGCGAAGACTTAGCGCGAGGAAGTAAGGTACCTAGTTCAGAATCGAGTTACCAAACTTGTGAGAAGGTTGGGTGCGAGGGATTTGATATGTAAGAATGATTATTTTCCAACTAAGAAAGAAGTCGCGTTGTTGAACAATTTTCGGGATGATTTTATTTTTGTAATCTATGCATCACCACCGCCTTCCCGCACTTCTCTCTGGGTTATATTATTTATGATTCACTGTCACGCAAGGTGACAGTCTGCTCGGTAAAGTATTGGTGTACAAGTCCGTCGCGCGGTAAGTGATTACGTTCAACGTTCAGCAGTCTTGAGCTATTTGGAATTTAACTTTTCAACCAAGAGAAAAAAACAGCAAAGTAGCGAGAAAGAATTATCCCTCCTGTTATTGTGACCGTCGATGCTGCGAGTGCAACTGATGACCAATTATATTTTTGCCGTTGAGCTATGTACATGACTTTGTCGAAATGGCTCCATCGCGGAATTCGGAGGATGAAACGATGAGCAAACTCGTTCGGCGTCGGTTTGTTTCGGCGTTATTAATTAGTATGAGGTTGTTAAAATCCGGCAATTGATCACCTGACTCGTCATCCGCGTCGTATTCAGCCAGACTCTCATTGTAGCATGAATTATATTGAAATTCTTGATTTCGGCGTAGCGGCAGAATGGCTTCGTTGACATTGCTGACATTAGGGCGGGGAAGAATTACCGAATTATTCATAAACCGTGCTGCCCTGTACTCGATTTCCGACTTGTAATAGGCTGACTCCAACCTTCCATTTACTATCTGTAACAAATTCAACAGCGCTGTCAGCAGATATATAAAGAATGTCGAGAAAATATTTATTGTTAGCTATAGTTAATGAACACATTCACTGTTTCACAAAGCACTTTATAGACAATCATTCAATGTCATGAGACTATCAGACGTGGTATTTTCCTACTGTTCTCTAGAGCATTGTGTGTTCTAAATTATACAGACGGTACAGTCGTAGGCCCCGATCCTTTCGTTCAACAATATTGAATTTATAACCCGCTTCGGAGTGAATACGTCAAATATGACAAATTTGGGATCTGTTTGGCCTCGGGTTGCGTCGGTTTGCGCGGCGAAATAACATCCTGTACAATGTTTCGTAGTTAGGTTCGCATATATACGAATACCGACCCTGTGGGTATTTTCTATGACGTCCTTCCGGTGAATATCACTCCTAGTGATGATATCGGGCTGATGGTCCCTCTGGCTCGTATCGGTACATGGAAAAACACTTTCCATACGTTCCATTATTTCCTGGCTACAAAATGGCCCGCTATTCGTACTCATCTTTGGACATTGCCGCAGAAAATATGACGGATTTTCAGGTGAATGGTAGCTACGCGTATCTGCATACATCCATATTCGTGTGCATACATCGATGTATAACCGAGGGTTATCGACGAACACAATTGCTCCAATGATTACTGTTATTGTTACGAGCTTGCCGACCGGGCAATGATTGGGGGAGCGTTACGAGCACCCGCAATAAACAGGAAAATAAAAATGATAAAATTTCATACTATCGGTCAGCATTTCCCTCCGCACACGGACACAACACTTTGTCTGACCAAATTCTGCACGTATTTTTTTCATCGCCTTCACGGTAGCCTCCCAAATTTTTACCGATGCTAAGCAGTATAGGCATTGCATTTTTAAGAAAAATTAAGGACTCACACAAATTTGCGTGGGGTTCCTTGGTAGATAATTATTTCAAGTAGGAAAAAGGGTAATTTCAGTTATAAAGTTTGGAACATAGGTTCCCGGAGTTCGACGTCGAGTGGGTATGACGGAGATGTGGTGTACTAAGAGTGGTTGATGGCCCTGGGGGAAGACCGACGTGGCATAATAGTTTCATACTTATTCTGGTGGCACTGCATCAACTATCGCAAGGAAAAGTAATCCTCTTAGGGTCATAGGCAGGGTTCGTTCGGTACTTCGCTCGAACAATAGGTGCTGACTTTAAAGTTTAAAGTTTCGAGTAGTTGGTAACATTAGCGCGATGACTAACTTTCATACCTCAGAATACATCCTCGAAAGTCACGTAGGTGTCTCACTCGCTTCTTCGAGTTGATTTCGTATACATTTCAGTTCGCGCAACTGCGTCGAGGACTTGCTTTCAACTTTGCAGTTTATCCGTCAGGGTTGCGATGCGAGCATAAAACGGTAAAAACTGCGAAACAAAGTTGCTCGCCGACTCTACTTATACTTATTTATCTACTCATATACCTACTTTCACGTTTTTCATCAACTTTTCAGAAATAAAAGCTGCCTTAAAAGTTTGAATGGTTTCCGTCTAGCTATCGTCAATTTTTTCTAGACCCCCTCATATTTCTTCTTTCTTCTTATTTCAAATGTCAACTTTGAAATACAAGCGAATATCCTAGCCAAGGTTTCAGCCCGGGTCCACGTAGCCTCCAACGTCACGCGAGAGGAAACTACATGATTTGTGGTCAATAGCCAGGCGGACCTTTCGCGAACGCGCGACTTCCCCGGGCAGCCTCGTTTCCTGAAGGAAAGTGGAACTGTGTGCATTCTACTGGGTCCTCCGGTCCTTCGGAGTCCCAAGGGTTTTGGTCTCGCTCTGAAGATCGGCGAGGATCGGATGGACCCGGGATCCTTCCGCCCAGCCATCCGGACTGTTTCATATCAACTAACTTTGAAGCCTCAAACCGGTAGTGAACTCAACGTTACCCTCGGCACCTGCACCCTCACTTTCGACGAATTTGGCGACTGAAATGATCGTCAATCGCTAAAACTAACACCAGATGTGTACTAAGCCGTGAAAATTTTGTGGACATGGGTTTATTACACACGGCAGCAAATCGCACCAGTATAAAATAGTCGAGTAATTGCACAGTTTTGTACCGGTGTCGCGAGGCTTTACATTTGTCAGGTTACAACATCGTACACGGAAGGCGGTCTGTTATATAGCTCTTAGAAACTACCTCACCATGTTATTCAGGTTCTTAAGCTGCTCCTCGTGATCATTCGTCCACCCGTAAAGAGGGGCGTGCGGAAATTTTCGCCAGTCGGGATGAAGAAGTAATTCATCGTATCTATTCGAATAAAAAAATCTAAAAGGAAAAGAAAAAACAAAACACCTGAAATTATAACGAAACTAAGTTTGGTTGGTTGGTGCTTAAATGGTGTTGAATCTCACAAGTTATTCTGGCGCAGTTGTTGCTCATGCATATCCAGTAAATCTTTCCTTTGACATTCGCGTCCACCTGATGCATCGGAAGCAATCGCACAACGAACCCTTTTGCGACGTATCCCAAGTTTCTTGAGAAAACATCCCCACGAGAGGCACGGGGACATTTGTAAGGTATTCCCACCAGAGAGACGGGCTCAGCCCCGTACCGAACGCATGTTTCAATCTTACCTGATCCGTTTGCCTTTTGGCGTTGAAACACGCACGCTTTAGAACTGAGGATGCCTGAATTTCCGACCAATTTTGCTTATTTCCGACGCGAGTAACACCGAGGTTCTGCGTATGAGGTTTCCAGGAGCGAGTGAGGAAACTGTTTCGTCGAATTCGACGGTATTAATTCACGAAGCTCACGCTCTTCGTTCTGTTGAAACGATCCACATCGAACTTTTATGAGGAACTGAACTCTGCGTATACGTACGTGTATCGATCTTTTTTTTTCTTGATAATTTGAAACGGACGTGAGAACTGAACGATTTTCCGAACTCGACTGATTCGTTATATTATTTTAGTTCTGTGGTGTTGAGGTTGAGGTTTTATCTGTTTGCTGTATTACTAATCAAGGAATCCGACGTTCGCGTTGGTTCTATAGATACGCTCATAGTCGCCCATACAAAGTCTAAATGACTCATAGATGTATAGATATATATACAGACTCGGTTTGGCAGCGCCCACGAGGAGCGCCCTTATCTTAATGCGCTCGTGCGTTGGAGCGTATATCCCTGCCTTCTTGTTCTAATTCCAAAACACCCTTCCGACATTGTGATCTCTATATTCAAGGCTGCTGTTCTTCGCATCATGCATTCCATTGTTATTCGAACACCAAAGCTGTTCATCAGACGCGAATGGCCACAAAGGCTTGTATCTGAATCTCTGTTCGGGATTGTCGGGTGTTTCACGAAATACGAGGAACGTGATACTCGTTATTATCGCAGGTGCCGAGTATATTAATTGTTACCGAAGAAAGCGATACCATAATCAGAAGGTTAGCAATAACGACGTTGTTATTAGCTTCGGGAGCAGTTTCATTGATACACTCGTTTAGGGTTCTGGCACGATATACCAACCTGCTGGCATGATTTTTGCGTTGATTGTGCCGCGATTGAAAACTGATGCCAGAAATACCCCGACACGTGATATTCTTGTTTGTCTCCGGAAAGAGCCTCCGTCGGTTCGTTGGTTTTCGCAGAGTCTCAAATTATTTACCGCACCCATATCTTTTTCACCGTCATTCGAATATAAGTCGCTTTTTTTTGTCAGCCAAACAACAAAGGGAATGATCGAGTTTTTATTTTATTTCCGTACTTTTCCTCGAAATCGACACTCGAAGATAAACAATCGTAACTCTCTCGCAGTCACAGTGGGGATTTTATGCAATTATCACAGGACTGTTCGAGACATTCGTTTGGTGATATGGCGGAGAATCAATATCTGACAAATTATACTCAACGTATCCGTATAATCCCACCATGTGTGTATCCGCGTATGGTGTTATTCACTGCGGCTATGCCTTGTCTCTGAATCGTGAGTTGGGTTTGTTGTAAATTTTTCTTACATCCGTCATGATCTGTTTTCGATGTAAAAAAGAGGGTACGTGGAATGCATAAAGGGAGGATCGCTCGGATCGCGCAAAATCTCGACGTGACCTCAATACCCAGCCCACAAACACTCTGGATGTCCCGTAGCCCACAGGTTCCTGTTTCCCTTTTATCCTCTGTGTGCTTTCCCCAGTCGTCTCCCAACCACTTCACTCTGATTTTTCTATCCACCGGCGTTTCCTTAAAGATCCAGTCAGAGTTTGATGCTTCATGGACAGAACCCTGTTTCCATATTGTTTTATTTGAACCGCGGCCATCGCATCAGCTATCCAGCATCTCTGAAACTCGAGGATCGGTTTTCCGCAGGTTTCTAGTCCTACGATGATTTCAGCAAGGTCCTTACTTCAACTGTATTTGGGAAACGTCCAACCGTTCATCATGTCGTTGGTTCAAGTATTTCAGACAGACACCGGAGGCTCGAACAGGTCTTATACCTGGTCGATAAGAAGAATTCCACCCCCAGGAAGGTAGCTCGGACGTGCCTTTAGTAGTTCCAGACAAAACTATTATCTCGCCCTACGGGTTGGGATTGTCGAGACGAGATGGTATCACGGGGAACAGATGCGTCCTTGTCCTCGGCCGGGCAGCTCCGGTCATGCGTCTTGCTTCAGTTTTTCCGGTGGACCCTTCCGCGGACAAGGACTGGGACGTCGGCTTGTAATAGGATTCCAAAAGGTTATAAAAACAGCCGGATATATTGTATCATGGACCGCTTCCTTCCCTCCTGCCCCGCAGAGGCCGTCCTTAACCGCTCCTCGCGGGGTCGCAGGATTATCAGCGTCAAGATGTCGCTACACCACATCGACACATATTTTATTTCTTATGGTCATACATTTTATTATTACCCTCGCAGCCTATAACGACTTCAGGACTCGCTACCGAGGAGGAATAGGTTTTTACACCGTTCGCGCCCAGATGGAAAGGTTCGCCCTTAGCGCAGTAATAAATGCGACAAAATTTGTCGTGTTAAAGTCGAGAGGCAGACATTCAATGGTCGATACAAGAGTCAACTTATGCTGGTATCACAATTAGCGTTCTTAAACTCGAAACGATCTTTCGTTTGATGTCAATGTCTGATGAGATTTTCTTCGAAATGCTTTCTCCGCATCGATAGTCATTATTGGCGCAGATTCTTCAATGCTTGCCGTTTATTTTGTAAGCCACCGCTTCGACATTGGCATCAACATCTGCTTTGATCAGATGCTTTGTGGAGTTTTCAGTCCGCTACAAAAACGACCAGGCAATTAGACGGTGGGCGTGAGTTTGGAAGGTGTACAAACACGTTTCATCCAAGAAGCATCTAGAACCAGCAGATCTTTGCATCGAGGTTAGCGGTACGTGTCATATTCCACGGTTTGAAAGCGCAAACGTGTGATTCAAAGAGTCTTCGTGACAATAACCGATAAAAAGACGTCCACCATTAACGTGGCTAGCAGCGATCGCAAACCGTCTGCCACCAGCCGGAGCTAAGGAACTTCGACCTGCCCAAAGGTTTCATGCAGCCGCTAGCCGTCAAAATGCATCTGGAAAATCCTATAAGGGCATTTTTCATAAAACCGCGACGATGCGAAACCTGATGGCTATACCTACCTTGATTTCCGTTGGTCTTGGAGAAAAGGGATGCTGGGATCTACGTCCATTGACGAAAGCTGACCAGTCTCCACAGACGATAATACTCTTTCTCACAGACAAGCGGGGGCTTGCAGGATCGATTTGGAGGTATTACTCCACCACGCAGGTCCTTCGCGGACCGAAGACGCGCCTGCGCTTGTGTAAAACTGGTATTTTGCTTATATATATATATGATATATATACGCCGTTTATAAACTCATACTGGCCACCACCGACCAAACTCCACGTCTCTTCGACTGGGCATGTCGTCTATGAGATACGTACACGTGTCGGATATGCGTTGACCCCGGGTATCATCCGAGGGAAACAATGTCTGGAGATTTAATGGAGCAACTTCTGCGGTGATTTAATTCAATGAAATATTCATGTATTTTTTTTTTCCTACGAATGTCGGGGTATTTATGGTATTTTACCACTGTTTGGAAGTTGAAAACAAAAACAAAAGTAAAATAAAGTTATTCCAGGAAACTGGTTCGTGTTTTTGTCAAGGACCGTGAGTGACCCTAAACTTTTAGCTCTGGATAGATTTGCGGTGGAAAAAGAAGAAAAAAAAGGGGGGGAAATCCTTTCACCCTAGTGTCAGAGTTGGCAAGGCGTTGAGTAGATTTATCCACTTTCGCTCGAACCTCTCGCGCTGCAGCATCATTCCTCCCTCGTTCTGGTCCACGGTCGATTCTCTATCATTGTTTCCATTCGAAGATGCCGAGTTTGGTCTTCGCCAATCGGCTCGGAGTCCGGGACTCTACCTTTTCGTCGCTCTGGGAGAGAAAAAAAAGTCATTACGAAATATTTCATGAATCGTTTGATCCCTTTGCGAATGCCGGTGTCACACGCAAGATGTAAGAACCACCTTGATGTTAATATTTACTTGGTTCTTTCTCCACTTCTCCCTCCGACCCAATTTCATCCTCCCTCCATTGCCCCCCAAAAAAAAAAAACGACGAATGTATTGAAAGCATAATTTGGCGAAATATTGAAGACATATTTTACTCGAAATAATAGGGTGGCTTCGAAATTGGATCAGCTTTGGATTAGGAGTTGAACTCCTTGTTTAGTTCCTCTCACCGTTTCTGCATCCGTGTTGAGCATGCTAATGCTAATTAATAACGTGCCAATCCTGGTTAAATTTGGAACACGAAGAGAGACGGATAGCCGCGGTTATTCATTGGTCATGAATTTTGGAAATATTATTACATTTTGATGGACAGCTTAGAGAATAGACTATAATCCATCGCGTGTGGAGCATAATTGTGGTTCTGCCTGTATCGCATGTAGTTAACGTTATCGCTGGTCCGATATCGCTCGACAGATATTTTACCCTTGTACGTGCTGAGGTTAAAGCGAACCGGTATAAACCTCTTCGAGATATTAGCTGCGCAATTTCGATTCACTGGTGACTATTCATGATCGACGCGAAAGGGATCTGAGAATTTTTCAAACGTTTAATATCCGGATCTTATGTTATCTCACAACCTGGCGAGATTCCTCCCGAGGAATCCAGGATTCATACTTCGTTTTGTTCTTTCCGATGTCGGAGTGAAATTCCAGCAGGGTCCAGGAATTCGCCCGGCATGAAGGGACGCCCGATATTCGGACGTCTTTTCGCAGTTTCTGGAGGTGGAAAAATTGAGCTTATTCGCGCAATCACCTGCACCGTAACCTTTTCTGGGGTAACTCGACTTATCTGCAAACCGGTGAACCGGAGAACATGGTTCAGGCCGTACTGTACATTCTACTATCTTTGTCACACTTTCCTGCAAGAATCGGGATTCTTCGCGTGAGATGAGGGTCTAAACCGAGGACGGGGACGCGACGTGGAGCAACGACCACATTTACCACGGACTAGTCGTCCTCCCGGAAACACGGTATTCCTGTACCCTCGTGCAGGAGGTACGGGACGAGTCTACATACGTGTATTACCGCTCCCTTCCCCCGCGCGTGTAGGTGTACGATACACGCGATATACGTTGGTACGTCTCGGTGTGACCATGTTTATACGGTTCATGGTATACCAGTACAGTTATCCGGAAACCACTACTTATGACTAGACACGATCTCGCCTTTTCCTTTTGTTTTCACCAGATAACTTTTATGATTCGCTGTGGCGAGGATTTCGATTTGGGTTATCGATACCTCGATGTATGATAACGACAGAGACTAAAGATCTCGACCTCTGTAGAATAGACAAACCTGCGGGTGAGATATAAGGATGAAAAAGTTTTTCTCCTTACTTTGGAATTTATCAAAATCGATCGCGTTTACTTTTTATATACCGTAAAATGTCGCCTTTTCGTATCTTGACTCTAAAATTGTATGACGGATTGTGTCGTAGAAGCTAATATTATACGTGAGAACATTTGGAGGGGGGGATAAATATCGTGTTCGCGGGATATCGCTTCTCGAATCAAATCAAACAAAAAAATGTATACGTCCAAAGTTCTCGGTAACTATGAATGTAACTCACGAAATTAACCTGGTTCATGTCTCTCGCAATTAGAATACAAGTACGAAATCAGTTCTGGGATAAGCGATCGATGCCATATATATTTTTGTACTCTACTCTGACCTCCAATCAGCCATCATACGATATCGCGAACAAGACAAGCTCGCGAAAGCATCGTAATTCTCCTACACAAAAGTGAAATGCCGAATTGGCTGACGTGGGAAATGAGTTACAATCTCAAAGTAAGGTAAATACCAAAGCGGAATGGTTATTGCGCATGGCATGCAATGAGCGAATGCACGAAACTTTTGCTAGGTACACAGTGGGATTTAACAATCGCTAAAATCTCCCGGGGGCGAACAACCATAATAATGTTCACATCTGCCCGAGACCACCAGACGCTAATGTGATTTTGCAATTGAAACAATACCTACAGCGATGGTGTGACGAATCTCAGAGAATAAACGGTGGTCAAATATCAGCATCAGCGGTGGAGAATTTCGGGAATCTCTACTCGATTTATTGAAATTCCTTTATGGCGGTGCAGCGAGTGGCGGCTCGTCCGTATAAACGCGACGATTTCTTCTCTACGGTGTATCTCGCGTTCTCGAATCGATCGGCGTTTGACCCGTTCGCGTTATCGTGATATTGTGATTCCTAAGCAACAAGGGTCGAAGAGGAAAGGAGCCTGGACCCGGCGGATAAACTTGAGACGATCTGATCTCCCGAAAGTCATTCAATCCAATATCACGTTGGCCAATTCTCAGCCGATTGGATTCTGCAGCGAGTCTCAAACGAAGCCTTAATCATGCGACGTTACTCTCGGACAGATCGAACCCTCGATATCCAACACTTGCGGGGCGAATGAGCGCCGAGCTTCCCAGTGAAGAGGAAAGTCGCTGTTATAATTGCGGCAATTTGACCGTTTGGTTAAACCGAAAAGGATGTTCAGCTGAAAGATACGTTCAGTCGAGTGAAAAGATCGGCGGCCCGCCTCGTCTCGGGCATCGGCTTTTGACGAGGGAAGATCACACGAAAGTGAACCCCCGTAAAACAAAGGAATAAGGAGGTATAAGAAGCTGGTAAAAGGGAAGCGAAAAGCAGGCCCGAATTTCTTAAGATACGAGATATATACGAGTTCGGAACGTTTCTGGATCACAGAAATCCGCCCGGCGTGACGTCTATATCTCATTCGAAAAATCGGCATCGCGTTTATAACGGTGTTTTAGCTGCTCCGACCACTTTTAATAAGAAAAGTTCTGAGGTGATTATAAAAATCGAAAAACTTATCTCATTTCCATGAAACTCGCGGTTAATTGAAAGGATCTGATCGCGTTTAAAAAAACCTCTGTTTTAGTTCGGAATGATAAATCTTTCGTTTTAGAAGGAACGAAAAAGTGCCTCTTTTTCGCCAGATACTATAAACGGACGAAAAACTACTGATCTTCGCTACGGATTGAATCAAAGTCCTACAAGTTTCAGGGGGGCTCCTCGAGGAAACTTGACAAGATTTTGCGAAAGTTTCCCTCATTCTGATCGTCAATCCAACAACGATGAACCCAAATTCAAGGGACACCGTGTACAATGCGCGAAATTCGTCGTTTATCAGGAACAACGTTGACAGCGCTTGCGCCATGAACGTCGAGGCGCCCGCGCCAGGCACATAACACGCCGGTAGTCTAACCCCCGCCTGACGTTGGGCACCCCCGCAAACCCCGCAACTCTCGAGGTAGCATAATCTCACGGCGTGATACGCGCGGTTCAGTTGTTCGGGACCGGTCGCGACGACAGGGTGTTGAGATACCTGATAACACCCGGACAGGTTGCGATAACGATACCTCTATCCGTATTTCCGCAGTCAGACCTATCGAATAATTCCAGTAATTCCATCATCGTCTTGTGTCTTGTTTGGTGTTTTCACTCGGAGGTGTGGTGTTGGAAAGTAGTGAGCATAATTACGACGGTACTTCCAGTTCGATAAATAAATTACATCGTTCAATTTTTCCGGAAATCTACCTTAGTTTTTGAAAAAACATATTTCAAGTAGCTCAAAGCGATTTGTGCTCCGTAATTCACGCAGAGGAACATGATGCAGCTTCGAACGCCAAGGTCCGTCTGAAGCAAAAGGTATGTAACGCACGTGATATCGACTGCTCACCTATTGACGAATTGGGAAAGAGGGGGGAGATTTTTGTGTATAGTGTCTCGCTAATTGCACGCACAGACTTTCAGAAAATTCTAAAAACTCGAACCCCGTGTTTTAGTGAAAGCTTCCCCGAAAGAGCTTTCGCTGGTTGTTTTTTCCTCGTATATATTTTCCTCCGACTCTCTCGTCAAAGGTAAAATATAACTGCGCTCAGCGGTTCGTTGTACGAATAATAGGCGTAATAGGTGCCTGGGACCTTTGCTGGTTCCGGGAGCTTTCGACCCGCGGCTTGGTGATGCACCGTCGAACAAAGGACGTCGGTAATACTTCCCAATTATTCATTTTGACGTAGGAACATTTTTCGACACCGTGTGAATATCGTTTTTTTTTTTTTTTCACCTTACAGTCTCCACTTCTTTCGACTACTTTCGGTGTATAAAATTTCAGCTAATCCTGAAGCACGATGATTCTTATTCTCAGTAATATTGATCAAGATAATTTCCCAATTACGCCCACATCTTTCATTTAGTCGCATCCAGCAGGAGAGAAAAAGGATTAAAAGAAAGTTTTACGTCTCTGAAAGGGAGCCCCTTTTCAGTGCTCGTAATTATATCATATTAAAAATACTAAATGAAAGAAGCTGCCGGAGATAAAGTAAAACATTCGGATGGTTTACCGGAGATTACGAGATCCTCTATCTGCCTGAATACCCTACACAAAATCCACTCGACTTGGTAATTATGGATTGCGGCCCGCATGCGTAAATTGTCGTTTCGGTCAATCACCGAACGAACCGAACCCCCAGACAGATCTGAATCATTAACGGCTAATGGCCGTGGCCGCAGGTATTGACGGATCTAGATTTTGTTTGTCTGTCTCGTGTCGCGTTTTAAAATTCAAAGGGAATCAGTCTTACTTTTCTCTTGTCAACCTCTTTCGTCGCGCGTTAACGACGGTCAACGTGCTCGTTGGAAGGAGAAGAGACTTGATTTAATATTAATCGATTCTCGACTCGACTCACTTGAATATGCCGGGGGATCCTGGTAACCCGGAGTCTGATATTTCCGAAAGAGAGGACCCCGTTTTCCATGCATTAAGTCAACCCTGGGCTGGGCTAGGCTCGTAAAATTTGTTATTTAAAACGGCTCCTTCAAGTTGGTGCAGTACTTCACTCCTTCTACTGTCTAACTCAATCTACCGGGAGACGCCGAGGCGTTGGAGCTTACGTCTTGCTAGACAAACTTCAAGGAGAACAAGAACAAAAAATGAAAGAAGATCCAAAAAGAAGGAAAATGGATAATTCCACGAGTCGTGAGTCGCCGTTCCCAATCATAGAAGACGAAACACGTTCGATCATGCCGCAGAAATTGGACATGCGATGAGGACTCGATATTATTGGAATATAAAATAATATTCTGAGAGGTCATTTCATGTACTTGACAGACATAGTGCCGAGAGAGAACGTAAAACTTTATTTTATATAATCGTTAGCAAACTTTTGCCATGTGATATTTCATAGATTTTCATATACCGAATTGGGTTTGAAGAGCGTACCTACCCATTACTTTCCGGTTCAATTATTGATCGTTTGCAATTACTGGAATTACTGCTGAAATCGAGGGAATGGGTTTTACGCCAAGCGGAAAATATACAGAAAATTGAAAATTACGGGAACCTTGAACGATGTCTCGTCAGACGCAAGATCTAATAAATTTCTAACCAAATTCACCTCAGAAAGGTCTTGATTTGTTTGCCATTGTTAATTCTACCTCAGCATCCGAAACCGAGTGATTCATAGCGACGCCCTCACGAGAATCACTGAAGGGAGACTCTCGAACCAAACTCCTCCCTGGCTTGTGTACTTTGTCGATTTGTGGTGAACCGGTAAATTGCTACATTATCCCTTCGGTGTGGGGCCAGCCTTAGGGTTCTCGGCAAAACCGACTCTTTGTCGAACGATGAGCAATCAAGGTGCTCACAAAACCGGTCTCGTTGTTGCCCGAATGACCAACAATCGTTCAAATAAAAAAAAAAGAGAAAAAAAAAACTGTTCCGGAGGGATAGAATTTTTTTCCGGACCACGGATTGATTCCGTCCGAAATAGACGTCGAGGAGTCGAGCCTAATCACTTGTGAAAAGGTTTCTAAACATCCACTTACGAGGTAATGTAGTTCGCCCATCAAAACGGAAATCCCGTTGGACGGACTATTTTCGGTTGATCGATTAGCGCATCGGACGAAAACACGTTTCTCGTGTACGTGATCAATCTCTTTTTCGCCCATAGATTTTCATCGCGACAATTCGTTGATCCTTATCGCAGCTGAATCCTGATCGAGTTAATGGCTTACACGCGGTAAAACGAGGGGATATTTATACCTAATTGGTAATTTCAAAGGCGACGTGCGGTTACCTTCTCCTCCCTACGGAGCATCACGAGACTTCCATCAATCAAGACTAACTCACGTTGTGTTCTTATGGGCTCAAGACCATATCAGATTCACCCTCGCCAAAGGTCTGAAATAATATCTTTGACGGCTTTGCCTCCCCTACCCCGATCTTAGCGATTAAACGCGAACTCGTAGATCAGATGCGAAAGTTAGTGTAAGCAGTGTAAGCATGAACCTCTGAAACAATTAACTATTTTTACACATATTGTGTTATAGTTGAGCGTGCGAATGTATAAACAAGCACATAATACGGCCACGTATACAGTGCCAATGTACGTAGTACGATAGATTAGCGAAGCAAGGTCACATGGGTGCGCGCGAATGGGAGCATGATAACGGAGTGCGTGCTCTCGCATCCATTACAACGACCAGGTTCAACGACAAAACCAAATCCATACAGGGTAGGTACCGGTTTACCGACTCCGATGATATTTAATACCTATACGCCTGTACGGTTTTCGCCGAATCTGTATGATTTAGAGCAATTATATCACGTCGTACTCGGATCACGTTACGGTACATGTATACCCACTATTTTTCGAAAACGGAAACTGATTCTGGTATCAGTGATCGCGTTGATGTTACAGTCCTGAGTATTTCGCCGGCATTACACCTGTCGGTAATTATGGGTACGTCAATCTCAGTCTTCGCAGAACCTTGATAGGCTATAAACTATATTCCTCATTTTGTGATGATACCAAACTCTAGAGACACATTTATTCGTACAATCTCGAATCCATTTCTGTTGTAGAATTTATACTCTGGCTCACGTGCAGTATGCTGCACATATAAAGACTGAAATGTGGGATTCTTCTAGATGAATTAATTG
Organism: Euura lappo; assembly: GCA_018257835.1. Taxonomy (NCBI): domain Eukaryota; kingdom Metazoa; phylum Arthropoda; class Insecta; order Hymenoptera; family Tenthredinidae; genus Euura; species Euura lappo. The sequence goes on along the minus strand of JAEUYN010000309.1, from coordinate 122,955 downwards.
AATTAGCTGCTTCTGCTAATTGAGGGGCGAAAATCGTTCAAAATTCTCATTAATGGGACTCTCGATTGGCATTTCGAGTGCCGAACTAAACGAGTATGCTGTATTTATGTACGCGCCAGCGTTTAGCTATATCTGGTATAGCGAGGGCAGAATCGAGTGGTTTAATAACGTCCGAAATATTTTTGTTTCATTATTATTATTGAGCTGTACCCGTCTTTGGCGGTTTTCCTAGTTTTCTTTTGCCGCAGACAATTTTCCGTCTGCGGATTCCATGACACGAAGATACAAGCCAATCAAAGGCTTCATGGAAGACGTAGATGCATCGGACTAAATGAAATGAAATGAAATGAAATTCGAGCTCGCTGCAATTGGATGTGGAAAAATGTTTCGAGTGCTAACGAACAGCGGCTGCAGGAAGCAGAGCTTTCCACCGGGGGATTGGAGCCGCGGAAACCTTTTTCTCCTTGTTTTAATCCCATACAGTATCGCAATTCTGGTTGTTTCGACAGTATATATATTTTTGGTCAAGTATTTTTCCCCGTCTATCCTGTTATACAGCTGACACTAAATCTTTATTTTTCCAAACTCGGAGTCGCGGGGGTCGTTTTTCAATCAACATTCCACTCGGTTGAAAAACAGTTCAACCTCATAAGAATCGCAGTCGTCCTCTGTTTGTTTTTCACCAACGATTTCTCGAGACTTTTGAAACTTTTGCGAATCCTCAGGAATAATGAATATGGCTTGACGGTTGACGCAACGTTGACTCATACTACTCAAAGACGTTTCTGTACCACCGCCAATCCTGGTCCACCGTTTTCCCTGTTCCACCACGTTTCTATTCATATAAAGTTGCCCGTAGACTCCTATAGGAGTCGAACACCAGCTGTGGGCGAGCCCTAGGTATACTTTATACACTAACTGCTAACAACTCTGCCAACTTTGATATATAAAACAATTGGAGTTATGTACATTAATACCAGTATACACACAATATACACAAATGTAGAATGTACGAAGCTGCGCGTATTAGCGTAAGCTAATTAATGCTTGCCAAACTTTAAATAATTATCATACCGATGAAATTGATAACTCCGAATATATCCACGAGTAAAAGAATTTTTATACAAAATTAAAGACGTTTGGCAAAAATTTAATTTAAAACGTCAATCAAACTTCATTTTCAATCCAGTCGCTTCGTGTGCGACGACGTTTCATTCAATTATCATTCAGCGACACACCGAGGCTCCTCGATAGCTCATAGTTCTGCATATCTATTCGCTGTTTATGGGAGGCTAGGGTGTACGATAGATAATGTAATGCGGAGATACACCGTGCAGGGTACCGTGTATCCGTACCTACAGTGTACATTATACATATCGCTCGACCGTGCCAGCCGATATTCTGGGGGGATTTTACGTTGCTTTTGCTCGAAATTGCTGACTTATGAACAGACTTTGCATAACGTGAATCTTCGCGATATTCTAAGAACCACCCCGTCTTCCGGTAAGGTAAAAGGCATTATTTGGTCCACGAGCACGAGCTCTGGGGGAACGAGCACGACCGTGACTTTTCGGTTGTTATTTATTTATATTATGCTAAAAAATACGCGGATAAGTAGTTGAACTCATATTCCTCCTCATGCTCTCAACGCACGAAAAAATTGTCTCTCAAATATCATCAAGAGCAACGCACTCGGCGCAATCATTACCCTACAGTTTGCTGAACGTATAGTGGCGCGAGGATATGCGATGGCAAAATTCGTAATCGAAATCTTCACGAGGACGAGATCTGTTTGAATATTGCAGATGTCTGAGTAGGTACTCGGAAAGACTCGGGTCATGAAATATACAGCAATCCTTCAGACGTCCATCCACAAGCGGATCATATTAATCTGACTATTCGAGTTGTTGAGATTCTGATCCCAATACCAGTCGCCGGGGATGGGGAGTCATTTTGATTTCGTTTTATGCATCGCTACCGCTCGATATTCAACACGAATCGACTCTTCGTTGTTTACGGACTTCATCCTCACCCACCTAAAATTAATACCACAGAGTACTCGATACGCGTGACTGAACGGTGGATGCGGAGACGGTAGAAATATCGCGTTGGTGTATCACAAGACGAATCCCATATGTGGGAGGATTCAAGGGTCGTGGATATAAGGTATAAACGAAATCTGCTCAAATGGGGAGTCGAGCTGGAAGCAAAATCGACTGTTATATATAAGCGCGGCTGGTAACTAATGCAAGCAATAACGTCGGCTTAAGCATAACCTAATGACTGTAACTATAACTGGGATTAGCCGTTAACTTGGCAGTAAACGGTTCCCCAGAGAGACTCCACGTTGGCTGTACCCTTTTGCCCCCCTCTCCCCCTCCCACCCTGCACCCGTATCGGGCACATGTATTATATACGGTATAGATGTGCTTTGTACCGGTATACCCTAGATATGCATATTAGAATTACGCAACCTGCATGGCTGTATATCTATACCCCGTGTCTCTACGAGGTAAGTGTGTACCGTACTCCCTTCATCCACGATATGCACACCCCGGTTCTGAGAAGGTGAACGTTGCCGAGTTGCTCCAGGTGGAAGATACAGTACCTGCAAGATTCGGTAATGCTGTACGTGGGTGACGATATTTGAAGACAATTTATTGCCTGCAATCCGGAATGTGCATTGTTCTCATACTAACTACTCGAAAAAACACCGTCCCCTGGTAGAAATTGACTCTCAAGACTGGTAGTTGGCCCGGTGGCTGTGTGCTGAAGGGATACCAGGAAGTCAATTTCTGCTAGGGCAATGGATCGGCGATTCGGTCTCGAAGATGTAAACACCTCCGTTCCACGCGATAATGTCAGTATGAGAGATTAGGAATGAAAAAGTTGTAGACATCGCACCGAAAGAACACGTATCAAAGTTAAGCCGAAGAAAAAAGAAAAACTCTAGTGATAGAGCGAGGGCGGAGTCTCAGATATGTCGTCAAACCGCGTTTCTTTGCCGCATATATACAGAGAAATTGCCAGCTCAGCAGAGTTCAGGCTCGTAGATATCTGTCGTATATATACTTTTTCATTTTACAATCTGAAGAGGATATTACGTGTGTGTGTGTGTGGGGGAGGGGAGCTTCGACCACGTGGACGATACGCAAATGCGCTCATGCACATCGTCGAAGGTACTTTAGCGCACGTATACTAGTCTCTGTCGTTACGTTCATTCCACGTATACGATTATCCACTGTATTCGTATATTTTGGTGAAGGCTGCTGGTAAATCTGGCCTCAACGCTTTCTCTGATGGTGAATTGCACTTAGCCAAGTAATTAGGTAGCAAGGAATTGGCATAATTCACTCCCAAGAACGGACCCGGTTCATCCACAGATCCCACAACAAAGTCGTCAGCCGCTACCGACTCGCTATCCTATGCCATGCCCCTTTCCATCGCCAAACCACTTCGCCGCTGCCGCCCACTCGACAGTAATATAGCCACGTTCATAGGTTATATATTATGCATGTAGGTGAGGCGACGCGCTTCGTATTCATATCTCGCCGTCTGGCTGTATGACGTCATAAACTACGTAATCCACTTCTGTCCCGGTACCCCCTTCAACCCCATGACCATTCTATACTCCTTTCTACTTACAGCATTACAGTTCTCTTCGAGAGTTATGTAATTTGGTTTTCGTTTTGTTTCATCGGCCATAGGCGTTGGCATAACTATGAAAATCAACTTTGACTCGGGGGCCAGTATAATTGAATGGGTTTGATCGATGTTCGGTTAATCTTTCAGGTCTTTGGCTCACGGATCTATGCGTTCATAGAAATTATTTTGCATAAGGTTGTAAAATGGGATCGTAGAACCGTTTTATGTTCGAATAGCCAAAGGCATTAATACGCCCCGTGTGACGTTCGTCGTTTGATGTTACGTCGTCGTGTCGGTTGAAACTTGTGCATTTTAAACCAGACTTGAGTTAAGGGCTGTTATCGACAAGCCAGCGAGTCGAGTCTCGGAGCAATTGGCTCGCATAAATTGAATCGGTTGGTGGATGAAAATAGACAAAAACTGCTGAATATTATCTCCTTTGGTATCTCCGTTCGTCCAGTTTGGAAATAAATTTCGTTGTTTCAAAAAAATCGAGTCATCATACGCGTGATGTCGTGGTAAATGATCTATGGTAGGGTAGAAGCACCGTTTTGGGTCACCCCACCATTTGTGGCCAGTTCTTAAAGGTTTATTACGTATTTCTGGTGCTTCTATTTCGTCAAATTATTCGATTACTAACATAAATATGGATTGAAGAAAGTCTTGGGGACAGTTTTGCAATAATTAATTAGTTCCGAACCAATTTATTCAAAGGTTGATGGGTGTTACCTTTCGTACCGTTTGTGGCCACCACTTTTTTTACAGGCGATCGATATGACCACTAATGGAGCAATTGCTGGCCAAAGACGGTGCATCTACCCTACCATCGAGTTTTCGTCAAATTAAAACCCTAGTACATAATTTTATTGGGGGCAATTGCGTGGTACGAATTACCCATATAGGCCACTGAATAAATTGGTCTCTCTGTCGCCCGAGTCCCGTCCACATGACGCATGTCTATATAGTATGAATTCAAATTGAAAGGGTAGAGTCTCTGGCCATCTGCGATGCCACAGAGGGAAGAAAATAGCAGAAATTTGCGTTGACCACAACAGCCGGTTCCGCTTAAACTACAACTCGTTCCTTTTTATCTGTACCAACCTCGGAGAAAACCCCTCGACGAGCCGTATCACCGAAGGACCCTACCGCACCAGGCTGCCCGAACGATTAAGCTCCGTAAAAGCGCAACCCCCGCAACTATAACGCGGGAAACGATCACGTGCGCGACACCCTTGCGTGTAACCGACAACTACGTCTATCGGTATGCGTACACGCGTTACCTCACTTCCACGCTGCGCCTGTGTGTACCCACTTATGAACACGCGAGCTCTTCCTACCTCGAGAATGTACACACTGCAGGAGAGGAGTCCGTGGAAAATACAGCTCTTGAATATGCGGCCGAGGGAAAACGCTTCGCGAGGCTTACTACACGTGCAGTATTCTCCTCTGGGGTGCTCTGCCTCCGCGGTACGGCGTTAAAAGTGCTGATCCCGCCGATAGGACCGCGGGTAGGTCCAGGTTGTCCTTTGTGTCTCGACATCGTATGTACGCCGATTTGAATTCCTGTCTGCGAAAGCAGGTTGGAATAAACCCCCATCGACGAATAGGTGGAGAGATGTACTTTACTGTAATGGGAAGAGGGCGAAGCATGTGATACCCTAGAAATGGTTTGCCGTATAAGCGGAAAGAGTATTACACCTACGCAAAGGTAAAGTTCGAGACCTCAGAGATTATTAGCAACGGTGGTGAAATTTTTGAGCCCTGGTATAACGATCACGCAGCCACTTAGTTACAGGTAACGGCTGGGTTTAATCTACGACGACGGGATGCGGCTCATTAGACGCGATTAGTCTGGCTGCCACCCTTTACAGCCTCCCTTCTCAATATACCTCTCACTCTACGTCTACACTTACGCGCCATCAGGATTCAAGTGCCGTGCTATACGATCGCGGCTGGGTGGCTGACACGTCAGCAACTTTTCCCGACAATGAATGCGCTTTTAATAAATTGTTAAGCTACTTGTAGGAGGCGGGGATTTTTGCCAATTTTCACGATTTAAGACCACCCGACGCTACGTCGTATTATGCATATTATGCATCATTCGTGGTTCTCGGAGGAATTTTTATACCGCAAGGCAGTTGCTTTGGCATATTCGAGTCGAAGATTGCAATTTTAAAAGTAACTTTACAATATTCTAAGAAACAAAAAAGATGAGAAGATAACGTGATTCACCCTCGAGGACGAGGGTGAATTTTAACGATTTCGTCTCGCTTTAATGATCCCTTGGACCCCACGAATTCCAGCCACAGAGGTGCGAGGGATACAAACTACCTCGAGGCACGTAGCTTTCGCTCAGGGCCCCGGCACACACTTGATACCAATATAACAAGATATTCAATTCGGAATATCAGTTCAATTCGAACGTCTTATTGAGTACTTGGAGAAAAAACTTTGAGGAAAAGGGAGGGACGACCTGATAAGCAGAGCTCGTTTATAAAACTCGATTTTTCTTAACGAGATATTCATCTCGTTGACACATTTTTAATCGAAAAAATTTCCGACAAAAATTCTAACTCATCTCAACTGGAAATGAATAGCAAAGAAAAAAGGCAGGAAATATCATCAATAGTAGTCACTGAGTTAATCAGAGTTGGCTAATGCACCGAGAGCTGGCGAAGAAGAGTCTGAATTTGAATGACTTCAATCGTGTCAAAAAGTACGGGGGGGGTACGTGAATAGGTACCCAGCATAGCGGAAGACTGATAGTGCCTCGCCATGGATAAAACGACGGGGTTCGAGAATATTTTGATTAATCTCCGAGGAGAAGTTTTTCCGACGCCTTCAGGCATACTTTCCTCAGCTTCGACGCCGGGGACTGGAGTTTGAGTTTGAAAAAGCGAAGGGTACGGCGTGTGCCACGCGACATTCACGAGGCGCGTATGCGAAATGCCCATCGTTTGTTCCGTGTCGTACCCCGTTTGTCGTTTGTCGGTTGTCGCCTGTCGCTCGTTCCTCCCGTACGTGGTGAACTCGAGAGTGCATGTGCCAGACTTATTCGCTGTCGGTGGAACGCGTCGGAGCTCGGCCGGGCTTGGCTTCGCGCAAAAAGGGAAAAAGGAAATTTCCTAGATATTAGGCGAGTCGGAAGTGTACGTGCACCGGTGTAATGCGGTTCTGCTCCATCCGATTGGCACTAATCGACAGCCTTCCAGTGCCACCGCACTTATTTCCACTTTCTCGACACGACTTCAATTCACGTGCGAAATCCTCACGCTCTCGAGTGTATAAATTCACAATTTCTGCATTCGGTAAAAGTTTGCTCCGGAAAATTCTGTCAGTAAATTAATCCGGCCCGTGTAATAACTTGAATTTTCCTAAGGCCGAATACCCGTTTTGCATAATTGCTTAAAAATTGTTCCGAGAAACGGATCTGAGGCGGTTGGTTTCCTCTCGTGATCCTGTTTTTACTTATTTGGGCAATTTCCAAGGATTTGTTGAACGAACGCCAGACGCGCCACAATCAGATTCCGTTTGTTTTATCGAATCTTTTTTCGTACCTACTCCCTTTATCGACTAAACGTATGATGGACGCGTTGGCAACGCCTTGAAATTCGGTGACGTTGATCGGTACCCATGAATTTATCGTTCTTTGTAGACCAGGCTCTCAGGTTTTATCGCACGAGTGGCTTTACTACTCTATACATAGCCGAGATTCAGAGGTCAGAAACAAGCAAAGATCCGAGGCGAGTAGTACGATGGTCTCCATTTTTCTATTCTACCCAACAGCATAGGAAGGGTCCGTTATCTCGGAACAGATCACGAGTTAACGACCCCTTAATGAAATTTCCGTTCTGATTTTACGAGCAAAGTTCGACCAAGTAGAATGGAAAAGATTTCGCCTCCACTTCCCTCAACCACCACCCACGCGAACCAACACGGTTGGCAAAAGCCAAGTGGAACTATCAGAGTCGATAGTGGAAATCCTCGAAATCTTCATCATTCCATGATTGATTGGACCCAATAATCGACTTCGATCAGCTCTGGTTTCGTCGGAGGTGCGGATGGAGCCAGAGGCTAATTGAAAGCCTTTATCAGAATTTCGGATGGGTTCGAGACAATTCTCGCGAGAAAGGCTCGTTAATCGTGCGGCACAAGATGCCCGTGGCGTTCGGGGTCGGAGAGTCAAACTCTAGGACACGTCCTGACCTACAGGCGGTGACCAATCTTTTATTAAATCTCACCCCGTACCGGCGCGGCCCTTGCCAGTAGCAGTCAGGACGTCGGTCCGTTGGTCTTTCGTTTTCTACCCTTGCTCAAGCAACCTACTCCATTAAACCGAGTTCTGGCTCCCCGAGGGCTGGTTCCTATTCGCTTTATTGATGAACGCTTAACGACGCTCTCGCACGTCAGTCGCCGATGGCCACTGCCCTGGAGATGCATTTGTCAATGACCGTTAACTTGAGTTCACAACTTATTTACGCGCGATGAATTGATACCGCGAGTGTCGGGTCTGAGGTCTTCGCGCTAATAAACGGGACGTAAACGCGTTTAAAGAACCGAGAATCGAGCGCAGAACTTGATTGTCGAAATTAACGCGTCTTCGGGGACCAACTTGAAATTGTTATTGCCAGAGTTACTTTTTTTTCCCTCAAACAACGAGAAAATAGTATTTCCACGGTAAGGGTTCGGAAGAACGTGATAATCCTGCCCGGTTTACTGTTCGGTAGCACTTTAGTCTCTCGATTTTACGACCAATCACATTTTACACTTCCTGGTGCACCATCTGAGAATCGTCGAATCTCTGGCTCTGGCCTTTTTACTTCCCTTTCCTCTGCACCTCATTCTATTATTTTATTCCTTTATCGGGTGCAACGTGTAGGCACATATACGCTCAATTTTATCACCTCTGCATAAAATGAACGTGATTCTTAGATTCGTCAGGAGCGTTCGGAGTATCACGTAAATCCCACTACACTTTATCTCGAAATCATTTCTCCTCCATTGAGTAGGTACATGATTAGGTTCATTGTTTCAGTGGAATGTCTGCAAAGTGCTTGTACATTTTCATCCCGCGAGATCCAGGTTCTTCCGACTGTATCCAACCACCCAAGGGACCCAGATACGTAATAAGAAATATTCCGTCTCACTCGGAGGAAGTGGGCCGTGACTCCACGACAAAGGCCCGAAGCCTCGATATTCTGGTTAAATTTGGAAGGCCGTTGTTTTATCCGTTATTCGATGCGTCACGTAACCGGGGGGTAGCAGGAGAAAAAGGTCCTTTCTACCTCTAAAAATCGAGCCCGGCGAAACGAACCCCGACGTTGTTGTCGAACGGATTGCTCCCGGCGCTCCCGAGTGCGCGGTCTACCTGACCTGCCTCCTGGGGAAGGAAATCCGAGTCTTCAATTTCTTCTGGATGAAGGGGGAAGACCGAAAAGGTGAGATGGGTCGAAAGGACGAGAGGGTCGGATTGTTTTTCGGTACCGCGTGGCAAACAGAAGTAAGACTGACCTGGGAGTATTAGGGCCTAGATTGTTGATGTTCGTCGACCCGCGGAAGCTGGAACCGATAAAATCTGACGTCGCAATTAAATTCGCAATTCTTGACCATGTGACCAATCATTCGGAGGCTTTCTTCGTCCAATTCTTATGCTGTATTTCCGGTCAGGAATTGTCAAAGGTTATGAATGACGTAACGTTCGAAGGAGTCGTTTCGATTGATTCTTAATATCGGAGAGACGCAGTTTGTCGTTTATCAGTTTACATCGGAGACGTCTTTCAGTTTCATTAAATACGTGAACCGTGAAGAACGATGGATGAAAATGACAAAAGAGGAATTGAGAAGACCGGGTTGATCCCTTTCCGTGATGTAAAATATGAATTTCTCATAGCCTAATAATAACACCCGGACTTAAACCCACTGCTCAGGAAAACTCGATTAGATTTCTATATACAGATATTTGCCAGGACTGAAACGTAAAGTTCAAACTTTAAATTAACAGAAGTTCATGGAGGGACGAAGATACCCCATCTTTTACCGCCTACAAAATGTCTTCTTCTCATTCTTCTTCTTCTTCTTCTTCTTCATATCTGCAGTCCCATTACCTGGTTCCTCAATCCACGTCCAAGTTATTCCTCCGATCACTCCTCAGTCCTCGTCCCAATTCATAATAATTTACCTGCGAAAGCTCCTCCCGGATAATAAACTCCGCAGTTAGTTACCCCGTAACAAAGTGTACGCACGAGGTTACTCAGAATTATAAACTCGATACCGCGTCTCTCAGGCTCCTCGTAATGAACCTAAGATTAAACAAGATGAGATCAGAAGAGGGTACAGGGGGTGGGTCGTGTAGACGCACCTACGTCACCACGTCCCACTGCTTTCCGCGACCCACGATCCACGATCCACGTCACGGCGCACGCACCGCGCGTGGGTTAAGTGCGTCGACGAGGATCTAGGTCTAATTATGACGACGTAATGAACTATGGTTCGTCGGATGTAACGGGCGTGATATACGTACCGTAGCCACTTTGCACTAGGGTTATACCGAGGCAAGGGGGGGAATATATTAGATAAGTTCTACTCTGTGGTGTGGTGCCGCACCGACTAGCGATTACCTTCACTCAACAACCAAGGACGACGTCAGACAAGACGAAGGAGTTTTGGTACCCTTGTCAAGGGTTTTCTTTGCGCGCTACCCTTTCCTACCACAGGAAGCACTGTCTTTCAGGCATCGAGGGGCTGGTCCTTGAGTCAATACGCAGGACTTTGTTCAAGACTTTATGAAGCTAATTGAATACACGCTTCTCATATAAGTGTCGATCGATCGTTATCAGAGGAAGAAAGTCGGTTATCAGGACGCGGAAGTAACAAATGGTCGCAAATATTTCCCACCGGATTCGCTTACGAGGTAAATGAATCATATAGAAACGCCGCTGTTTCGTTTTTCCTTTGAAATCCGGCGGGGAACGCAGCGTCCATTAACCTAATATATGACGGGTCGAATTAAATTTAATCTGCATTTTCCTCGAGCGTTTGTAACGGTCCGCAGACCATTAGTGTTAGAGATAATAACACCTGCTGTATAGGCACACAGAGAAATTGCAAAGTCTGCCTAACCGAGTGGCAGTGGTTTGGCCGGGTTTCGCGGAAAACGTTCTGAAAGGCGTTTATAAAGCCCTTTGATCCCTGAAATTCGGCATGCCGGCCACGATGGTTATCTTTCATGCCACTAGGCGCGTGTGTAGTTTATAAAAATGAATGATCATTTTCTAAAACAACTTTCTCCATTCATCTACATCGAAAGCGTGTTTTGCAGTTCATCGACGAACCCGCGTAAAGTCAAAGTATAGCTTGTTTTGAGATATTAACACCGTGCCCTTGGACTCTCACTCAAGTGTCCAACTCTAATTGTGGTTTGGAAATGGGCCGTCCTGTTGTCCATTAGCAAATGTGTTTCCCACCGAGCACGGATCTCTGCACCTTGACTGTGCTGTCGGAACCGTCAGTCTATTTACATAAGAGTACATGTTTGCATGTTGTACCTATCAGTATTTAGAACATTAATATTAATTAGAGATCCGCGGAACTCGACTTGCTCGTTGAAATAAAAAAATTATATGTAATCACACTCGTATCTTTCAAACATTCATCCCTCAGAGGAAATTTCAATGAATAAAAAAGTATAATCGTTTGATAACGAGTCCCTGGGGTGATAATCACCGTACACATGTATAAATATTCCGTGCTTATATCAGCAGTGCATGCAGGGATATTATGCGTCATGCTAGAACCTCGTCGCGTTCGAGTGCATATGAAAGTAGCCTATTAAAAGTGAACCGAGGCGAGGTACAGGGGGCGAAGGGGTGGTTTAAAAGTGGGGAATGTACGTCGTACCGCCGAGGCAACAGCTTCGAAGCTAAGGAGGCCGAAAGGTGGAGAAGTTCGAAGGTAGACTAGCTGGGGAGTAGGTGTGCCGGAGAGGGGTGGTTGGGTACAATTTAGAGCACTCCTGTGCGCCTTGTTAAGTCACCGTGGGGTTACGAGGAGCTGAAGCCACTTTTGAGTGTACCAGTTAGTTTGTTTAGTGAGTTTAGTTACCCGCTGAATAAGGTTAAGGGTTTTTAAAACTTACCAACACTGCCGCGGTCGGTATTTTCAAGTGCATTAATCTGCGGGGGGCAAACCCACCATGTAATGCGCTACTATTCATTTTCACCCACATCCCACAGCTCCATTTTCGGACTGTGCTTGAAGATAATTTCCTCGGGACACTACTCAACCAGACCGCCAGATTCTACGCCCCTGCTCGATTAAGCTTTTTCCGAAAGGTCGCGGGCGTGATAAGCCCGTCGGGTTTTCGTGCGTTTCGCATGATATATCGCTCTTGACCCTCTCTTTCTGTTTCATCGAACCTGGATTTCGTGTAAAACAAACAGAACTGCTGCTGCAGGTTGCGTGGACTGAGTTAATCGGCACAGCGCCATCGAGCACGCTACGAATAATTACGCCTTCTGTAATCAAGGTTTGCCCGTCGCCACACCCGCGCCGAGGAGGAGGTTCGCACGTTATCCATCCTCGGAACGCAATCTTGTTTCACATTCGGAACAGCTCTTTGAGCAATTTGTTTTTTCGCTTTTTTTTTCTTCTGTTTCTTATCATGTTTCAAACTTCCCGCTCAATATGTCTTTGTCAGGTGTTATTAGTACGTGACGTCACTGAGAATCTTCTTCTTCTTCTCGAGGAGTTTGGAAGGGCTGGCAAGTCCCCGAGCGAAATAGGTTACCGTAAATACGTCAGATAGTAGACGTAACGAGAGCTCATGCGAAGACTTTCAAGGCGAAAAGCAACAACAAAAGGGTCGTTCTCAAAGGCTAAAGTAAAATGGGCCGTAATATTAACCCGGAAAGATAATATTTAACGGCCTTATACGTGAAAATGATTCTGGCATATTTGAGAAGCGGCCAACCCATCCAGCCCGGGAGTTTAATATTACAGAGTGTGTGTTAATTAGCGGTCAGCCCTTGCCAAAGTAATTACGCTCTGATTAAAAGAGTCGCTGAATAAATACGGAAGCGAAGTTTAATTATTTGCTTTGCGAAACTGGATGATGAATGTGTGAAGAAATGAAGGATCTTTGCTCCTGTGACAAAAGATGTAGAAAAACTGACTATGACCGGGTCGTTATTCGGTGATTTTAGTGCCTCATGCCTGAAAACTAATCGACGTGGGTTGAGGTTTTTGAGCATCGGTACTTAGTTTGATGTCAGCATTTTTCTCTATCTATTAACGGAAGACTCAATCCGCAAAAAATTTGCTGACATTAGGCCTGAACACGGAAGAAGGTGGAGATGAACGAAGAATAGAGTTGGCGTAATGGCGACCTTTCCCAGTTTTTTTTCCACTTTCTTCATAACTGAACTACTTTATTTGTTGTCCCTTCCCAAACGACTTGCACCAAGCTAGATACTTACGATGCTGCTTTCGCATTAATTTTTCCCACTTTTTTCTCTCTCTGGTTCCGAACAAATTTTCAAAAAATTATGACAATGCTCAGCATTTTACTTCATTTATTGTACGACATTGATCAGTTTTCAAAATCCACCAATTCACAGCTCATCTTCAGTTTTCTTGACACAATGAAAAGCTTGACGTATTTCACCTACAAACATCAACACACGTACCGCAACGTCACCCTTTGTCGAATTGCAAATATCGTTACAGTTGTCCGAGGCAGCAGTAGTTTCGCGTCCCATTAGGAACCCTCGGCCCGTCATCGCCCGAGGTCAGTTCACGCGGAGCTTGGAATCGAGAGCTTATACAGCGCATGCTTCAAAAGTCCTTTGATTTATCGTCACGCGATGGGATACCCCATACCGGGACAAGATCGGTGACGCGCGTCCCTATAGTAATCGTTTTCACAGTAGAAGGAAGCTTGTTCTTCCGGGGTTTGAGGCTTAAGTGAAAGTCGTCGGGCTAGGTGGGGCGATAATATCGAACAAATCATTTACATCTGTAGATTTGATCGGGAAGCGGGTTTCGAATTTACGTTGACATCGTGAAATCGACGTGCTATAAACTTTCTGCCGCGACTTTCCTTTTAGCTTTCGTTTCTCACGTTATTCCTTCTTCGTTCGACAGCCAACAAAAGTTTTGGACTCCTGAGGATCGGCGGTACTCAACAGCGCAACTTTATTCACCCTTGACGGTCAAGATCGTGGGATAAACTTTTGTGAGAGCGAACACATTTTCTGGCTCAAGTCGTTGCTTGACAGGTTTAAATTTTTATAACAAAAAGAGAAAATTTTTCAATCACCCGATTCCCGAGAGGTCCAAGAAATTGTAGGCAGGACCGAAAACTTTTCCATCTATAATTCCATACTCGTAATTTCCAAGATCTGTTTCTTCTCAACAAACGCAGCCATTCCGCCCGTCCTCCTCTTCGCGGTACAACCATACTGCAATCCGAATATAAAAAATTGCCGTCACTAGCTCAAGGGAAGTCGAATTTTACTCTGACGTGGAATTACTCAGTCAGGAAGAAACTGGGGCGTCGTTCAGCTGACACAAAGTGCATCATTATCAGTACTACAGTCGGAAGTACGTCGTAGTGGATTCAACCCCCGGCACAGACGGATGTTTCGTGCTTCTCTCGCACCCGCTGCGTAATGGCCGTATGCATCTCTTTCACGTATTCGTACGCAGGCTCCGAGCGTCTGCGGAAGCCATGTCTGAAGAAGAGATGATTTTATAGAGCGTGACTTCGCTCATTAAAAGCGATTAGCATAGGGTGGAGCAATCGCAGAGAGGCTGCGACCACTTTCTGCTCTACAGTCAGCCAACTCGTTCGCTATTTCTCTTTCTGTCGCACCTCTTCCCTGTGTCGAGGTTCGACGAACGTCGGAGGGTATTTGAAAAATCCAAAGATTTCAGCCGTGCTTTTACAATCAGCGTGCTCACCTCCCTGCCGCGTTACGCGATCGACGTTCTTTCCCCTTTTTTCATCATTTTTCCGAGGAAAAGGTATCGTGAAGGTATAGAAAACTGTTATCTTTGTCACCGAAAGACAAATAAAGGAATTCACCGGCTCGCAAGATATTCTCCGGGAATCTGCAACCGTAGACAAGGGAGTATTTCTCCACCCCAGTATATCCGCGCATGTGCATTACTACATACGTTGAACCCGCCGCCTCTACATGCACCGTGTTCACAATATCCACCGAAATACATACCGTGGCTGCTTACGCCCAGAAACAAACATTCCGAACGATGTTATTACCAAGAAATATTCAGCACTATGGTGTGGACTGGTAATTTGAGTTACCTACCCTCCATCTTCGTGGAAATGCGTATTAGTGTACAGTGTGCATATTGCACGTTGCAGTGAAGCCGTGCGGATTTACTTTTCCGTGAGCTACGTGAATTGATAAGCTCTCCGATTGATCAGCGTTATAGTTTGGTATTTTCCATTAGAGAATATCTATGACATCGATCAATCTGTCAATTTGATTGAGGGACGTACCCATTTGACGGATGGATTTCGAGCTAAATTCCGCGCGCGTAATGGAAGGATTACTTGCCAATTGCAGAAAACACATCTTCTCGTACTTGTATTATTATCATTATTATTTTCATTTTCTTTGTATTCACCAGGGAGCTCTGAATGGCGACAAGAAAGAGCCAGTGGTCTCTTTAGTCGGGCTCTCTTGCGCCTTTCAACGGTAAATGAGGGAAGAGTGTTGCAGCTTCTCCTTGACGAACCTCGCATTTAGAACACCTTTGCGGTTCAACAGTTTACCCAAGCAATGGTAGGCTATGAAAGAACCGGGTAAAGTTTGTTAGCTGTAATTGCCAACCGTCAAAGTTTAATGAAAGGAGATCAGAAGATTGGTCGCAATTGAAAAAAACAAAAGAGCTATTAATAACAAAAATCCCGTAATTAGTACGCTTTCACATCTTTGATGAAACCCATTTTATATTCCAACCAGTTGGATTTTGATATGGATATTCGAAGTTTGACTTCCATGTAGTTCGCGCGATTTTGTCTCTCACATGGTTCTGAAGCTTATCGATTTATTGTAAGCCTCTGGCAAGCGAGAAATGGCGAAAAGAATGTTTTCAAACAAGAAACGCGGTAACAGCTGTGAAATGCTCAAGTCTTTCCACGGCTCGTTGCTGCTGCAATGAGCTAATTCCACTTCTCACAAGTTGGGAAAATTAAAACAAGTGCCCACCCACCACTTTTTCTTCGAAGAAAAATTCTAGAGCTACGTTTATTTGATGAAAAAAAAAAGATCGATAATCTCGAAGCTTCGCGTTTCATTTTTACAGTACGATGGTCATCCTTTACAAAACTCACCCCTTACCCCGACAATCTTTCTCGAATTATTAACAAAGGATGAAGCCCCGATCACCCACGCAGCGGAGCAGAATTCACGTTATAATAATCGAGACTAAATTCGTGGCACGAAAATGGTTCGCTGACCCATACGGAATGAAATAGCCGCGATGTTACTTTGAGTGGGAGACTGGCTGGCCGACAGCCACAGAGCAGTAACTCCGGTTCAATTAAGCCCAGCTAACCTGCGAGTTAGGATTATTACTCAGGGTCTGTACACCAGAAGAAAACCTGCGTCTATCCGTCGTTCCCTCTGTCTATCCGTCGCCTGGCTTTGAGCCAAGGAAGCCCCTTTCCTATACTTCGGCTAAACCCAGCCCAATGTCGTCCAGTTTTGTGCGGGACCCACTGTCCTAACATTCCGGTTCACACGGACTTCTATTTCGTCATCCTCTCCAGATAGATGAACGAAACATTTCCAGATCTTTAAGCGAATTTATCGCGTGGCATCTGGTGAGAGTACACGATTTTTGGTGAAAAATTTGATGCCATGGGTCAAAGGTTGAGCACACTCACGTTTGATAGGTCACTTGAGTTTGGTTCATTGAGCATGGCCACGTCAATAGCTACACTCTGACAAGCATCGCGTCGTTGAATATGACCGAGATAAGAAAGTTCAGTGTGGGATATGTTCGGAGTATGGATATAGAAGCGGGGTTCGCTTGGTTACTTTCTATCGAGATCGAAATAACAATAATGGAGTATCTCGTCTGTTCTCTATGTATCCAAGAAAGAGATATAGAAGAATCAGGGGATAAATTCGAGCCAGAAATTGTTCATATCTTTAATGAATCATAGATTTCTCACGTATATCAATTAAGTAACAATCTTCAAGTAACAGAGTCATAACATTTCACGGGGTTGGGGTGCCAAGTGGCTGGGTGATACGACTTTCTCCTCACGTAGTGCTCCGTGGCATTATGATAATGTCGAGGATAAGAAGGACTCTAGAAGGAGGAAACGTGGACATTCGGCGAAGCGTTGTGACGAATGGCAACCTGCAGTCGTCGAGTCTCTGATGACTTCTTCGGCTTCCTAAATTCCGCTAAATTGCCACGCTGGCTGTTGTCCCAACAAACATCGGCCGGGCTTCAGAAGATCACATCGGTAAATTGGATCCACAAGAGTAAAGAAAATTAAAATGGATTTTTATTGAATGAAACGATATTGCTTGCACTTTTCGAAACCAAGATCTCTGTTGATACACGAACAGAAAGCGCAAGGTGGGCTTGGAGTCGTGATGCGACTCTCTAGGATTAAATCTCAGGTCTTCCATGTTTACTTTCTTGGCAGAGCACCTGAAAGCTCGGCATGAGGGTGTACGTGGTTGATACCACGGCCACGGCCACGGCCACACCTAGCCAAAGATCCAATAAACCTCTACTTCCGATTGAATTGTGGTCCTTTGTGTATTATGCTAGAAAAGATTGCGTCTGGCCACATTTTCCAGGGTTTATACTCCGCCGAGGCACTCGTGCGATTCAGAATAGGTATTTTTGTTTGTCTGCAAGCGCCACGTGGCATCCAGTGATCTGTCCCTTTTTGTTTGACCCTAACGGAATAAACCGTGGTTAAAAACTTAATGAAAAGTCAATACCCCATCGACGGGGTAAAGTTTCATTGGCCCTTGGGATCTTCGGGGCCCCGGAAGGCACCCGGCACGATTTCTAACTCGTACAAATCCCTCGGTGTCCTTATCGAGCGGTGTTCTCTCGCTGCGCCCTCTCCCACCCCGTTGCCCTCCCTATCCTTCTCCTCATCCTCTGATTCTTCCTCTTCCTCTTCCTCTTCCTCTCCCATACTGCGGTCTCCCGAAGGACGGGATTGAGCCAAGTGACGTTAGTGTTTCCGTACGAGCTAGCAGAGTTCGTCGATATCCGTAAGGATGTCGTTGACCCGGTTGTCTCCCACGTCTTGCCCCGAGGTGGATCCGACATCCGACCGTTTTTGAACGACATGGAATTCTGCTAACCCTCGTGACGCAGAGTTCAACTACGAACTTCAACTTCCAATTGATTGATGAATAGCGCATCGTCTAATCAAAACGAGGTCCTTAGTTAGGTCGCGTCGCTGAGTAATGTACCTGCACCGTCGCTAATCGATAGTCGAAGTCGAATTTAGCATGAATGAGTGTCACGTGACTCCGGGGAGCCCCGTCTCGAGAGAGCTTGCACAGAATTGTGAGGCGGTATAAGATTCTTCCATTGTTATTCCTTGGGAGGGAAAACTCTCCTAGGCATGACAGACTGTTGATAACGAATCCTCGAGATTTCTTGGATTTCAACGGTCTCGGGTCTGACTATATGAAATAAAAGCAAAACTCATTCGGGGTTCGTTCGAAGCGATCGTGACTCCGACGATAGCGTGCTCCTTGGTGCACATAAATATCTAGCTAATTGTTCCCCGTTGAATAAATCCCATCGCGGAAATGTTGGACTGGAGCTGGAAGGTATATATGCTATGCATGCAACGACCTCCTGGTACAGCCCATAGCACCGCGTCTAGGCGTTCGGTTGAGGCTATGGTATTATTACCGGTTATTATCATTATTATTATTTTAATTTTTTTTTTCTCTAAAATGGCGAAACAATTGCCCGTATTTCCGTAACCAATTAGGAGATAAATATTTTAAAACAAGGGTTTTATCGTAGCCAGTATTTTACGAAGCGGATCGAGTGAAACAGAAAGAACCGTTCACGAGGTTGACTGAGCTGGAGAGGTCGGTGGGTGTAGCTCGCTGCACTGTCCTGCTAATTAGCTTATCTCGAAACTTATTCAACTACGGAAACTGCGATAAATGCTCTGGGCTCCGCGTTGCATCGGTATCGGAGTTTAGCCAGGGGTGTGTTGGCGAGAGCGTGAGTGGTGAGGAGTGGAGAGTATAGAGAGGCGAACACAGTAGAACTGTGCCTAATTAGCATAAATATCATTCTAACACGTGAGTAGTTAAATCGCGGTCCTTTACACGGCTCATATCCAAAGCCTGAGTCACGAAACTGCTTCTATCCTCGTTTTATACAGCACGAACCACTTTGTGGACCGTCTCACTGAAACGCCCTGTTTGTCAAAAAATTTGCGAATTTTTACCTGTCCTTTACCCTACGTGAAACTTTTTTATTCACCCAAAGAGTTTAACGCTACAGCCTCGACTATGGCCTTAAGTAAATTTTGATGAAACTTTGAAATATAAGGTACCCACTTTGCCTTAATGCGATGCTACAGGACTACCTTACCACCTCGCAGAGCATTTTAGAGGTCGTGTATTAATCCACCCACGTCGAGGACCTTGCTTCCCTATTTCTTTATTCTCAGTCCTTTTCTTTCGCAACATTTTGCGACATCACTCGCACAGCTTGAAACAATTAAGTCAATTACTCGATTGTACAGAAAAATATCCTGGGATGAAACCATAAGGTGAGCCGCGTTTTGAAAATTGTATGCAAAAATGTTACACCCGGTTAAACGCACGTTGAGTTGACATGTCTAGGACTACATCCTTGTTTATGTATCGTTTACCACGCGCTGGTTTCTATCTTCCGGTCGTGGGCCGCCGCATCCTGTGTTTAGTAGAAGAATCGCGGTAGAGGGTTAAAATCTAGGTCTCTCACGTCCCGTATTATCGCTTGGCGAGGCTGCTTCAACGGCTTACAAAAGCTATTGTACCTTGACTTTAAGATTTCACGCTACCTCACCGTCCATTCTTTCTACGTCCCACATCGCGTTATGAATAGGACCCTTTGTGTAAAGTTTGACGGATCAATCTGTGCACCGTTTAGTTTCGTTTCGTTGACAAAAACGGGGTATAGGGTATAGAACAGACTTTGAAATACTGAAATTTTGATCTCCTGAATATCGATGCAGATACCAGCTACCATCGGTGGATCAGGATTCTATCAGATTTTTTTTTTTTTCTCCAATGTTGCGAACACGCCGTTGACATTCAATTCGAGTTTCCGCTCAACACGATTGAAAAGTAAATTTAATGAGTTTTACTTTCCGTACACGTCAGAGCCATCAGTTTCAATGTGGCATAATTTCATTTCGAGCAGGATAATGCAAACAGATTCCTTTGAGCTATAAGATTCGTTGGTTCCGCGCGGTATTTGTGAAACATGATTTAATCCAGTAACAGTTGACTCATACGTGTCTGAGAGGGTGGATGTACTATCGGGTAACCGGAAGTTGATACCTCCGGAGTTGAATTCTATACCTACCACGAGTCGTTATACTTCAACTCAGATGACGTATCGACTTTTGCCAAAGTTTTCCAGATTTATTAAAATACGGTGTGTATTATCGCTCGGCATCCCGGTATCTGCGAAATTAATTCGCTTTATTAAATACACAGAACCTCAAACTTCATTTGCCATAGAGCTTGTGACCTGGATCCCAGATCACACTGCGAGAACATCGCCGGACCCAAAGTTGTAACAGCATGTGCAGCTGTACAGCTCTGTATAACCTTGTTCCATTATCTCTCTCTCTCTGTCGAAAAGCAAAGCACAGTATATGCGTTGCGAAGCGAGAACTAGTCCGTGTGTTTAAAACGGCAAACGAAGTTTCAGCTTCTGCAACGTTTTCGAAACGATTTCGTGTCGACGATCCGGCGCCGAAATGTTGAGCTGTAGTACCGCACGGAACTTATTCCGAATTTGGATATTTTCAATTCAGTTTCACAGTGAATCGTTTTCTTCCACTATTACATTCCGAGTCACCTAAGCATGAAACGTTTATTCGGACCGCGGACAAGCGCTCGTTGAATCAAATCGGATGGCCGAAATGTTCTCTTCTTACTGCCATGTAGTTTACGTCATGTTTCTCGGTGAGTTATACTCGAAGTCGCATGTGTTCTCGTTCCATAATCCTCCGCTTCGATTACGGCGAGTACCATGCTGTGCGATAATCGCGTTCACGTTACGTAATGCGTGACATTATTCAACCTGAGGAAGGAGGAAAGAAAGTGGGAATACGATTATTATTCCATTAGCCAGATGACTGAGTTTTCCCGGTCCAACAAAAGTATCGAACCTTTTTAAAATCGTCGTAAATTCCATCATGCATGCACGCTGAACGGCGTGCATGCATTGTACATACAACGTGGTCGTTCGTCGGCGACGAGATTTTACTGAATATATACGGACGATAAACCATCAATTCAGTTCTTCTAATACTGATCGGGGTAATGCTCTGGCGGAGATTTTCCTGCTTGCAGTTTCGAACAGCACCCGGTACACCACGTTTTGCTATTAGCTGAGCGAAAGGCGATCGATTCGCCATCTGTCTCGCTCACACAGTGCAACATTATTCGCGCATTCCTACTGCTGAAACGGCTTTGACTGAACCCCTCAAACCACTTCAACCCCTTCTGGCCTTACCCTTGCTGGAGCTAAGCTAGTATTTACCGAGTGTTTAGATGCTGGTGCTGCTTCGAATGTTGGTACCACTGGCACACACGGTCCCGTAGAAATGTCTTAGAGCTGATGCATTTCCAATATTCCTGCTGACTGAAAGAACCTAGGGCGCCAAACCTTTTCCTTTACCCCAAAGAGAGATAGAGAGAAAGAGAGAGCTGAGGACTGAAGTCTGGTCCGTACTCTATGTTCGGCACGCTACCTTGTCGGTGGAGGTACCTACTGTATACTTACTACTCGAACGTGGCCGCATCTCTTGAGCTTTTCGTTTTGCACTTTTACCGCCAGAAGTAGAAAAAGAGGGAGAAGAAGAAGAAGCAGACGAAGAAGTACAGAAAAACGGGCAAATGGGCTCAGGCAGATGGTAGACAGTCTTGAAAGACGTGGGGTTATTCTGGATTGAAGAGCTATTTTACAAACTTTCTTTACAATTAGCGCAGAAAACTCGATTTTTCAACATTTTTTTTTTCTCCTATTCGACTTGAGAAACTGTGGTAGTTAATAGTTCCACGATTTCATACTCTTTTACAACCTCCGGGTGAATTTCTATTGCTGGAATCGACCATGATTTCAAGTGCGAAGAATAAAACGATTCGCCAAAGATGGAGGAGTTTGAGTGATAAAAATTTCATGGAAATCGTAGTAAGTACGCTTGCCGAAGATTGTTATGATCAGTGGACTTCATTATTTCGAAACGATTTCACCGGCGTGTCCTCAAACATGTCTTTACAGTCCGAATCGTTAGAAGAAAACAAGACCGTGGAAATACATGCTTCAAAAATACATCCAGGCATGCAAATATCGCTAAGGTGTGAATATTTCCGACTTTCAGCACCACCCTTGCGTACGTCTCGGTGAAAAGAGCCGCTCGGCACGTTCGTTCGTCGGAAAAGGCAGTTTTTTTCACGACATATCCTATAAAGTTAACTGCTAAAGACATTTAGACATCGCAATGTCACCGATAGCCCAAGGGAGACTGACTTTCAGTGCCTGGTACACCTCTGAGTATAAAACCCCCTGAAATTCCACTTACTTTTTTTCAGGTGTTTTATTTCCGTCACCCACTCTCAACATGCTGGTGACACTTTGAATTGACAATTTGCTTACGATCTGCGTCTCAGCGCACCTTTGAGTGCCTTTGAGAGAATGAAATATTGAATTTTTATAAGTTTGGGTATAAAAGTGAAGAGTAGGAAAACTGCAGCAGATGTTGTGGGGGGAAATATATATATATATCTATAGAATGAAGAACTAAAATTCCATTATGGGTCGCAAGCGTTCCAGGAATATCACAGAGTTGTTCAAGTACCAAAGAATACCCTCGCGAAGTTTAAGAAATAGCAAATACCGAATCTCGTGCTATTTGCCTTGCCAAATTCAGCAACCCAAGACTTGGTCAAGCGCGAAACCAGAGTAAGTGATCTAATTAAGATCCTCAATATCAATTAAACAACCGGTACGCACCGATTAATCGTCGTTTGCCAGACGCTGGTGGAGGCACGTATCTTTAATTAAGAGAAATCTCTCGTTAGTAAGTATCGGAGAATCTTTACATAATTGCCAACTAGCTGGTAAATGGCTGTCGATGCACGCTAACTGAATCAGTCCTCAAGCTGTGAGCAGTCAGTGCAGCGCGCTAAATTTCGTATCTGCGAAACGGCGACATATCCATAATAGTGGGAAAACAGTTCTGAAAGGAGCACACTTGACTTCGAGCATCCGATTCCTCTGAAGACCTTTCATACGCCACCGTAGCGGTGAAGAATGCTTTTGCTCGACACTTTCTCCTACCCAAGGCGCGCATGCGATGGATCTGAGCGTCTCACAATCCCATAATACAGATATCTCGACTTGAAATGTAACGAGATACATCCAATTAGCGATTGATACGAGATACTTGCAGTACATAGTACATAGTTGTTGAGGTAACTACTGCCACTAACTACTCTCGGCGAATAATGGATAACGTCGGGCCGATCTAACGTAAGACCAAGTACGTACGTACCTCTCGACTTGACGAGTCGTTAGTGCTGTCATCTCAATGATCAGGGGAAAGTCACGTCGAGCATTGACCTCGGAGCTGACAAGCCAATTACGGTTCCATAGCCTGGAAGAGAGTAAGGTATCGAAGGAGTGCGACAGAATGAAGCCTGGTGTGGATCATTGGATTGGGGTGAACGCCAACTCTGCGGTGTGTTTCAATTTGCTTTTCAAATCGGCAGTTACGTGTTTTGGTTCTGGTTACGTTTCGTCGATTTTACTATGTTCTGTATACTGTATAGTATCTACTTTAGTTGCTCAACGTGCGGATGAACGGAGGAGCCCGGGTGTGTTCACCGCACGGTTGAGAAAGGAGTAGCCAAATTTCAATTTAAACGTTGAACCCACAGGCTAGTGGTTTCGGTGGAAAAGATACTTTCTATCAAAACAACTATAGACTCAGATTGTTCGGAATGGCAACATTTAGCGACAGAAGAGGATGTTGTTCAAAGCCTTTTTCCACCCGAAAGTTTAGAGCCGAGCCTGAGCGGGATCTGCTGCAGGGGCAATGTGGGGTATTCGTTGATTTGGGATCGGAACTAATTCCTCTGGGCTATTAATTAGTAGGAGCCAAAATCCAAACACAAGCGATGACCCGATGACCCTGAACTGTGCTAATACCTCTCCTCGGGTCCCTAGCTTTCCGGGGATCCCGTAACCGAAGATGAAGAGAGTCAACTTTGAATAGGATCTGTGTACACTGCGTATGTACACACTCACAATTTTTCACGACGAGTACTCGAAACATCGTAGGACCTCGTTTGCTCGGAAGGTACCTGCGCACGTCCCAGAATGTAATAATAATGTGACGAGTTTTGAAGCCTTGATAAGAAGAATAAAGCAGATGTTGAAAATCGCGCTTGCGAACTGTGCAAACCTTGATAACTGTTCGGATTTCACGTAAAGCTCCAGTGGGCCAAGCGCACACTCTAATCCGTTAAACTTGAAAGTATAGAGTCAGGGAATTGGAGAGTTTCCCGGAATTTCAGTGAAATTTATTATTTGCTCGAAGTAATTGGTTTCGTGATCTGCCATCCGCGTATAAAAAGTGCCAAACCGTCATTTAAAAGTGTCCGATATTGAATCCCAGATGATATACTCTCGGAAGTATTCCAAGAGCGGAGCAAATTGTACTTCCGTAGCCAAGAACAGACTGTATATATAAGATATTTCGCATTCATTCGAATCCAGAGAATGTGACATTTTGGTAAACTGTCCCACGAGGAAACTATGGAACAAGAGAAAATGAACGTAAAACGAAGACACATTGTGCACCGTGGGGCACTATAATACGCGCGAAATGTGTTATCACTCTCAGGAATGGTATGAAAAAGGTAAAAATTGAGGATTCTCGTAAATTCACAATGAATTTTTATGCATATCTACGTCCAATTTCAGGTAATGTACGTGGTAATATTACCCCCCCTTTTGCTCCTAATGTCACTGCCGTTGAATCACTGAATTATATGTCACTGCCGTCGTCGCCGCATGACGCGACGTATATGATATATATAGTACATCCACGTTTTGCTCCACGACCATGGCTTCGTGCAAAAAGTTAACGGGCCAACCTTCCTGTTCCTGGTCGTGCAAAACATCCCAGAGTCAAACTTTTAATTTCTTAACGGTATACGCTCGCAAGAGAGTCGTCAAGAAAATATATTCTTCCGCCGAGAGTTTTCTTACGTTGACAGAAAAGGGGGAAAGAAAAAAAAAACCAAAAACGAAGAATAAGAACCGAATGAAAAACGGTAAAGAGAATAATAAAGAATAAAAATCAACTATCGGGGTAACCGCGCGGGGGGTGACTCTAATTCTAGCCGACAATTCCTTTCACCAGACTCTTGTCGACGGTATTATTACCTAAGTTGACTGCCAACCCTTAACCATTCCGAAGCCTTTTCTTCTCCCCTTCGTAGTCGATATATATATCCCGGGTGAAAATATATAGAAAGAATGTTCGATGGGGTCGAGAGAGCTTGGACTAGGTTAGGATCTACTTCCAGTTCTTCGATGTTGTTCGCGGCGATGTACAAAACAGGCGAACAGCCAAGCCTTACCCCCGCCAAGATATATAGCCGGGAACAAAACCATTGTATCATGCAGTCGAGTAAGTGGGTCAACGGCTGGGAGGAAGGTACGGAAGTATCGCACTACCTAAGATACTCGAGAATCTTCAGATACTTGATTTGCTTCGAAAACACATAAAATAAGCGTTTCGTGGCTGATACCTATCGGGTACATAAAGTAAAGAACGGAGCTCCTGTACCAATGAGATTAAAGATCAAGTAAACCGGAGAGCCGAAAAGTTGCTGGCCTGCATCAGGTATGCATAAGCCCCAAGCTAGTTCATCAGCGAAGCTTGTTTCCAGCCGGAGGACAAAAGGAACCCCACGATGCACATCTTGCAAGAGGAGACGCGGTATAAGCTGAATTCATCTTCCGCGAGTCTTGTGAAATTAGATAGTGCCAAGAATTAGATTTCCATATATTTATTCGGATGATTGTTACAAGAAATTCTCCATCATGACGAGAGATGCAAACTTTTCACAGCGTGATAGCTTTTTGGCGTATAAATATTTCAGAGGGTTCTTTTTTTTCAATCAAAGAACGGATGCGGTATAACCGAAACAAAAAGTGACGAAAAAATTCCGATACACAACAATAACGTACACGTTCCGAAGTACCGAATGAGTTTCGAGGCAGATCCAAGCGGCCGGTGATAAAAGCTTTTCAAGTACTGACCCAGTTGAAATAAAAATATTCGCACATGTATTCGAGGCGTCGGAGTTGGAGAGAGGGCCACAAAACTCGTCCCAGTCGGCCCAGAAGTAGTTAGTTATGTCGCGCGGTTTGCATTTTAAAGAAGAAACTAGAGAACTACGCTGCAACAAGCCAACAACACGTACCGTTATTCCAGTCAGAAGCAACAGTCTATCCGCCACCGTCCTATTCATATTATTTCCAACTTCCGCCGCACTCAGATTATCATCAGTCTACAGATTTCTCAGGAAATCAATGAACGAAGTCCGATCTGGCCTGGAAGACGTAGTTTCTGTCGACGCGTTCCGCTCCCATAGAATCCTCTTCTATCAGCAATTACCTTTATTTCCGAAACGATATCGTCGATATTATACTTTGGCGATACTTTGGTCAATGGGTACGATAGGCATGGACACGCGAGCGTGAAGCGAAAGGAGAAAGAACAACTGGTCTTTTCAATTCATTCCAGAGCAATGAGACAAAGCAATTTTTTTTCTCTCTCTTTTTGCATTATTCTACATTCATCTATATTATTCGCACGGAACGTGGACAATATGACTACACATCCGGACGTTGATGTACAAATAAATCCACAATGTATACCCTTTAATTACTGTGGTATGAGTGCATTGCTAAAGCAGAGTAGAACAATGGCAATTCCCTGCGGATACCTGCCTGGCCGACTCGTCGCCTCGATGTAGCTTCTTCACTACGTTGTTTCCTGGTTTCAACAGCCGACAGTGAAACCCTATTACTTTTTACGGTCCTGGAAACTAATCGCAATATGATCGGTAAAAGGGTGGAGAGGTTATCCCTGCAGCAGCTACTTGCTCGCAGAGCTGCGGATAGCACGGTGTGAAATTGAAAAAACAAGCGGGTTTGGGCTGACTATGAGCCAGCCTTCGAACTTCCCGTTATTTATTTTGTTCTCAGCTATTTTTAAATTTGTAAATCTGACCTCAGATTCTTGATCAGCGGTTCAAAAAACCTTCGAGTACAAATTTCCGTAAGATTTCGAATGTTTTTAGTATTTTTCCCAGCAAATCGGCCTCGCCATTTTGAATTTCGCTAATCTGATTTCACATTCGTGACCAGTGACCCAAAAAACCTACGAGTACCAAGGTTCATCCAAATCTAAATGTTTTTAGTTTTTTGCAGCATATCGAATACGCCAAATAAAAATTTTGCAAAACTGACTTCAGATTCGTGATCAGCGATCAAAAAAACCATATGGTACCAAATTTCATTGAAATCCGTTGATTCGTTCTCAAGATATCGTCATTTTCGTTGTGTTTTTTCGAATTTTGTTATTTGAATAGTTCAAAAAGTACTAATCCGATCAAAGCCAAAATCTAATCAGTTCTAAGTTGAGAAAAGCCCCGTCGATTGAGCCCTATCTGATCAAAATCCGCGAACTCGTTCTCGAGATATCGCGCGGACAAAAATGTGGTCACATACACACACACATACACACACACACACATACACACACACACACATACACACACACACACACATACACACACACACACACCCAGACGTCAAACTGAAAATAGTCGGAGGTGATTCTTTGGACCTCGAAATGTGGAGATTTAGTAAAAACTCGACTTTTCATTTTCGGGGTGATCACAATAACTTCCTTTTTTCTCTGAAAACAGAGAAACGGGAAGTTGAAAAAAAAATGGTCTGCTTGTCGAAGGACGGCTTGTGAAGTGAGTAAGCGGAGAGCGGGAAACTCTGTCGCAAGGTTATTACTTCGTAATCCTTTCGAAACAACGGAGAAGCGCGGGGAGCGATTCGTTCGACGAGCAAAAGCCTGGATCAGCCGTGTACCATCCGATTACTACGAGCTTGCTTCTCTGGTGTTCTGATCATTTCGATCGAATGATCGGCGTGTCTAATAATCTTCGAATTATTGACTGAATACTGTTGACGCGGTTGAGCCAACGTCGGTGTACATTTACGTTCGTTCGTGTTGTGCTTTGCTCCCGAAAATTGAATGTCAGCGTTCCGTTTATTGCAATGTTCACTGATCATAATTCCCTGCAGTAATGCCAATTATCGCTGTCGACCGGTATTCGCGGTCTCCGAGGGGGCGTAATTAACGCCTGGCCACGATAATCAACTTAATCGAGATACTGCGGTTGAACAAACAGTAGCGTAAAATTTGAATCACTGAATTCTGAACTAACTAGTAGAAGAAGAAGAGGAGTAACATCGAGGTCAGCGAATGTCTGGATAATTGGCATCGAGCACAATGCCAGAGACTTTGAAATGACGTCAAAGAATTTCTGGGATAGAATTAAGGTTTGAGAATTGAGGTACACGTACCTATCTGCGATTCTCGAGTTTAAGTCCTTGGGGCACGTGGCCGCGGCGGTATACCAGCGCGTATCCATTATGCAGCGAATTTTAAGCAGAAAAATCCTTGCATAACAAGAAAATATTGTAAGAAAATTCTCTAATCCAGCCCCGCGCCGCCCTCCGGTTCGTTAAAAAACAAAGATTAAACGCCTCGTATGTTGGAGCAGAACCGCCAAGCCGGGTGGCATAACGGTGTTGGGCGGGCATTACAAGATAAACAGAGATTATCCCTTTCCCGGGCAGTTCACGCTTCTTTACTTCATTCCTCTGCCAGGCCTTCTCCTCCCTGGCCAGTAAACCCTGCTACCCTCTTTTCGACTCCCCCTGCACAAACCTCGAATCCCTCCCAGCGCTCTCGTTGTGGCAATGTAAATGGGCCAGAGCCTGATACCCGCCAGGGTAAAATTCCCCTAATGAATATCTATTGTTGAGGGGCTCGGCGTTGTCTTGTATATTGCCTTCAGTCGCTGCCCCCGCTGGGTGGTCGAGGTTGAGGAGAGTCTTTCCTGGAAGGTGGAAGTGATTTTTGCGAATATCCTCCCTGCTGCAGTGCGGTCTGTTCGTGTATTTTTATCATGAGTCTGAAAATCGCTTCGGTCTGAGCAATCTTGTGAGTTTGCTCAAACAGTGGTTCGTGCTTGCTGGTCGTCCACTCTCCGGTGCTTGTTTGTACAACGACAGATTTTAGATTTTACATTTGAGATGGACGGATTGAGTTTAACATAATCTACCGGGGTAGTGCGGGGCGAACTACTTGTCGTGTAGATATATACTATCCCATTTTCTTGCGGTATTCTAAATGATTATATAAGGGCTGTTCCGCGAGTTTGCATGCGTGTCCGCGTCCACCTGACCCGGTTGAGGTAGGCGTGAGCGTATTCGCGAGTTATTATTTTCGGAGAGAATATCAGAATTTCACCGGGCGTTTTCCGAAGGTGAGTGTCTACCCTTCGTTCAATGATTTACGTCATTACTAATGCTCTATTAAAGCGGGGGCATAAATTCTCGGCGTATTAAATCGCCACTATGATACCGTGCGGTCTTATATAAAAAGCCTCGTAAAATATAGCGTTGATGGCGTGCTCCTTTTTAGACGCCCTCGCCGCACCCCCAGATTCCATGATAACGCTGCAAAATTACACCTTCCAATTATCATAACGTCATCGGTTTTTAACCGAAATTTTTATCGTCATTGCATTAGAAACGATTCGATCATCAACGACCCTAGCGCCTTTATAGTGAATTGTGAACAGTGAAACGTCCCAACAGCGGACGCACGATTCCCCATCTCTGAACAAGCTTTTCCCGGAAGTTTCGCTGTACTGTTTTCGAGAAAATTATGTTTTTTGATAGCATGCATCGCGATTGAAGTGTCCGACCGCAACATGGAGATTGGAATCGACCGTTCAAAGTCCTGGAAATATATGACCACCGATTTTGTTATACTATAATTGAAAAAATTGGATCGCCTAGGTTTTGGCGTCTCGGTGGCGTCTCGAAAAGCTCTTAGGACACGCGATGACAAACAGGAGCTCATGTCCTTGCGGAAACTGACTCTTTATCTTTTTTCCGACATTATAGCGTTTCAAGTTTGTCTCTCCTATTTTTATCCCATCCTAGTTTATATTGGTTAAAGTTTCCTGTCGGCTCTGCGGTCCCACGCTTTGTTCTTTTCTTTTGAAGAAACGATCCGTGCGGTAAACCCTGGAATCGTTACAGAACCGTAAAAGTGGCCAAAGAACTGAGTTAACATAACCGTGTTCGTATGGCTCTGGAATAAATCAACGGTGTAGTTGTACAGTAACCCGGCGATAAAAGCTGCGAGTCAAATGCTTTCCCCCGACTCTTTCACGCTGAATCACTCGATGGCAAAGCCGAGCCATGCACACGAGTGACTATGAACAAAGATCATGATAATCACTTTGATAGTTCACTTCGAGGTAATTATCTTGTAAGACGCGTGACTTTCGTAGTGTTTCAATTAATCTGAGATACCGTTCGAAATGGCTTCTGACTCTTATTGGGGAACAACTCGCGAGCTCCACCCTCGACGAGACGTAACTTGGATGGCATGCGATGCCTTCCACCGCCGTGCGTTTCACGGAATCGCGGTTCCATTACAGTTTGGAATTGATTTGCATGTGCGCGAGGAAGTTGGCATCTGGTTCTATCAGAGACGCCTGTCTCGCACGTCCCACGGTTCCGCGAGGTGCACGGATCTGTTGGCATGTTTCGGCAATCAATTAGGATTTGAATTCGATTATCATTCTGTTAATAGAACGTCTCACCCTCGGCGTCGGGTTATCGAATCGGTTCAATCGGTTGTTTGGAGACGGCAAGAAAAATTTAGGGCCACTCCGGCGCCCTATTGATTACTCTCAAGGGTCAGTCACGTCGCGGTAACGTTGCTCAATAATTCACACCACGAGTGACCGCAACGGCGTAGAAATTAACGTTAGTACTTACGTGTGTCGTCCGGCGAAGCACGTTTGTAAAGTTTCGCTGTGTGCTAACGGACAACAGGGTCGAGTTTAGCAGTGAGCTGGTATTTCCAATCGATGCTCCTTTCTCCGCATTCCCCTAGCCATTCGTTGTCGGACCCATTCGTCGATCACTTCAACCGACCGATTGCCACATTTGTTGCAGCAAATTGCATTGTTTCCTTCCATCCACCGCGTGCAGCTTCCGATGAACCAACAACGCTTCGAATGACTATCCTCGGCGCTACCCTCTCCGTTCGCCCCTTGATCTCTAAAATCGAACAGCCGTACTGATTCAGCTTTATTGCTTTGTACACATTTTAATTTGTTTCCTATTTTTTCAATCACAAATTTGGAAGTACATCGACGGCCGCTATTAATATTGTCTTATGTTTTCGTTTCCATTTGGAAAAGACCTATCTGAAAATGGCTCGGGGTAAAAGACTTATCTCCTACGCTTATACACAGGACTTAAGTCTTTTACCCCGAGCCATTTTCAGATAGGTCTTTTCCAAATGGAAACGAAAACATAAGACAATATTAATAGCGGCCGTCGACATGGTCGCTCTATTTTTGCATGGAATACCGAGTGGAATACTGTTGTTATAGATATGGAGGGCTGATAAGCTTTTTAAACCACTACCACTTCCGTGGATGTGAACTCTAAGTTAATTAAATGAACTTTTAACCGCGACACTGTTACCTTTTGACCCGAAGATTCAAAGTTTTGATGCTATAATTTACTCTCTTATCTGATAATGGTTTAGAAGTTTCGGTGTACTTAATTTCTTTCCCTGTGTTTGTCAGTTGAAGATACCTACTGTACAGTGGTTCTAGAATCTGGATATTTTTATCAAATTGACACCCTATTGAAATAAGAGATTGTGAACGTACTTTGTGATGAGAGTTCATATAAAAATTGTGATGGACTTTCGCCGAGTTTTGGTAACGATGGAAAATGCTTGAATTGAAAATTTGCTGGTTCGCATGGGTAATCCGTTATTGGTTTTATTTCCGCGTATGCGCAGCGGTGCCAAAGCCAAATAAATAATTGTAGCCGATGTGTGATTAATCACTGGGAGGGAGGATTCGTCGGTTGTCAATAATTGAATCGCGACAGTGCTTCTGCCCTCAACGTACAAAATTGCAACGTATCACATTGCACTGGTAGAACATTTTTCGCCCCAAGATTACAGGCTTTATTTTTAATCCCCTGAATCATTTTTTTCCCCGCGGTATTAACCGGTGCTTGTGGTATCGGCTTTATTGATACACTCGCGCGCGCTTCGACCGCTGGATTCCTTCTGCTCTGTGTACTTTTCATTGAAATGATAACGGCAAAAAACTAAAAAACATAAAAATTGTGAATGAAAAAATGTGTACCGGTATATTTCTACTGCAATAATCTACAACTTCGCCTACGGCTGCCACCGGAGGTTGCGTTTTTGCAACGCAGGATGTAATTCGAAAAGCCCGTTGTTGTGACGCAACAACCCTACGCTTCTCACACCGATACACATTCATGTTTCTATATTTTCATCCACGTCCAGGTTAGCGGTGGTTTGTAAATTGCACTGCTTTAAATGGAACGGGGTATGGTCCAGTGAGCAGAACCGGTTGTTTTGATTATTAATATTTGCGCACCGGTAGTCTTCATTTCCAATATTACAGTACCTACCGCCGCGCCGCGCCGGTATCGATATTTAAACCAAACCAACAGGATGAAATAGCCCCAATAAGAACGGGTCGGTGTGTGTATATAGGTACAAAAGCCGAAGAGACGTAGGGTAGACTGCTCTAAGATGGCGCGGGAGATAAGAGTGCGCAGTGGTCATATTTGACAATGCATTTGCGATTTGCAGCCAACTTCGGTTCCTAGGTGTCACTAGAGATGCCAGGGTTGGGGTCATGAAGTTTTGCCGGGAAAGAATGAAAAATACGGAAACCAGCTGAGTTTTAGCTATTTTCTGTATTTCATTAAAATATTTTTACGATTGTGAAACTGTATCCAGTTCGGGATTATGCGAATATCGACTGTATAATATGAATGTAACCTTTATTATACATTTAGCTAAGCGTATGTAATAGGTCAGTTATTTTGTTACAACATGGAGGGTGGCACTTCATTATCTGTAATAAATGTTGCTAGCATGTAAGAGTGCGCACTACTGTAGCTCCTAAGAGTGCGCGCGGAAAACCCATATGCTTGAAGAGTGGAAAAAGAAAAAAACCCAAAAGAAAAACTGAACTAAATTTCGATGAAAACATACAAAAAATCGAAGGCAAAAAAACAAAATCAACACCCAAAAACTCAATATTCCCCAACAAAATGAAGACGTGGCGGTGCCCAGGGTGTAACGAAATATATATAGCAAGTCAAGAACCAGAGAATGAATACAGTGCATAACATGTATGCAATGGTGGCACGATAGATGTATTCTTTATACGTATTATGATCAGGAGCCATATACGTCTGATATTTTTGCGTAAAACACCGTGCGCACTCTTACAAATCCGAGTGCGCACTCTTACACACTGGTATTTGTAAGAGTGCGCAAATAAATTTTCATGCGTTTGATTTTTTTGTCGGTGACAGTTGACAAATTAATATAAAGTTAGTGTGCAATAATGTCATCGAAGGGCCAAATATTTCGTAGAAAAATTTATAACTTTTGAATGTTGTTATTTTTCATTGTAATCTTCTAATTATATAGTTGAACAAACCTTAAGTGCGCCATCTTAGAGCAGTCTACCCTACTGGAAATTAAGGCCCCTGCATCCGTTTTCAACCAGCACCACGTGTCGTGGGTCATGAGGTGGTTTTCTTCTCGCTAGAGGATCGTTCGATTGAATGTCTGAATAGCTTGCAGACGCTTAGAAGATCCCCTTCATCAATTAGGTTATTATCACTCTCCGGTATGCAAGTGATATTGGCGTGACCGACCCGAGCAGACCCATCCACTCCAACCCAGTGCTATTAAGACGCGGTACGCTGCCCTCTCTGCTCTTACCCTCACCACCATCGCTACCCTCTGCCTCTCACTCTGCCACCCCGTCCTCGGAGAGAACGTTCTGCGGATCGATTCGCTCTCTGCAGCTCTACAAGTCGACACGCCGACACGCCGACACGCCGACACGCTGAACCAACAACCTCTTCCTCTTTCTATTTCTCTTCCTCTTTTGATTCCTTGGCTGGTACTTTCCGCTTCTTTCCCTCTGGCATTTCTGTCTCTCGTGGCTAAGGAGGCACCCTGTGTTTCTACCGAGCTCTGCACTGAACCTGGCTGGTTACCTCGAGTCTGCGAGCCCTCAACACAGCGTGGATCTAGCTATACCTATACTTGCTAAATGCTTGACGAGCTTACCGCCTCGGGCTACCAAGCTTTGGCCGTAGCTTTTACACAGCCGCTAGTTAGGCGCTTGCGACGATGCCGGTGGTACCGCACCGGCGCGAGACTCGGTATTGCAATGTTCGCGATAATGTAGCTCGTGGTTGAAACTATAATTCACTACCCTCGTCTGGGATCGTTGTACGGTACGGTAGTGAGAATTAATCGATACGGCGATTCTCGTACAGGCATCTTGTAAATTTGTCAGCTCGTAAAGGTCTCGATTTATTATCGAGTAACTTGTTGTCACGTGGGACATTGAAAGGTCCTATCCCAAACCGAAACTTGGCTATGCAAGATAAAGTTAGGCCAGGTTATTACATCAGGTTAAGTTGCGCAAGAGGAGGTCAGGGCTTTCGGGGTTCGCCGACAAACTCGCGTCTCTCAACCGCACGAACCACACGAAACGAACTCTCGAATCGATAACACCTGCACCCCCCTCAGAAACTACGAATGATATTTTACGATGCGGCTAGTCTAGCTACCCCTAAATTGCGTCACGAGGATCGGCTCCGAAAGAAGGGTGTCCGGAGGGCAGAAGGGTAGAAGCGTGGAAGGTTAGAAGGGAATTGAGTGGGCTGGAGATTAACCCTGCCGAGGCATCTGCGTACGCGATGGTGCTTCCTGCTGCTACCAGCCTTCCTGCATCAGACTCCGACTCCGCTTCTGCTTTTATGTTATCATATTTCGTACTCTTTTTTTCCTTTGTTCATTTCTCTGGGTTATAATGTAATTTTTGGTTTATGGTATCGTGTCGTTGTTTATGGGGGAGGCTTTGTTCCGGAACATAATAAACCGTGTCTGTGGCTCGATTTTTCTTTTAAACTCGGCGGGGGGTGGATGGGGCAGGGCAGGGCAGAGATTTGAGGGAGCGTTGTCGACGGCCGTAACAACTCGAACTGCAAACAAGTGGCCGATTCCGCGCTACCTACCACCTAGCACGACTTCTCCTCGAGTTTTCTCGATGACTGAAAGCTCCCTGTCGCCTTCTTCCTGTTCCCCATTTTCTCTGATTTGTCTTTTTCTACCAACTGTACCACCACTCCTCTGTTTCGAAAGTTACATGCCTCGAGGTTGACGCTAGTCGCGATCTCGGGGCTCGCGGAAGAACCGAAGATATATCAGGGCGCACTAAACTTCTGTCCTTCCCATCAATTTCACCGGCTAAGAATCGTGGAAGCAGACAATTCTCTCCCCGCAACCTCTCGAAAACCCCCCTACGCCACCCACCCAGCTCTCACTGAATGCGCCTCGAGGCTCATTTTTTGTCGACTTCTTTACTATCTCGCCCTCGTTTAAGGAATCGTCCAACTATAGAGCCATCGTTCACTTTAAGAAGACGATCGGGCGGAAAGTCCCGTGGGTCCGGAAGACGGGGTTGTAGGCGACATGATGCAAAAATGGAAAAGACAAATATCGCGAAATTGTTCCACAGTATAAAGTGATCTTCAAGTAGACCATGTATCGAGACTTTTTCAAATAAGAATCCCATTTAGTCGTGATCGCGAAAATTGTCATTTTTAACATACTAGCTTCTCTGCATTTATGTACTACGTTTCATTGAACTCGTTAGTTTTCCTCTTTCTGTTTGGTTCCTTTTCGATCTGTGCAGTGGCAACGAACTTCCCTTGAGTCTACATGCGTTCGCTTATCATTAACCTGGTGGAAACTTTTCAGAGTGAGGGGGGACGTGACGTATTCTTGGTTGTACGTTAATTTGTCTGCAAATTGTCGCCCTTCGCGGTTCATACCCCTTTGTAAGAGTGACGGTCGTGTCGCTACCGCAAATCCCGCGCAACTTTGCTTCACCCTGAAGCACGTATACCAGTGTCATAACCTCTTCTGTATAATTATTCACTAATGTACACGCGTAGCAGTCCTATAGGTACTGCGGACCATAGTACCTACTTCGTGGCTAAAAACTTCAAGATCTGCAGTTGGCAAGATTTTATTTTTCGGCTTCGGAGAGGAACAGCGAGAGGAAAAAAGAGAAACGTCTTAATAGTAAAAATAAAGTTTTCCTCTGTAGTCACCGTTACTGGGGTACACTTTAGGAACTTCTCGGGTCGCTTTCGACTTCTCCCCAAAGTTTGGTCCCGCAAACCATTCGATACACCGAGTCCGAGTGACGGAGCCTTGTCCGTTAATCGATTAAGCTATAGCTAACTAAGACACGGTTGGAAGAAAGATTAGCTGGGGCAAAGTAGAAATTCTATCGTCACCTCGTTCTCGAGGATGGTTCGAGACTTCCGTGACATTGAGACGTGACCAAACAATGGCCTCAACTCCTCTTCGTTGACTGCGTCAAGTCGCATTGGGCGAAAACGTCGGCCGCCCAGAGTTTGGCAAAACTTTAGACAACCCCAAGTTCGTAGATTGTTTTAAATGTGACAACCACTCGTTTTCAAGAGCAATTAAAACTTTGTCTTATACCCGGGTTTCTCTCCCTCTCTCCCTTTTTTTAGTGCACCCCCGAATTCTGCCCTCTTCTCCCGTTGGTGCGATGTTTGTCACGTTACCAGGACCGAAATAACCACCTGAATGGCCAAAGTATATACAGTGAGGAAATGTTGAATGCGTTGTTAAACATTGAACGACATATTTTCTCACGTTGGAATTCCCTCTCCTGTTCCGCGTCATGTCTTCACTCTGTAAATTGTGAGCTTCCGTTAACTTCAAAGGGTCCGAAAATTCGATTCGCGTTCGACTGGTCAAGGATCGGAAATGTTTGCAAACCTCAAAGTATATTCACTTGGGTAACGAGGTCACAGGAGAAGATGGCCCTTGTGGTTTATGGCCGAAAATACCACGCAGGTTGTGTAGGCGGCCACGTGTCGTCCGGTACACGGTAATAAAACCAGCCACACGTTAAGTAGGTAATATCTGGGTCGACGTTAAAGTGCCATTTTCGGTGCGAAGTGATATTGCCTAAGCTGTCCCCTACCCGCCCCAGCTTTCAATGGAATTCAGATCCATGCGTCCCTCGGGATATTAGAACCTTGTTTAATAACGAAATGCTAGTTCGAGCGAACGCAGATCAAAGATACGACGGCGAGAAGGCCCGCGGACCTTTGTCATCGGGGCTTCATTGAAGACGACTTGGCAACATGTATGATTTTTCAAATACGTCGTCGAAACAAATTTAAACTCATTTTTTGAGGGACTTGATTATATTGTTAATAAGCTTGGATGTAACAGGTCGAACGCTTTTTCGCGAACTCTTGAATCGTTTTGTGCTCCTAGAGTCAAGTCAAGTCGAGTCTCGA
Organism: Euura lappo; assembly: GCA_018257835.1. NCBI lineage: Eukaryota > Metazoa > Arthropoda > Insecta > Hymenoptera > Tenthredinidae > Euura > Euura lappo. The sequence continues at coordinate 85,200 of JAEUYN010000309.1, read as the reverse complement.
GACGAGTTAAACGCTGAAATGTTGCCAGATGGCGGGTGTCAGCCTCAGGCTACCAAAATGGGCTCCATTCCTTTCCGCCAGCTGACTCCGAATTAGACACCCGGGAGGGTTCTTCCGATAGCTGACTGCGGGTTTTAAAGGACTCTGACGGGTGCCATAATATTGCTCTTCCTTGAGCAATTTCTTTTTCCGTGTTCACCATGCGTCCGCGTTGCTCGATCAGCCTTTCCAAATTCTCTTTGAATACATTGGCCATTTTTTCCCACCGAATCAATCCAGTCGTCAAGTAGCAGCTACTAGTTGCACAATCTCTTTCCATGCTGATAGAGTCGTCGACGATCTAATCTGGATCTAATGTCAGTCATCTGGGTTTCAGGGGCAAGCAACTCGCGAAATTATTTCTATCGAGAAATCGATCAGCAAGCGAATAATGTATCGGCTGAACCAAAAATAATGCATAACAAGGAGCTGCGAAGGGTATCACGGGTTGTTTTTACGACCGCAATAAAGCCTTGAAGATTATTGCCAAACCCATGAATCATATTGATGGATACACAGATAGATCCGCGAACGGTAATCATCAGGCATATCGTTATAATTTATTTGCCGTGACTCGGGCCCGTTATATTGTCACGTAGATGGTGATCAGCCAAATTAACCTGAATATAGTACGACACGCTTCGGGAAAGGAAAAAGGCATTTTTTTGTTACATATTTAATCGACTTCCATTTGCTCGATTGGCAAACTAATTAACCTCATCTTTTATAATTGCGAGCTTTTTTTTTTTGCTCGGTTTGGGAGACTCTGTTCGCTGCATCAATTATTTTAGAACGCGGTTACGGTTTTATGAATTTTTTACATTCGCCTGGGATACCTACTCAGGCTTGATTGACTAATGGTTCGGTTGTTTTGATTTTTATGCGGTGATACGGGTGTACCTTCATGCGAGTATTACGTATTCATTGACATTATCCTTCATAGCTTTGAAAACGATAGGCTTCCAGATTGGCCATCATCAACTTTCTTACGTAGAGAGTAAACATATATTCAGGGTTTGTGCGAAAGTTGCTAATTTCTTGGAGCAATTTCTCGTCCGTTATTTGCCTCGGAAAAATTGCCGGTAATGATGGGTAGGTACCAGGGAATTCTACGGAGCATTGATTACGGGACTTGGGTCGAGGTTTGTTTGAGTAACGAAATTGCGTACATATTGGTAGGCCTCGATGAACGATCGTGGAAGGGTTTGATAACAAAATGGAGGATCTAACGCAAATAAGGAGCTCAAGATCCGACATCAACGCCACGTCGTATCATCCCTGTACCATTTTGTAGGCAGACGGCGTTGTGCGGTGATTTTGTGCCTTTAATATCCAGTTTAAATATTCATAAGGGGAAGTTCGGAAGCGAAGCGGCCGAGGGAGGCTAGGGGAAATGGCAGTGAGGGGGCTTAACGGTATCCCTAGCCCTCCGGTTCCTCCCAGGATCCGTTCCAGATGGCCAGGGTACGTATCCCGCGAGTATCTCACCCCCGGGGATGAAAAATCTTATGCTACTAACATTTTTTCGAATACATTATGTACGTACTTGGGCGAACCAGAGTACTCAGCGTGATATGATCGGCCGAATTCCAAAACAAAATTGATGCTCGCGATGTGTGTCCCGTTCGATTGATTGCCAAATGACTCGGTGAAAATTGTGCAGTCCCGGTTCGAGTTGGTGAATAGTAGTTGAAAAAAGGCTCTCAGGAAATTGGCTCCGCGCTACACGCGTGGAAAAATCTGCGATTGTAACGTTAAATTCTATCCGGTGGTGATAAATTTTGCACATGTGCGGCTCCGCTTAAACGGCTGGCACGTAAATCATTATTAAGTCTTGAAAGGGTTAGAGCTTGTCAAGTAATCTATCGGGATAGTTTATCTAATACAACGGTTGGGCGGGGGCTGCGTCCTGGGCGATGGTGCATGCGAACCTTCCATCGATCCACCCGGACCGCGTTATACTGGATGTTCCGTGTTCGACGCCGTTCAAAGCCGGTACACGAGCCGCGGTGTTCCCGTTAACGTCCCACGTTGGCATTTACGTAACAACGATACTCGTACTTGTAGAAATTCTATTAATTAACAACCTTAACCCTCCCCCTCCACGGAATGGGCTACCGCATTCTCGTCAGACGCGTGGTCTACTTTCGACTCTTTTTTTTTATTTCTCTGCGAGTTTTCCAATCATTATCTGTCATCACGCGATTCCTGAGGGTTGGAAAACCGATGTAGGCAAATATATTTCTTGGTTTCACAGATGCAACGGTTTACGAAGATGTTTTTTATTGGATTCACACTGCTTACGGAATCCACGTTTCTTCGATACTCACTGCACCTTGAGATTTACAAGCAATGGGAGAAATGCACCTTAAACTCGTTGGGCGCTCGCTTCAGTTCAGGGGTTTGAATTCTGTACACTGACTGCAGGATCCTGCATGGATACGATCGTTTCGATCAGATTGCATTTGCAAATTAAATATTTCAAGGTCTGGGGGCGACGGGGGAAGGTACAACTACAAATATCGGAGAGTACTCCATATCAGCCCCAGCAGCGTTAAATAAGCTGGAGTCGTGAACCAGAATCAATAACACTCGTTTCGAACATGAGATTCTAGGAATATACCTACGCTTGGTGAAGTTTTGCGAATTTATCAGAGTAAAACATCGGAAACAGGAAGAAGAAATCATTCAGTTCTTTGACTCTCGCGTTTTTCTATATACGATACGACTCACTTCCAATATATACACATTATACATCCGAGAAGTATATCACACAGGCTTGGTTTAACTTTGGCTATTACTAATCACAACGGGAAATAATATATTTCCTCGTATACGGCGATTCGTCTTCTTGTGTATGCAGGGGCCGCCGATAAACCTCATAAATAAAACGATTCCCTTATTTGTCGTAAAACCGGATCAACATAAACGAGTCCACGCAGAACCATGTGGAAGTCCGTAGCTTGACAGGTCGTTCACAATCGCTTCCTCTTCATCCGGGTTCTCTGGCTCAACGGCATCGCGTGTGGTCGCTTGGCAACCGCACAGCTCCCAAACAGGATCGCTGATGATTGCCGATGAATAAGGGGTCTCTGATGAATACATATTGATGCCGTTCGCAGTTATGTCCACGGTATAGAAAGTGGCAACCCCCGACAGTTCTGCGGGGTTTCGGAAGGCCATCCGGAAGTTTGTTGTTGATCATCTCTCAGCGATATCATCCTCGAATGAGTGTCGAGGAGGGTGAAGTGCGACGGGGGCACGAGGAGATTGGTTCGTCAGAAGTAGCGGTACTTCGATCAAAATGATAAGAAATTAACCAGTTTCTTTTTCCCAAATTGTCAGAAGGGTGGTACGCGATCATCCGGAGAAATAAGAGTCAACGTTATCGGGGGAAACGCCTCTGAGGCTCCCACCGTTTGCAGGGATCAGTGACACCGGCGTCTACACTTTCTGAGAATTTTAATTCTCTCGGAGATATCCTCTACAAAACGGCTTACTGCAGTATGCAAACATCGTAAAAAGGAGGATTCCGCTTTTACCTTGTTCTCCGCTATAGCGAGGGTGGAAAAGGGGTGATACGACTCACCCTGACGGTCGGACGTGCGTCTCGCTTCGTTATATCGGTTAGGGTTAGTGGAAATTAAAGGGGATGGGGCAGCCAGAGGACGAGGATGAGGGAAAAGGGGTGAAGTCAAATTGGATCAACCGATCCCGGGTCGAGTTATGAACACAGGACCACTCGTGTACTCTACCCGGTCCCCTACGTTCTGAGGGTATAAATGAAGTGATGTTCGGATAGACGTACATATCCGAACAGTGTATATTAGCAGTTGTACACGTATACGCACAGATATTGTATATACACTGTATGTGGTTAGTCATAAGCTGCACGTATACATACACGGTGGCACATTGCAGAAATCGCGGGGTTTGTGCCGGCTGCTGGATCCATGTACGAACCCAGTGCTGCCAAGTGGCCTCGGCTTCGCCGTATCCACTTGGGATCGAGATTGCATCGTTATCATCTTTATTATGGTCGTTACCTCATTATCGCTATCGCTACGATTGGTACAATTTTCTCTAAAAAAAAACCTCATTTCCCGTTCTTCGATTTTAATATGCTGCTAATTGTTCAATCGTCAATTAGAACATAGCGATAATTTGAATCAAAGGTCTTGAAAGTGTTCAATTCTCTCGAATCGTGGTGTCCAAATAAAATTCGAATATTTACCCATCCATTTATCCGGAGTGGAGTCCGTCCCGAGCTCTGCAGATCAATCAGTAAATTTACACAGCTTTTTTTGTTCCCCCGTTCGAATCAAAGACTTGGTACTTCCGGTTCGATTAGTCGCTAAACTTGTTGCTTCTCCCATGGACTCGGTCCTCCATCTCCCTCACAGTTTACAGCTGCTCTGACGCAGTTCTGTTCGAGGTCCTCACCCGCGTATTCAGTTTGCGATACTACGATACTCTATAGGAGTATGGTGATGGATGGACGTGGTAATCAAAATTATGGAGTTCTGTTTGAATAAATTGCCAATCGACTTATTGCCATAGTCGTGTACACCGAATAGCCGCTCGTAAATCATTCTCCCTGCGTCCCTTATCTTGCAAACAATACGCGACAGAACTATTACTTGTCGCAGCTGTACCTCTGTCTTTATGGTATGACGTGTATACATAGATCACAATACCAGTTGGTTGTACTGGCTGGTACCTCACCCCCACAGCCGAAGGACCGGCCATATTATTCGATATTCCACCTAGCAGCCGGCAAGGGAGTTTGAATCTTATCGGACAACTGCGGTGTCGCCATAGTTTATTGTCGTTGTTTCCAATATAGCCCTCGCAGAGTTAAACGTTGTTTGAGGCTGGGTCATGGTTAATTGGCGACGCAATTACGTCCATGTTGAAATTGTCGGCGAATCTTATCAAGATAGAGTTGACGATTTTCAGAACCTGGTTGGGAGTAGGAAAAGGCATTTCTTGAGACTCGAGCAATTTGCTGCAGTCTGTATCGTGTCTAGGAGGGAAATCTGTCAGCCTGGCTGCTCGCCGGTTCGGATACGGTGTGGTACATTACCCGCGGATAGAGGAGTACTCGGGACACAGACGCCATTGTGCGAACAGGCGGTACTGGTCGCACCCTGAGCGGTCGTGGTTTCTGCAGTAGCTTCAACGAGCAATACCAGTATACCACCGAGTCGAGGCTATCAACCTTCCCATTCTCCTTTTCCGACTTCGGTTTCCCACCGTCGTCCGCCATCTCTGGTTATTTTTCTTTTTTTTTAATTTTTTGTCGTTCTATTTTCATTCTGCGCCACGCCAACCACTAAGTACTGGCCGTAGTTGGAACCGAAAAAAAGACCATTGCGGATGAAAAATAAGCTTGTATAATTTCTGTATTTCTCCAGCAATCGTTGGCTCCCGGATGTCGATCTCTTTTTCACTTGACCCAGCGTTTTGTGGCTCGGGTAATGATTGTTATTGCAGTATTCGAATCGAGGGATGGTCGGGTTCGGCTGGTACAATGGTCATTATTTCTATTTCCGTGTTCGTACGTTTCGTATACACCGTGCTCTGATCACGCCGGAAAGAGTAATTAATGTTACGGTTTTCCCAGCGTGTAACACCGGACGAATGAAACGCGATCCGAACACTAAGCGATATCATGTTGATTAATTTTGGCTTTGATACGAACGCTGCGTAGAGAATTCCATCCAATCATGTGATCAGCCACGCGTTCCATGAATCGTATAAATTTAGACGCGCGTAGGCGTGGGTATTTTATTGTCGTCTGATTAGTCCGTAAAAATAACAGTCATTCCAGCATCTAGGGGACGAGTGTAATTTGAACCAAGTACCCGAGGCGTGTTTTCCTAATTTACTTTGCAGAGTTGACGATTAACCCAGAATTTCCGTTTCCCCAAAAGCTGCGAGTTTTCTATAGAAATGAATGAACCCTCCCTTACTCCAAGGCGGATATTTTTCTTGCCACGTTCTCCGGACCTCGACGACTTGGTGATTCGTTGTCCTGGCAACGGTCACACCCGCGTCTCTCCACCCGCCGGAATTCACTCGCGAATGAAGGAATTCCGTGTGATTTTTATTTCTTATTTTTCCCTCCGGAAGATACAGACTTTTCGTCAACGTATTCTCTGATCATAATCCACCACGACGTATACATATATGACATCAAAAGTAAAAAAGCACCCCGTGTAAGCGCCCACTCTCGCACAAACCGTCGGTTGCCCGTCGAAAGAGAAGAAAACACAACAACCCGCGGTCTATGCAAACGTCCACATACACCAGCGTACGTACAGATACAGCGTGGGTGTATATATACGGAGAAAGGTATGGAATATGCCGGCTGACGGTGCTGCGAGCGTCACATGGCCATTTAGGGTTGCGGGCAACAGCGGTTGGGGGTTTGAGGGAGAAAACGGCGGTTTTGGTAGCGTTTCCAAGCAAGAAGAGACGCTCGCGGCGATGTGCTTCTATCCGTTCGCGAGATGACAGAGGCCCAACTCCGCAGCCAGCAACACCACCGAGGTTCTGGTTGGTGCTACTACTTTCATCATCCCCTAGAAGCCCCTGGTGTGTAGGTATGAACAAGAGCACCACACCACAGTCGCCTCCTCCAGATGGGCTGCTTGCGAAGAACCAGACCATTGACACTGAGCGCGCGCCATTGTTACATCTCTGGCTAATAAAGAAAAATAAAAGCACTTTTGCGGATATTAGTTTGTCGGTCTTGCACTGCAGTCTGAGTTTCCGGGGTCGGTTATATACCTGTATATACAACCATGTTGCGGTTACGGGTTCGAGGGGCATTTCGTGCTCCGCGACTCGGAGGTAGCTGGTTTATTGTTATTATTTTTCTTCTTTACTTCTGCACCCGCTCTACTTTTCCAAACCAATTATTATTGTCTTTAGAAAAGAACTGAGACGATGCGGTTTTTTTTTGGTTCTTCTTTACTCATAAATTCCGTTCCTTTGTACTTTCAGCTCCAAAATGAAGTGGCCTTTGCTCCTATTGTGGCTTCTTTTGTCGCATTCTGGAAACCTGGGGGCAATACAGCACGGTGAGTGTGAAATCAACTCTCTGAATTAATTACCACTACGCCACTACCATTATGCGATTTCCATCAACACCCCTGTGTGCTACTCGATCATAATTAAAAACCCGAACACCTAAAGCTATGCTTCTGAAAATTAGATGATTAAAATCTGGTTGATTGAAAAAATTCCACCCATCAATCTCGCGCGAAAATGCTTCATCTTTTTTCCATCAAGTCACGGACTTTTTCGCCCCTGCGAAGCTCCGCTCAAATTTCCACCGGCCGTCTAGGTAGCGGAATGTAAACAGATGATGCCATTTCGTGTTTGTGCGTCCGCCTGGTTGTTCGTCACCCTTTGGGACCCTCGAAAAACCCCCGTCCACGAGCCAACTGTCCGACCCGTTCGCCCACACTCAAAGCTCTGCCGTCAACCACCCTCGAAAACGTGAAGTTGTCCAGCATTTAAGTTGTTTGAACATCCCTTAGGCTCCCCCCGATACCCCCCTCGGCGCGTCTTACCGTTTGACGACGAATTGCGAAAACCTGGTGGTCCACGGTCTGCGATGTACGAAAGTTTCGTTCGGACGGTCATTCTGCTGCAGGTTCCAAAGGAATCTGTCAAGGAGCCTGAAGAGTCGAAGGACCAACAGTACTCGAAGTAGTCGGGAAGGGACTCGAGGATCGTGATGCCCGTAGACAGCAATCGAAGATTCAACGGACTTGTTTCCCGGACCAATTGAAATTCAAACTAAAACCACGGCCTTGGATTCACGAATTAGAAATTGAAAAATAAATTCACGTGTTAGGGACACTGACCCGGAAGCTCTATATTTTTCAAACGTCGATTCGTGCTCTTAGTGGCCCCAGTGCACTACCAAGATTGTATCCCATCATGTTCAATATTAACGTGAACATTAAACGCGATACGGACCATGCGCGGTGAGCAGTTTCTAGTAGACCAAAATCTTTCCTTCGAATATGTGAATGGGGACATGCTTTTATCCAGCCCCACATGCGTTAGTATAAACACTTGAGAAGTATAGGCGCAGGATCCACTCGATCATACGTCTACATACTCTCGCAAATGTCGTAGCTTGACCTACATTTCCAAAGTATGTTTGGATATCTGTGGTATATACTTGCACAGTCTCCACGATTTTACGGTATTCGCGGACGTCGTCCTCGTCTTCCGGGGTATTTATGCATTCTTTCGATATTTCTCGGGGTCCTGTGCCTGTTGATGTTTTTATTGTTACAGGCTAGTTAATATCAGGGGGCAAGTTGTGGCGCCGTGGCGTATAACACGCATATCGGTATAAAGCGATAATCACGCCAGTCTGCTTGGATGTATAATTTAATCATGTTGCATGTGAATTCACTGCGTTTCGAACGCAGTACCAGCTTTCGGCTATACATCTGTACCAATCAATTAATAATTTTCTTTTTGTTACTACCTAAATATTAATTGGACGATTTTAACTAACTCGATTCGCCACCGACGAGCAACAAGAGAGTCGAGGTTCGCAGGAACTAATTTCCAGGAACCTAGTCAATTAGTTCGCGCAATTTCGTGGTACACTATCCAGAAATAATGATGTCCATGATATCCCCCACGATTCTCGCTACTTTGTTCACATTCGGTGCCGGATACACGAACTTGCATTCTAGTCTGATGAGTAAAGAACCGTGACGAACATGCATCGGGGGCATCATCGCAACGTTAGGTGCTGCGGTTATTCCTCATATCGGTAACCAAGCATGAACGAGGCTGACGACAAAACTAGCCTCTCCTAAAACCATGTGGTGAAAATACACGTCAGCTTCGACGTCCTTCACCCTCGGGTATCCATCCTGCCCCCTCGTTCACCCCTCGTCCTTCACCCATCAGCAGTAGGGTGGGATGGGGGTGCATATCTGTGGGAGTCAGATAAGGTAGCTGGTGCCTATATCCACCTACGTCCCACCGCAGGCCGGAAAGTTATGCGCGGTTCTGCCAACCCCGTCAAACCCCTACGAGCAGTGGAAAACCACCGGTAAGCCAGCCAGCCAGAGGCTCTTCTACGGTGGCCAAAGTCTTCGTTTTACACTCGGTAGAGCTGGTCGGGGGTGGAGGGTCGCACGTCGAGAAACGGATCCTCGGGATACAACGGGATCCGGCTAAATGGCCAGGAGAATGGAAGTGTTTTTTTTTTTTTTTTTTTCCTTGCGAGGACGTCTTCCTCGGTAAGGAAAGTTTTGACTCGGTTAGAACTACTTTCTCCACGATTATGACGATTGTTTTACTCATTCTATTTTCCCTTTTACTTTTATTCCCTCTCATTCCTCGTCCGCCCCTGCGATAGGGGATGAAAATCCTTTCCCGTTGTTTAAAGCGAACGTTAGATCCCCTTTCGAGCGGGTCACGTTGTCTCTGTTGCAATTCGCTACAATCCGTACCGGGTCGTGTTGTAAGTATGGGTAGCGGTGGAGGATGGATTTTAGCGAGACCGAGCCCTGCGCACCGTCGTTAAGCGGCTTGATTAGTCTACCTTTGCAAAACGCAATAGCGGCGTGACAATAACGGGAAATGTGAAGTCGACGTTGGAGAGCTGCGCCACGGTGCCTCCCACGTCCCAGATAGTTGGCGCTTTGTATTTGCCCATTAATAGTGAACTACCATCCCAAGTGGTTGCCCCGAGTAAAGTCGGCGGGTGCCTAGTCGACGCTGAGAAATTAGCAGAGGCGCTAATTGTGTTACGTAACCTAGTTAGCGATGTGTGTTCTTGGAAATTGTACCAGCTAGAGCCTCTCTCCCTCCAGCTCATTCTCCGCTGTGCGTTACCGAGGGATTCCTAATTGACGATTTCAACGGTCATTTGTTTAACGTGGTTTGGCCCCTGCGCCCCCTGCCGGCAACAAATGGGAAAAACACAGGACTAGATTTTGTCGACCTCTTGAAATCATTGGGACAATTTCTGACACGAAACTGCGGATTTTGTAGCTTCATTCTCTCTGCAACTTGGCTAGAATGCTAAAATTTAGAGGGGCATAATACGGATGCAGTAACGGGGTAGAAAAACACCCAGTACTATCCGTAGCTCGGCAACATTCGTGAAACATGTCTGCAGCTGGAAGCATACAGAGAGTAGGAGTTGTTGCTCTGTACACTTTACATACCAGCTGGCATGTTTAGGTATAACTATATGTATGTAGTCAAAAGCCGGTGTGAATTTAGCCGTGTCTGGTTCATACATATTTATCTTTATGCGCAGTATCTGAAAGCGTAACTTGACCCGATCTAGTTCGAATCCCGATTCCTAGTGGGGTATAATCAAGGAGCTATTATTTTTCCGGTTCATTAATTTTACTGCTCGAATTTTTGGGTAAATATTTGCGAGCTATCAACCTATCCTCTTCACTTGGTTATTTCAACCCCGAAGAGCTGACGCGATGCAAATTTCTGCGGTTCACCCGACCGCCCTCGTCTTATGAATCGAAAACTGGTGGCCTCGGCGTGATTCCACATTGAATCATGCATGAACGAATCACTAATCAACAAAATGAACAGTAAAATAGTCGCCATTGGATATGGACCACTTTGCCAAATGACTTCTTGCACTCACTTTAACGACGACCTTTTGTAATCACGAAATTTCAATCAGTTTTGTCGTATCCGCAGCTTACATGGCATTTTGACCTATTGTCACAGAGTTCGATAGAGTGAACAAGTAAAGGGCACGTTTACACGTGACGTTCGAAACTGGTACAACAACGGGTTCATTGATTCAGCTCGGGCATGAAAGCAAGTACACAGTCTTCGAAGTGCAAAGTACTTGCCAACAAGCTCGTAGCAATTCATCAACGAGCGGATACGTCGAGGAGTTTGTTGTCCCGAGACTCCATTGGACGATACTCTAGTGCTGATGACAGGGTTTGCTATTCTTCTACGGATCTGATATACCTTCAATGTATCGCCGAATATAACACGCATGCAAGGGCTACGTCGATTTGGTATATTATCTCAAGGCCTTTGGCGTTTGGGTGTAAAGATCCCATCCGTGACAAACGATGCCCGAGGGAGTGTGGTTTGAAACGCTTATTAAATAAGGGCGGGAAAAGACAAGGATTAAAGATAAGTGGGGGTAAGTAAGAGGGGCACCGGCGGGGGACCTATTATGTGATTGCTCGTTATTGTTTTACGCCCAGACCCGCGCGATGGGGTGGTAGGGATAAGGAAGGAGGGGTTGAGTATTGTAATAAAATCGAAATACCCAGAGGGCTGTAGAGACGGGAGAACGACGTAGCCAAGACTGAGAGCCGTCTCGCGGCATTAAGCGATACGGTAACGCCGACCGACTAACCTCATGTACGTTTTTAAAATCCTGCGTTTTTTATCTGCGATTAGGTGCACACTGCGAGAATCTCTAAATCTGATAAAGATCTGCCTGATTGACAAAACTGATTGAGATCGAAAGGATTGTTGTTCGCAGTTCTCAAGAATTACGAGACTCACGAAATGAAATATTGCTTTGGGGGAAAGGAGGAAGAAAATATTATGTGGGGTCACACACAACTCTTTAGAGGGTAGAGAAATCTTGCCATAATATAATTCAAAAGTGCCTCTGATAGTTTGCGCAGAATTTTGCGAAGCCACCGAAAACCTTTGGGGGGAGGGTCTTCATTTTTTCTCTCCCCTTATACTTCGTTTTGAGCAGATGCGCCACTTTCCCAACCCGCGAATGCCGTTAACCCTCGTAACACATCCTGGAATAACTTCGCTTTCAGGGAGGCGAGATAATATACGAACTGGGACGCGTGTCTCTGTGATTTCGTGCTATATGTCAACTGTCGCGAGGCTTTCCCGCTTTCATCCCCCACCGTGAGTCTTTGCAATAAACTTCCGTCGGGGCTCTGTGGCTCAACGAATGAACGTAAAATATTCAACGTCTACTCTCATTAAATTTTTCACCATCGCGAAAATTAATTAATAATTGCGCTGGTTTTTACGATGAAATTCTTACATTCGCAATTTTATTGTAAAACGTATAGGAAAGCCAAAGAAGCGAAGCGCGAGAAAAATCTATCGCTACTTCACGTCACTTGATTTACGAAGCTTTAAAAGCGCAGTAAAGTGAAAATCGTTTGACTTGATACAGCGATCTCAGTGATTTTATTGACTCGAACGGATAACAAATGTATTATTTCTCTTTCCAAGTAATAACACTAATATAAAATGATATCAGTTGAACGCGTTTCGCGTTGGTAAAGTCCCAAGAAAACTCGCCCGTCGCGTCTCGAGCATAAATAGGTAGACGGTCGCCCCGGCGGTGGCTAAAAGGGGCTCAGAAGAGGGTTGGAGTAAGACGCGCGGGTGTACTCCAGATTATAAAAACGTTGAACGTGGTAAACGAGGTAGAAAACAGCCGTTTACGAAGAAATAAATATTCGGAAAACAGCCTTTATGAACAGATAAACATCTCGATAACTCAGAAGGGGTGCGGCCAATGGTTGTGTATCTCAATACATATAATGCGAAGCTTCGTTGAACGTGCTCACCTTCTCGCACCCTGTATCACCTCACTTTTGTGTGAATAGGTGCGTAAACGGGCACACACGTATCCCATACCCCACGTCCTTTTATTCCGGTGAACTATACCCGCGCCGACAGGTAGAGTATCTCGACGCTTTGTCTGATCCTCCGTCAATCTTTCGGGGTACGGTGATATTAATAAAAAAAATAGGAGTGGGTTTGATAAGGAGAATAAATGTACACCGTGGAGATTCCCCGTCTTTCATACTCGTCCGAGAGAATTGAGAGGCGAAACGCCAAAAGTCTGCGCTCCATTTTGCACCAACCGCAAATGAAAATTGGAATCACATCTGCTGACGGAATTTTGGGATATCGATATCCGAATCATGCAGTAACTCGACCCAATGTGTATTCCATCCGTTCTCAATCGACCATGCGATTTTCATTCGGAGTTCAATTTTACTCCGACAAACCAAATTTTATATTCAAATTCATTTGTTTATTCATCTGCATCGTTTATCACCGTGCAAATTGTGCTTACGGTTGCAGATGCAAATCAACCAGAAATTGTTTACGGAAATGTACCCAGTCGGTGGTTGCTTCCTCCGTTATCGTAAGGCTAATCGTATAGTCTGTAAATTCAATCGAGTACCACTTGTGCCAGTCGGAGACTCGTAATTTTTCACAGTGTGATAAGAGTGTGACAATTATCGTCAAAATATGAAGAGTAAGAAAACATCCAGTAAATGGGGATAAATTAAGCCCGTGATAGTCGATTATGAACGTAACGCGACAAGTTTAGATTCGGCCTAATTACTCCCAGATGTCCAAAGGCAACTTAACCGATCGTTCCCACAGTTAGATATCAAGGAACTAGATTCCGCTTAACGTTCGAAAGATTAACCTTCACCCTTAGGTATGGGGTAATTAGTCCATCGTCGGATTATCCAACTTGGTAGAAATCGGTTTATAATTTCCAAACTTCAGCGTTACGGTTTCAACTATATTTCCGTAACAATAGTCAATCCACTATAGTCTGCTAGTAGCTTGAACTAGTTTTCGTACACAAATCTCAATTTCAGATTATCGAATGACTCTCAGACGAATCGAGAAAAAGTCCGAGTAGACGGTGAAATAATTTGGCACGTCACGTTTCGAAAACGAATCTGATTATTCTCTTTTTTTTCTTTGCGACGGTTGTACTCTGTGGTGGTCCCAGAGGGGCGTGGATACCCCCTGTCCCCAGCTGCCGAGTCAACATCCAATTTGTGCGCAAACCGCTGGATTTCGTCTGCCCGTTTTCGTCTCGTTCTTCTCGTCGGCAGGCTCTGCCTTGGTATTGTCGTACCGTTTAAGAAACAAGCCGCGATTTGTATTACTTTGCCTTAAAGTGACGGACGCGAACTCGGCAGCCTTCTGGAAGGCTGCAGACAGGGATTCAATTTTTCGTCAGAAGCCACGTCTGGAATTAGGTGGCCGAGGCGTTATGAATAGCTAAGCGCTTTGCCTATTACTTTCTGCTTTAGAGAAATTGCCTCCTTCAGTCTAAACTCTCTCCTTCTCTTTCCAGACAACGGTAACGAGTTTCATTAGAGATCACGTTCATCTTACGCCTTGGAATTAGGGGAATTCAACTTTTTCTCACAATTCTTCCGCGAAGCCCCCCCCGCTGCCGCTAGTTTTCTTCAATCATACGATATTAGCGAAACAGCGGAATATAACCACACGAATTCATGTGCAAGAGTTTTATGAAATATGTAAATTAATTACGTACCTCGGCATATCAGCTGAATATTAAATTGACTCTACAAAATCCAATAAACGTGCTGCTAGATAGCTCCTCGACAACTTACGGTCGCTTCAAAGTTCCAGTCTGACCCCGAAACCAACGCTTGCACCGCTGCAACTCTGACGATATTAGTCTTCTGGATAAAAGTTAATATTTTAAAGAACCTCCAGAATTATCCTGTCATCGCGTTAGAACAACGTTGTTCAATCAGTGCAGCGTTTTTTAATTGAAAAATACAGCAGCGGTGAAATTGTTGGTAATATTATCACCACACGTTACCGCACGGAACAAGCTTTCTAGTTTCGTTCTAAACGAATTATTTCGTGTAAAACTTTACTGTTGATAAAAAATCGAAAAAGAAGGAGAGACTTTATTGACCCGAAGCTTTTTCAAACTGCAACTTACCGCACGCCACACCCGAAAGATCGTGAATCTGCAGACTGTTTGACATGTAATCAGTCGAGAGGAAAGCTCATTCATCAAGAAAGGCCCGGGGTTGGTAAATACCAAAAGTTATTATGCCAACGAATAAAAGTCGAGACATGAAAGCGAAGAGCGAAGCACACTGGAAAATATAAGTCGTTGATATATTTTGATACGGGACCGGTGCGGGTACCTTGGGCCGACCTCATTAATAACAGACTAGTTTATTCTTGGCAGATTGTAAATATAATTAAGAAGCTCGTTTACATACAGTTCCGATAAGCGCTGCCATGTATGTACCTACTGCAGCACGTGGAGAGCTGACGCAACCAAGTAGTACAAACAAGTCTTGGTCGGACACGGGCCAGCGGAAAAGATGTATGTGTAATAATTAGTACCCTCTGGTAGACCTCGCGTGAGCCAGCTTCGATCGAGAATTATTTCCCGTGGAATAAAACCTTGATAAAATATCGAGGTTAAACGCTGCGAATACTTTCAAATAATGAAACCGTTCGATCCTGAGCTTGCGAACGTGATCATTTGTGTGCTTTATCTTTATCTTTTTCCCTCGACTTTTCCGGTCGATGTTGCGGACTACCGTTGATGGGAAGTCCATCTTATTCGGGTTGCTTGAGGGAATTTTTTTTTTGCCAACCTGAGATACCTTCGGACCTTCGAAAGCTCTCGAATCTCTCACTTGCCAAATACTTTGAAAGTTCTAGCAGACGGACCGATGTCTTTTGCAAAGTTCAGCTCAATATTTCCTCGTCCGATTCACGAATTTTTCATCTTTTCTTCCCCTTTTGATGTCCGCATAATTTTGACTCTCGCACGTTGTGAAACAGTGTCTCGTCTCACGCCCGCGTCAAGATGGATGACTGAGCCGGGAGGAATAATCTCGCTGTCATGAATTCTGGATTCTACAAGCTGAAAGAAGTATAAGGGAACAGAACGTAATATTTCTCAACCTGAAATCGCTATAACTCACAACTTTTCGGAAAGTCTCATCGTTGCGGGGAATAATATGAAGCGAAGATTAATTTCTACTGCACGCCGTTGGCGTTGACCAACGCGACCGACTTTGTCCGGCGAAAACAGTTCTGTTATCCTCGCTTCCGTATCGCACGCCAACCCGTGACGGTATTACGTGAATTTCGCGCGGACCTCGGGTCTACAATTTTGCTGAAAATTAGATTCTGATTGATCAACGGGAAATGCCAATGAAAAAAAACCCATACGATTCAGTGGGGCTGACCATTCGACTGTTACTAAGCCCACGAAAAATCAATAAGACCGCTTCTTTGTGAGATGGCAATTACCCCCCGGTCAAGCGCAATCAAGTCAAGAGCCGCGAGTTTCCAGACCCTCTTCTGATACCGTATCTCCGCATCGTGCTAGTAAATAATTAAAAAGTTTTTCAAAACTTATCGCATTTCAAACAGATTTCTTGAGCATTCTTTCCGTAGATATAGTCGGATTTGAGACTGTATCTAGTATCCGTTCGGTATAGGTAGAAAAAAAATCTTCTGGGATTATAATTACCTACAGATAACAAAAAGGGTCGATATCAATTCCAGCGATTTGAATATAACAGAAAAGAGGTTCAACAACTTGGACTAAGAAAGATTTTTAACAGGAGGAATAAACTTGAACGCGTAGTCCGCGGACTTGAAATGTTTTTAAAAGAAAAAAAGAGCTTGGATTTCTCGACCCAATTTAAGGCGAATAAGCGGAACGGCCCGGTAGGGCTTAAGAAAACAATTACAGAAATACGAGGGCGTAATTCCCCAGGTATAAGGGAATGAACGAGAGATGGATGGATGGGCGGAAAGACGGACAGACAGGAGCTGCCGGTGGGGTCCGCTCCACAGTCCGTCGTAATTACAATATTTTATTAACATTTCGGTATGCCAGCTATGTTTCAATTGTTTCCGGCAATAAAGCTGCTGCAAAGGTATGCGATCGAGTTGAATCCGGATTCTGTTTCGAAATACGCTCGTCCTCTCAGTTGGAACGCGCGCCAAATAACTCCATTTTCGATCATCTTTTGAATCACAAAATCATCTGATAATTGGGTAAATCAAATTCGGCACCGATAACCTTCCTTTTGGCTCTCTTTTGCCCATTTCGTACGATCCAGTATCGGATGTATCACATCCCTAATTACTGACGTACGATGTCACGTGAACATGCATCGGTTGTACTGGTACAGGCTGTTACCGGAGCCCAAACGGAGTTCTTGATGTGAAATATTTGTTAGAAGTGCCTCGGATAACGGATTCGGGACAATTGAATAAAACTTTTGTTAAACATGCAGTTAACTTGGGTTGGTTATGTTACCCAGCTACTGGGATACGGAACATAATTTATTTCTTCGCGTGGAGCTGCAGCGAATGGAGAAAAATACTTTCCACCCGACTTGCCACGGTCTGAAGCATTGGCTCTGAGTAAATACGTAATCTCGAAAGCGTCTATTGGCGGGACAATTTTCCTTTATTTTTTCTTTCGTCTATACTCTTTCATATCCTGTGCCTCGACGTTATGTCCATGAAAAATAAACCACCGCTATTTTAAGTCCGTCTAGCATCCATACCCTTGCTCTTTTCTCAGCAATGAGACGTTTCAAGCGAATTTACTTGCGCATAATGAATCAGTGACTATTTTCATACCCTAATGAGAACCTCTGCAGTCTCGCAGTACTCCAACATTCAATATTTAAATGTCTGGCTCAAGTCCAGGCTCCCTTCCGGTTCGCCCAGGCAACTCGACTTCAATGCAACTTGCACTTAACATTGAGCTGTCTCTAATACGATATAGGATTTTGGGCCCATCCTCTGACCACATCCATCCAGCACACTCGGGAGGTCGGTGCAAGCACTATGCTGCAACGATGAGCTGCACTTTGTCAAAGGATGAGGTGCAAAACCAAAGGAGGTTCGAAGACTGATTATTATTCCGTTGGGATGGTTTGAAATTATTGATTAAACGAAATATTTCGCCCACAAATATCTTGCGAGAATTCTGCCTTCAGTAAAACTGAGAGGGCACAAAGCTCCGGAAGCTATAGAAGCGGGGCTTTTATACACTGCGCAGGGCTTTCAGATTTTCGTTATGGTATACTTTCAGCTTCGTCCTCTTACCTCCATTCGCACAGATGATAAGTTTCAAAAGTCTCTTATTTTCCAAGGGCAACTTGTGCGAACTAACAAATAGAATAAATTTAATTTTCCTCTTAGTAAGGGCATTCAGACCTCGGGTAAAGGGAGAAAGAGATTAAGGTTACCTACGGACGGAGTGTAAGTTCCGTTCTGCGAACCTGAATGGCGACAGTCAAGGTGAATAAAAAGAGGTTTTCTCAGCTCTGCTGAGACAAGACGGTAATACCATTACCGCAGATAATGAATTTATCGTACCAATTTAAGTATAATTAATACCGAACCGTTGATATATTGCCTGGCCGCTTATACCTGAAAGGCGAACCCTGGAATAATTTCTACGTTAGTTTGGACCGGAGTTAATCCTCCATTTCCGAAAGTATAATACGCTCGCAATGAGACTCAATAAATGTGTGTTTTCGAATTTTAATTGAATTTATAATCCCGACGAAATTCAGGCACTGTTTACTCCCGCGTTTGTTCGTGGCTTCGACCAGCCTTCGGCGGCGGGAGAATAATTGCGGGAGAAAACTAATTACCGATGACTTCTCACCCCACGATACAGAGTAGCGGTAAGCCAGAACAATGCGAACACTGAACGCAGTAACATAATTTAAAAATTCCCAACCCCTATTCCATTTGCCCCAGACCCCACATACCGTCGTTCAATCCCCACGCGACTGCACGTATCGGTGATCGACGTCGCGCGAATTGTGGCGAGCTTCCTTTTCTCCCCTCTTTTTATTCCCCAGTGAAACAATAAACTACAAACTCGGTCGCCGCAAAAGGCGGGGTTACATTTGTTTTAATCGGAATGCCCCGATCGTGAACGTTCTCGCGGTTGGTCGTGCACGGACTTCCACCGTTCAGGTATTTCTGTGTGGGCACGATAAAGACAGAGGATGGATTGTACACTGCAGGGCGTCATCGACGAATCCCGCAATTTCAACGATATTAAAATTGATTATTTTCGCCTGTTTATCCAAATTAGAAATTTGCGAATTCCATGAATTTGTTACCGATGAAATAATTTCGATTAGGATTCGATTTGCATTACGTTCCATGATTATTTTTCAGCAATTGAAACATTCCCTCACATCCCAAATTGACGATTGGGTCAATATTTTCATGTACATTGTTCAATTACATCACGTCGATTCCGAGAACGTAAGTCATGCATCAAATTGTTGGACAATTATAGAACAAATTAAAAATTCCGGAGTAAATTGAATACGATTCAGAGGAGCGTTACGTACCGTTGAACGGAAAATCCCTATACATTGAACCAGTAACATCCCGTTTATCATCGTAAGCTTTTTTTTCTAAAAAACGGGCGATAAAAAACAGTACGAATCGATGTGCACTGATCTGAATAATACAGATATGTCTCCCATTTTCCCGACTTAGGGAACCATCACATGTGAGTTCATTGCCATATCGAACTCATAGATTTTTGTTACCCAACAAAATGCACATCGAGCCAAATGCGGAAATATTTTGTGATAAGCAGACCTTCCATCACGATTAGTGGTTGGTTCTTTCTCTCCGTTGGCGTTGTTATTTTTCCGATATCGGTCGCCCGATGCGAT
Organism: Euura lappo; assembly: GCA_018257835.1. Classification (NCBI taxonomy): domain Eukaryota; kingdom Metazoa; phylum Arthropoda; class Insecta; order Hymenoptera; family Tenthredinidae; genus Euura; species Euura lappo. Next base: position 65,632 of record JAEUYN010000309.1, on the reverse strand, counting down.
ATCAGTCGCTAGAGCACATGTGTAAGCGCTTGCGAGTGTGCGGTTTGATACACGAATAAATATGTACATAGGTATACAATACTGGGGGAGGTCGTCGCATTGTTTCTCTACAGGAATTGTTCGGCTCTCTTTCGGTTCATTGGAAAAAACAATACTCTCCTCCACCTCCGGGCAGGAGCGTTAAAAAATTCCTGCGATACCGAGCAATGTTATAACCACCGCGTTGACCGCTACAATTTATATCGAAATAAAAGTGAAATTAAAATTGGTTCCCGGTATGGAATAACCGGGATTAAAAAAATATAGCAGTGCAGAGTTGGGCCAGAAATCGGAGGACGAACAACGCCTTTAATATTGAAGATTACTCGGATGTAATTCGTCCGTTCACGGTGGCAAACGGACCACTCTGGCTTAACCGAGTTAACAGATAATGGGTAAATGCACACTTAATCGAAGCACCCCTATAAAATCCTGCAGACACAGACGCCCCATTCACCCAACGAACAGCTTTCCCCGATCCCGGTTGCACCCCCTTTTTTATAACTTGTCTCTTTCTTTTACACCGGCTCATTTTGCCTCTCCTTTATCTTTCATCTTGCCTCTTTCAGTTTTCCCTCGATCCTCCGTCTCCGTCTCGTCTTGTCAAGTTCCTTTTTAATCCCCGGTGTCTTGCAGGCGCCGAGTTTATTGGTCGTAAGACAGACCCGCATGCGGTAACGACCAATTAAAAAGAGCAATTTGTTTACTCTTAGTATGGTTATCGTTGTTGCACCTCGTCAAATAGGCCCAAGGGTTAATTAAGACCTATTGTACGTGCATCCCTGATTGCAATGACTCGCTCGCGGAAACGCAGCGAGTCAATGGAGATTCGACGACATATCAATTCCGCAATTACTGTTACATTCATTATTGAATAATCATTAAGAGGACGACAAAATTCATTTCTACGATGAAATAAATTGTACCACTCTCGTTTGAATGCATATTCCACCGGAAATTAAAGATTCTCCATTCACTGATGCGGATAGACGGTAGTGCGACGCGGTACACCTATCAAATCCTGAATCTTCGGATTTCTCGGTTCTTCGCAACGTCTTCCGAGAAGAATTATTGCACCTTTTCGGTACGAATCCAGCGAATTTCAGCATGGATTTCCAGTTGCAATCGTTACAACGTTAGTCCGATTCGTACAGGGCTTGAAAATCACGAATCAATTGATTAATAACTGCGTTATATAGACCCACGGCCATCAAGTAAGGATTACTCGGGGCAGGTTAGATTCAGTAATTACAACAATCGAAGTAATTGGAAATTAGTCTCCGGCCCATGGTTCTATCCGGTTTGGGTCAATGGTTAAGGTGGAGATTATAAACCGACCAAGTACACTCCCATAACATCAAAGTAATCGGCTGATGTTTCAATCTCCAATTTCAAATGTCTCGTTTAATGTAAACCGAGATCGGCAATTACGTATTCAGCCGATTGAACGAGTGAATGCTAATGGTCAGTGGTCATTTTTTATGATTTTATTCGGCATGAAATGATATTGCGAAATATCATATCGTCGCGGTTGTGAAAGCAACGGACGTAAAATGGTGAGCCTTCTATACAAGTATAGCAATTTACGGAAACACCCGTGAAGCACCTCATCCATCGAGGTTTCGCCACGTTTCTAGTAGGAGGCACTGACCCTGATTGTAAGTCGGAATCCCCGTAGACTGTGCACAGGCACGCCTTGCGCTTTCCGTTTTCGTTCCATCCCGCTTTCTCTTACTACCGGGTGGAGGATCTATCCGTTCGTATTTCCTCCGTCATCCGCCCACCTTTTCCCACTTTGCTATCCAACCTCCGGCCTCCACCATGTTTGCACAGTTTACGATGTTTGTGTTTGCCCTAAACCCTTATTGTTATTTATAACCCTTGCCGAGAAACGCTCGGTGCCGACGTGCTAATATACTTGATTTAATGAAACTTCCAGTGTTTGTTCGCGTCGAGACGCTCTTTCCGTGGCGTCGGTACGTCGGGGCCTTACTCAAAATTACCTAATTTCACTTCGAGAAAATGCTTTCTAATTGGCTGCTGTAACCTCGCTCTCTTCACGTCCAAATGCTCGCACTGTACTTGAAATCTTTTTCTCGAAACTGAAAGCAGCATTTACCACAAGATGATCGCTCTTCAGCTTCTGGTCACCGATTGACTCCGTGAAGTATGAATATAGGTGTACAATTATGACGAGGATAGAACTAGTTATACTATAATATGAACTCCTCTGAAACCGGGGAAAGTTCCTTCGTGCATCTTTCGCATCCTATGGCATCACCTCCCCGTTGTACCGGAACTTTATAACGAATGCCGACAGTGAGGCTCAAACTTGACGTTTGAAAACTTTAGGGTTGCCCCGTCGTCACCCGACGAAGGCTCCATAGCAGATCGTGCGGAACAACCCAGCGGATACACGGTGCGGTAAACTAAGACGAAGAAGAACACCAAATCGAGCCGACTAGTTCAATAACGTTTAAGCCTTGCTTGCTTGCTTGCTTGCTTGTGCGGTCACCCAGTTTGACTCGACTCGCTATCCACCCACCCGAAGCTCTGCACACGACGATATTAAAGCCCCCAAAGTGTCGTTTGGTGGCGTCGCGGTACAGACTTACGGGAATCCAGTGAAGTAGAGGGAAACAAATGTTAGTCTGATACCATGAGAGCTACTGTGCTGAAGATACGACGTCATCGAATCCTGTAATATTAAAATTCTGTGACGCCTCTCCGTAGGATATTACTGAGCGAGTATCTGAATAGGGATGAAGAGGCTGGGCGTATAGTCACGGATGTACATCAGGTATATTGGAGATACATTCTATCTCTGTGGAGACGAGCTTTTCACCGTTGTATTTTTTCAGTGTGTTAAACGCATTCGATGTTCGCTGAAAGCCGTGTATGACGTGTACATAAATTGATTCAGGTTGCCAAAAATCCTCGAGAATTCGGAATAAAATTTCCGTTTTTCGTGTAGTCATCTTCCGATCGGATATAGACTCGGAGCGAGACATAGACGAGAAGAGGTTGGAAAGTTGTACCCTTTTTAAATGTCAATTGAAAGTGATTCCTGACTGGGAAAATGAAGAAAGAAACAGCCAAGGAGAGAACCACTTTCCGGTGAAGTTTCCATTTTCAGTTTATCCCTGAACGAGCATACACATCTCCTACGGCAAGTAGCAACACAGAAAGGGAAAAATGGAAAGGGGGAAACTCGAGCGACTATACTTACCTCTTCGCTGGATGCTGGATGCTGGATGCTGGATGCTGGATGTTACTGCCTGTATATTTAATTTCCGACGAGTTGAATGGAATTGTAGGTGGCATGGGAATACGAAGACTGGCAGAAAGGGAAAACTTACAACTGCTCGAGATATATACCGAATTCATCCATCTTCCCACAGTCGATTTTTTCCATACTCCTCTCCATACCTCTGTCGATATTTACTCAGGCTTCTCCGACTCCATTTTCAACAGCTTGTGAAATTTCAACGCAATCATACACACATCGAGGCTTCTAATCGAGATGAGTGGCTTGAAACATGCAATTTCGATATCCTTCCACAGCATGAACTTGAAAATTTGTTCGAAATAATTCAGGATCGCACCCTTTTTTCAATATTTTTAAGAACAGGCAATCGACGTTTTCGAAAAAAACGCTGTTAATTTTCCCCTTCCAAAAGTTTGGAATCTTTACAGCAATCGGTTCAGGGTCGAATTATATCTACGATCCATGTTGGTACGTAATTAAAACAGGATACGTTCTCACTCCGTGCCAGACGTGAAGGGGGTACGTTCCTTGGGGAATCACCTACCCCTTCTGGCTTGCCCAGGGTGAGTTATCGGTGTCGGTACGATGTTATCGACAAATTCACCGGTCGGTCCTGCAGCCGGAGGATGAGAGGGACTACGACAACGAGGAGGAGAACGAGGGGAGCTTCGCGAACTTGTTCGTACAAAGTGGTGCAGGCGGCGGTGTTTGTAGTCTAGTCGGAACTCGGCATCATAACTAAACTACTGGATCCACCTCTATTATACCCGGGTAATCTAATTGGTGTGACGTCGCGTGAGCCATATTGTTGAGTAAGAGAATGATTTAAAGATCAGAAATGTACTCTTTGTGTCTCCACTTCGTCGAGGAGAACACAAAATCGTGCCATCATTATTTATTTGTAATTATTTTCCTTTTTGTTCAAGTGAATCCATGCCATTATTTGATTACAGACTCCCGACTGCTTGGGTGTGAGGCAGTTACAAAGCTAGCCTTCGAACCGATCGAATACCGCAACGCGTTTATTCCATTTAATTAAGTAAATTGGATTTCGCACAATCGGATCTGTAGCGTTTATCTACCGCAGACTTTACCCCGTACATAGAAATTCACCTTCGGGGTTTCGACAGTTGCATTTTTTCGGAGAAGGATATTGTTTAATCACAGCGTAGAGCGTAGTGCTGTCTCGTTTATTCGGCTGTTTCGTACCGTGGAACCGGGCACACGGTCGTTGGAAATAAAAAAGTTGAAAGTGAAAAGCTTTGGCTGTGCAATAGAGTACGTGTATGGCAAAAACAGGGCCTCCTCTCGATCTCTTTTTCCGACAGACCCCCTGGCGCCCGCTGTTTGAAAACTACGTGCGCAACGTTTGTTCGTGTTTTGCAAGTCTTTTCGTACCCCCAGTTTGTAATTACTGGGGCCGGCAGTTCGCCTACACATGGGGCACATGATTAAATACACGCTCTCGTTCTTTCATTCCTAAATGCTGAATTATAATTGGAAGTTATTACCCACAATGGACGTGAACTCATTATCACACCTCATTCAATCAGGGCACGCCATTGTCCCCCGAATTCACGTTCACGCGGAGATATTTTCGTAATATTCGTTACACAAGGGCCGAATCGATTCATTCTGGTCTCTCTTGTTGTACGTCATAATGACGTCAAATGTCCATCGCTGAGTGTTGACGAGTCTTTCTTACGACCGCGAAGGGTTGATTCAGGCGGAATATCTTGATTGAAATAATCTTTTCTGTTACACCTACGTCTGGACGGTCTACTTGATACCCATATCTACTCAATCGGTGATTCCATCGGACCAGATTTTTTTATTTTTGTGTACGCTTTGTTCTTTTGAAAATCTCGATTTCTTTCAGATTAAATTCGGGCCACGTCACAGGAATGTGTTTTCTTTTCTTTGAATATAAGCAATTCGATCACGTTGGTAAAATCGCCGTGGGTATTTGCAGACTGTCTCCGTTCCGTTGAAATTGCGGATGGGTATAACCACGTATCTTCGTCCACGGACCCACACAACTCGACTAGCCCGCGAAGGAATGTAGAACTACGGAAAATATGAAATTGCAGATCTGAATGGGGTTCTGGGCGCACGCAGCACAAGTGACAGTGAATTTTCCGATGTTTCATGCACGTCAATCAAGTTCGCATGCCTCGCGGATTTGAATTTTTCAGATATCCAGAGCCTTGGTCCTTGTACTTTCAGTCATTCTTTGATGGGTAACAAGCTTCGGTGCCACAAACATGCTGGCCTGAAGGGCTTCGAGATCAAACAGTTCGAGGCGTAATGCGATGGAAACTCGGGAATTCTCTAATTGGCATGTACGCAGTAACATATAAACCCCACTGTACGTAGTGTCTTTTGATTGGTCTCAAAAGCTCGCGAGGCTCCGGGTTATTAACCCTCGTAATACGGTCATGTCACAGTCGTCAGGGAGGGGAATAAAACAGAAACAAAAATGTGACGAAAAAAAATGGTTTGGCAGTAAAATAAATGTGTGTCGGCAGAGGAAGGCTGAGAGGAAAAGAGCGAGCGAGAGAGAGATAAAATGGGAAGCATACATTATTATAATCTTAATTAATAGAGTCCGGTTCCCGGAGTTAGCCGAGGTTGAGAAGGGTGAAATTGTGTCCCCGGAAGAGTGGTCGCCCAGAATTTCGTACCACTGCGCAATACTGCGGTTACTGAATTAACTTCCCCATTCGCTTTGCCTCGGCTTCTCCTCTATGTGTACACCGCTATGCTCAAATATCTCAGCGTTTTGGCACACAAGCTACCGAGATAGTGTAAATTAATACTTTGATGGATCCTCGGATTGCTATAGCGGTATCCGCCGGCTGCGTGCCTGGAATTGCACCGTGGACTTGCAGGAGTAAACTTATAATTATAAATTGACCCGTGAACTTTGATTGGAGGAGCAATGAAAAAGAAGACAGACTCAAAGACTCATTCGGTCTCGTTGATTGAATGAGAAAGCTCGTAAAAAATGAATTCGGCACGGCATTCGCGGTGCGTTGAAAAATCGTAAGCAAGACTCGACGACGCCGCGCAGTCCGGAAAATAGACGGCAGTCTTAAGCCTCGCCGCCACTTACTGAAATGAGAGTAATTAATTGCAAATTATATTTCCTCGGGGCGGAAAAGCCACCCTGGGAGTTGTCCAAACTTCAAAACTTGGATGATAACCGCATTATCTTTATTTTTTTCACTCAACTTCAATTTTATCTAATTAAATAATTCCTATCCCCCATGTACACTGGGGTGATGTAATACCACTGCGGCTATAAAACTTACGTTCCCTTAATCAAAACAAATATTCATTTCATCTCATCTCACGGTAAATAAAAACAACGACAGTCATTTTTGCACGCGACTAAAATGTTTCTTGCCTAAAATTATTTGCTTGACTATTCGCGACAGAGAAATATGTATCTCCAAGTCTTGGTTTTATTCTGTTCTTGTTTCAAGCTTTGCGTCAAGTTTGCGCCGTCTCGCTGCTGCATCTGGCTTCAAGCCAATCGGCATGTCGCAAGGCTGATAATCAAATCAGCAATCTGATTGAATTATATCGTAGTTGCCGTGTCTCAACTGACATCTGACGAGCAGTAAAAGTCTGGTCGCTCTTCCGATTTCTTGCCAACCAACTAGTACACGGGTTTCTGATTCTTTGAAGTCGCAGTTGCTAGACTAACGTTACCGAGGAAAGTCACTGTTTCCTGAGAGAAAAACTCAAATATATATACAACTGCGTCGTTATGGTAACCCGCCTGCAGCGCCATCGTTATATCCCATTTCAGGATATCACTGCTCTCAAGAAGCACCTTGAAAATAGAGAAGCGAACAAGATTTTTTTTATATGAAAATACGTGGAATTGGAATTTCATCTACACGACGACCGTGGAACGTGATTTTAAATTCATTTTGAGAAATCAATTACGGTCATCAATGATAAAGCTGAAATACGGCTGAGATGAGTTGTCAAAGGTATGGGTGAGGTGTTGAAAATTCGATTGACTGAGTAACTTGAAGTAAAAAATAAAATGTCACCTATGCCAAGAGACAAAATCTATCCTCGATGGGAATGTTCGAAACGCAGTAAAATGGAAAGAATTCCCGATGAAATCTGCTTGTAAAGCACGAATTTCGATGCCTGTGCAGCGTGAGTAAATTACCTATTATTAGCACAGTGAAAAAAAAAAGAAATTTGGTGCATACGCACATTGTAAGTACTCTGCTTTTCGCACTTCCAATTAATATAGTCGTTCATCAGCGCCATTAGGCGTCAGCGATATTATTGCGCAACTTTAGGTCCGTCAGTCAGCCACTTTCAGGAGTTAAAAGAAACATTTGTGCGGACCGTTAACTATCCAAAATGTGGAGTGCTACATTCTTGTGGCTTCTATCGACGAATGAATTAGTTGATTAAATACAAAGTCGATGTCGTCTGAATGTGTACTCGGGGTAATTTTCTCTCGGAAACCGTATGGTATGGAATGAAAAAATCTGAGCTCTAAAAAAATTCAGGATTTTAATTTGGCCTGGATGAATTGGGCCCACTCTGATTAAATACCATTTTTCATTCATAACATCTCACACAAATCTGCGTTTACAAAACTAAAACTGCAATGGGTATCGCAATACAGCAACATAATTTTTATCAAAGATCCCTACAACTAGTGCAAAAAGTTTCAGGGACGGGGATTCAAAATAACAGAAATGGCACCGGTTGAAAAACCACCGAAAATAACGTCAACCGACATCAAATTTCAGAGGTAAAAAATCAGGGTGATTCGTTTTCAGTAATTATACGTGTAGCATTTCGAATTCTCTTGCTTCCTCATATTCAGGAGGTTGGTCTCGCTTGTCCTCCATAGTCGATATAGTGATGATGAGGGAAACTGCAATAATTACTGAATAACAGCCCCAGGACAGGATTCCGGATAGTTAGGTGTTGGCTCTTGTACAACTTTGATGGTAGCTGATCGTGAAACTTCCGCTCCGGAACCGACCGACCCAAGTCCACTCTCCTAATGTAAACTGCAGTTTTTCGATACCTGCTATGATCAGTCATTGCTCGAAAGTGGAATGAAATGTATGAAAAGTTTCGTCAAAGAAGACGGCGAAATTCTGCTCATAGCGTATTACTACTGCAAACTCATTTCCAATCCTGAGTGTAACACTTTTGATTTCCAGATAACAGTGACGTTCCATAGTGAAGGTATCGAGTAGAATTCCATTGCAAAAGTGATAATCATGGTCCTGTATTGTCACTTGACGAAAAAAAGCCGCCTTTATCGGTAAGTGAATGAGCGATGAATCGTTTTGTTCAATTGGGGACATACTTGCAGTATACGATGACACGAAACTCAATAGGTTTGATAAAGGCATCTGATAACACGGCTTTTGGTAGACGTAATTTTCAAATAATTATGGATTTGCATAATCGTTGGATTTTTGGACAGCACAATCATACTGCCATCATGCGATCAACCGATTAATCAAAAACGAAGGATCGCATATTCCGACTCTGCCACCGCCGATTCTCAATATCTATCATTACATCGTATAATGTTGCCCTACTACCTGAGACACGAACGTGAACACTTGATATAACTTTTTGTCCGTTCGAAACTTCCATTCCGCATCTCCATTCAACTTTATCTGTGTATTCGGTAAATGGAATTATGGTACTCTTCAAAGGCCAGACCCATTCCAGAGTAGCGTAGAGTCGTGGGTAAAGTGTCAGTTGGGGAAACTAACGTAAGTAGGTTGTCCCATTGGAGTTACCAACCCAACAGCATCTTAATTCCGCGTTCGCCTTGGACTTTACCTGAATTAGTTGTAGGTGCAAAATGGTCACTGCTGGTCCGATTCCAGAGGAAAGTCTAAATTTGTCGAGAAGTCGAGACCGCCGATACGATACTACCGTAAAACTTACCCTTGCAAACTTTGGTGGAACGCTGATGTATGCGTAAGAATTTTGTCCGGGAATAAGAACACTCGGTATTGGACCAGTCGATCCTGAGCTTGTGCTAAGGATGTACTTACAATTTTCGCAATCCGAGGTGTCTGAATTCAAGATTGTTATATCACACTCATTGAGCTTTTGGGTTGACATGTTTGAGGACTGGAATCCTTCTTCATGGAAGCCTCCCGCAATCGCAGTAAACAATTAACACTGCGGTTGTGATACCTTTTGGGAGTAATGACGACTATTTTACCTGTCATTGCGGATGCCTTCGAACACATTGAGAACCGTGCCAAGCGGTGTGACGGAGTGGCATTAGGAAAAAGAATAGGCCCGCAAAATAAATGAGTCAATACTTCCATTGGTAAATTTATATCTTTTTACTTGACCTACTCAAGGGCTCGTGCAAACTTCGCATTGATTGGATATCGCCTACTTCCCGCACTTGCCACGCGATCTATCACTAGGAATAAGTTGGACATCTAAATCGAAAAATCATGCGTCCTTTTAATTCTGCTCGATCAACGCTGTGTTTATATCTATCAGTTGAACCGCGGGGGATCGTATCTCCCAGGGTTGTTGACACGGACAACAGTGTATTGCTGATATCAGCAGCGATAGATGTAGTGAGTGGGAAGAGACGTCACTGATAACGTTGGATACCAGTTTCAGGCTATACATCCTGCGTGTCGGACAGTTGGCTTCGTCGCTGGGAAGAAAAAAAAATTATCCGTCACCCCACCCATCGAAGCTTTGTCGAGCTCTGGGCGTTTATTTCGTCAAGCTCTGATTGTCGGAGCGGATTTCGAAATACGACAAATACATCTGCGATCCGTTTCGACTGTGAATCTTTTTATTCGACTTTCAACCTTTTCCCGTATCGTTGAGGTGAATTATTGCGCCCGCAGCATCTACGGGAACTTTGACCCCCCCCCCGCGGCCGGAAGATGGACAAGTTTGGCGCTTGTCCTTTGCGGCCGCAAAATGGGAGGTTTCGGATCGCTGTACATACAACTTCGCACAGGTGATCCCAATATATACGGATTTCATTTATTCATCTGAAATACTTTTTCGACGCCCGTGCGTATCAGCTACGGATCGGCTTTGACGAGATGAGATAAAGATTTCGTTTACTGCAACGTGCGAAGAGAATCAAGGTTGTAAAAAAGTCCATTAACTTTTTACGATTTTTGACACAGCTTTAGGACTTGTACTTTGTATGTGCCACGTTCGTCTGATATTTGTTGAAATTCACGCCCTATAGTCGTTTCCGATTGCGGGAGGATTTGACCTTACTCGACTCGGTGTATTTCCACTCGTTGAATATGAAAAAAGAATTGAGCAAAAAGTAAAACAAATTCACACGGATCAATCCGTCCATTATCCACGTATCCCTGCGTAACTGTATACACATTTCCTCGGGCTAAAAAATACCACCATCGTTATGCCTCCGATTCTGGTCTACATACTTCCGGCTCCCTCATTTGCGATAAAATTCATAAAATCCTTTCATGCATGTAATAACAGCAGGTTAAACTTGGCAACCCGTCGCACAAGTATAACCCACATTATAATTTATACACCGTATGTCTAGATTCGCAGAGGAAGATAATACAGCTATTAAAAGAAAGCCACCATCATTACACATGATAACTCCAACTATACCGCCAATAATGAATTTGTTTTTAATTCTCTGTCGCAGGCTGTAAGTTCTCCGAGCAGTGGAGGGGCGAGTGGTTCCAATCCGGTGTACCGCAATTAGTGGCCATCAACGAGTCGACAATCACCAGCAAAGGGCGTTGCATTGATGCGGACGGTGACAAGTTCCTCATAAAAGACAAGTGAGCTTTTCCCTAATTCCAGCAGGATCTTTCAATCTTGAATGCTCTAATTTATCCCATGTTCCTGTCCCTCTTATAAACCGTCTGTCAGATAATTCTGTAATCCAAGACGTAGAGGGGTCTAACATTTTGGCGGGCTGTCTCTCCAAGAGAACGTTATATAATAGAGAGTAGGATAGACCGGGGGTGGTTTCCAAGTGCGACGAAAAGCGCAGCGCGGGGTTACGGGGGCGGAAAGCAGCAGGGAGGAGATGCAGACCCCGAGCCGAGCTGAGAGCTAAGTTTTAATTAATGTAATGGAGAGTGGCGCGTGATTAGCCCCCCCAATCAGCGAGTCCTCCGCTACCAGGGCGAGGGGCGACGCCGGAGTAGTGAACCATTCGGAAGCAAAGAGAGCGAGATAACCGTTCGTGTTCCGGGGACAGAAGAGGGTCGGCATTCGGGATTTGAGGGGAACTTGACGCTGTTAAATGCAGAATCGGTGGACAGATAAACGACATAGAAGAGAGACGAGGTTATCTAAGGAGTGTGGGCGAGCCGACAAATGCTTAATAGCTTCGATCGTTTGAAATTTCAATTATTTCTCAGCTCGCCACCCTCGCTGAGGGGGTTACAAAAGTCAACGAGGACCAAGCGGCCCTTTCATGCCGCTCTTTATTGGACATGGATACCTACACATTTTTCAAATATGTATATTCGCAGGGCTCTCAGCCGAGTGGGAAGAACCCTTTAATAATTAACTAATAACCCCGTGCTCGTCAGCCTGATGAATTCCGAAAAACGTCACTTGGGAATTTATACGAGTACATCAGTATTGCGAATGAAAACCTTTAGGGATCATTTGACACACTGAAAACTGGATTGTTGACAAAGTCAAAATGGGTTCTACTACGGAGATTAAAATGTGGATTTCGCGATGAAACATAACTTTTCCGTAGGTTCGCAAATAACCTGTTGTTTTCAAACGCTCTGGTATATCTGTCATGATTTTTAGCCAGATGGATTAATCGCTGTACGATACGCGTAGGCGCCGTTCGGTTTAGTTTCGATAAAGCGGATTCACAATCTAGTGTTATTATTTTTTTTTCTCTCAATTTTTGTGTCATCCGAATTCGGGCACATGTATTTCAACGTTTGTCGAGTGTCATGCAGTACGGGGTGATTTTTATTTCGCAAACACACCGAGCCCCATTGGTCACATGTTCACGACACATGTTCTATATACTACGATTTCGTATTAGTTTGTCGATTTTAGCTCGTGAATACATCTAGCCATCGGCGCTTAGGGTTTGAATGAAGTGGATAAATTGAAAATTTCACCCACTTCATGCTTCGATGAAGAAACATTCAATATGGTCGAACGACTGGGCAACACAATTTAATTTGTCGAAAACTTGAACGAAAATCTTATCACGCATACATATAAACTTCGCCATGATCGAATTATTCCATCAAATTCAATAATCGATTAAATTGGTACACAAAGAATATTCGGATTCTTATAATCATCGGTGAATTGATGAGACGGTAAATTGGCGAATTTGGCGTTGAATCCTGCAAGTTTGAGCGTACTTCGATTCATCCATGCGCTGTGAGAAGCTTGAATTTCTATTACACGATTTTCAAACAGGACTGTCTCGTCATCCTAGTGTCAATCGGGTGTCTCAACTGTCTCGATATATCATCCGAATTCCGAGTTGAACCATCCGACGATATTTCCAGCTGAAACAAATTCAATTCAGTGTCAAAGACAACTCGTCTCTCCCCATCCTCGACATTCGCTTCCAGTGTTTTCCATTTTACCGTCAGCTTCACATCCCACACCAGTCCAGGCTTTATTCATGGTCAGATTGCGGAGAAATAAACATTCTGTAGTCACAAGTTGAGAATTCTTCACCTCAGGAATGAGCTAGTTATTGCTTTGATCCGGTGCGGTAAAAGAGGGAAAAGCCATTCCTCATATCGTAGATTAAAATTGCCGAGCAACTGAAATAGAAACCGAGATTTTAATACGAAATGACATTATTCTCATGCAGGTGGCGTGTGACCGCAGTGGCAATATAACTTTTTTCCTTCGTTCAGAAATGATGATAGCCAGATCCTGAAGGCTGCCCCTCGTTGCCAAGGTGATCAATGGCACGTACAGCGGGATGTCTAGCCAAAACTCTAGAGGAGTAGTGAGTCGTGCGGTTCCACGTCGAACTCGCAGCTTTATTACCAATTTCTGCAAGTCTCGAGTCTCGCGGATACAACAAATTCAATTCTGTTTGTTTTTTCCCTTCGATTGAACACAAATTGCCTATAAACACGTAGCAGAACACGACCTAATCATTTCAAGTTTTTCTATCAAGCGGATGATTGTAAACTTGTAGAGAATAATATAGGATAACGGCTAATCGTGGGATCTGGATTGATGCGAGTGTCCGGGTTTTGATACTATAAGAAATCGTATTCCCGGTGAAGTATGCCGCGAAAACTTGTCCAATCAATCACTGATCGCTGATCAACTTCTCATTGATTGGTCTAATCCATCAGAGTGCGATATCGCAACTTGCTCCCTGTAAACTTATTCCCGTCATCCTGCGTTTTCTCCAAGTTATATGACTAATTATTTTTCCCACCCCTCGGCTCCCTCGGGATCTGGTAGGCTTGACGCGTGGGAACGATCTAGTGATATTTTTCCTTTATCTACCGCTTATTCCCTCGAAGGCCAACTCGCGCCCTTTCTGGTCCATGATATATACTTTCGGCGCGTTATTTCTCCCTCGAATCTCTACGCACTATGGTTACGCCGACCTGTTCTCAATGCTATCTTGCGATTGAATGATTTCCATCGTCATTCCCATTTCACCGATTCACTAGAGGTAAAGTGCGCAGAGAGCGCATATCCGGTCATTATTTTTCCGCAGAACGTATCACATCCTCCTTCAACGAACTGCAATATGATCGGATGCTTGCCGATGTAGGTTCAAGTTCGGTATAGGTTTATGTGTAGTATGTAACTAAATTTTTGTGCTTATTCGAAGCAATTTACTCTACTCCAAGGTGACTCTGAAATTACTAATTAGAAATTAATTACACCGATTGTCTGGCGGATATAATTAGTCTGAAACAACTGAGCTGGCCGCAGTCATGCGGCTAATACCAACAACGGTTTCGCATTCGTAAAATATAAATGAACTCGGACCGGTTGTACGAGGTCCTTGTTTTCCGTTTTACCTCGAGCTTTTACTATACATGTTCATACACTTCACCAACCGTAATACCAGGATAACATGTGTTCTTATCGTTTCGAGGTTTGCGTCTAATCTACGGAATAAGTTTGTCCAATCTTGTGCCGGCCAGCTCATTAACATCGTGTTGAGGATCTAAGCCAATCAGTCTGTTGCTTTTCTGAAAATTATAACAGACACGTGATTTATCACCTACTGACTTCAATGATGCAGGGAGTAAACTTCTCCTAAGAGTATCAATAAAAAATCGCGAGAGTCAAAGTTCTGTGTATTTCATATCGATATTTCTCCTAGCAATGCCGGTGCTGTGAAAAGATTCCGTATATAGTAACAGACACTCGAGATGTATCCGGAGTCCCTCGCTATTCCGAGAAGGAGACACAAAACACCTCGCTCTTGGGAGTTGAATTTGTTCGTTGCGAAGGCGAAGGGATGTACACCCACGGTATAAACGAACCTTGAAAGTTTGGTGTAACCCGTTCATAGGAAAAGTTTACTTCGGCAGTAGAAGAGTTTCTGGTGTCGCGTGTACACCGATCGCATAGCATTTGAACAAACTTGCGTCAAGGTACATACAAGATGGAAATTCCGGTCTAGTGTCGTTCCCTATACGCTCTGGAATCCCTTATCATTTAGCGAGAAACGTGAAGGTTCAAATTTGGCCCAAGATCGGCGAACACCTGGGGCAGACAAGTGCGAATTCGCAACGCTTCGCCAAAGTCGAAAATTCCTTGCGCCAACATCTTAGTAAAGTATTTCCGATAATTCCAAGATTCCTCCGAGCCCTGTCGCCCCTCACTTTCATTACGCGTCACGTGAACCGCTGGTTGACATCGTCTTGTTGCTCTATCAAGCATAGCAAAGCTTATCGATTCACGTTTTACTACAACCGATACACGGAATTATACACCCTCGAGCCGGTCTGGACCCTAGGAATTTCTCCACCAAAGATTACGAGTTACGAGACGTAACGAGCTCAACAAATAGAGACAATTAAGCCGCGTTAATACGGAAACACGTACCTTTCGAATGTCCGCAAGGATCCGCATAATCCGCCGAGGAATTGATTTGCACCCAACGACTCAGGAGCCAAAATCGAGGCCAAAATTCTGCGCTGCACTGCAGAAAATGAGTGTTATCGAGGGCCTAATAACTCTGAAGAGTGGGACTTTAAATTGAATGCCGAATGATTAAATTTTCGTGTGTTTCATCAAAAATTGGCTCAGTTTTGTGTTACTTTGATCTTGACCTTCTTTTTCTTTGCTGAATCTTGAGATTCTTCACCGAATGATTTTCAAATTAGGAGACACCTTTGAGCGGCTTGTCTGGAGCACAATTTTCTCGACGTTATAATCTGGAGACTCGTTCTATCCGGAGTTCGTGTATTCACCAACGATTTGGTTTCCCCATTCAAGACCCTAGCTTCGAGTAGGCGGTGGTTTGGCATGGTAAATAAAGCTTCTTAGGTTACAGTGGCGGCCTAGAAACGCTTCGGCATCGGTGTATATTCCGTGTGAAGTCTGGTAAATAATGTATCAATAGATGCCTGCCTGCAGAAGCCGTCCCTTTGGGATCACGATTTCCCTGGGTTCTGTTCACCAGCCTCACCCCTTTCGGCCCTCTAAATTCTACCTCGCAACCCCCTTGCTTATGCCAACGCCGGCTTACTCACGTATTACCGGGGATTACCAGCTTCTCTGCGTTAGGTTACAGCGTATGCCCTATTCCCAGGAAGGTAAATTTTACCCTCTCTAATCACACACCCGCGGAAGCTAAGGATAAGAAGCGGAACCGGTTCAATTCTACAATTCCACAGGCACGCCGGAAGCTTAGAGCGCTTGCTAGTAGGATATCAGTGTTTACACTTTCAGTGATCAAGGTCCTCCGATTGACAGCCAAAGGAGAGTGAGGCACACATTTGGTAGCGTGCGTGGTACAGGAACTACACGTTATGGGAGATAAACTAGGCCGATCAACTTCACGGTTGTACAGGCGAATGAGGAGAATCCTGCTCTTAGCTACGGATGGCAATATCCTGAAAGCATTTTTCCATATACGAATGTATACAGGCATCCACGAAATATCCGTGTCTCTTCGCACCGACCAAACACGAGGTGATATATTTTACAATCTCGTTTTTTTTTTTCTTTCAATATTTAATACTCGATATATGCGTAGCCGTCGGGGGAAATGAGATTTCAGTTATTCATATATTTTTCCAAACACAGTTTTACTGTACTGAAAATTCGAAAGAATGGGCGGACACGTCTGCGGCCCTTTGTGGAATTTTTCGTGTCGCAAATTCTCTTCCGTGTGCGAGGCTCCTGATGCATTATTCCTTTATTCTGTAGAATTCAATCGTGCGTTAAGAATTTTGATTCTTGATACCGACCCGGCCTTTATCCGAATATAACATAACAGCTCTGGCCCTCGAGGCTATGGCTATCCTCTGGGTAGGGTATACTTTGCTCAAAGTAATCGTACTCTCCATGCGCCTCGGTGGTCTACTGTTATCGCAGTCCCACGGGCTACACAATGTGCCAGTTATACCCCTGAAATACTTTCTTGGCCATGGCGATTCTCCCTACGAAAGTTATCCTCCGGACGTGTGCCGTACCCGCGACCTACGTCAACCCCAGCCGTCGCTTAACCTCACTGAGAGAAAAATGTGGTACATTTTACACAATACGCTGTTTATACCGGCGGCGAAATTAATATTTATTCGCGTAGTACCTCAATATTAGTTGGTATCACAAAATGTTTGTTCGGCTCAACAAAATTTTCTACACATATCTCGCTGAACCAACATAACAGAGTAGGTATTTTGTAGATTCAATCACATTTTTCTTCCAGTGTTTGAAACAATATGCAATATTTTCTTCGCCCCACACGATCCTGCAGTTTTTGAACAATTTGATAGACTATGAGTGCCAGAAATAAGTCAAGTCATTCCATTTCACCCTTATCGCACAAAAATAACTTTTTTTTTAATTCGACATCGAAATAGGATTCATCTGCAGGACACGTCCCTCGCAATTGATAGCTGCGTGCTGCCTGTGTGAGTGTGCGATAGAATTTTATGAGAAGAATTTGAAAGTCAGATGTGAATGGTTTTTGTTGTAGAGTATGAAAAACACGCGGTCAATAAAAATCCTTGGTAAATTGTATCCGGCTCGTAATTTGTGCGCTTGATCCTACGCGAGATCGAACAAACACACGGTGCGGACGTGAGGTACGCGTGCAGCATCATTTCGCGTATTGATACGCCATTGGCCGAATATGCGGGCACGCATTAACGCCGGGGAAATCAATAGCTCTCTTGCAAGCGGATCCCCTCGGTTCGGGGGTCGTGCTAGTGGTCAAGCTTACACGCTATCCACCTATTAGACAATATAAACAGAATTAATACCCAAACAGCAGACTCTCGGTTGCCGTTGGATCCGTTATGTATACATCCACATCCGTATTGATCAGAGTGTAGTCATCGTTGTCCGGCGAAGCCTTGATCCATTGGACGCTAAACCGTGCCGGTCGTGCGGTGTCACATCGCATCTTTTAATTGATCTTTGATTCTCAATTGATTGACGTTATATTACTGTAATTGATGCCAATTAGCTTTCCCGAAAGATTTCAATCGACATCGCGATTGTCCGACTTGCAGCCTATGAATCCAATTGCAGGACAATATATTGATCCATTTCCCTGACACTTTTACCCTTTTATATATCGATTCGTACAATTACTTTGATTGAAGATTATTAATTCTGAACGTCATTCCCGTTCGTTTAACAGCCTTCCGATATCGTCCCACGGGACAGGTTCTACTTATTAACGGAATAACCGCAGAGTGACGTTCCATCCGTGGCCTGCAAGCTAGTCGACATTCGAAGCTTTGCGACGAAAAATCGACGGCCCATTTTGTCCCTGCGCGCAATCAGCCGATAATCACAACGGAAATCGCCCTGCTGCAGTAGAATTGAAACTCGTCATTTTAATTACTAATCTTTGCTAATTAATCTGAAAAGAAATGGCGAGGGAAAAATCAATCAAATTCGGAGGGCGTGAATTGTCTTCGTATTTGACAAAATTCGTTTTTTCTGGAACGGTTTTTCCTCTCTAAATTGAAATTGACTGTATTTAACGGACGTACACCTATAATTATAGCTGCCTCGGGCCACTACTCGCTAGGCGTTTGCCGTTAAAATCGTTGCGCGTCGTAATGACGCTGACGCGACTAGTGACGCGTGATCTTATCTGTCTTCAGCTCAACCCTTGGCCCCCCCTCCTCGCCGCTGTCTACCCTTCCGTCGTATTTATTTAAGCGTTAACGAATCGCTTACGTCAAGTCGAGTGTTAGCGTTTTAACGAGAGCGGGCTCGAAGACTTGCCCGATCCAGGGACGGCGTCCGGACCCTGGGTCGGATAATCTTTATAATCGTGAATCTAATCTCGTCCGTACCCTTTCTCACCCTTCTTCCTGCCCTCGAATTAACCGAACATGAGTTAATCGTCTCGGCTCGAATAAATCCAAATTATCTTTATGTTAGTGTCGCAGGATTGATCTTTCGATGCTGTAATCCCATTCAGTTTTATCGTTTCACTGTTGATTATATTCCCTCGGATATTGTTCGGCGGGGATGACCTCAATTTTTCCATATTTGTCGGCTAAATATTGCTGGATGTGTATATAGCTAACGGGACTGCAGAACATCCGGGAGTGATATTCGCTCGCAACGTTGGCAGATGCCATTAAATGTTATCGCGGTAGCGAGGAGAAGGGGTGGTGTAAAGTTACGAAGAATGATAAATCCCGGTCTCGAAACGAGGACCGCGCGCTCTCGCGCACACGAAAGTTTTGTCAAAAACAATAATCGCCATCCACAAATCACTCTGGGACAAAATTATTGTTGGTTGAAGCGAGAACGGACCTACTTTTCTTTCATTTCCTCCGTCAATAACTCAAATCTGTTGTACGGCGCCGTTTCCCATTTCACCACGGGCTTCGGGGGCAGGGAAGGGACAGAAATATTTCTGTAAACACACCATTTGCCAAATATTCTGTCCACGAACCGTTGCGGTATGTGATACTCTCTCGTTCTACCCCTTTCTCTCCTCCATCTTGCTCTCGGTGAACATTTTGGTGAACCAATCTCGCAAAACGCAATAACTACCTACAACAAGAAAATATCGTTGTAATGATTACTACGTTTCCAGTGACCGTTATCAGAAGAATGCCAATAATTACGATACGTGTTAAACATACCCGAGTCAAAATTTAACGTCTGTTTTGAATCTCAGTTGTCAACTTATTCTAAATAGCGCCTAAAATTCGTAGATACTGGACAAAATGCAGCATTTTAGAGTGAAATGAGGTGCTAACTTGTGCTGTTCTATATATACGAATGGTGGTCAACTTATAGTAGATTTAACTCTGGAGATCCTTGTGAGATCCTCGTTTAACCCTAAAATTCTGCATTTTGTCCGGTATCTACGAATTTTAGGCGCTAAAGCGGATCTAAATTTCTATAGAAATATAGTTCACAGCTGAGGTTCGAAACACGTGTTAAATTTCGATGCAGATATGAATGACTGGGCACACATTTATACGCGATAACTGTTCATTATAAAATTAAAATGATTAATCAAACCTTCTTTCTTGGTTCTATACTGTTATAATTCTTCTGTTTTATACTCAACCTACAGCCGTAGCAAGCTTATTATGAACATTTATGCTCTGTAACTTTTAATCAGCAAAACAGGACACCTATGTTCACGGGTTCGCGGCAATTTTCACTCATTCTAAAGCCCTCGGCACACGGTGCGATTTTTTGGTGCTTTTTCGCTGTTTTTAGCTGTGTTAATGGCACGAAAGGAAACAAGCACTGTGTGCCGAGGCCTTAATTAGAGAGTAGCCACTGACAAGATGGTCATGTTGGTGCACCTTGTTATATCAACATGGTGCCCATTACCTCCATACGCAATTTAGTAACCGTCATTATGTAATCTTGATCCCATTACCGAGTGATAATATAGCAATGAACACTGTGAAGAAATGAATACATTTTGTCAGTATGGTATCATTTTCGGGATTGAAAATGCTTCTATTTTTATGAATGATTACATATTTTGTCAAAGATTGGAAGTAATTCCACCGTAGATTCTTTTCGAGGGTCGGAAATGCTGAGCGTGTAGTTAATGTTTTAGCGATCGCTCATCGTGAAAGGAGCGTGTCGTCATTTGGTTGGTTGATACAACGCGCGCCAACACACCAAGTCCCGGTTAAGTTATCGCAGGCTAATGGACGCTGTTGAATCCGTCAGTCCGTCATATTTCCAACGAGAATTTCGGAACACATTTATCAAAACAATCCAAACCTTCATTGGAATCGCGGTTGCCTTGGGGTGGGACGAAGGGTGGGTAGGTTGGCAAGGCATTCGTCTCAGGGACGAATACCTATATTATTTATAACCGCGACAAGCAAAACAGTTGAATACTTGATACCGTCTGTAAATAATGGAAGATTAGGCGCGTTTGATCGGCGAGTATGTGATGCAGGTGCGAGGCTTCGCCTTGCCTTCTCCCTTCCGAAAGATTTTTTATTTCCAAGGGCTGCTCACGGTCACATGTTCTCGCAAAGGGAAACTCCAGCTCCTATTTGCTTCAGCCTTATATACGCCTGGCGATATTATCAAAGTATCGTTGAACTCTTTCCGATACGATCGACTTTGTCACTGAAATACTGCGAAATGCCCGATTTTTTACCTCTGATTCGGTAACTCTAATTTCTCACTCCAATTGCTACGTCGATTTTTATATAGCTAATTCATTTCTGGTATTCCTGGGCCCAGGATTTTCTCCGTTGAAGTGAGCCGTGTTTTCTATATAGGAGAAAAAGTAATTTTATATCAAGAGTTTCTTGGAGAGCGGATCTTTCACTCCATTGAACTCGTACAATAACGCGGCGTGGAGTCTCTGTTTTAAAAAGTTGTTGGCAGCAGTAAGTGACGCTTCACTCTTTGTTGCTATCTTATTCTATTTTATTTCTTTCTCTTCCAGTGGATGGGGGTGACTTGCGCTCATTTCTCACTCATTCTGATTTTTATTTCATGTTTCAATTGCCAGCTGTGTGAGGCTTTGTAGGGAGCAGTAAGATTATCAAAGAAAATAAAAATACTCGTCCTGAAAGGAGAATAATGAAAGGATAAGAAATTTCGAATTTAACGAAACACCTTTCTTCTGCCCTAATACACACTGGAACTCTGGCTGTCCTTTTGGTTGAGCCACCGCGACGTAGGAAGTCTAGCCAAGTATCGCGCAACTACTTAAAACTTGCCGAACTTGTCACGGCGTCCTCGCTGCTTACTTATACTTACTTAGCCCGAGTTCAACTTAACTGGACTCGAGTTTTCAAGTTTACCTTTGTTCTCACGCGCAAGTATGCGATATACACCGAGAATAGAACCATAGTATACACCTTGCTTAAACATTACCGTGCTAGTTTTGAGCTTAAAATTGATGATGCTCAGGCTTAGGTAGGTCGAATGAACTACGTTTTTCATAATTAACTTGGAAACGTATTTTCACCGTTTTATCCGCCACCGCGACGGACGTACGTCAAGAGTTGAAACAACTTTCGCCCGGGTTAGGCGAGGGGCAACAACAATAATCCACTTTGATTCCAATTCGTCTTCTTTCCTCCAGCCTTCCTTCTCTCATATTTTTCTGTTTCTATTTTTTTTCGTTTTATTTTCCCTTCTTTTTACCGTCCCGGCACTCGCTCTACTTCTCTTCATCTTTTTCCCTGCCTTTTCTCTGCCTCGATTAACGCTCCGCTGCGCTGTGACTTGGAATTTGATTTGTTGCCTCTGAAAGCGAACAAGAGTAATTCTTAACGCGTTAATTAGTTACCTGAATCTTCTCGCTGTGCCTCCGCACAGAGAACATGAAAAAGGATATTTTACTTTTTCACATTTACATAATGTTACACGTGTACCTACTTACCCGCTACCCACGTACCCGCGATAGCTTGAAAAATATATCCACACACACTCGACTCAATTACATACGCTACGGGGTATCATACCTTCCCCATTCAAACCCGAGTATCCCTCTGTTTGTTTTCGACCCTGGTATAGATACCGAACTAACTCCCTTCGTAAGGTGCCTATACCTATACATACATAACCCAATTAAATTCCACGACGCTCCGGTAAAAACATTCGCTCGGAGTCGTTGGCGCTCGCGGGGCCCCCGCAATCCGGCTAAAAGGCAAAAATTGCAGCTGCTCGGAATAGGAATTACCACCTGCATTAGTCCGATTGGTAAAAATTAGAATCGACCCCGTTCTACGACTTCTTTTACATTGGATATATTTCTATAGTCTGAATCTGCACTCGGAACAAACTGGAGAAAAGATCTTTTTTTTACAGGGCAGACAACTGTTACAGATGCATGGTCATACACGAAAAACATCCGAACGTCCTTCAGTTCAAGGAGAGTAAGTACATCCTCCGCGTACACAGCAACCCTTATCAATTCAACGCCCCCCTACACTATGAAACGAGACCAAATCTTTCCAATAAATTTCCAGCGTATTGCCTGACATCAGGGAGTGTCAGTATCCACGATGCTTGTGCTCAGCTGGCCGGGGACGCTGCGTTGTATTCGCTCATTCGTTCGGGAGCAGCTCCTTCCAAATGTCCCTTCGAAGGGCCTCTTCTATTCAGCTACAACCGTGGCCAGGGTGAATGCTCGAACCCACCCTCGTTGGTCGAGAGCTGTACCCACGAGTCGCGGCTCCTTTTGCGTTATCAGGCGTGCCACGACGTTCACGGGACCGAGAGTACAGGTGAGAATATGCGGTTATCGAATGGAGGTATTTTCCAGTAATTTGACATATTGTATTTTCCTTCGTTTGAATATTAACAGGACGACGTGCGCCTGCTGGGCTAATTGCCAATAGTGCACAACGATATAATGAATGATTAATGGCTTTGTCAATTATCAATCACCTGGGATGATAATATAATGAAATTATCACCGCGGTGGGGAATTAGCCTGATTTTCATGCGGTTGAATAAATATTCAGTTGGATAAATTTATTCAATATTCAAGCCCGCTTGGGTGCGGGAGGGAAACTATTTATGTTCGATCACGGGTCGTACAAAAATATCAATCAACCTGCACCCAGCATAATACACGATTGTCATTCTACAGGGATTATTAATCCGTGCCATAATGGATCCCCCCAGCTCGTATAATCCCCTCCTGAAATATCTTGCTGAACGTAACTAAGCTTCAGTAACAAATCACATCGTTTACCGAACGCAGTCGAGGAACTCGAGTGTCTTGCAACATGGAGAGAAGGAAGCACGAGGTACCTGGTTGCACGTCTTAACGGGGAAAGAACGATAACTGACGAAGATCGCTACAGGTGCTTCGTCTATGCCAAGAGCGGTAAGAACTCTTGGAACTTGGCTCAGAGCGGGGATGCTACCTGCAGCGGACTACTTAGCGCGACGGAAGGTGCTAGGACTCTCAACATGACGCAGAGTGAGTAAACTTACATGGTCGTTTGATTTTTCGAGGGTCTTTTTTTTTACACTTACGTCGAAGGCAGAGGGTGAGAAGGCGAGCACCGTTCGTTGGCCACCCTCCGAGCATTATTCAGAGCATAAGTACAGCCTCTACTTTGAGTGGTATTAAAGCAAACTCTAAGCGAACCCGTGGCGGACGGGGAATGGGTAAAACAAAATAGTAATCTTTACCCGAGACGAGATCTCGGAAACATTCATGGCACGATGCACACTTCCACGGATAGACGGTCAATTATCTTACGCGGCTTTGCTACTTTACCCTCTTGTAGATGGATAGCCCCGTTGTGCCCGCATGGAAATATATATATCAGAACTTATATATGAGAAGATGTACAATTTATATATCAGATATATAAATTATGCATAAAAAATATACTATTATGGCCGCTTTTAGTATATCAAATATATATAATAATTTAATATATTATTCAAGTATTAATTATATATATACGATGTATTAATTGTATATCTCACAATATATCTATTCATAGATATATAACTCACACATAATTTGATATATACTCGCACATAATTTGATACATATTTTGTCATGCGGAACCCGCGCGGAAAAATATATATAATATATATGAATAAATATATCAAATTATGTGAGAGTTATATATCTATGATTGGATATATTGTGAGATATACAATTAATACATCGTATATATATAATTAATACTTGAATAATATTTTAAATTATTATATATATTTGATATACTAAAAGCGGCCATAATAGTATATTTTTTATACATAATTTATATATCTGATATATAAATTGTACATTTTCTCATATATAAGTTCTGATATATATATTTCCATGCGGGTGATCTCTGTGCCCTCATGCCGTACAGGTACTGAGAGCCCTTTACTTACTTTGGAATGAATTCACTTTAGCGTGTTTCTGTACGCCGCGGTTTTATGCAGTTTTCAGAATATCCTTTTTGTTCCGCGGAAACTTTGTCTCGGAGAATTTGAATTTATATAGTGAAAATATGGAGACGGTCATTTAGCACGGTTGACTAACTTCCCTGAACTCTCAGTTCGTTTTCCGTAGAGAGATTTTAAAGTCGGTATCTTTTTCCCCTCAACAAAAACAATAAACTTCCAACTTTAGATGTCAGAACGTTTGTCCACAGACTCTGAACTGACCACGCTCTTCTCTGATCTGATTTGTTGTAATCTGTACAACAAACAAATGTCTGTGTGTGGGCGACAAAAAATGTCATTGGGCTCGTCGGGGGTGACCTGCAATCGCAGTGTTTGACCGCGATACACTTTTTCAATCACCGCACGGTCATCGATCTCGAATCGAGAGTAAATGCTCGCTAAAAACAAAGCAATTGAAATAACGACTGGGATCGAATTTATGTAATTCTAGTCTATTAACTTGGGAAAGGACGCCTAGGATGTGGAAAAAAGAAAAGTTATCAAACTTGTGGGTGAAAATGTTCGTCTAGGAAGACGAATATCCGTGAATATTTCAAATCGTGGTGCACTGCAATAAATTCTGCTAAGCGGTAAGCTGCTTAAAAATTCCAGCCGCCGTTGAATTCCCCAAACGTTTCGTTATACCTTGGTTCAACCTCGAGTCCTGGTCCCCGTCCTCGTGTTAGTTCCATTTAAACTTTTCACAATTCAGATTACGGCCTGGTGAACAACTTTCGCACAGCTTGGCTGGATAATATTTTCTTTTAATTTTACCAACTTGAATATCGCTGCCTCGCGGGTGTCCCTTGTCGTTTGTTGTTTGTACTTGTACAGTACTCGCCCCCAACACAACCATCTGCTTTCCCAATTCCGTCGTATCGGAGATTTCAAGCCACGCGAGCAATCGAAGTTTTTATACAAATTTTCCAACTCTTGTTTACTTTTCATGTCAAGAGAACACAAGGACTCGCTTCTTGATACTGTCGCGTTTAATCACTTGAGAAGTGGAATTATCTCAAACCGTGAAATTGCTCGCTCAACCTATGCTGAATATCGATTAAGGGTCATGGACTAAACGCCATTCTGTAAGTGATTCTTGTCTAAGCTTGCAGAAGCAAAACTGTGATCAAGAGGGTTCATACATTCCGTTGAATAAAATATCAAGGATTCAAAATTCATGGAAATGAACTCTACTCACTTGATGACTTACCGGTGTTCCGTCGAGTTATGGAACAGTCTTGCAGGATTATTATAGATCGTTGATGAAAACATAATTAGTACCCAGCTATCGATAAGAGGTCATTTCCTAGATGCCACGAAAATCTGCGCAAAATGACAATGCAGAGGCGGAGTATGACCCGAACGTTCCGTGAATATTTCATGCCTTCACGGTTTTGAATAAATAAACCTATTCATCGGTATAACGTCGATATCAATAACTCTGAGTGTCGATACCCGACTCTAAAAGCATCGTCAAATATTATAGGACACTGTAAATGTATTAATCTTCCAGGTCACTCGCCTGACGGTTGTAAATTTCCCGATTGGATTGTGTCTGGTGGAACGTGGGTCGCCCTGGACTTGGTCGCACGTCTTCTAACATCACCGAAGAACCTCACAATTTTAGATCAGGACGAGACGAGGTTCGCCTGTCATGCGGTTATCAGTTCGGATCTTGACCGGAGGATAACTTTGGTAGCGAAGGCGACACGTGGCTGGTAAGTACGGAGATTCTTCATTTTCAATTGTCATATTTTCTCCACCGCAGACTTTGCTATTTTCTTTCTCGCATTATCATTTCAGACTTTTTAGAATTCAGTGTGCAGACACTGTTTCCGTCATTCAGTCTCAACTCGTTTGATTCACGCTGCAGTCTGTGTCAAATTAACCGCTTCAGCATGCTACCCTGGGCTCTATTCTCTTTTCCAACGTTATGTGATGTATCATTTTCGAGAATGGCTCCGATTCCTCTGGGAAAGACGGACACACGTTAGCCGTTTATCAGTCCCGTTCATCCGCAGAATGTTCGTTCCACTACCTCCGGTGAAAATACCAGCCGTTATCCCAGCTGAGACATATTAACGAATAATTTACCGATTCGAGTGAACAGAGTCTATTCAACCACTCGCCATTCTCATCCGTAGGGGTTGATCGTCGTTACGCGGCAGCTTTTCTTCTCCTTTATCGCGTGTTATAAATCGATCGTGCGGCCAAAATCGTAATTTTTTATGTCATTCACGACTTCAATGGTTGGTAACGTACGTAGTGGTATCAACGAATCATTTGCAAGGATCGAACTCATCTAGAGAATTCAGCAGGTGTTTTTGTAGATGGATATTTTTAACGTGGTCTAGCGAAGTCTTGATGACGTATAGTCTTTGCTTTTGAACTTAATTTCGAAATGCATGAGTTGTCTTTGAACGCGGACCGTCGAGAGTTTGTTTCCAGATAAGATCAACCTTCGCTGTTGTAATCCCGGAGTTCTCCTCTGACGAAAGTGAACAACAATCCGCTACGAAAATATAATTACGACTGTCTCGGGTCTGAGAGATGAAGTGAAGGCTTTCATGTCGGTTCAGCGAGACGCTAGACTCACCGATCCTCAACTTTACCGTAAATTGACGGGAAGTCAATTTACCTGGCCTCGTCTATCTTTCCTCGCCACTTTATCCACACGCCATTCTTCACGATTTTCTAATTCTTCTTACCTCTTCCTTCATTCGCGGTTTTCTCGTGGTTGATCAGTTTTTTTTTTCCGAGAATCGTTAATCAGTCTATTTTAGGAGTAATAAAAAATTGATACAAGTGTAACACGCGGCTACGTCTCGGTCTTGTTTGAAAGTTGAAATCTCTAACTTTCTACTTTCCCAGAGTGTTTGGATTTTCGCTGCGACCACGAAAGCTATGATGTTCAATAATTTCGCTGAGGCTGAAGTTTTTCGATTTCATTTTTCTGTGGGTAATAAGCGGTAGTCGAAGAGCTAGTCTCACAGTCTGCGGTTATCGATGACCAAATTCAAGAAAATAATACTGGCTTATATGAGGTTCTGACAAAAGATAATACGACGGCACAAAAGTATTGCCATTCTATGTAATACGAAACTTTTGTCATTTCTCAAAAGTTTTTCCTCCGATTCTCGACCTACTTTTCTCATTTTTTTTCCACAAACCACGAGGCATCCACGTCATTTTCTGCATCAGTACCTCTGCGCCGCAAGATGTAGGTAACACTTCCAGGGATCTTAGTACACCGTAGCCTGTACATAGAATAAACATTCCGAGTCGTAATCTAACAGCGAAAATGTATTTTTTTTCCCGAATCTATACGCCCCGCTGACAGTTTGTTAAGAGGAGCACCCTTTCCCCTTCCCTTATACCATCGTATTTCTAGCTTATCTTCTTATCCAGAAACTTTATGACCGTCATCAGCTTTTATTTGGCACCATATTGCGATTTCAACGAGTTTCAATGGCGCTACGAGCTGAATAGTTGAACCGAAAACTGCGAAACTCCGTTCGGGGTGGATCTATTTACGTATATACAAGCGACAGTATCTAATTTATTTACCATACCTCTTAACTGACAGATCGAGACTAGGCAGCGAGCTAATCACTTCAGTAAACGGGTCCAATTAAACGTATCAACATCAAAAGTAAGGTACATGTACCCATTACTGAGAAAGTATATTATTCCCAGTACCAGTCCCAAAAAGCTTTGGGTTACACATTCGGCAGAGATTTTTTAAGCAGAGCTTGCGAACCACAAGGGTCCTCGGTATCCTTTGAAGAAGACTGTTTTGATTTTTTGCCATTCGCCCTTTCTGTTTCCAATCCTGAAAAAAAACGAAACTTTTTTTTCTCACCCAAACGGAATCAGAATTAGGATTACTGTTTTTTTTTATCTGTGCCTTCAAGCTCGCGTTATCTAATGAACATATCACGGGGTTGAGGGAATGTAACGTGTAACCTGTACGCGTGGATCGTAACCTGATCCTTCTCTCGAGATTTCGTACAGCAGTCACGTATAATCAGCTTATCTCTCATTCCTGTTTATAATAAAAAGAGTCAAGTCGCGAAGTGGAAGATGAGCAAGATGAGCTTGACTAAGTCCGCTCTTTGTTCAGTGGCGGTAATAGCGTAATGCGTGTTAGAGCTGCTTTATGAAATTTGAAACAAATTCGATTATATAAGCTGGCAAAATTATTAGTCCGGAAATAATCTGATTTCGTACCACCCATTGAAAAATATTGATTCGCAAATTGAACTA
This sequence comes from Euura lappo, assembly GCA_018257835.1. Lineage (NCBI taxonomy): Eukaryota > Metazoa > Arthropoda > Insecta > Hymenoptera > Tenthredinidae > Euura > Euura lappo. The sequence goes on along the minus strand of JAEUYN010000309.1, from coordinate 36,471 downwards.
CCCCACCTTCATTCCTCTGCGGATTATTCCCTGAAAAATATAAAATCACAGGTGCTTCACCGGGTTAATTAGCAAATTTAATTAATTTCAATCGATTTCGAAAGGGATAAAAACTTTCAGGTGTCAGTCTCATTCGGTGATATTCGGGTTCAATCAGCCGTGGACAACGGCATCTTTGAATAAGTGTGAAAGCAGGGTGTCCGATAAACAGAACATTATAGAAATCGTGTCGGAGATAGCCTTCTCAGCCTTGGCTGATCCTTTTCCCCATTTATTTGCCGGGCCACAAATTGCTTGGAAAATTATTTCAAGTGGTAGAAGCGCGAAGCTCAGCCGTTTATACGAAAAGTCCATGAGAGGGGGAAAAAGTGGCTCTCGGTTCCACTTCTAGTTACAGGTCCTGGTATAAACGACCATTTAAATCATGCAAAGTTGCATAATATTCTTAGCCTGCTATCGCCGCAAGGAATGGTACCCGTTCCACCGTTGGACCTCCTCGTCTCGGCGACACAACCGACGCAAACAACTCCCTCGTGCGAGACACGAAAGTATACGGGACAAGAAAACCTGGTTAAGTAGAGGAGTAAATCTTTTCGTTGGAAAACAACAGCATAATTAATGCTGTTTATCTGAACTTGGCTACAGGAGACGCAGGCGGGATGGATAATCACATATTCTTCGTACAAATTGCAGACCTGAAACTCGGAATAATCGTAGGCTAATCACATAAACATGATCGATGAAAATTGAATTTGTCAGAGAACGAAAATATGACATTCATACATTTTGTATCCCATTGAACAAGCATATCGACGGACTTGGAAAAGACCTATCTGAAAATGGCTCGGGGTAAAAGACTTAAGTCCTGTGTATAAGCATAGGAGATAAGTCTTTTACCCCGAGCCATTTTCAGATAGGTCTTTTCCAAATGGAAACGGAAACATAAGACAATATTAATAGCGGCCGTCGATCTGTCTAATCTTCCGTGACGTCAGAATTTACAATTTAAACACTATATCTGAATAAATTGAATATGGTGTTTAATTTTTTTGGAACCAGTTCATTTTTACCTGAATTAGTGTTTGGGGGGAATAGAAAAATCGTAGCAAAACCAATTCCCTATGACGATTTGAGCCAAGATAGGTGATTCGAAATTCAAAGCTGGTGGAAAGGTGTGAAAAGAAAACTTTGCGAATTGTGTAATAATAGCTTACAGTTACATTCGCTGCCACTTTTCACAGTTCTCGAAGTCTAGACTCTGGCAATGAGTAGTTTCGTTCATTGATTTCTTGTCGAATCCCATCCGAGCAGTAACAGCTACTTCGCAACTTTTCAGTCTGCAGGAATTGCAAAAGAAGTCAGGTATCACTCTTGCACCGGCAGTTTATGATCCCACAAACACAAAGGACTGTTGAGCAGCTACTTCTCTTGAATTTGTAAATGCCGATATCAATATATTGCGCATACTGTATCTGAATTTATCGAACTCGGATAATCTTCTCGTGAACGGTCTGCCAATCTAATTATATTACCAGCCTGTTTGATCGGAATAATTGGCTGCGTATTTAGAGGAAGGTAGTGGAAGGAAAGCCTTGAGGCGGATTGAACATTGTATACCCCCTCACATGTGGATTGGATCGAAGTCTTTGCACAGTTACCAACGACGTCAACAACGGGTATGGTAAAGCGAATATCCGTCTGCTAGCTGGCTATAAATAATTTTCGCGATGAAGAGAACAGAAACGTTTGATCGTTCGGCTCAACTAGTTCCTTTCATGCATAAATAATCGAACTAATCCATGTATATTTGGACTAGAAAGTGGAAATTTCATTCTCTTCAGTGTATCGCATGCTCGCTTTGATCAAGCAAGGAACCTCTTTGGTTTTCCCTCATCGCTAAAAGTCGCGTCTTCGTTATTGCAGCATGAAATAGTGCTGAATAACGATCACGATTGAGAATCAATACCAATAGGAGTTCATCGAACTCACAGCTCTGATTATATTAGCGGCGAATACGCGAATACGCAAGAGTTCCATATTTTTGCACGTATGTCTTGAACATGATGCAAAAATATGAAACTCTGTAATCCCATGAAAGAGTGCTCAAAAGTCCAAAGACATTCACAGCTTTTTTTAGTTGATATCTTTTTCTTTTTCTTTTTTCTCCATTCTCACAGTAGCCTCCAATTTCTTACCGAGAGTGATTGAATGCACGAGGTTATGCCCTATCAACGACGTTTTTCGTTTCAGCAAAAATGGATACGTGTGCATAGTGTTCCATAAGAGAGATGGAAACGTGATCGAGATGCAGCAGTCCGAGACGTGGAGTCAGCAGTCGGAGGACGCATGTAAAATGAGCGGTTTTAATCCACTTTCAGCTCCGTACACAACATTCATCAGTGAGTAGCTCGGATTAAATGATTACACTAGCGAGAATCCTGTGCCATCTGTATGCACGAGTATGGGTATACCGCAGGCAATTTATTACTTGGACAAATCTCGGATGTGAACTGCGACCGGATACTTTTTTTTCATCGTCGTTTATCAAAGCTGTTGTAATATATGGGCATAAATGGCTACTGTGACAATAATGTTGGTTGGAAGTCTGAAAATCATGGAATAATAATCTATTCCACTGTCACTACCCGCAGAGAGATAAATTAGTCGTATATATACGTTAAAGTGATCGAGTTCGCCGAGCAAACTATCCAGAGACAAAAAAATGATTGTATGCCTAGTTTCGCTGCAACAATCATTCGAAGTATTTCAGCTATCACACAGAAGACGATGATACGACAAGTTCAGTCGTAAAAATATCTCGTTGTTTTGACTTCATAACAAAGCTTTCTGGTCTTGAGATTAAATTTACGGTTGTGTTTGAAGTTTACGCCCGGGCTCTTAATACTTTTACTGTTGTTCTGAGTTGTTGGAACGAAGCGAAGAGTCAGAAGAGAAATAAATCCGCATTCAAAATATTTTGAAATAATTGGAGTACGGTATTATTTTTAAATAAACGGCTTCTTAAGCAAACGAAGTAGCTACAAAAATTTTATGAATCTTATCACTCTACGTTAATTGCCGTAATCCCATGATTGTCGATTCGCGTGCGGGTTTATTACGTGTTATTCCACCTCGTAGAGCCGCAGGTAGTTCATAATCCTAATCGTCTGGAGTCGGAAATACTTATAAAAACATGGTAAATTTACGCTTTACAAAAAGCAAGGATAAAAGGAAAAAACGAAACACATTTCAAACGAATTTCCATTATCGTATACAGAATGTATTATAAGTATAATATGGAAATCTCGAACTTGGTAGTTCGTGAATCGAGCAATTCCGATGAACACTGAGTATCGATATCGTCTAATCCACAAAAGTTCTGAAACCTTGAACAATGTCGAATCAGAAAATTAGTACAACTCATTTTTTTCTTCCACTCTTCCACTCTTCCACTCAATTATCTTAAAAACTTTTACAGCGTCCGATCCAACATCGAAGCAGTGTCCTCATCTAGGAAACTACAAAGTAGCTTCGTGGCATTCTTACCATTCAATCGACGGAACAAAGGAGGTGTCGGGCTCCGGTGGAGGGCGCAACGTCGACGTCGATGACGGTGACGCCGTTGCTCAAGAGGTCAGAAAGACCCCACCTTCTCTACCGTCGCCCACGCAATGTCATCAGGACAGTGTGACTGGCCTAGACATCGGATGCCGCAGCTCACACCGCATGGTGTTCACAGCTTCTTGTATGGACGACGCTTTTTCCGGTCAGTATTATTTCGAAAATTGAAAATGGATACAAAAATTGTTGTGACATAAAAGTGCCATCATTCTTATGGGGTTGAGGGTCCGAGGCCAAAAGGGTGTAACTTTCACGAACTGACCCGCGGGACACTTTTACGGCGAAATATGACGGAGGGTGAGTTGATAGAATAGACCGTGGGGTGTGGTTAAGGAACACGTATTCAGTCACGGGTCAGTCACTTAACCTCGGGTCAGAATAGTGTGATTTTGGGAATAGTCTGTGCAGGGAGATCTTGTCGGCTTATCCTTCTTGCATTACGGAGTTACCGTAATTAACCTCTGGTAGTTGACTGTTAACGGGTTGTCTGGTTCATGGAGTAGCTTTCCTAATTGATTAGTTTCTAACTTATATGTTCCTCTTACGACTCCCGGCGAAGGTATTGTTTGTCGTTAACCAGGTTTCATAAACTTACTCAGCACCACGGAAAATGGTGGAATGAAACTCGACAAGACTGCACAGAAAATATTTTTCCGCAAAGGTGTTTTGTCTGGTTTCCGAAAGCCTTCAAGGGCCTCTTCTGCCATAACACGTTTAATTGCAACTATCGAGATTGTAGAATTGTAAAGTCCCGACGGCGTCGTGACGTCCCTCGTGTAATGGCTGATCACCAAGTTGATAGTTACGACCAATTTGATTACAGATTTCACTATATACCCAGTTGAGAACTTTAGCACCTATATACCGTAGAACTGAGTCCTATTTCGAATCTAGAGAATTAAACTGAAACTCACTAGGAAGCGGAGCGTGAGTGTTACTCGTTCTGGAGTGAGGGAACTCCTGATTTACGTTGTTATCGCTTTCCTACGCCGCCTCCTCTCTTCGTTTTGTGTAATTTCACTGCAAATACCAGTCCCGACTCCGATGTGCATACACTGCACGTGTCTCACTACTGCAGTTTCTTATCAGCGTTAACTATTCCTGTGTCTCAGAAACAGCTTTGATTTTTATAGAAACAAATAATCTCAGCCCCTTCCCTTTACTCGACAAAATTCAGGTCTCAGGAAGGGTAAATCATACACCTTACGATAACCATGTGATGGAAGATTCCAAGGGACAGGCGAGAAAGGCGAGGTTTTTTCCCTTCTAAAAGAAAGTTTGACGAGGGTTTGTCTCCTGTCAAATAAAGTCAAGTATTGGGTCAATGTCTACAGATCGCAGTTTTTGAGACCATTTATATCCCTAGGCTAACAAGTCACCAGTTATCGTCGAAGACAGGACATCGAAATTCGTGGCTGTAGTCGTTTTTCGGGGATTAACGTCATTCAACCATTGATATGCACTAAAGTCTAAAATCTTGACGTTGATCCACAGACTACTGGTGCCATGGGAGCTGGGAGGAAAATGGAACCGCATATGTGGTTGCCAGTACGGAATCGGCACGTTACTGTCTGATATACAGTGCAACGGCGGCATCAGTTGCAAGCAATGATCTTTCGGTCACGAATCATTTCGCGTCTTGTCCGAGGCCGACTCACCCCTATCATCGACAGCATATTTGGAAGGTCAATCTCACAGCTTACGGTCAGTATTGTCGAAGAGCCAAGCCGATTCGGCAGGTACTCTGAATTTGTTGAATTAATTGAATAATTTCAATCTTGCAGCGCAATGCGGGAAGGACCCGACCTCGTCCTCGTGGAGGTTGTACCGGCCCAGGATAACGTTGCTGCAAATTCTACTGTGCACATTGTTCAGCAGATACGTTGCGAGATGATTGTATCGAAGTTAATTGGGACTAAGTATGAAGCTTGAAGCCTGTATAGTAAGATAACTGAAAACTAAAATTGAGTGGTCTGAAGAATGATCCGCTAATACCTAATCATAGGATATGTAAACTGTATGAATTATTGTTAGGATGGACTTTGAAAGTCGGTGCAGACGGACACGGGTACGATACTTTATCCCAGACTACAACTGTGGCAGAGTCTCAGATTGTTCAGGATTTTTCCGGATGCGTGTAAATAACTCCCGCCGCCTTTACTAATCCAATTTTTTTCAATTTTATTTTCCTCATTTTTTGTTTATCTACAAACGAGTTGTGAAAATATGGTATCTCCAAGTGTGGTGGTCGCGTGGTAGCTGGAATTGGCGAGGAATCGTGTCCCGTATACGTTTCACATCGGACGAGAAAAGACGCGAAAATGTCCGAGATTACAGGAATAAAATATCGGGTGCAATTATAGATAATATAGGCTATTACGTCATTTATGGGCAGGATGAATTTCTCCGCGTATGCTGGTTCGATGTGAACGGTCGATATAGAATAAAATAAACGAAGGGTGCTGGGGCCAATAATATATGAATTGAGTGTTGATTCTAGATTGAGAGATAAAATTATATTTATAAGACTGGGTCTGCCGCAGTCGTAGGATAACCTGGGCGAAATGTCGCTAAGAACGAAATGATACGTAGGGTTTATCTATCAAGTTATCATTATTGTGATTATATATGATTAATTATCAGTTTTGTTAGTATTTTGACCATTCTTGAATGAGAGAGTTTAGCCGCGTCGTTTCAACACGATTCGTTCGAGGAAAAAAAACTACGGACACTATACAGGATGGCCCATTTCATGTGTCGAGAATGGGAGGAGCTCAAAATGGCATAACTTTGAAACGGTCAGATCTACATTTCGTGTCAAAAACGAATTCCGAAGCTGACAATCCAAGCTTCGAAATGCGTTTTTGACATCAAATCTGCATCCGACCGTTTCTAATTTATTCAACTTCAAGCCCCTCCCATTTTCGAGTATGAAATGGGCCATCCAACTAGAAAAGTTTTTTACTCGTTCAAATCGCCTGTCAGCATATACCTATGGCTATTGTATAATCTGCAAAAAAAAATATAGTAAAACGACATATCGAAAAATAGTAGCAAAAAGAAAAAAATATTGAGACATACGTATTGCAGCTGTAAAGACAAGGAAGATCAAAGCCACACCCTCATTGCTTCGGAACAGACATTTAACGATAATCTAATAAGCATTCAAATAAAAATATAAACATGTAAACTAATATAATATTAATTAATTGACTTAGTGAGCCTCGATGAGATATAAATATTTTTGACTTGAACTATTTTAACTAAAACAGAAGAATAAGAAGAAGATGTGGAGAAGAAGAAACTGAATTTATTCACACACATTGCGTAAATTGTAAATTAGTTGTCTGATCGATACTTTGAGTAAACATATAGTTACTGGTTGTCGGTGTTGGCTAAATTGTAAACTATATTAGCTAATGCAATTATCAGAGTTCATAGAAAGTCTACAGACGGTCCCCTATTTCAACTATATGTCATTCGTGCCTGCGTCTTGGTCGCGCAATGAACCAACAAGACTGCTCTGATGAAAGCAGAACTTCTCTATATAGACTTCAACGACACACCCAAACCGATGTAAATAGTACCGATAAATACTAGGAATATAAAAAACAGAAATTAAAAGAATTTAATTCGTATTATTTTATTCACGTGTTTAAAATAATGGGCATGAAATGTACATGCACACATCTGTATCACTTTCATTTACAGAAACGCGATATCATCGCGTGACAATCATACGACACATTAATCTTATACTTTATTCCGACTCGAAGGTGCGCTGTTATCAGTCATGTACATACCATGTCCGTGTATATTTATTGGTTACATAGCCTGTAAAGGTCGCAGGTTTGTAGGAGACGCAAAATTGTTACTAGTCAATCCGAAATCGGCGTTATATTTGTGTATAAATATTTTTCAAATTCTCATACAGGGAGCGGTTCCACGTTATACGGTGACCAAATGTTGCAGAGAAACATCCAACTTGTCACCTTGTACAGAAAAGTGGTGCATGTATATAAAAATGTTCGGAGCTTGTTGCAGTACCGTGTGGTAGTTGCCAGCGGCATGTTTTAGCGACCCCACAAGCATCGGTCGAACTGATGAACCATTAAACTAAGGTTCTACGTTCAGATCGCGGTAAGGATCTTGTTGGGAATTTCGAAATTGTCGATTGCCGCTTGCGGTAATCCGTAGGTCGTAAAACAATGCGGATCAAGTTTTGAATGGAAAATTGTTGATTTTTATTTTCGAAGACACGTTGCGTGGGCTAAGGCTGGTATTAGGTCCATTCATTCCCTCGCGCCTTTAGGGTAAAAATGATAATTAATTAAGTTGTTAATGCTCGTAGCGATAGTGCGATGGTGTAAGAGAGTGAGAAAGATACTGAATGATGAATGCTACACTTTATAGTTCGACACACAACGACTCTACCGTCTCTATAGTCTATTGATATTATAGTGTACCTTAATTTGTAATTTTTATGAATTTTACAACGGGATTGGTACGAATAACCCTGCGTTTTAATATATTCGCAATAATATTTAAAAAATTTAGTATCTTAACAATAGAATATTCACTCGCAAATTGAGGGCCCTCCCTCAACAATATTTATTGGAAATATCAGCTTTACCTCCAGTACGGATGAATCATGTGTATACAATACGTCTATGTATATATGTATACACATAATATGTCAAGCGAAGAAAAAATATATATATATAATATGTACAGTGTGTATAGTTGATTTGTAATCTATTAAATTATTTGAGGATCATCTGCAGTAAAAAATTTCGAATATATATAACGTGTGGTTTTGAGGCGCCCTTATTCTAGAGACCCACGCTTAAGATGACTACTGAGTGTTTTACTATCGAATTGAAATATTGTAATAATTATTCTTATTATATTATAGATGTTACTTAATAATATATTTACAAATAATTAACCATTCGTTTACATTATTCAGATCCCTACACTCTATCCACAGTTATATCCACAGCTACCCGCAATGTCGCCACGTATGTTTGATTGCCAGCACTCAGGCGGTTGGTATCCCAATCTTATACCTATATGGCCTCGATCCTGAATAATTGTGACGAGAATCTCTACGTACATCGGTTAGTGAAAACAGAAAATGAAGAAAATATATATCTATTGGGACGAAATCCCTGGATGAATTCGCATGACTTTTTTTATCATTCATCGAACTGGGTACAAGTATCACCGCCTAGCCGTTTTACCTGCTATCTCACTCGTTGAAATATGATGAAAATGTGGAGTAGAGTTTATCAAAACCAACGATCGGTCCAAGGTTTTCTCCTACAATTTATGGCTAGTCGAAATGAGCTAGAACTCAGAGAAATATACGAGGATTAGCGTACATTTCCTAATTTGATTAATAAGTTCCTCAGACGCGAGATATTCAGTCTCCGGTGGTAAACATTACCTCGCAGATTTATCATGATGCATAAGTGATTTTATCGGTTTGTTATTCGTTTTCAAGATTTATAGAATTTGTTACCAACTGTTTTGTTTGTCTCTAACAAAAATGTCCAATGAAACTGAACACTAAAATACGAATGACATCATGTAGGCATGTGCTCATAGGTCATGAGCGTAATGGCAGAGGATTTAGAAGAGGAGATAGAGGAACAAGGCGTTGGAGATTATTGATTAATAAATAAAAAGGTATTTCATATTTCCGACAATAAATATGTTTTATTACACATATATCTTCATACGTGGGTTACATGGTATTAATACATGTTCATTCAACTGTCCAGCAATCAAACACATTTTTCTTATTACACATTTTACTTCTATTAGATCATCGTATTCATCATACTTGTAAAACATTGTTGTTAGAGCAGTTCCGAAGCACAATAAATTCGGGAAAAAAACTATTGTTATGCCAAAATCGGACACGCCTTATCAAACAATTGACGATCTTTTATGATATCGAGGATCGGGGGGATGACTCGAGATGGGGATTCAAGGACATCGCGCATGGTGCCTGCGCATGCGACGACGTACCTTTTCTTTCGTACTTTGCAACAGCAACAAAACAAAAAATTAATGATAAAAATCGAAGAAAAAAGAAAAAATAATATGTATATATATGTATATCCCCCATTAACATTATAATATTAATTACAATTTTCACCGTACTCTGAGTCAATGCGAAGGTACAATACATTTACTTGATATTCTTTTTCATTTTGTACAAACGATGTTTTATACTTTTGTTATTATAGCGAATAAGTTTTTTTTTTTTTAATTTGGTGTGATTTTTCTTCATATTAAGTAAACTTTCGTTAAATCTTCATAACGATGATCACAATATTATAGTAATAATATTCAATATTTAATAATAAATAACGACAGGCCTTGCCATCAGAGAAAAGAAAAACATTGATAATAATAATAATAATAATCAATCATGATCAGAAATATTGCATTTTATTGTTTCGAATAAAACAATAATATCAATAATAATCATCATAATTGTAATATTGATAATAGTAATAATAATGAAAATAATAACAAATAACAATAATAAAATTAATGATAGCAATAGCAATTTAAAAAAAATCATTATTATTAATAATAATAATTAATAATTAATGACGGTGTAAACTTGGTGACCAGCACCAAACACTTACTATTGCAATGCCTACACAACACAGATACAGATTTCTCGTAATAATAGTACGATTGATTACATTAGGATTTAGGTACATACTGAAATCTCGTTTTCCATATTCAACGACAGACTTTATAACTTATTCTTAGTGTCTTGACGACTGTTTTTTTTTTCTTTTTCTTTTTTTTTCTTTTTGTAGCAAGCTGTCAGCACACTGTCCCAACATTATATTTTAATCTCACGTCCGGCAGTTCCACCAATACGGCACGTTTCTTTCAATACTTATATTCCTTTTAACGTTTACGGTCGACAGTCCTTACGGCCGAAGACTTGCCCATGAGATTACGTGCGTTTATCTTATCACATATTTCGCTTTACTGTATCAATGCCTGCAATAATCATATCAGCGATGTGATGGACGATGTTGGGACACTCTTAGGCCGGGAGACTGTCAACCGTTTTTCATAAATGGAATCCATTAACGAGTTTGAGCGTTTCACAGACACTTAAGCGAGCGGATTTCACATCGATTCTTATTTTCATTGTCTAATATCTACTGCTACCATATAACTACAAGCTGAAAAGTGAGTGATTGTAAAACGTATTGGTGGGGCGCCCGCAATACATATTGATAATTAATTAATATTACTCTTTGGCTAGAAACAATTATTGATTAGGTTTTTTTCTTATTAATTTCACATCGCAAGAAAAAAGCGTCATCTGATACCAATTAATTTCAATACAAACCCAAAAGACCAGCTCTTATATAGTTGCATATTAAAATTAATTTTCTTCTTTTTTTTTTCATCAATGAGTAGTATAATAACGTACCCTTCTATCTGCTAGTTATCTATTCACTTTATTTTACTTTATTTTACTTTTTTTTTTTGCTTGATTTTTCAACTAGATGTTCACTAGTCTTTCTCACAACTCTGTACTCTAATAAGCAATGGAGACAAAATCTTACTTTCAAGATAGATATCCTTGTCTACTGTTAGGTATTATTAGAGAACCAAAAAAACAAAAGACAAACCGATAAGTTTAACGTGTTTTTTTTTTTTTTTATATATATAATTTAACTCTTTTTTCCCCCCATTGTCGGTATTTTTTTTTCTCTTCATACTTTGCATTCTATGTGCGTTTTAGAAAACGTACGTTGTCATCTTTCATTTTCTAGTTTTCCCCGGATCTCATTTCTATATACGTGTCGGACACGAATTGACGGATTCTTCAATAATTATTATTTTTTTTTCAAGTAATTTCACCTTGCCAAATATTCGTAAACCCCTTATCCACGGACTAGAACAATTTGAAAATTTCAAAGAAACAACAAAATTTCAGCACTCTGTCGTTAACGTTTCAAATAGATTTTCCCACGTCATATGACTAAAAACCTTCAATATTATTTGAACCGATATCGATCCAGCGCTTCTTCTATCAAGATGTAAGAAACAGTCAATAGTATAAGCTCATGGTAGAATTTTCAATTCTACTTTTATAACTAACACAATTTTTTTTTTCTCGTTTTTAATAGTTGCCTCATTTTCGCGGCCTAATATCCTCAGGGCAGGAGTCAGCGTTTATTTTGTTTTTTGTCTTCAAAATTTTTTTTCTCTATCGTTACCCTAACATTTTTTTTTTCAAGCTCTTACTGCATTGTCATAATAATTGTTCCATTCCTAAACAGTGAAAAATCTCTCAACTCATCGCCACGTCTGATATACCGACATTGTACCATAATGGTGTTGTTGATATGTTGTTCAAATCCTGTCTGTCCAAAGAAACTGTCTCCATCATCGTCCAATGACGACTCCCGGTTTGGTTTGCACATTTACGTTCTGTCTTTTGCCCAGCTCTCTTCAGCGTTACTTGAACAGGCGTATCCGTTTCCTCTGGTCATTCTCGTTCTCTTGCTGTTCATCAGTCGGTCATTTTCATACAGAATTTCCATGTTCCAGGGGCGAATTCGTTCTTCCGCATTTAATTCACGTATCACGACACTGAATTATTTTCGGAGAACAGTTCAACATTTCTTTCAGACAAATTTACACTATTTTACATTCGTGTATATTCAATGTTATACGTATGCTCGATGAGATTCACTCCTCCTTATCATACCGGGCCTGGGGTGCGATATAATTTTTCACGCACACTTTACAGCCACTCCGTAAAGATTCGGTATTTTTATAACCAAGAAGAGAAAAGAACAGGTACTCTACGTCGAGACAGTTTGCGAATTTTCGTTTCATATGTCTTCCTCGGCAAAACTCTTCGACTTTCATAAACAATTCCACTCAAGAACTCGAAGCTTTTCCCGAATCCCACATATACAAATCTTCGTCTCCTTTTATACGGGGAAGAATTTGTCAAGGGACAGTGGTTTCCCGCGAAAATAAAAGGTACCGTCGGTACCGTCGGCACCCCGTAGCACACACAGTACACAGTATCATACAGAAGTACCGGTGTTCAGTCACCTCGATGTTCGTTGAAACGTTCGTGTTAAAGATGACGTCACTGGCGAACACGCCACCAAGTCTGCTGCACCTTTTCGTGAAGCTTTCTGCAAATGCCAGCTAGCCTCCGTCACATTCCAGCCTCGCCAGCGTTGTCATCGGCTTCACCGCCGTCTTCAACCGCTTCGCCAGACTCGTCACCTTCCTCCAAAGTCACTTGAAACCGTATCCTATCGTCCTGTTGTTCAGACCCAGAGAGTTGTTCAGCTGGTGGTGGACTTGGTGGGATCATAGACTGATACCAGTCACGATTTTCCTCGAGAGTGTCGAGGATATCTTGAGCGTCGGGATGAACGAGATCTGCCCAGGTCTCCCAGAGCGGATGTACGATGTAGTCGATAAAACCGACCTGAGATTTTTCAATGGTCGCACTGTGGCGGTCACACATGGGGCTGATGTCCATGTTTTGATCCCTCTCACGGTCTCCTTGAAGGAAGAATTCTTCCATCAGAAGACTGACCCATTTCCTGTAGAGAGGCAAGGGCTTCGTGGGATTTGATAGATCCGCGCAGTGCACAAGATTCTCGAGGACTTGAATCCTGTCGGTGTAATTGTCGAGCAGCAAGACTCCCGAACCGGCAACTTTCTTCGTCTCAACCATGGTCTTGAGGTCCGCCAGCAGAGACATGTGTTTCGACATGTCGGTTGAAAGAACCATGTCAATTACCATCTTCCTCAAGGTCTGACGTTGCTTTTTCGTCATGTTCACGAAAATGTCACAACCCTCGTTCTGCAGGAGCTTGAACGCCACTGCCAGATGATGATTCTCTAGGACCGACTCGTCGTTGTACATCAGAGCGAGCTCCGAACCTGCAACAAGAAGTAACAAACCGTTAACAACCTTGTTTCCCATAATTACGAATACGAAATCTTAAACCTCATAGTCCGCAATGAGGAAACCACTTTCACAACGCCAAATAATTTCTCCATACACTCCACCAAATTCTGATCTAGAAAGTTGTTGTACTCACTTGAATTGATGAGGAATTGGTTCGTTAATCCAGGATGGTCCACATCGTGGATGGTAGCAGCAAAAAGAGCGGCCGTTATCTCAAGTGGTGTGAAAACAGACTGTAATGATAAATAAGACGATTGTTGTTTAGTTAATGCCGATAAAAGTAATCGACCACTTGAATCACAATCAGATGCGACGTCGACGATTGATGCTCACCTCAAGTGCTGGCGTGTTGAGTAGAGTGTGTGTGGACTGTGTTACGTCGGCTGCGTGAAGACTGTTATGGAAAGGATTATCCTTGACGTAATGATCCTCCAGTGTCATCATGAAGGTGATGAATGTCTTTGGAGGTATCGCGAGAGATTTGAGCAAATCGCGACTGTGAAAAGCTGTGTAGGCGACGCATGTTAAGGGACGGTTGTTGCTGAGTTCGCCTATCCTGAATATGTCAATGCCCCACTTGTCGATGTCGGAAAGGAGCTGTAACGAGTAAATATGGAAAATCTTTAGTCACCTTGTCGCCTAGACGCATTCTACCTTAATTTACAGCTATGGAAAAATTATGCGATACTACCGTAAACATAAAATTTCTCATCATACCATATGGAAATGGAATAATATTTGTAGATCGTCAGTGTTCAGAAGCAACGCCAGGCCACTATAGTTTCGTGATCTATATATCGAATCCGAATTTTAATATCCAGGCCAATCGCTTAACAAACAAACTCTTTCCATTTTGATCGTATCGGTATCGTGCGACTTTTGTGTAACGGCACGAATGGAAAAATAACAATAAGCCAAGGTATACGACCGATGATCGGAAAACGGATAATAATTGAATAACATCAGAATCTGTGACTGATTTTTTTTTCTTACTAAAATGAGATTGAATCACCTCATATTTTTTCACTATTGCTTTATTAGGCGAACAATGGTTTTTATACGATATTCTCAAAGATCGCGTATACTCAATATCCTATACAAACAAGATATTGCGTCGCAAAAAACGTGTGGGTGTGAATCGACATTCCACACAGGCTAGAACAAGTTGCCGTAAAAGGGTTCCCTGCGGTTGGCGATTTCTTGTCAACACCGTATTAATTGTTTTGTTTTCTTCAATAATTAATTATTACAGATAACAATACTACTGCGACGCAACTGGCATTGAATTACGAAGTGATCAGACATCGTCGTTTTACCAATTAATAATCGTAACAGACTTATCGAAAATATAGTCTTAATCTCACGAGGTGATCGGGTTACTATCGTGCGGGGAAGGTCTCAAATAGTGTTAGGAACTAAATTAGCGATAATGTTCGACACTCGGGGCTATCGCAAAAAATAATAATAATAATAATAATAACAACAAAATTTATCGCGTAAAAATGATAACGAGTAGTTATAACCAGTTTTGTGTACAGCCTCTCATTTGTTGAGACGCGGTAATCTCGCAGATATAATTAATGCCTTTGCTTACTCATACATGTGATATGAAATTATATCGTGAATTGATAAACGAGTAATTATCCGTCAAGCGAATCGCTCGCGTGGGTTGAATAGTTACTCAAATTAGAGTGTCATTCTTGTTCCCTTTATACAGGGAAGCCCATTATCATAAGATATAGAACCGTATTACGGTCTCGCTCATTAAAAGTCGTAACCCAGTGGATTATGATAATTTTTGAAACTCCTTTGGAAACCTTACCTTTCCAAGCTGCTCTTCGTGGGGTGTCTCGACGCCGTGTAGGGGTACGCGTTCTCCGGTAAAACTGTTCGTATGTGTCAGCGGTTTCTTGACTCCACTGATGTGTGACATTGCAGCTGGACCCCTCTGCACGCGGTCCTTCTTCTTAACAGCTCGGACATCGACATTTGCGGTTGTAGCGACCGCATCTTCGATTCTCAGAGAAGGAAGGTCCAACTCCTGTTGCTTGTCTGTAGCAAAAAAGCAACATTTCGTTTTTGTTAAAAATCTGCACAGTTCCGACGGTTTAGATTTTTCTGTTATGCGTGTAATCGATAGCCGTATGAATTATTCACTACTATTTGATCCGGACACATCTGGAGTCTCGTTTTAGATTGTTACTCACGCACTGGGCATTATTATCGAGGTGTCCATCGATATAAGTTATAGATAGAGATAAGAGATAAACTCTAAATAATTTAGGGTTCCCGATTGGCGAGCTGCCTGTCATCTTGAGCGCATGTTTTCCGACGGATAAGGCATCCCTATTTAGCGACGTAATAGTTGACGTAAGAATTATCGCATCAGTTTTATGATGCCAAAGCGATAAAGGCGCTACTCTCTACGCGTATGACTATGTACACGAATATCATACGGTATTATATCAAAAAGTAGTAGCTGACGAATTTATATCAGGCAAGGGAGCAATTTGTATGTATCTGTGCTCGTGGTACTTGCTCATAAGAACGTCACACAAGTTTAAATCTGTGTTGGTGTTGAAACGCAGTGTCAATATTTGTGGGTAGCGTTTTTTAACCCATGTCGTAAAATCGGGAATCCTAAGAATTGAATCGTTAGATGTATCGTAAATAGGTTTTCAATGTGTCCTAAAATCGACCGATCGCGATTCTTATTCGTGACCCAAATATGTCAAGAAAGTTTATATGTATAGCTTAACATGGTTCGCCACCTGCGTTTTCAAATCGACCTCGACCACCGTTTTGCCCTACTTTAGCAAAGTCAAGATGAGATTGATGCAAGTCAGATGTTGACGCCGAAGGAATTTTGCTTTCTTCCATTCACTCGGTGTGGTGCGGTCTCGTTTTTCTGAATATTTCGGAACCTCAATCAATTTTCTGAATTCTAATTCCATGCCGTGGAAATTCTCCAGAGGTACTTAGAGTCTGGGGTTAATACTGCTCGATTAGTGGGTCTCTGTCGTATTCTTCGAACCGTTAAACATATTGTAAACTAATAACCGATGTTTTCCTCGATATAAAATCGTTAACTGTTTTCACAATATTCAGTGTGTTTGCTACTCCACGGTACTATTTTCTTGTGACGTTATAATATCCACGTGAAATTCGATACCCCATACATCTATGATACTTGAGTGCATAATTATTTATAGTATAGCTACTGTAAATTAGATATTGTGAACATATGCCTAGCATCTGTTACATACGAAAATGATTAACAATAATCTGTCTCTGGCTCTGGCAAATTTAACCACGGTTTCACCTTACGGTTCTCTTGGGGATTGATTGAAATTCTCGTATGATATTTGCCTCCAGCAGCGAGAACACTATACGCAAATAACGTGTGCTGATGTATCATATAGATCGGCAATGGATGACGAAATGCCAAAATGTCTGGTGTAAAATGCGAAAAAATTGCAACTCTTGTCGTCTGGATCTCGGATTCGGACAATCATAATTGATATGCATATACGTGGGCGAATGTGCTGCGTTTATGCATACATTGATAGAATATTTTCAATGACCTATAGCCGGCGGTTAGCCTTGTGACGTATGTGAATTTGGTGGAATGTGGAGATCGAAACTCACCTAAGAAAGTGGAACAGATGTATTCGGAAATCTGGTTTCCGGATTTTGAAGATTCGGAGAAATGTGAGAGTTCCTTGTTCAGCATCCTCTTGAACTGTAACAGAAGAGATAAAAAATTGGTTAGACATTTGTTACGCCGATTTTGCATCGATCGTGGAGATAATTTATTGGCGAAATCCTTTCATCCCGGCTTTAATATTCTCAGGGTAACACAACTAATGATAGTTTTAATAGCTTCCAACTAGTGTCATGCATCAAACACACATCAAGGAAAAGATCTTATCGTCAACGATCGCGTGTGTCCGTCCCTCTCCTCTACGTCATTATGCTAAGAATTTCCTTTATTCGACCTCGTGGCGCTATCAGACAATTCCCCAATTCTTCCATTGATGTGTATTTATATAGTTTTTTCGTCTTTCGTTCTTTTCCGTATAATTAGTAATTCCGGTGCAAATGATTCCTACAAACATTGCCTCAGGGAAAAAGGCAGTTTCCATATTATCGTCGAACATAATTGATATAGTTCGAAGGCGATGTCAGGAAAAATACCGAGTGCGTTTCTACCTACCTTATTTCAATGAAACTTTGGTAATTGACCATGAGTCAATCACCCGATAAAGTTTCTTCGTTTTATTTTTATTCTGTAATTATTTTTTGTGGCTCAAACTGAACGATGCAACGATATAATAAACCAGCGAGTCTTGGATCGAAGCGTATACTATAGCGTTCAACTCCTCTTAGGTAGGACCTTGGATTCTAGGTCACTTCGAAATCATCAATTCAGGAACCATATCCTGTCGGCATATAATATATACATACTATATGTAATGATATCGTTTCGCGAGGTAAATTGGTGAAACTTTATCTCCGTAGACAGTTCAATTATTTCGTTCTGTCTAAATTCCTGGTTCAGTGAAATCAGCGCGCTGACCGATGACCGAACATGTCTCTAGGTCTGAGAAACGGCGTCGTCAGCCGTAATAGATCGGCAAGGTTTGACGTCAGGATGCGCGCGACGGACACGTGCCGCGATAAGAGCCAAGAACCACTTAATTTGAAAAAAAAAATCGCGATATCGTGTATCAGTAGTTGCAGACAGCGGAAATTGTGCTTGAATATCAACACATGCGGTAATCATTCGCGAGTTCTTCTACTTTTGCGAAACCTCATTATGATGATGATAAAATATTATGGATCAAGATGCGGCCTTTCATACCGCTCGCGGTTTGCGATAATTACATTCTGAACAGAGGTGGAAATTAACCGGAAATTTTACCGTTATTGGTTATATCCTGGCCAGATTGGCATTCGCAGGTGAATTGATGGCACAAACCAACCACAACTCGGGGAAATTGCAAATGGGCGATCCAGACATTAGTCTGAAGGTTGCCAGCCCTGCGGAGATTTAAGCGAAGATTGATCGTGTCGTGTAATTACATTAATATATGAACATATTGAATTGTATGATTTCATTAAAGAGAAGTACGCGAGGCTTATAACAGATTGTACAAAAGTTATAACACGTCATATAAACTCTGACACATTTATCGTTGTTTACCAAGATAGAGATGATAAATTTTCGCTTTGCATAAAAAAGATTAGAAAAAAAGACGCCTCCCGTTTCAGTTTGCACTGGTATTAATAATTGCCGCTCCGCAAAGGTCAAGTTTATCATGTTCAGTAAAAAATCGTAGCTTAGCCACAGTTTAACTCATGATGACTGAAGAAACTCCTGGCTTATCTATCTAACCCGCGTCGAATCGTAATCTCCACTCGTCAATTTAAAACGTGGAGATCTCGATCTTTCGAAGAACATTCTCAACGAGGCAATAAATTTAACAAGAAATTTTGCGATCTTGATGTCTCACAGACTCAATATAATCAAACTTTGTGAAAATCCGTAACAGTACTCGCTCTCCCTCGAATTCTGCGTGCTGTAGCGTAACGCGATTACTAAGTAAACAGCCTTGATGAAAATGAGTCGAAACCCCAGCTATACGACACTCGTGTAGATTGCAATTAAAATGTTTCGCAAGAGACCGAATGATTGGGCGTGTAATGAGCGTGCGTCTGCCCCCCCTTTTTCGATAAGCTAATAATTATTGTCTGACAACTTAAGATATGACGACCGATATGCATCATGTATGTATTTGAAATTTTCGCGCTTTTTTTTTTTTTTTTTTTTTTTTTACCTGAACAGCGACGATGCCAGCCATCGCCGTGAGATCGGCGAGAGTTCTGAGATAATTTAAATATCTCGTCGAATCTTCCATGTTTCCTGTTCCGACCCGACTGGTTGCTTGACGAACCATTTTATATATATTTCTTTTAGCTTCAAATTTCTGCTTTGATATGAATATAACTAATCGAAATACACTCGGGCACTTGAATTAATCACAGAAAATATCACTGCACGTTGATTAGAATATCGTTCACCGGGTTTGCGGACGCCGAAATCGCAAGTATCTACGCGACGTGGTCGATGAATCGAATCCTTTTGGTCCGATACCCGTGGTGTAATTTCCAGCTGGAACTTTGGCGCGCAGTTTTGAATTACGACTTTTCAAAAGCTCGATATACCGGTAAGGTATTGCCAGTTGAAATGTCAATTGTTTTATTTTTAATAATCACGTTTATCATTTGATCACGATCAACTTTAGCCGTATTATTTCCAAATGATGTAAAAATCGCGTTTGCAAATATGTTATATTTTATCAAAATTTAACCGTTTGTATATATCACGTGTGAAAGTTTATCAAGTTTCGCCACTTTAGCCTCGAGACAACAGAATCCAAATGTAGTTTCTCGTTCGACTGCCTTGCGTGGTATGAACGTATGAGCGACCGCACTAGCCGCTTATATCAGCTGGATACGCGAGTCGCATTCTCGCGTGTGGCAAACGCTCTGGTCGGCTGATGGTGGGGGCCTGCCGAGAACCGAGCCGCGAACATCAAACGTCATATTTACAAGCGTGGGTGAAATCTTCTGAGAGAACTCTTCTTTATGCTTGTATTGTTTACCGAACATCGCATTCAGTTCACGTTCCCGTGGAGTAGAAATTTTCGGCTGTTCTGAATGCTCTATACAAAGGTTGTCGCGTCAGAATGAAAACTCTTGGAAAGCTCAGATCCAAGAATTCTCGATGAAAAGTTTCGTGACTCAAATTTTCGTCGTGCGACTTGATTTCGATTTATTTTTCTTTTCCGTTTACCCTGCGATATCTATTTGATGTCGAATATTCTTGGAAGATTTTAATTACATTGCGAATTTCGAAGACTTTGTCATAAGTTAAAATTTGATGGCAAAGGTTAGTGCGGATGAAACGAGCGTCTCTTATTGAAAATTCGAGCAACAAGAGTTTGATTTTTTTCTCCTAATGAAAGGCCCTCTTCTGAGAAAGGGTCACGGTAATTTCTTCTTCAAGTTTATTGTAAAAAAATTGTAAGCCGCCTTCGAAAAACTTTTTTGTTTGAAGGTTTGTGAAATCGAGTTCACGGAGTAGCGCAGGGCAGTTGTATAGAATACACACAATTCTAAATTCTAGTAATTTTCAATAGTAAGAACAGTTTATCTTTCCAGATGTAGCAAACTTTGGTTCTACATAACATTTACTACCATCGAAATCGAGGCATTTCTCGGTACTACTCGACAGGTGCTGCACGTCGATTAGAAATTTCCGAATTCCGAGGAATGAACGGATGTCGGTGTTGTTCCACACCGCTTTGGGCTAGGAATAAAAATCCACCTGCAGTTACCGAATAATTAGTCACCCAGAGACTTGTGTTCGATCTACTCTTCATCAAACCGCTGAATAAGGGCAACGTTAGATGAACGTGATTCGTGGAAAATTGTGATGGTCCAAAATTGTTTACACGACGTTGCCTAATACGGGTCTCTCCGGAGTCTGGGGGATAAGTGCGACGAACGGGTGCGTGGGCGCGACAAAAGGAGGGATCAGGTGCCTAGCTGGATTCATTTCGACTATTTATTTACCGTCGTCACTGATCAGTTCATGATCCTTGTTTCTTGTTTTTCTTGGCAGTCCCGTTGAGTTTATTTACCGTGCTGCGCCACGTTTCCGTTCGTCGGAGTGATCTTCATTTTATTGGACAGTTGCGACGACCCCCCGTACCCGATATGTTGTCTTGACTTACAATTAGTATCCTCTCGGATCACAGCCCTCCGACAAAACATCTCGAATTGGCAAAGGATCCGGATAAACATTTGCGACGGATGTTGTTCTTCGGTTTATTTTTCTCTACAATTTCTAGCCCGATAATCGCACCACTAGCAATCGAGTGCGTACCGTGGTATAAATTTTTCACCACCACGTAAACGATATCATGATTATTATAAATTTCCTAGCACGTCTTATCTGCATTATTTTCTCTCATCTGCAGCCTTGACTGGTGACAATTTTCTGCGAATTACGTCGTCCGCAGTATCGCTGAATGGGTTATAAAAATAATGATTTTGTAACAGCGCTGATACAGTTGAATAACCATACTCTCCTAGAACTAATTCTCGGAATGAAAACACGCGGGTATAATAAATTAATCTTGCGATACTATCAGTACACGGAATTAATATTCGGTATGATTTTCTTTGTAAAACGAGTTGATGCGACCACAAGACACAAAACACAAGAAACTATATGAGCAACCGTCCTCCGAACAAGGAGTTTTTTTCCATTTTCATTCTAATTCTCATTCGCGTCTCGATTCTCAGTACAAAACGCCATTTACCCTATTATAAATATTTACGTGTTAATAGCGAACTGTTCTGAACCGTGGCTCGCGTGACGAATTTATACGTATAGTGCAAGGTACATTACCTGCTGGGACCAGATGCGTATACCCATATGGGTACCAGTATTCGTCACATTCGCGTTAGGTTGGGCTGAGTCACAATCAATTCTCCGTCGTTTTTAGCGTTTCTACGAAGAAATGTTCCCGCAGTTTTTTTTTTTCTTTTATCTATTGCTGATACTCACGTCGTCAAAATAGGGTTATGAAATGTTACTCTAATCACGAGGAACCAGTTGCAGTTGGTCGTTCGCGACTGTTCTCGACGTCAATCGAAACGGGGGCTAGTATTTCGTACAGTAATTATATCACAAACAAGATTGTTAGAATCTTGTGTTCAAAGGATTGTTCACAGCTTGGCCTTGCCGGGCTCGAGATGAATCAGGCACTACATTTGCGTTGCCGGTTACAAGGGGCACTTATTAGTCAAAAGACTTGAAATGGTAAAAGCAAAATGTATTCGTTAATTACTAAGTATTGTGGTAATTACTGAAATTAGTTTTTACCATGCATTCATACATTCGACTAGGTTACAAACTTTGCATGGAACGGTGAACGTGAGTCTTTCAGTTCTTCGTATAGAAAACAGCCGAACAACATTGATCAATATTCGTGTGGTCTATAATTTGGAGATTGGGATTCACTAACCTTAATTATTAAGAAATGGGGGGTGGGTAAAAAAGACCTGGTGGATGGACTAATGAGTTTACGATTGCAATTGTACTACATTCAAGGGTTCGGGAAATTCTCCGTATCACATATCAACCGGAAAACTGTGACCCAAACGTACGAAAAAGAAAAAACTTTCACGAGACATAGAACGGAAGTGGGCTTGATTTTCATCCGATTTAGATGTTCAAAATAAACGTTGTAGACGTGAGATTAATATTATTTATATTTGTTAAAGCGTCCTGTTAGCGTTGACGTGAATTTGTTTATTCGAGTTCTTTTTTTTTTTTTTTGTTTTAATGCACTCAAGATCTCGTTTATTTTCCAGAATAATAAAAACAAAGATTCGTATCCGGTTGTTCTTTATTTGCACAAGTATATTTGAAAGCATAAAAGGTCAATGAAATATCTGCAGCGTCACCTGCGAAAATTTTCGAGCAACGTGACCTCGGACGTTACACCTTTAATCTCCAGAAACTTTTGAACGATATATACTACCTCGCACCCTAATTAGTGACGGTTCTGGTTGAACGGACTTCAGGGACACTTTGTGTTTAATTCCAACGTTACTGCGGATCACTTCTACGTCCCGAAGGACGATTTCGAGAGACTGCCCAACTTATCTCACAATCAGTCCCATCAAATTGGAATTTCGGATTTACAGAGCCCGGAGGTTCTCTGGAAAAGATCTACCGATACTACTCGGGGTGATTTACACACGGTTTATCCGTCTAACTCTACGTACTACTTTGAATATCTTCAATCATGCCATATGTACACATGTGAAAACGATTTTTAAGTAATATATCTGGTTTCTACGGGCTTTTGCTAGGAATGTTCGATCGCATGCAATACACGACGCGTTTCCCGTCTAGACTATTTTCTCCCACTGCCATACACCGAGCACGTAATTCTTTTGACCACGCGAGAAAGTCAGGATTCTTCTTCGGGGCATTTGCTTTTCTTCCGGTCTCGGGTTAATCAACTTTCAATAACGATCGTTGGTTACGAAAGACCAATCGAATGACTTTTACATATTTCGAACTACCGTCAACAATAATTTCGCAATGCGAAAGAATGAGCCGAAAAATTGCGTCAGAAGAGTGCTAATAACATATAACATTACTTCTTTCACGTTGGTCAGACTCAATGTCGGTAATTTCGAAAGCTCGGTTACATTCTTCCGTATCATTTCCTGTGTTTTAACTCTTCATAAACGTAACATATTTGTTTTTCTTCACAGAATATGAGAATCTAAACAAAACGCCAAGCACAGTACGCAGTAGCGATGAATTATGAAATTTCATGAATTCATAACCAATTCTGAACGAGAGAAAATTTTTGTTTCTATAGAAGCTCCAGACGAATTTCCAGTCCAAACAAAGAGGTTGAGATATTTTGTGATTCCATAACTATAATACAAAGTTCCATGTTGTGATGCTCAGTTAATTTCCGTCCAAACTGTGTAACTCTAAAAAACATAGAGAATCATTATCATTAAAAAGTTGACGATTTTGAGAAATCACCTCAAGCCTCACCTCGACCTGACGCAGTTGAACTAGAAAACTTGAGTAAATAATAGAATATGAGTTATAGTATCAATAACAGAATGGACGACTAGAAGAGCATTTCCCAGATTTTTCTTTCTCAGTACAGTTCTAATGAGTGACAAGAATTAGCGATTTGGCAGAGGTTCACAAATACTCTTCCGACGAAACCCCGAAATATGGCGAAAAGTTATTCTAACGAGAACCCGATGACACAATTACCACACGCTTGTAGCAGCTGTGTAAACGTCATATTTTTCGGAAAAACTGGGCCTCATAAACGACTCATAAATATCCGAAAATTTAGGTAACCTGAAGATTCATCGACCTGGTGTGGCGGTCACCGGATCTAGATTTCGCGTCATTAAACAATTCAAGATAATCTGTTTGGATTCGGGGATAGCAACCAATCTCGGTTTTTGTCTCAATTCTGGGAAGAGATCAGGGGCTACGTGCCAAATTCATGGCCAACCCTCGTCTGCGTTTTTCTGTACCAGCGAAGGTTTCTTTCGTTTCATCGATACGATACATCCCGACTTAAGAGAAACGGCGTCTTCGTACAGCCGACATCGAATTCGATTGCTTTTTTTTTTTAAACCAGCTCCAATTGTTTCGGATCGTTATTAAATTTTTCCCGGAGGGTATAGATCTCGCAAGAAGCGTAAGGCTACCAGTCGTCAATCAAATCGAAGAATCATATTTTTCCAGAAACGTATCCGAGACTACTGGGGCAAAAGACGATGGTGCGGAATTCCTTCTTCGCGTCTGAAAATCGCTGTTCCGTGTCACTACGTCAACGAATTTCGCAGACTGCTATTACCTTGCGAAACGCGTTTGTCTTTCGTATAAAAGAATGACGACGATGGCGATGTCTCATCCACCTTCTTCTGGTCTAACTCGCCGTGGTAAAGGTCTACTGCACGGTCAAAATTATAATGTACACTTCTAAGCGTGCACTAATCAAAAGTTAAACATCAATGTCAATAATAGGACGAAGTAACCTCGAGCCTTTCTCAATATCGTCAGCAAACAAACAAGTTCACAGGTAATTGCAATCAGTTTAGCAACAGTTTTGAAAACTGTTTTCATTCTTTGTAAAACCCTGTTTTTTCCGATCAATCAGAGGATCGGAGTTATACGATGACGGGGCGTGCGAACACGTCGCGATTATATGCAGCATGTGTGAGGCAACATCGATTTGTTTATGTGCTCAAGTAAGTTGACAAAGCACTCGAGGTTATCTCGTTGCTTCAGGTAGTGGCAGTTACACAGATTTTGCAACTAGCTTGTAACATCGCACGTAATCCAGTCGTTCGGTCTCTGATTGTCTCCAGTTCGAAGTCAGACTCTCATTCGAGGTGGGGGCGAAGCGAAAAGCCAAGATGAGTTCATTTGAACCACGATGAAATTCAAACACACGTTTACCATCTCGCGTTATCGTGCCCTCGGAATCGAGTTTACTTTTTTTCCTCATACCTTTACACATGCCTATAGCTTGTTATTTGATGCAATTATACCACCGTCCCGGTATGTGACAAACAAGTAGGGGCAAACTCTTACTCTGACGCGTTTATATAGATATACAAAACAGGATGTTCCATCGCATTCATGTTTTGTATCATTTTTCAAAATGTCAATACCACAGTGAGGCACGACTGGCTGCAAATTCCAATTAAAAAATTTGTAACCCTTCTGCGGAAATTGGTTAAACAGTGAATTACAGGTTGCTTCTCGTTGTCTGGTCAGGATTTCAGATACCTTTTCGCGGAATTATGAATTGCATCGGATTGTCTGCTACGTAGCAACAGTACCAGGGGTGTTGAGCAGACAATTATTGAAAATCGAAGCTCGCGCCACGCTCGCTGAATTGTATGTTGCAAGAGTAACTTTTCCAATTAGACGAAAATTAAAAAAATATATCATTTCATCGCATCGGGATTCTTGTTTATCGCTGTAAATTTCCATGGCCCTCCAGAGTTGATAATAATTTGAAAAATAAGTTTCACACATTTGCTTTCACGCCGCGCATGCGACAAATGAGACAAAAATAAAAGAATTAGTTCTTTCATCATTTTTTCTGCAGCGCTGAGAGCTCCCATGTACGATACATATACCCTCGTACGTATATGCTCACCTATTCTCATTTCATTCCTTACTTCCAACTCACGTGTGTCACACTGCACTGCGGTCACGCACAACTCGCATCCGTCTCATCGAACATACCTACTTCTTTCTACTGGGATGATCTTAACCAGACTGCCGAGAAGTGCTCGAAGAAGGATTTAATCATTTCGTGAATCATGCTAACTGATACCTTCGACAGTGTTTCAAACCAGCTGGCACGGGCTGTACGCGCCAATTACACATCTTCTCTAGCTTGACCTCGTTCAATTCCGCCTCACTGTGTCAAACAATGGATCAGTGGTCCGATAAATCTTCAACCTGCAGTGTCTACTGGTGAGATTAGTCTCTCATATCCCATGAAGGAATTTGCTAATCCCAAAGAAGGTAACGCTCCAGCGACATACGCGCCTACTCATGGCGCGGTTAATACTTTGATTTTTCCAAACGATAAGCTCAGAGAGGCAAGATGTCGATAATACAGGAAGAGATAGTCGATTCGTGATACGATAACATCTCTATTTTCTGGTTTTGTTGTTGCGTCACATTATCAGATTCAAGATAATTAGTTGGGTAATTGTTACGTCAACGAACTTTGAGTCTCCACAAAAGTTTAGAGGATAAGTTAGATGTTCCAAAACAATATCCGAATTCTTGCCGAACTGTAATGATTATCGAGCCCGACGTTATTTGAGGGGTGGATCACTTTTCTGAAACCACTGCTTAAAATCTTCTGCCAGACTAAAGCACGTGGTAAGTTTGGATAAATAATTCAGATCTGTGTATACAGAAATTAGTGGCACGCGTACCTCGTCGCAGTCAAGGTTACCATACTTTCCTTGCGTCACGATTATCAATAGAGTCGGATACGTAAGACTTTTTCACGGCTTTCATCGGTTCCGCACTGTGGTTCCCCTCAAAAGTTAATAAGAAATCGAATGTCTTAGGAGATGGGCCAGAATCCGTGGTGCACATTGACTGGAATATATGCGATGGGTAAAGACGAAAAAATCATCTCCGGGGTAGATGTGAGCATCGAAAATTCACGTGGCCGTGATAAGTCATAGATGCCACAAGAAGATGACGGATGGATTGGAAGTGGATAAAGACTCGATTCACTGTGCAGGTCATAGAAGAGGAAAATTTTTGGCAATGTTAGGATATCGAGTGCGAGTCTTTTACCGTTTACCGTTACAGTTTACAAACATAATTGATTGACTGGCAAATAAGTACACATGTTGTACCAAATGTGCGCTAAACGACGTTGGAGGCTTGATAACGAGGTATCTGACTGAACGCGAAGACATTTGCCAGTTATCTCTAGAAAAACTCCCCCACCGTGGTTACCGGTACCAGTTTCTGTCATGCACGAAACGAAAAATCAAATATGTATCATTCAATCAAGTGTCCAGTAAAGGCGATAACACAACCAAATATTGTTCCGTCAAATGGCGGTCGGGTGAGTTTCTGCTATTGGTAAAAAATTCTTTACGTTCCGTCTGTAAGTTTGATCATAGATGAAATACTGGTGTTCTTCAAGAAATTTGTATTTCACCAATCGGTTGAATTTATGCGAACTAATTTCCTCAACGATGTAGAAAACCATTGTTCTGCAATACCAGCCGTGGCTGACCGAAAGTGAGCTCGTAAACGTCGTAGGTCAGTCTATTAAGTAACTAGCAATGTATTACAACCCCGATACTATACGTCAATCATTGGCGAAGTTTACGCAAGCCTCTTAGGTATTTCTCTGGGTTAACCACATCAGCCTTCCACAGCTCGCAATGTTTTATATAAGCCGGCGACATTTAAAGACCCCGAAGGCTGCTGCGTGTATTGTTAAATCCGCACGTACCCGCGATCATAATAGTTTTGCGAAACGCAGCTGGCACGCAAATGACATAGGTTGCCGAAAGCACGGGGTCGGATTTTGTTGCTCCAATCGCTTAGCTGCGATCTGTTTTTGATACTGCAGGTTCTGCGCACAGAGTTCTGTTCGAGATATTCATAGATTTCGGTTTCTATTAAAAGCTAACGTTAACGGTACACTCTATTTCGGCACGGGTCCGCATAAATTATTACTTTACGATACTAAATATAAACACGAATATTCTTGGACGGAGTAACAAACCAGGATGTACTCTAGATTCGGTTCCAATATTGTGCCGGTGAATCTGCCATTGGTGAGATGAGCGACTTCACACACTTCGATGACCGTCATATCACGTAACGTCTGGGCCAATTAGGGGGCGTCCACAAATTACGTGAGGCGTTTAGGGGGGGGAGGGGGTCGAGCCGAATCTCACCCAATCTCACGTGGGGGAGAGGGGGGGTCTCGGCCAATATCACGTAATTTATTGTTTATTCATAAATTATGTTTTTTTTATTAGAAATCCAACGCAATCAAGCAAAATACGCATTTTGAAAAATCTCACGTGAGATTTAAGGGGGGGGGGGTCGAGCCAAATCTCACGAAATCTCACCGAGGGGGGAGGGGGGGTCGAAAAATCCCAAAAATCGCCTCACGTAATTTATGGACGCCCCCTTACACACTCGGTTCATACGAGAATTTAGTGGGCTCGTATCCGTCAGTATCCCACAATCAGTTGGCAAGACAATAATACAGAGATAACGGCTCGAGGAGGACGTGCAGACGTACATGATATCTATTTTTAACCTAATTAGAGTATAAAAAGATACCGAAAGAAAATTTCATTCACGATGATAAGTATCAACGGAATGTCCTTTGAATGTGTTCATCACCGTCACCATCGTGATGCTCCCCTCTTCTGAGAAATTACGATTTTTCTTATGTCATACGACGAAGCAATTGCTCGACCACACTTGGAGGTATCGCGGTTTCAATACGAAAGCAATCAGCCGCAAACGAGGCAGGATATTCTGCTGATTTACGAAGCAGAAAAGTCCGGCCGGGTCTCCAAGAAAGCTCCAGTAGTAGCTGGAGAATTATCATTAATTTGAAGACGTATGTCTGTCAGGGTTATTTTGCAAATTACCTAAATTACTCGAATCAGCAAAATGGTCGAAATAATTTACGCTGACGAACGAAGCAATGGGAATTTTTTTTATCTCATGTCAACTCAACAATTGGCTTTTGATTGTATTTGATTGTTAATCCGCCGGGTTACGAGCCTCGAAACAAAGTTTGCTGAACAAATGGTGGAACAAGAATGTATGCAGAAAAAATGAAATATCATCAAGATCTTCGAGCTCAAATATCTATCGAAATTGATAAACGTTTTTTTTTCTCTCTCTCTATCGATTATCAGTTTCTTCGCTTCACATCACGTGGGGTTGAAGTACAAAGTTCGTTTCATTTTTATGAAACGACGCAGCATTTTAATGATTGAGATAATGACATTCCGCGCATTTGGTTCAACGTTCAAAAGTCAACGACTCAATTGTGGATCTAAGTACAATAGGTATCTAACAATAATATACAGACAGATAAATTCAGACACTGAAAATAAAACGAAACAACAGTGAGAACGATACGTGTGTTATCACCAGAAAAAGAAAATCATCCGCAAAGTAGATCTGGATCAGAAACGCTTATGTGTAAACATATAGAACTGAACTTGTCCAGAACAAATCTCAACTATCTAACAGGAATAAGCATGCTCAAATCTAGTACGCCCGGAGATAAATCTAAGCTACGTAATACCGGGAACAGGGGGTTGTTAGACAACGGCTGAACCAACGAAACACGAATGTGTGTGGGATACGCTGTTCTACGAAATCGCGTGGCGTCGCGACGTACGCCAGGCGCCGTCTGTCTGCTGGCTCGTTGCCAAATTTATGAATTTTCAAGCGATGTAAAGCAGTGCTACTTCGGCTTTTGTGGAATTTTCACGTTGAAACAAAAAAAAAAAAAAAAAAAGAGGAAAAAAATCGTCTTGACCTTGCTTTCAGTTAATTTTATCATTGCCAATATTCAAAGAGCTCCTAACCCGGCCTAAGAAACGAGCCTGGTTCCACATCGCTCCTGCTTAGATGTAAAGGGAAAATTTTGACCCCACAATGGAAAAATTCTACCTCACTTTTCCTGAACCTAAACCTAGATCACTTTGTGTGCTCCCTCCTCCTCTCATCCTCATTCACTTTGCACACACAATTTTCTTTTGACAATCGGTCCGCGAACCTGCTGGGTAGAACCAAATAATTCATTCTTCCCTCATTTGACAAAGCGTGTTCCCATGCCTATTCCCCTCGGATTCGGGGACGTGGTACGAATTCCGGGCAAAAGAAGCGAGGCGTGCATGAATGAGACGATAACCCCGGGGTCATGGAACAAATTCATTTCCTTAGATCCCGGGGTTATCTCACTTCTCATCACGTTTTTTTTGGACTCATTCTCGATCGGAACGTCGATGGTTAAAAATATTTCGTAAATCTATCCAAGGATAAACCTTGAAGATACTTCACCACGCAAGTAGGTATCAAGTTACGTAAGATGGAATTGCATTCTGTCACCCACGTAGTGAATCCTAATTCCATCGTGAAAATCACCCAGGCAGAAATTATAATTTAGAAGTGGGAACCCCGATCCTCGTTCTCTGGATCCTTGTTATACTGGGTCGTATCTCTCGTCACGGAGGTATTGAAATTGTTTTGCCCGAGGGAGAGCAATCCCTGTAAACTTCGACTGAGAAATGTATTTGTGACCCTTACTCTGTTCCAGGACCCTTAACTCTTCTTGCGAAACAAGAAGCGGCGAAGTAATACCGAAAGCCACAATCGATTTTCCGTTATCGCCCCCGCGCTGGTATCGCGGAGAGTTTTGGTCTGACCAAATTTCACCATGTCTAAACCCATAAAAGTTGCCAACACAGTGCAGCACGCATTGGCTGGTACTAAAACCTATACGGTTAGTAAACAAACGAGATTCACCTTGCCTAGGTGAAATACGACCGATGCGATGGATCAAAGCGATTCTGCAGGCATAATTACAGGAGGATATTGATGCTCTGGTTGTTGGGCTTAGGTAGGCATCTAGCCTTCACCCACTTCCCCAAATAGTTGTGAGTTTGGGAAATCCGTTAAATGAATGTAAATCCGGCCGGTTTTACGGCGAGTCCGCTTATCAGCGTTGGGTCGATGTCACAACGCGTATCATTCGCCAACGCTGAAGGCTGCGGAGCTGAATTTCAGCCAACAAAAATAGGCTCAATGTCGGACAAGGCTCATGCTCATGTCAGCGCAAGTGAGCCAAGTTACAATGGAGAAGAGAATAATGAAAACACACCCCAACAATATCCACTGTAACGGGATAACTCTATGATCCAAACAAACTTGCGGATCAATCAAATGAATATCAGGACACTATAAATGATATAGAGATCGCTCAAGAGATCGCTGGGCAAATGGCGTACGTGACACAATTCATGTGAGCACAGCCAGAGACGAGTCACTAGAAATGAAAACATAATTGAGGATTTTCTCATTCTACGCCGTAGTTTTTTGTACCTATAGATACTATTTTTCACTCACGTGCGACACGTTTGCAACAACGCAATTCAGGTTATCTAGCTACGCTTCAGTTTAACCCCGATCGTCATGTAATGTCCGACGCGTTTCACCACCTGACTATGAAGATGTCTCCGGGCGATAAGAGTGACTCGTTGGATCATCAATTCCTTCAATAAGCGAAATGTGAATATAAAAGGTGAACTTAGGTCACAGTCATAGTCATCTAGCATCCTTGAACTTGAAACTTGACTCGAGCTGAATAACTACGTGACTTAAACCTGAACGGAACTGATGCTTGTCGTGAGGTCGACGAGTGGTAAGGACGTAGCTGGTTTTAAATCTGTCTCCTTTCTCGTTCCGCACGTGACATTGGCTCCAGACCCGACTAGCATTCCGCAGATTCTTAATCGTTCATCTCCGTAGTGAAGTTCAGGGACGACTTTGTGACATTTAAGAAACCGACTTCATCTTCATTCCCAAATCTCAGCCCATGTTATGATTCCCCTTGATCTTTAATAAGGCCCATGACGTCACTTCAGCGACCTTGTTTTGATTATCTCCAACTGAACCAACCCCCGGAAGTTATCGGACTTATGCAAGTGAAATAAGTTATGGTAATAACAGCAGAAAGTATCGTAAGTCTGGTTCTCTGATTTACGCCAAGTTGGTGAAGGACGACGATGACGTATAGAATAGCTTTGAGAGACGATTAAAATTTATACTCGATGGAAAAGAAGGGACAAAAAGCAAACTATTCACGACCGTTGAGAGGAGTTCGATAGCCAGCTGCAATGAGGAGTGGGAAATCTCTGACGAAAGGTATGCTTCCGATAATATCTCAACGGGTTGTCCACGTCCCTGGTGATGACAGTGACGCTGTTAACGAGGAAGCTGAGGAGAGTCACACTTAATTGGACAAGGCACACGAGATATCGCGATGCGTAGAAAGTTTATATTGCCTTTAGAGCAATATCGGACTCCCGTCTTCCGAGGTCGGTGTATCGACGATGGGGGCTTTCATTTCACCCTGTCAATCAATGACACGCGAAGTGAAGAGCCTGTTCCAACGAACATCGCACTCGGTGAATCTGGGCTCATAAATACAATGAAAGGTATCATGGAACTTGATGATATATGCAACGGATACACGTCATCGAGTGAAACTTGCGGAAATATTAACCCATGGGTCACGCTGCCTACGTGACAAAGAACAGGGACGCTGCAAAGCTGCGAACCCCCCAAAACCAGACTTGTGTGAATTTTTCCAGTTCTATTCTCGGCTGGGCCTCAAGCATGCACAACTTGATCTTTGACCGCAGTTATAGCTGTGAGACCGTAATAAGAGACTTTGGACAATTCCAGCCTAAGATTGAAGTATGCCGAATAACTTTATCGTACCATACGCTTTGCGTAAATATGGCACAAGCTCGATACGATTATCTTATCAGGTGGTATGATGACCGACCGTTCTCAATCACGTGTGGGAAGAGTATGTTTGAAACAGACATTGACTTTACCGATCCGATGATGATTCAATGCTAGAGTAATCTTTTGCCACTTCGACACACCCGCAGGAAATCTGGCAGGGGAAACGTATCAGCTTTAATCAAATTTACGTGATTAATGTGAAATGCAAATAAGCTCATGCATTCAACCTCTGTGAATCATATTTCTCTTTATGTACACGTTTCAGACGAATAGTAAGCGTTGTGGAATGGAAGACCGGTCATGCAGCTTTGTTGAGAAAATCGCAAGCCAGATTCTGCAGGCATCAATTAAAATACCGGTTTTGTAGTCCCGAGTTTCTTGTTTCATTTTTTCACGAATAATCAATCCGCTCGGTTGTCAGTCAAAAATTAAATAATATACCTTACTACGCATTCAGATAAAGGCTCGGATGAATTGAATTTCTTTGTCCGTGAAACAAAATAGACTTTGACCACTAGCTGTGTCATTTCTGACGCGTTTTAATTCAAACATCTGGAAGTTATTATTAAAATAGTTTACATACGACGGGGTGACTCCCCACATTCACGATCAGTGTCAACTATTTGACCTTTCATTTAATTCTCGATTCATCGATTCTAGTATCGGCTGGTTTAATCGTGGAGAAAGAGCGAGTTATCATTAATCGATTCTCCGAGGACCGATCTTACGAATGATCTTGTTTATCAAGAAGATGCTCCAAATACGTTTCATTTACACGTTACTCAGAGATTTTTATTGTTCACACGGTTCAAACATCCGCTTGGATTCTTATCAATTTCTCTTCTTCTTATCATCCCGACTGATGTGATAAAAAGTCTCGTTTGATGCGACGCGTAGTAATGAGGAGTATAGATATTGGCCAATTTAGAATCAATCAATGCATCAGTCGTCGTTTTTATAGCCGTATATCCTGATATAGATGTATGAGCCAGATACAATATAGAACAACAAAACCATTACGATTGATGTGGTTCGGCAATTGGTTAGAAATTGTATTGTCTCTGGACGAATTTGATCCACGCACATGTGTAGCGTGACAGTATTTCTAATAATAACGATTTATCGATTAAATTGATTGAATAACGAGAGCCGAGTAATTGGTAACTGAAAGCTTTCGGAATGGAGACAATCCCGGCTGCTTACGTCGAATGTTTATAACGGTGGTCAGCACCGATAAGAAATGACCACGCGTAAGTAGTTGAGAGATCACGCAGCGTTCACGTGATATTGAATGGCTACAGAACATGGGTTACATGTGATTACACTCGGCGAAATGACGAAGAAGAGGTTAACTCATTTGACACTATAGGTGAGCATGGTTAGAGATTCTTCTTCCATTCAAGATCGAAGAATAAGCGACCAAGAATATTGACGCATTTAAATGTCGTGAAACTCATAAGCGATCGTCATTACTGCGCGGATTTATTTGTACTTCTAATTGTGCAATGAGGTGACAAACGGTTAAATTCACAGCCTGTGAATCAAGTTCCACAAATTCTATGGTTAATAATAAAAGGTTCAAATTTGGGAGATGCTGACCCAACGAGGATATTAAAGTACCGAGGGTGTTCCTTCATTACTGAATCATTCAGATTCACACTCTTCAATTTAACCACAGTTTATGCAGATCTTATTACTCTGGTAAATAGTAATTATAAATCCAACGACTTACACTATCGATATTTAATATTGACATATTCAGTTGCGGTTGCTTTTGTTTCCAGCTTCCACATCATGAAAACATCTTTTATCCGGACTTGAATGAACACAATTTTGCACTATGGTGCAATATTTTTTTTTCCTTTGTGGCAGGTTGGATTATTTGCTTTGGCATTCGAAGTATTTATGCTCCTCAACAGTCTGTAAAAATCTAGCCTCTTGAGTTTCATATCCACGAATCAGAAATAATCGTGAATTCCTAAAAGAATTCAGATGAGAAGAGAGACGGGAATAATTTTTTTACAGGTTAATTTCCAGGATCTGATTTCGATCGGCGAGTCAATGAAGTATTAAAAACTTGTTTTTTAATGTACTTTTCGCGAGACTCTACCGACTCTCATGATACCATTGATTAATCATGATGCGTTTTGGACCGAGAGAAAATTTTAACGGTTCGTTAAATATTACATTTAATACTTCCGTCGTTTGATGATCAGTACTAGATAAAGTTTATACCCTGGGTACGTCGGTAGAACTTTTATAAACTTTCGTGAATACGGTTGGATTCGAGTATAAAATGGCGGTGTGACTTGCTCGTTCGCATCGAGAGAGCAACATTTTACATGAATGTAGGGGACACGAAATTTTCCTCAATACTACAAGAACAATATTGGTAGAGGAAGAAACGCCTTGAGATAAGTAATTGAACCGATATTAATCTGGTTTTAAATTATTGACATTTTGTGATTAAACGGTCCGATGTCGCCTTACGAGGGCAGAGTCTTAGGTAAGTCCGTGTTTATTTTCTTCAGCGACAGTGACAATATATTTAACTATGACACAGTTCAAATTTATCTACTCGTCTGAGAGGAAAAGATTACGTTTTGGACTAATGCGAACGTCTTGATTCAATCTCACAGCGTTTGACCGCGGTGAATTCAGGTCTACGGAAACCCAGAACGTTATTTGTTCATAATTCAGTGTTTACTCAACCTGGCACATTTTCAAAGTGCAAAGTTTCATAAATAAGTAATAGCCTTAGTTCGTAAACTATGATAACCCGACCGTATTATTTAACTCAGCATCGCCGAAATGCGAAGGTCTAACTAAATCTGACCCAGGAGATTTTGGCAGATATTCTTGGGCATAGTTTTTAAACCTTGAAACCCTGGGTAGAGCTCAGTATTTTCCACGAATTCAACTGAATGATGAAAGAGGGTAAAATATTTATGAAGTAGGCGAGAGGAGAGTTTATTCTTTGAAACGATTTCCGATTCACACCCTTAATTATTGAAACAACGAAAAAAGGAACTTGGTTCATACTGTCAAAAACCGCGGAGATATTCTGCATTCCTGGATCCTCGATTTTTCATGAACCAACAAAAGAGGGGATATGGTATCATATTTCACAAAGTATAAGAAACAT